>JBBYHM010000026.1:6305105-6326559 GCA_038381775.1 Adansonia rubrostipa
TCTTTACTTTGTGTAACTTTTTTAGTTTATTCTATTTTTTCTAAAACCAAGAGCTCGAAACCCTATCCATTGGATATCAATGGCCAATAAATATGCATAAATATGAAAAATACACATACCAATACGTATGTTATTGCACGTATATACACGATACATAAATATGTTGCACGATTAATATCAGTGATAAATGAAAAATTATTTTCACAATACTTACTTAAAAAAAAAAAATTTTGGTTGCATGTGTAAGCCAAGCGAGCCTGGCCTAGGCTTGGGCTTGGCCTTAAAGGTCAAACGAGTCTTATTTTTTAAGGCCAACCCATCAATATTTTAAGCCTGACCCAACGAATTTTAATTCAATCTGAACAAAATATTCTTATCTAATAAAACAATTTGAAAATTTAAAAATATTATCCAATTTTAAATTTTAAAAAACATTACCTTGTTTTTAAATTTTAAAATTGATGAACAATTACAATTGTTGCGTAATTCACTTTGGCAAAAAAAATCAAAACTGTCATGGCTTTTTAATCCACGGAAAAAACAATTTTTTATCTCCTTCGTGTTGGTTCTACTGTCATTGCTCTTGTCGTAGAAAGATTAGCATAGTTATTTAGTTCGTTATATTATCATTTATAAATGTTATTGACCGGTAAAATAATTAAAAAAATTTAAAAAATGAGTTATAAATATTATCAAATATTAAAAAAATAAACAAATATCGTTTTAAGGTTAAAAAACTCATTCAGCTATTTGAATTTCATAAAACAAAAATTTTTTTGTATTTATTATCTACTTTAATATTTTATTTATTTATTTCAAATACGTATCAGTTTAATTTTTTGCTTGTGCACACAGTACATAGCACACAAAAGTCTTAAGTCAAGATTAGGTTTTTTTTTTTTTAAATACTGTTTCTAATCTGTTCACCCCGTGTTCAATATTTACTCGATATGTCAAATTTCTGTTTGATATTTTTTTTATTTGTTTTTATATATAGTATTAGTCTATTTGATCATTTTTAATAGTCTTGGAAATCTGATTGTCTATATACTACATGTTTCGATTTCGGAGTTGTCCTGTCTCTTCTAAATTTGAGTCAATATATATTTTTCGCTTTTTTACGTTGATTCTCATTTGCCTCTTCTAGTTAATTGTTTCGTAATTTTTCATATTTATAATATTTATTTGGACAAACTTTGTATGCTTGATACATTGTTATTATTAATAATCTCTTGCTGTTTTTAATGTGTTCATACTGCCTGCTTTAATTTTTTATCTAATAAACATTGATGTGATAGTTTATATGTAGGTAATAATAACGTTTTTTTATTTTTCTTCTTTGATTTTATATATATATATATATATATATTTGTAATTTGTTCATAGTTTTATATCTTTTGACAACATTGATTTACAAATTCAATTTTTTTTTCTAATGAATGGATATCATTTGCCCATTCTGATTAGGTGATTTTTTTAATTTGTGTTCGAAATTATATTTTTTTAATATATATATATCATTATGAGATTTAACTTGCTTATAATAAGTTTGAATAATGAATTAAAGTCAATCTTGTTATTTTAAAACAACAAATGGTAGAACTAACCATCAGTAATGTGAATGTTACTATAGCTTAATTGCTTCTACGTGTCATGCATGGTGAGAGGCTTGAGAAGTTCAATGCTATGAACTTCAAGTAGTGGCAACATAAGATGCAGATTAATTTAACCACTCTAAATCTAGCTTGGTTTTTATGAGATAAGGTCTTGGTTCTCAAAGAAGGAGAAAACGGATAATACTAAGGCGGGCTTGGTGGATGCATGAAAAAATTCAAATTTTCAATACAAGAATTATATCTTTAATGGACTAGATAACACGTTATACAGTGTGTATATTTTGATAAAAACACAAGAAAGCTATGGAAAACCTTGGACATAAGTACAAAACCAAGGATGTCGACAAGAAGAAATTCATAGTTGGCTAGTTTTTGGACTTCAAGATGTTAAACTCAAAAATCGTGATTCAATTAAGAATTGAGAAGGATATTCATGATTAAGAACAGAATGGGGGTGTTCAGACTATGGATATCAAGGCAAATGTTGTAGAACTTTTGCACAAGAGGAAACAAGTTGTTTCCAGTTATTCCTAAGACAATAAAAAAGCCAGTGTCAATAAGTTCATGGGTGCTTATGTACGGAACAAGTCCTGACACTGTGCTAAAAGCCATTATTAGAATAGGAACAAAATTAAAGCCCAAGCCAGCTTAGTTGATGATGATGAGATTGAGCTTGCTACTATTGTGACAAAGTAAACATGGTGGAAAACCTAGAGACTTGGTGGTTTCACATCGATGGCACTTGTCACGTGTGTTTTGATAGGAAGAGTTTCTCTGATTATAAAGAAGCTACTTATGATGAGCAATTATTTATGGGAAACTCTTTCAATATGCAAAACATGAGGCCATTGCAAGGTGGTGCTTAAGATTACATCTGAATAACAACTAACCTTGAAAAATGTTGCTCATGCTCCTAAAATTTGTAAGAATCTGGTATCCGGCTCACTGTTAAGCAAGAATAGATTTAGGTTAGTTTTTGGGTCTGATAAATATGTACTCTCTAAATGAGGCATTTTTGTTCGGAGAGTTTATCTACATGATGGGCTATTTAAGCTCAATATAATAAGTGTTTTAACGAAGAATGATGAGACAAATAAAAGGAGTTTTTCATCTCATTTGCTTGAGTCTTTTAATCTATAACATGGTAGATTAGGTTACATAAATTATAAGACCTAGCAAAGGATTAGCAATTTAGATTTACTTTTGAAAATCTGAAATGATAAAAATGACAAGTGTGAGACTTGTGTGAATCTAAATTTGCTAAGGCTCCTTTCTATGCGATAAAAAGATAGAGTAAACCTCTAGATTTAATTCACATAGATATATGTGATTTAAAGTTTATGAAAAGTAGAAGCAGTAAAAACCATTTTACTACTTTTATCGATGATTGCATGAGGCATTTTTACATCTTTTTGCTAAGAAGCAAAGACAAGGACTTAAAAGTTTACAAGCTCTTAAACTTAAGGTTGAGAGTTAAATGAGCAAAAAGATTAAGGAAATAAGGAGTAACAGAGGTGGTGAATACATTTCATTTTTTAATGAATAGAAAATGGAAGAATCTATCAAACCATCACCCCTTGTTCAGCTCAATAAAATGATATTGCTGAGCGCAATAATCGTACATTCAAAGACATAATAAACGCTTTGTTGATAAGCTTGGGTTTACCTTAGATCTTGTGAAGGGAGGCTATTTTAATGGCCAATTAAATTTTAAATAAAATAGTCTTCAAGAAATCAACCAAGACACCATATAAATAATGGAATGAATGGAAACCTTCCTAAATACATGAAAGTGTAGGAGTGTCTTGCCAAGGTAGTTGTTCCATCGCCTAAAAAGTCAATATCGAACCTAAAAGTGTAGATTACATATTCATTGGATATCAAATAACAATATGGCTAATCATTTTCTTATGTATAAGTCGGATATTCCTAACATTCATGTTAATATGATTATTGTACCAAGGAATGCTTCAATTTTTAAGGATGTATTTCCATACAAAGGAACACAAGAAAACAAGACTACAAAGAGAGCTTATGAGGACTCGAGTAGTGATCCACAAATGGATGAGGAGGAACATTTTGAACCCCAAAAGAGTAAATGGCTAAAGTATCTACTATTTTTGGTCTAAATTTTTTAAATGTATTTGTTAGAAAATAAACCTCTAACATTTAAAATGGCTATGTCATCTTTAGAAGTAGAGTTCTAGAAAGAGGCCATTCATAATGTAATAGAGTCCATAATGCAAAATCATACATAGGAATTAGTGAATTTTCCTAAAGCGTATAAGCCGTTAGGATCCAAATGAAATTTAAGAAGAAGATGAAGGTAAATGGATTTATAGACAGATATAAAGCCCAACTTGTAATAAAAGGTTACAAGAAAAAAGAAGGGCTCGATTATTGCGATCTGTACATTAGTTACGATAATAACATCCATCCAAATATTAATAGCTATAGCAGTTCTTAACGATCTCAAGATACACAAAAATAGATGTTAAAACTACTTTCCTGGATAAAAATCAAATGAAGAAATCTATACAGAATAACTTGAAGGGTTTGTAGTTTCGGCTTAAGAAAGGAAAGTGTGTAGGCTTGGTAAATCATTATATGGTTTAGATCAAGCACCGAAACAATGGCATCATAAATTTAACAAAACAATGTTGTTAAATGGGTTTTGCATTAATGAATGTGATAAATATGCATATATAAAGTATAAAGATAAGGGGTATGTCATTGATTGCATATACGTAGATGATATGTTGATCTTAGGCAATAATGATGAGATCATTAAAGTTGCCAAATCATGGTTGACTAGTAAGTTCGATATGAAAGATATAAGTGTAATGGATGTGATATTAGGAATTAAAATTTCTAAATCACGAGATAGCTTGGTATTGATTCAAGATTATTATGTGAATAAGATCCTTGAAAGGTTTAATAAGAATGATGCCTGAAGATGTATATTTACATCTAAGGAAGAATACTATTGATGCAATATCTTAAGTTGAATATTTGCATATAATTCATAGCTTAATGTATCTGATGAACTGTACAAGACTAGACATAGCTTACTTAGTAAGCAAACTAAATAGATTTACAAGTTATCTCAGAGAAGATCATTAGAAGGTCATTGTAAGGGTACTCATATATCTGAGATACACATTGAATTATGGACTACACTCAATGAGATATCTAGTTGTACTTAAATGATACAATAGTGCAAATTAGATATCGATACTAAAGACTCGAAATCCTCTAGCAGATTTGTTTTTATTGTTACAGGAGTTACAGTATATTGGATATCTTCTAAACAAATATGTATAGGTATATACATAATGGAATCTGAGTTTATAACTTTAGATAAACCTGGAGAAAAACTGGAGTGGCTTTGAAATTTTTTAAAAGATATTCTATGTTGGCCAAAACCTATATCGGCAATATGTATACATCGCGATAGCCAATCTATAATTGGTAGGGCACAGAGTAATTTGCATAACAGTAAGTCTTAACATATTCATTGAAGACATAATACCATGAGATAATTACTTTCAAATGAAATTATCTTTATTAATTATGTAAAATCAAAGGATAATACCACAGATCCGCTTATAAAAGGCTTAACAAGGGAGTAAGTCTGTAAAACTCTTAACCTATGCCTTTGGTAAATCATTGCTACCTGCAAAGGTGTTAGGTTAAACTACGCGTTTAATGATTCTTATAGCCCGATAGAATCAAGTGGGGTATCATAGAATACTCTTAATAATAGACCACCTATGTAAGTATGAAACATGATCATTTCTATAAGAACTGATAAGACTAAATTCTTTAAAGTGCTCTTAGAAACCAAAACGTGTTCTGGGCCAAAATGAACACAACCATGAGAACCTAGGGTGTTCGAAGAGGGACTATGTGGCAACTATTGTCTTGGTTTACAAGAAAAGCTGAATAGTTCAAGGCATCAAGTTCACTAGTTAGTCTAGTAAATCTAATAGTTGTCACTATAGATAGTTGAATGCTAGAAGCTCCCTATCTTGATGCAATAACTCTTCAAGTTATTCTCTTTTATGTGTCGAGTTAGTTTGTTGTCTTATTTGGATAATTTCCATTCATGTGGGGGATTATTGGATATCAATGGGCCAATAAGTATGCACAAATAGGAAATATATATACTAATATATAGGTTATCGTATGTAGATACACAGTGTATAAATATGTTATACAATTGATGTTCGTGGTAAATGAGAAATTGTTCTCATAATGCCCATTTGAAAAGAAAGTTGTTGGCATGTGTGTGAGCCGAGCTGGGCCTAGGCTTAGGCTTAGGCTTAAAGGTTAGGTAAGCTTAATTAAGCCTAGCTTACATGGCCCAATCAAATTTTAATTTAGTTGGGATAAAATTTTCCTATCTGATAAGACAGTTTTGAATTTTGAAAATGTTTTCCAATTTTAAATTTTAAAAAACATTATCCTATTTTTAAAATTTAAAATTGAAGTGCACTTACAATTATTGCATGATTTACTCTGAAACAAAAATCAAAATTATCATAGCTTTACAATAAAACAAACAAATTTTCATCTTCTCTGTGTTGGTTTTATTCTCATTGCTATTGTATTAAAGAGACTAACACACATGTTTGGTTTGTTGTATTACCATTAGTAAGTGTTGTTGACTGGTAACGTGATTAAAGAGACTTGGGAGATGAGTTACAAATACTATCAAGCACCTGAAAATAAGGCAAATATTGCCTTAAGGTCAAAGTTTCTAGACCTTGACTTAACTAGTTCTTCGGATTTGTTAAAACTAAAATTTTTCCATATATTTTCTGCCTTGATATTTTATTTATTGATTTATTTCATATATGTATCGTTTAACCATTTGTTAATGTATATAGCATATAGTGCATGACATTATCTCTATCTAAATATAAGCCTCTCTTTTTCCCCTCATTTATCTGGTGTCTCTTTTACTTTTGCCACATCTATTCACGTTCATCTGAGCCTCATTTCTCTATCCAATGTCTTCTCTCATGACTGTTCAAAGTTTTGTTCTTTCTTAGTCTTTTGTTTCTCTGAAGTCTCACTAATGGACTCTTAGATAGTCTCTTATCATTCTTCTCGTCTCTCTCCATTTCAGGCACAGACCATCTTGGTCAAGTATTCTAGTTCACTTTATGGGGTTTGTTTTTTTTTTTTTTTGTTTAACTTGCCTAAGTAGTAAATTTGATTTGAATGACTGTGGAAGGTTGCTTGATCAAATTAGTTCGGTTAATCGTGTATCGATTGAATTAACCAAAATTGTTCGTTTTGGTTAATTACTCAAACAACTAAATCAGTTCGGTTAACAGTTAAAAGGTAAATAAATTCAGTTAGATTAGTTAACGGTAATTTGGTTTGGTTATTAACCGAATCGGCCGAATGAATAACCTACTAATGTAGCATCCCCTAAGAGGCGCATTTGGATGCATCTTTGGTGGAGTTAAAATACACCACCTGGATTGAAGCTCAAATTGGAGTTTAGAGGATCTAATATGCAACTAGACCGTCGGTTGAAAAATGTAATTCTTGTTTTACTCTCTTCACTCTTTTTTTTTTAAAATTTTATTTATTTTTAATTTTAAATAATTTGTTTTATTAATTTTTTTAAATATAAATATGATTTTAATATATTTTTTATTATTTAATATAAACATAATATTTAATTATTTATTATATATATACATTTTAATCTAATGTCCTTAATGACCATTTTTTTACAAGATAAGTCACCTTAATGCCACAATTATGATTGAATCTAAACATATATTGATAACTCTATGAGATAGAGCTATCTAATCATATTATATGCATTAAAGTTAGCTACGTCTTAGAATTTTTATTTAGATTTGATTAATTTTTAGTTTATTTTAAAATTAGTTTCAATTATTTACTTCATGACTAAATTATATAGTAATTCAATATTTTTTTTTGTGTTTTCATAGGTGCAAAGCCTGAAAGAGTTTCCAAGGCATAATAATGCATTAAAGAAGCAAAATTGGATCTAGCTAGACAACCAACCAAATTTTGCTCTTTATTTTATCCGTGTGCAAAGTTACCCTGTCCTAACTTTTGGCAACTTATAAGTAGGAATTTCTATGATTTAAATTAGGCTAAGAGATTTTTAGACTATATAGCTTTTATTTACCTTAGTTTTCTAGAAAAAAAAGAGCAACTATCAACTTTGCTAGTAAGGTGGACAAGCTCGAAGGCCAAGACCTGACAACTCTTAATTTTCTTATTTTCTTTGATTTTTTTAATTTATTTTGTAATGTTTATGATGGTGAAACTTTTATGTTTTGTGTTTGCATTGATTAGCATGAACTAAATTTATTCTTCTAGGGTTGAAATGTAGTTTAGATTTTTTTAATCTTTTTTCTTAATTTAATGAATTAGAGTTGTTTACTCTATCAATCTTATTCTTAATGCTTCTAGTTGTTTAGACATCAACTAGATTGATTTGATAACCCTAATGAACTTAGAAAAGAAAATTTTGTATTTAGACTTGGATTGAATAACACATATTTTATATTCATTTATTATTATGAATTTATTTGCATGTTAGATAGAATTATACATGCACATCATGTGTAATGAAATTAGAGTATAAACTTAATGAGTTTATCTTTAATCAATTGGCTAAGGAATATAATAAATTTGTTAAGAAAGATATTTTTATAAAACTATCAAAAGATATTTATAAATAAATTAAAATATTAGATTAATAACTCATTATCATTAATTAAGCTAAGAGGATAAAACATATTCAAATAAAATATTGAGAGAAGTTATAATCTTACGTTTTTCTTATTGATTAATTAAACCCAAGTTGATTTCTTTACTTTGCTAGTTAGTTAATTTTAGTTTACTTTTAATATACAAATTTTAATCGGTTGCTTGAATAAGTTAAGTTGTTTTAAATTTAGTAATTAGCAAATATGGTAGCAATTGTTTGTAGATCAATATTGTATTTATCACTATATTATTTGTTACGATATATGCACTTGTATGGTAAAATTTGACAATAATATTTCACCACTAATTCTAACTTTACAAATACAATACCTAATCTCATCATCATTACTGTTTTAAATTTTATCAAAATTAATCTTACCATCCATCTAAATATATCCTTAAATAACGTTAGTGTATTGGAAAAATGATTGGAAACTTACTATACTATTGGTTGGCTAAATGAAATAAGGATGTAACCGGAAAGGTAATTGGTAGAAATGGAATAGAAATTTAATAAATTTGGTCAAATTATATATTAATCCTTGTACTATACTCAAATTGTAGATTTTAATGCTTATATCCTTATCTGATATAATCAACTCCCTATATAATAATTTTTAAATGATTCGGCTCCTTCCGTAATTTTTTGCCATTACATTTGCTTAGGTGGGGTTTGGCATTTTCCAATTGTCATTTAAAAAAATTTCTATTGGTTAGTATCTTCAAAATAATTTAAAAATGTTCAATTAATATTTAATTAATATCAAATTATTTTTAATAATTAATAAAAAAAGAAAAAGACAAAACCCCAAAAATCTTTAAACCTAATCATTATATTCCCAAACCATTATCCTCTAATTTCAGCATCTTTAACGAACCAAAAAAAAAAAATCAGCCTCTTTGCCTTTCAGTAACTAGAATAATGATAAAAAAGAATATTAAAACATGTTCTGCCTTTAATTACTTTCTACACAAAATTCTAATCTTTAATTAATTTCCCTTTTGGAATTTTTTGCTTAGAATCTTGAAGATCCAGGATTTCTTGGAGGTAGGCAACGACATTTAAGAGTTGGGTTTGCGGGGAAGCGAGCAACGGGATGACTTCTTTAATGGAAGCAGGGTTGGATTCAAGTGGATGTAAAGGCATTGATTGTATTTGTGAAGAAAGGAAAGAAGGGAAAGATGGGCGAAAAGTCGAAACCCAAATGGCACGATTTAGGGAAACTTTGAAGAGCTTGGAAGCTAAGGAAGCCATTTAGAGGAGAAGGGATTGAGCTCTGGGAAGTGGAAGGAGAAGCGAAAGGGGAGTTGAAAAGGTAGTTGCGACAGAAACATTGCAATTATGCTGTTGTCGTTGGGGGTGGGACTGAGGTTGAGAAGAAGGGTATTTGGGACGAATAGGGTTTTCCAGAGAAGGTGAACTAGAGTTCGTTAACTCTAATCTAACTGGGGATTAAACAATTTGATGTTGCAACATCTTCAGTCTTCTTGATTTGTATTACTATTTGTTCCCAATCAAAATTTTTCAATAAATGGGAGAGAATAGACAGTGATTGTAGCTTTGGGTTAATAATCAAACCTAAAGAAAACTTGAAACTTAGAGACTAGAATTCAACAAAAAAGCATAGAAGAGAGAAATGGGTCGATTTCAGGGTTTTGCTTTCTTTTGTTAATTATTAAAAATATTTTTGTTATTAATTAAAAATTACTTAATAAATTTTAAATTATTTTGAAGACATTAACCAATAGAAATTTTCTAAAATGACAACGTCAAAATGCTAACAGAGACGTAAGCAAACGTAATGGCAAGAATTAATGGAGGGACTTGAATCATTTAAAACTTATTAACTAGATTATGACAAACAAAAAGATATAAAGGTTAAATCGGTAACTTGAATATAGTAAGGACTAGCCATACAATGTAACCAATTCATTTTATATAATTTAGTTGGTTTTTGGGTTGGAAAAAAATATTTTTCTCTGTTTTTTTTTTTTTAAGTTTCTTTTTTGTTGTTTTGCTGTGGTCATGGGTTTAGAATTGGGGAAAAGAAATTTACTCTTTTTGTTTTTTTTCATGTTGTAGTGTTCAAGGGCAAAATTGGTAAATTTTTTGGTCTATTTGAAACTGCGTTGAATATTCAAAGGTCCTACTTCTAAATGACAAGTCCATGATTTGAGAAATAGCCAATCAAATGGATGAATAAGCCATGAAGAATTGAATGTGGCCTGTATTAAGTAGTTAATCCAGGCCAACCAAAAAATGATTGTGGATTCTGTTTGCTTATTTGACTTCATAGAATTTAAGTTTTCTAAGTTTATTTCTTGTTGTTTTGCTGTAGCCATGGTTTTGGGCTCTTCAAAATTGCACCGAATATTCAAAGTTACTACTTCTAAATGGTAAATCTATTATTTTGAGAAATAACCAATTATATGAAATGATTTTTCCTCGAATTATATTGAATCAAATGGATGAATAGCCATTAAGAATTGAACATGGCCTACATCAAGTAGTTATGTAGACCAATCAAAAATGTTGTGGATTCTCTTTGCTTGTCTGGCTCAATAGAATTCTTAGTTCTACACGAATTAACCACTAGACTTGTCGCTCACAAAAGGTTGCGTCACATCCATGTTCTAAAATAGTTTTTCTTAAAATGTTTCTAAATAGTTTTAATTGTCCTTTTTTTCTTTCTTTAATCTCAAAATTTTAAAGGGTAAAGCAAATGTATCTTTTGGGAAAGATAAATAAAAATGATAATATCTCAACTAACTCTTAAAATTTATGAAATCTTTTAATGTGTTATATTTTTTAGTTTAACTTTTATCCCATTTATTATTATAGCACCGTTAGTAACACTATTAAATATTAAGTGACTTAACTTTTGTACTCAATAAAACTTAGTATGTGACACTACATAATGATGTCACGTGTATTACAAAAAATAATTATTTTAATTATAAAAATATAAATAATATTTTTTTAAACAAAAGTTTTCTTCTCCCTTTCTTTTGATTTTTTTTCATTTTTCAAACTATTTTGGCAAGCCACTGACCGAGCCTGCCAAGGGAGGCTGAGCATGGTGTCAGCAGCTTAAATTATCCTGGAACTAGCTGAAAATAACTTAAACATAAGTTAAAACTCATGCAAGATCCAACTAGTTTTAGGTTGTTCCATGCTTGCTTTAGGATGATCTGCCCTTTCGATGCAGGGCTCGGCCTCTAATGGCTAGACTCCATGTGTGGCTGAGTGAAAATAACTTGAACTAAGCCGAAGTGGGGGAGGATCAAGAGGGAGAGGGGAGAAAAGAAGCAAGAAATGGGAGAAAAAATGAAAAATTTTAATAAATATTTAAAAAACTTGAAGTAATAAAACAATTTAATATTATATTTTAATTTTTATAAATTTTAAAAATAATTTTTCTTTTTTAAAAATTTTTAAAATACTTCAAATATTATTAATTTTTAACGAATAATTCTAAAATTTTTTATATTTTAAAAGTGATTTTCCATATTTTAATTTTTTTAAATATATTTTTTATAATTTTTAAAAACATTATATTAATTTTTAATTATAATTATAATTTTTATATTTTAAAAATAATTTTTTAAAAAATATATATATATGAATTTTTAAAAATATAAAATATTTTTGAGAAGTTTTTTATATTTAAAAGTATTTTTGAAAATTTAATTTTTTTACAAATATTCAAAAGTTAATTTTAAAAAAAAAAGTCAAGTAATGCCATGTGTCATTACTTGATAGCTTTATGTCATATCATTTATACTTAATGGTGTTAAGTTCAAATACTACATTGACACACGATTTGATAATACAGATTTGATAATGCAGATACCACATTGTAAGATATTAAACTTTAGAGGTCATTTATGGTATTATCTCCATGTTATTTCTAAACTTTGGCAAGCTAGTAAGAGAAGTTTTGAGTCATGCTTATTGCTTCACTGGTGATGATATTAGGATGACAAATTCATCGTGGTGAGCATTATTAATATTGGGGCTTGCCATTGCTTTTTTTGCCTCATATGAGCGTTATTTCGTATGTTGTGTAAGTTTTAGAGTTGCTGAGGTCAGGTAACGTACCAGGCCCGAGATTGAGGTCGTCGCCAATGGTGTTGGTGGAGTATAAAGGGAAAGGATATTTCTGGGGCTCCGTTTTCCGCAAGCTTTCCTCCTTTAGGCAGATGAGAAGAAGAAGAAAATGAGGAATACTTGAATAGAGGGTACTTCAAGCAACTTCATCAAAGAAACAATGATCGTTACATGTTTACATCCAAAGCTCCCTATTTCTTCAAAGTAATTTTTAAAGAAGCTATCAATGGTCCCAAGTAACAAAGAGGTCAAAGTGCTTTAGACGCCAAGCTGCTTGACACCTTGAGGGGTTAAAGGCAACTCGAGACTGCTGCTGTCCTATTAGGTTGTTTTGGAGGCATGGTTGTCGTTCTCACAGACGGCGGCAAAAATGTTGATGTCTTTTTCTGTTGTTCTTGGGGGTGTAGTTTAAGAGTTGAGGAAGCCACTAGATGGACGCTGCAAGGATGAAACAGGGTTAGAAGGCATCGAAGGTGTGCCTCTGGCACACAGTTGATGCTCAAGCCAGTGTTCGAAGAAGGGAAAGAGGAGAGTAGAGACAGCATCAAGTAGGAAAAAAAATGATGTCTACGAACATGTGTGAGCTTACCTTTGGTGAGTCCCGGAAAAGGCTATTTAATGTTTGTTTCGAATCACTTATCAAGTTCTACATGTCGCCCCTGATTAAGTAGGTGATTAAAGATACGAGCGATCTCACTTGAAATCTGATATAATTTATCAAGCATGGCCCCTTTTGTTCATGAGGTATGATCACTAAGAAGTTGAAAAGCAACCTCATGTCCACTTTGATTTTAGTTTGGACTGTTGGGCCTTGTTGGTTAGGCCTATTCCAGGTTGTAAATCTGACGCGCTTAGCGTGCTTAACATATATACATGGGAACAAGAATTATGTTGCTCATTTTCTAGTAATCTAGGAGAGAAATGAGATCTTTGTGATGCATTTTTTGGTTGAACAGAGACATTGAACTCTCAGTCTTCTTCGTAATTTTCAAAATATATATACAATAAAGTAATAGTTCAATGAACAGATAGAGTTAAATTTGAACTTGACTTTTTTTTTTAAAAAAAAAAATTCATATAATTAAAATCTAATTTAACTTTATTTATGGACACTTCTGATATATTTTTAAACAGGTGATTAATTGAACCAAAGCCCAATTTACCTTATTTAAACGGGGAAAATGAATGAACAAAATCAATTTTTGTGTGGATCCAAAATTTGACAAATCAGAAGAATAAGAAAATGTATAGAGTTGTCTATGCTATCTTCGGTATGTGATATAATTTAGATGGTTTCAAATTGCTGGTAACATTGAAAAACTTCAAGGTGTGAATCCATTTCTCCTGATTCTTCAGCAAATGCACAGCGATGGTGTCTGGCCAGAGCTCATGCGTGCATCTGGTAGGCGGCTCAGGATAATTGTACATCGACCACTTAGCATTGTACCTGTTTTTAGCCCGGTGCCCATCTCGGAGCCACTCACCGAAAACCTTATCCTCGGGCCCTTCCAAGTGATTTTTAGGAATGTCTGATTCTCTGATCCACTCGGCAATATCCCAAGAAACCAAATATCCCATGCCAGACATGTAATGAACAAAAGGGTCCATGCTGGGGCAAGGAATAACGTACCCGTAATACAAGTCTTCTCTAGGCAATGGCCTTAAGGACTCCACCAATTTTTCCAACCTCAAATATGTATCATCGTCTCCTTTCATCACGTAATGGTAAGGAGGGTAAGGCCTATCCGAGGAGTTAAATATCTCCGGTAAGCTCGAAAAGAAAGTATAAGTCTTGCCTTTGTTCATGTTCTCTTGGCAGTTGAGGATGATAATATCATCATATCGCATTATCTCAAGCGCAACCAACACCTTCTGGTCTTCCTTTGTGAGGTTGCAAAAAACGAACTTCACATCAACTTGTGCCCCCACTGGAGACTGCGTACCATATATGAGACGAAGGAAATGGCGGCGATGGTATTGATCGGGAAGTGTCAGGATTCCGATCAGAATTCGAATGTCATCAGATGAGGAATTTGAAATTTGTGAAGAAGATGAGTTGTAGGATGGATCAGGATTGACACTGGAAATAGCACATCTCCCAAACTTCAATAAGCTGTCGAATCTGATTTCATTGATGGAAGCTAATGCACATAAGAACAAGATGAACGTGAGGGATGAGAGAATGAATCGTTTCCCATCTGATGATCTCGATGAAGGCTTCATTGTTTAATTTGATAACGTCAAGTTGGCTCCTTTGGAGAGAGTTTATGAGAGAGCAGGTGCGGAATTCAATAAAGTTCCTTATATGCAACGCATAGACTAGTTGCAGTTTCGTGCTATTTGGACTAACAATTTGACTTTTCATCCTCTAAGAACGTGATCGAGGAAAAAGCTCTAAGTAAACAGCGGAGAAAAGCATGAAAAGCCTGAATATGCCTTGCGCGTTTGGTGTGATTTGGGAATATTAAAACATTCAAAAAGGTGACGTACCTTAATCCATTCTATTTTATAATCACGCTTAATGGTTAATATAGAATAAAATTAAATTTAAATTTTAATATTTATAATTATTTTATTTTTTTAAGTTAAGACATTCTTTTTATACATATATGTATATGTATATGTATATGTATATGTATATGCATATGTGTGCATATATATATATATATATATATATATATAAAGAAACTGTTTTGAGAGAAATTTTATTAGAGGTTGAGTTAAATAATTTTATTTCAAAAGTGAAGAGACAAATAATAATAATAATAATATGCAATTAATGAAAACTTAAAAGTAAAATATAAATGTCTCACGTTTGGATTATTTAGATAAATACTCTTCAATTTTATACTCTTGAGCTTTAAAATTCTTCTCTATAAAGATGATTTATGAGTAAAATCCAAACTTTAATTTCATGTTTAATTTGTTCAAAGCAAGAAAACTAGCGTAATCATTTAAAATTTGTTCCAAAATCTAAGAATCAAATGTTCCTGCACAAAAATTAGCCGGGGATCGAGGTGGATTTAAGCCTAACTTTGGGTGCACTTTTTCTTGGTACTAGTGGAGGCTATCTAGCCGAAGTGGCTTGGTCAACTTTCGATAATTAGGTGCATGTGCAATTGCAAGAAACATGGCACGTCTCGGACCATTCTGTTGGTTCTACTCACCGACGTAGCCTATATTGAATCTGAAGAAAGTGCTATTGACTCTGGAAACATGGTATTCAATGCCAAATTCCGCTGGGAAAATTGATTTATAGTGATCCAAGAAACAACTGCCTCTTTGATTGTTTATACTATAACTTACAAAATTAGCTAGCTGAAATTTTCATTCAAGAGCCAATTACAAGGCACCACATGTTATAGCTCTAAATTAGCTGAAAATTGCTATTCAATGCATGCTTGCAGGTTGACTACCGGGGAAAAATGCACCCGTACATTCAAAACCATCCATGGGGGTATAGGGATTAAACCCAAAATCTTGTAAGTTTAATAGAAAGCTTTCTTTTTTCTTTTTTGCTAAATGAAAGACATCGTATTGATCACATAGCATTTTAATGCGAGTCAACTCCTTACAGAAGCACCTAACGTCTATAACATATATAAAAGAAGTATACAGTGATCACTGTAGAAAACATTGTCGATGTGCTGCTGTCATTTGCGGACAAGTGATTTTTTTTCTTTTTGGGAATGGCAGATGTGGGGAAGGAAAGCAATGACCGAAGGAAGAAAGGAACGAGAAAAAAAAAAGGGAGGAAAAAAGGGAAAGAGAAAGGAATGAAAAAAAGGGAGAGAAAAAATATGGATAAATTTTGTGTTTTCTGTTCAGATTTTTTGTATATTTAAATTTTTATAAAAGATTTATCATTATAAATTTATATAAAATCTTTCACATTAATAATTTATTATATATTTTTTTATATATTCATGTTATTTTTATATTTTTTTAATTAATTTTTTTATGCTGTGTATTTAAATTTAATTTAAAATAAAATTATATTTTCATGTTGTGTTTGTACTTTATCTCAATTCATTATGTATTTTTTTATAATTTATTATAGTGATTCCACTAAAAAAATTGTGTTAGTAAAGTCTTCATATTTGCAGTTTTTTTTTTCAAATTCTTATTCTTTTTTTTCTCGTATTCAAAGTATTATAATTTTATATAGATTTTTACACAGTAATCATTAGTTTTATATGAATTCTAATATGTTTATATTTTTGTGTTTGGCATATATTATTTTTTGTATCATGTCGTATTTTAATTACTTTATTTTTATTTCATATCTCAATTCACCTAATCTTTTTAATAGTTTGTCATAATGGTAAGATTAACTCTATATTTATTTACTTAATATATTAAAGTATAAAAAATTTTAAATAATTTGACATAGTGATTTTAATTTTTAGTTTATTTTAAATAATTTATTTAAAGTTGTTGGACTGTAAATTGACTTGCGTCCCTTATTAGGATCCATGTCTAACTAATTGAAGAAAAATTTTATAAAAAAAGAAATTTATTTTATTAGTTGTTTTTATTTTAAGTTTAAATGATGTATTTAAAGAAGTAGATACTTATGTTAACTCTAATGCCAATTTAGGATTTAAACCTTATCCGCTCGAGAAAAATATTTTTATTTTTGTTTTATTTTTAAATGATGTATTTAAATAAATTGATTATTGTGTTAACTCATAGATCAATGTAACATATATATATATATTGACCCGCTTGGGAAAAAGTTTTTTTTTCCTATTTTTGTCTTTCTAAATTTTTAAAATGATTGGTTTGCATGTAGACTTACAACTAGATTAAAGATTCATACTTGACCCAAATAATTATTATAAATTTAATTTTATAATTAACAGAATATAATATGTTATTAATATTATTAAAAATCAAAAATAAAAAAAATTTAAATAAGCAACTATAACCGAATATTATTTAGTCTAAAATTTTTTAAATATAATTAAATAAATATTTATAAAAAATTAAAAATCCTCAACACAAGCCGGGTTAAATGTACTCTTATAGGTTTTGGTTACTATAGCCTCTATTGCTCCTCAACCCCTATCAAAGGCTGACACGTGTTCTCTTTTTTTTTAAATTTTTCTTGCCGGGTAGGATATTAGTAGGGGTGTCCAATTTTAACCGAATTTAATCAAAAATTAAAATAAAATATAATTCGATTAATCAGTTAAATAAAAAATTTGATTATCAGTTCAAGAATTTAAAAATATTTTATTATAAATTAATTCAGTTTAGCTAAGCAAAATTAATTGAATTAACCGAATCACCCTAAATATATACAAAATATGATATTTTAGTCTTTATCGGGTGTTTTAAGTATTATATTGTTGACCTTTTTACTTATTATATATATATATATATATTTTACTTATATTTAATATTTGAATATTTATCGAATAATTATACTTATTTAAATTGTAAAAAATTAAAATTTAAGGTTTTAAAATATAAACAATTAAAATTTGATTAATTTAGTTACTTAATTGAGCAAATTAAATTAAATAATTTCTATTTAGTTAATTCAGTTATTGATATTTTTGTCGGTTAGCTAACCCAATTAATCGATTGAACATCCCTAGCTATTATGGGAGGGTAGGGGAGAGGAAAGAGAGAAAAAAAGATAAATAATGAAAGAGAAGGAAGGAAAAGAAAAGAAAGATGAGACAAAAGAAAGAGAATAAAAATTGTGTGGTTGTTTTTGAATTATTTTTTCGTGTTTTGTTTTTATATGTTTAAAATGTTAAAAATTTATTTGTTTTTTCATTTTCATATCAATAAAAGATCATGTTTATGTTATTTTATCGTATCTCAATTCATTTTATATTTTACATAATTTTTTATAAATATATGATTTTTACTCTAAATTCAATTATTTAAGATATTAAAATATATTTGAATAATGTGTCATAGTTTTTGAATTAAGAAAAAATATTTTATTAACTAATCATTTTATTTTTAATAATATATATTTTTGAAGCATTTTAATGATATATTTAGAAAAGTTGATCTACATGTTAACTTGTGATCCCCACGATTACTCACAAGACAATTTAAGATTCATACTTGATTTATTCGAAAAAAATTTATTTATTTTTAAATTTGTAAATGATTTATTTAAAAGAGTTGGTCTATACATTATTAGTGGATTTAGCATCCGTATTTGACTCACTCAAGGAAAAAAATAAGTTTCTTTTGTTTTATTTTTAAATTATGTATTTAAAATTATTTAAAACTGTACTTGATTTGATAAAATTCTCATTTATGTTTTATTTTTAAATAATTAAATTGAAATAGTTGTTCTGTATATTCACTCGGCGGTGGGCTTATTATCCATACGTAACCCACTCAAAAAAGGTCTTTTCTTTTTTTTTTTTTAATTTTAAATAATGTTTCTAAGTAAAAATGGTCTATACATTTACTCATAAATTAATTTAAAATCCATACCTGATCTTAAACAATTAACATAAATTTAATTTCCATAATTATAAATTAAAAATTAAAAATAATTATAACTTAACAAAATTTAATTTAAAATTAAGTTTCACAATCAATTAATTAAAATATTATAAAAATATCTATATGAACTACACGAACTTTTTATGTGCTAACAAATGTCATTTTTTTTTTGGTGTGTTCACGAGGGCGAGATTGAAAGAGAGAAGGAAGGAAAAAAGAAAGAAAGAAAAAGAGAAAAAAACGGAAGGTATTTCCGTAATTAATTTGATTAACCAGTTGAACATCCCTAGCTATTAAGGGGGGGAAGGAGAAAGTAAAGGGACAGAACATAGATAAATAAAGAAAGAGAAGGAAGGAAAAGAAAAGGAGGAGGAGCGAAAGGAAAGAGAATAAAAATTGTGTGCTTTTTTTTTGTATTATTTTTACGTGTTTTGTTTTTATATGTTTAAAATATTAAGAATTTATATGTTCTTTCATTTTCGAATGAATAGAAATTATGTTTATATTATCTTATCATATCTCAATTAATGTCATATTTTTAAATAATTTATCATAAATATATGATTTTTACTCTAAATTCAATTATTTAAGATATTAAAATATATTTGAATAATGTTTTATAGTTATTGAATTAAGAAAACATATTTTATTAATTAAGCATTTTATTTTTAGTAATATATTTTTTAGAAGAATTTTTAATTATATATTTAGAGTAGTTTATTTGCATATTAACTTGTGATCCGCAAAAGTTTACTCACAAGTCAATTTAGAATTCGTACTCAATTTGTTTTAAAATTTATTTATTTTTAAGTTTGTAAATGATTTATTTAAAAGAGTTCGCCTATATATTCTAAGCGTGAGTCAATTTAGTATTTTTTTTTTAATTTTTAAATAATATATTTAAAATAATTTGGGACTATACTTGATTTGCCAAATTTTCTCATTTGTGTTTTATTTTTAAATAATATAATAAAAATAGTTGGTCTATACATTCACTCGATGGTGGGCTTATTATCCATACCTCACCCACTCGAGAAAAAGTTTTTTCTTTTTTTTAATTTTAAATAATGTTTTTATATAAAAATAATTTACACATTTACTCATAAATTAATTTAAAATCCATACCTGATTCTAAACAATTAACCTAAATTTAATTTTCATAATTATAGTTTAAAAATTAAAAATAATTATAACTTAATAAAACTTAATTTAAAATTAATTTTTACAATTAATTAATTAAAATATTATAGAAAATTTAAAAATTACTAGTATAAATGGGGTTTAAATGCTAATATATATGATATGAACTACACAAACTTTTCATGTGCTAACAAATGGCATTTTCCTTTTTTTTTCTTTTTTTTTTTTTTTGTGGAGGGAGTGGGGGAAGGAGATTCAGAAGGACGAGATTGAAAGAGAGAGGGAAGGAAATGAGAGAGAAAGAAAGAAAGAAAAGAAAAAGGAAAGGAAACGAAAGTAAGAGAAGAAAGGAAAAGAAAAAAGGAAAGGTAAGGGATTGACAAAGAAAGAAAGAGGAAAAAAAAAGGAAAAAGAGAGAAAGAGAAATGATAAAATTTATGTGCCGTGTTATGTTATTTTTTAAGTGTTTAAAATTTATAAATTTTATAAATTTTTAAATATTAATAATTAAATTTATTGTATATGTATTTTTATATATTTATGCATTTGTATCATATTTATATAATTTTTGTATTACCTTTTAATTATTTTTTATATAAGTTGTATTTGTATTATTTTTCATATGTTTAAGGTATTATAAATTTAAATAAAATTTTTACACATTAAATATTCGTTTATATATATTTTAATACGCTTATGTATTTGTATCATGTTCATATTATTTTTTAGTTTTTTTACATATATTGTGTTAGTCTAATATCTCAATTCATCTTATATTTGGCGTAATTGGCTATCGTGATTTAATTTATAAAAACATTTGTATATTCATATCGTATTTATATCATATCTCAATATGTAACATATTTTGAACAATTTTCATAGACCTATGGTGATTTAATTTAGTGAACATTTTGTATATTAATCACATTTTCATGTTATTTTTTATGTGTTCAATGTATTATAATTTTTACACATTAATAATTAATATTATGCATATTTTGACATATTTATATATTTATATTATATTTATATTATTTTTATATTGTTTTTAACTAATTTTTTAAAGTTAATAGTGCAAATGGCCTTGAAAATATATCAAATTTGCCAATATGGTACATTTACTTTAATAATGTTAATTTTAGTACTTAAAGTTTAACTTTGTCTGCTATTATAATATCTGCAAATAACACTCTTAAATATTTGTTATATGAATCATGTATTTAATAAGAACTTAATACATGACAACACTTAAGATGCTACATGTTTTAACGAAAAATTATAATTTTTAAGTTACAATATTTTTTCTTTTCTTTTTCTTTTTCTTTTTCTTTTTCTT
>JBBYHM010000026.1:6343408-6384832 GCA_038381775.1 Adansonia rubrostipa
AAAATAACTTCACTCGAACTCACCAAATTATCACATTTAAAAGCAATACTATACTAACTCAAATATCAAAGCAAGAAGATTAAAATTGAAAAAAAAAATCCTTAACATTATGAAAATCTCACCTAAAACTTTTAAATTTAGATTCATTATATATACTTTATATTTAGATTACCATAATTTTAAATATTTTCTGTTATTCCTTTTAAGGCAAAATGTGAGCACCAAAAACTAATAGTACTAAGAAAGACAAATTAATGAAGCAAAAATTTCTTTAAAAAAAAAAACGAAGAGTCTAAAAGTCTCTAAACATGTTTAGTTGATAATTGAAATATTTAAGATCCAAAACCGATGTTTAAATTAATACTTTTTTTTCTTGGCCAAGAAGTAAAAGGCGGATGTAAGAATATATTTGAAAATTTGAAACAATAGCAACATGTCAAACGTTGTTGGTTTTTTTACTTTAAAATTTTATTGTTAATTACACATTCTATTTCAATTATAATCAAAATTTTTTATTTGGTATTAGAAATTAAAAAAATTCACAGCTAAATATTCTGAGTTTTATTTCTATCAATTGGATTGCACACGAGAATTATACCACTAATTATATTGATGATATGTGTCATGTTGACATAATGTGTTTACGAAACTATGGCATATCTTTATTTGTTAGTTTTGAATAAACGATATAATCAACTAACAATATTAATCTTTGTGAGCAAACCGATAATGAAAACAAAGTTTGAATACTTATTTATAATTCTGAAAGTTTAAAGTGCAATCCAGATGTCAAATGTATAATTAACATATTACGGAGTTAATACCATTTTCATTAAGCGTTCCACTAAACTGGCTTAAGTCTTAGAGGGAATACATCGAACCTCTAATGCAGGCTAGTGGGAGGTCTCCACCGCATCGCAGCAAGATTGGATAATAGTAGTTGACCCCTCTCTCACCGCACTAGAGGCCGAAGACTCCACTGAACTCTTAAAGCTGAAGGTTGAAAGAAAAACCTTTTGGCAAGTTGTTCACCTTTTTTATTAAAAAAAAAAATATTTTTAATTTAGGATTATTTTAACTAATAAATAAACTTATACTAGTGTGCAACTCGCACTTTGTAGCGGGTTTTCATTTTATAAAATTATTGAATTGTATAATTTTTATTTAATGTGTAAAATAAAATATAAAAAAGTAATTGAGTTAAACACATGGATGAAAAAACCAAGCCAGACGTGCCGATTGGTGCAACGATTCAACGGTATGTTAAAAATAAAATTTTTATCGAACTGCTTAGAATCGCTAAAAAATCAAAACCCTAAAAAACAAGTAGAATTGGAATTTCTATTTTATTTTATTTTATTTTATTTATAATTTTTTATTTTTCTTTAAAATTTTTAGAATTTCTTTATTTATATTTTATTTTATTTTATTTATATTTTTAATTTTTAAAATTTTTCTTATTTTTTAAAATATTTTCTAATTTTTGAATTATTTTGTATTCCTTAATTATTTAGAATTAGAATAGTTGAATCAATGGTTGAATCGGTTGAACCGAGAACCAATGATTCAACCGATTCGACCACCGGATCGATTTTTTCAATCTCGGTTAAATATTTTAACCTAATTTATAAAATAAAAGATTATAAAAATAATTGAGATAAATACTTTACTTGCATTTTGAGGGTGAAGTGTAAATATTTTGTTATAATGTCATTAAATTATAATTAACCCATGTTCCATCATTGGCTAGGGTTTTCATTTACTCTAAAACCTATTAAAATTATATGATAAAAGAATTATAAAGAAAAACTATATTTATATTGATCTTATAAAATTGCATTTTTAGTTTTTATTTTTCACCAATTAAAATAATTAAATGTATTTAATTTTAAAAGATTTAAATAAGCGTATAGAATTAAATAAAATTATATAAAATAAATAAATAAATAAATATTAAATTTTTTCATAAATAAAATAAACACAAATCAAAAGAAATCATAAAACTGTGGGATTGATTAAATAATGGGTTCAAATCAAAAGTGACTTACTTTTTAAAAAAATAAATAAATAAATAAAGAATTAATCATTGATGTTGCCTCTCATTGTTTTCATTTTCCTTTATTTTGTTTTTCATTAAGCAATTGCCTTTCGATTATAGTTATCACTTTTTGGGGACAATTTTAACGTACAGTATTATAGCATAAATAGATATGGCTATAACTTATTATTCCTAGCAATAACATGTAAATGCTTATAATCAGTTAAAAGTTTAATAAATAAGGTACTAAAATTTGTCGAGCATGCAATGCATGTATTGTTCACATAGGTTTATAATAATAACTTAATTTGGATTTAATTGCATTTGATAAAATAGCAATAAAATCATTATATATATATATATATATATATATATATATATTGTGCTAGATTTGTGGAAAAGTTGGGCTAGCCATTTAAGCACAAAAAATTTATTTAATATTTGAGAGGATTTAGATAAAATATTAAACTTAAAATATGTGCTGTGAAAAGAGTAGGCCTACTCAAAAAATGGGTCTACTTTTAGCTCCAACATCCAAAGTTCAATTGAGTTTTACCCGGACATTTTTTCAATTATATAATATATTATTTTATATATATGATGTATTTTTATATCATAAAAAATAAATATATAATATTATAATGTAAACATTAATATATTAAATTGTTCATAATTTAGAATTTAATAAAAAAATATTAAATTATTAAAGTCTATATAAAATAAGCAAGGTTATCAACTTCTTGGCCAGTGGCTAGAAGAGTGCTACTGCTAGAGATAGCATGCAAGTTTGGGTTCAATTCGAAACATGTTTTCTCATCCTCCAATTTATTAAAAAAATAGATAAACTTAAATAGATTTAGGCTATCTATTTATAAATCTAGATAAGTTGCATTAAAATTTAAGATTGATATTTTATTCTAAACCTAACTTAGATAAATACATGTATTGTTGATAACATTTTTAGGCCCAAGCTAAACCTAACCCGAGCAATTGACAACTCCAATATGTGCTATTTACCAAATTTACGTTTTGAATTAACTCAGCATAAATAAGAAACCAATTCTTAAGTGAAATGTTGTACTCAATTAGATTCCCTAATGAACAATGCAATTTCGTGGCAAATTTAATTTATAGTTTATAGATTTAAATATGTTATTATTAATTTTTTTCTTTTTTTTGTTTTATCCTTTTATTTAACAGTTTTGAAATAATTTTGTGAAATTTAATATAATAAATAAATTCTATCTTTATTTATTATACTAAATAAATTTTATCATTATATAATAAAGTAATTTAATAAATTTGCATCCAAATGAATACTTCACTACTTATTTTAATCTTATTGCTATAGTATCCAATCTCATCACTATAATTAATTTAATAACCATCGTCATTTTAAATTTTATTAAAATCAATTTTACTCCTCGTTCAAGTAGACCCTTAGCATAGTCTAAATGCAACTTTGATATTAATACTAAACACTAACGTGCAATGAATAGAAGCAAGAAGAGCGATGGAGAAACAAAAATTACTGTTGCTATTATCTATCGTGTTACTGTTGCTAGTATATATCGTGTTCTCTATTGCAACAAAAATTAAATCCGTTCTGTTTGTTCATATAGAAAAAAAATAAAAAAAATTCACTGATTTGAGTAGCGAAGTATGAAAGAGTAGTGGCTATTTGTTGTGCTCTGTTTAAAATGATTTTTGGCAGCCCTTTCAATTGGGGCCATAAGGGGAAATTGTTGCAATTCTTCTGCTCCCGCTTAAGCCTCCCTGGGCCTTTAAAGCCCAGCTCTTCCTAGAGCCAAGCAGCAGTGTTGTTGTCAGCATGAGAGTTTGAATTGCAAACTGATGCTCCTGAAGAGCTGATTGAAGTTCCAATAAAAAGCAGTGAGGGAGCTTGACTCCAATCAGTCATAACTAGACCACCTCCTCATGCCCTGTCATCAGCGTCTCCAGCGACTGGATTGCATCCGTATGGGCTGGTTCTTTAGGAATGGAAACAACAAGCCATCCCAAGTTCTTCAACCCTTTAATGGCCCATGGTGAATCTTGACATTTAATTTTAAAGTCCATTAATATTATATATTTATTTCCTACGAGAGGTATAATCCGATTATATTCATTAATATAAAATATATGTTTACATTTTTTATAATCATTATATATAAAAATATCAACTCCAAAACTGCAAATAGTGAATGATATATATGCTCTTAATAATTTTTTTGGTCAACTAGTTTATCCTTAATTGTTGATTTTCTTATTAAATTAATAAAATATTAACATTTTTAATTTTCTCTTAAACACTGAAGTCATTATTAAAGTAAATTGATCTCAAATGATTTTTTTATTTAAATTCAAAATTGATTAATTTCTGTTTATCGATTTTTTTATTTTTATTACAAATGGTATGAAAGAACATTTCCAAATTTATTATAAAGGATAATAATAATAATAATAACAATAATAATAATAATAATAATAATAATATGGTTTTGAATGATATTAAAAAAATATTTATTCGTTAAGAATCGAAATCTTATTTATTTAGGCTGCAGAAAAACTTTAGAGCTTGATTTGCTTAATGAGAATCAAAACATGAAGACATAACCAAAGATGACAATTAAGATTGAAATGGTAGTTTGATGGAACACTTGAATTATATGCTAAATTACTATAAAATATAGTACCATATAAGATTAGACTACTATTTGTTTCTTCATTTTTAGTTTCATTTTCTTCTTCTTTTTTATTTTATGTTATTTTATTTATTTACTTTCCAAGCAAGTTTTTTGTTCTTTTTTTCGCAGCTTGATGATCCTAAATTAAGCTTAGAGGGGTTTGAGCCACGGTTGAAAATCCATTTTTAAGGTCAACTTTGAGCTATCATTTTATTTAAATTATGTTCATATTTATTTTCCTTTATGCTTAGTTTCATTATTTAAAGCTTGATGATCCTGTTGTAAGCTTAGGAGATGTTTGGGACGAAGTTGTAAAAACTATTTATTTAAGGCCAAACTTTGAACTATCATGTTATCTAAATTATGTCCATATTTTATGCTTAATTCCGTTATTTAATGCTAGATGATCCTAAGTTTCTACTTAAGTGATGCTGGAGCCAATGTTGTACAAGCCATATTTTAGGTCAAACTTTGAGCAAAAATGCTTTACTTTATGTTCATGTTAATGTAGTTCTTAATTTATGCCCACTTCAATTTCCTTAGTATTATGTTTATTTTATATTTTAAAGTTTGATGATCCTAAGCTTAAGCTTAGGATATGTTTAAGCTAAGGCTGTAATGACCTTTATGGGAGGTCAAACTTTGAGCAAAATGATTCGTTTAATGTTCTTGTTAATTTATTAAATTTATTGTTATATTTACTTGAAGTTGTAATTTAATGCTCGGTTATCCTAAGGTTAGGTTTAGGTGATAACTTGAGCTAAAGGTTTTGCAACCTTTTTAGAAGTCAAGCATGAGCAACATGTAACATTTGATGTAATTTAAATTATGCCCATCTACTTTACTTTTATTGTTGTTATAATTGTTATTTATATTCACATTATTTATTTTGTTCTTATTTCCATTTTTGTTATTATCTCATGTTTATGTTTTTTACTTACTTTATGTTTCACTGTTACCTTGTTTCATTTCATCAAATCATGTTAATATTATTTCAAATTATTCACTCTACGTTCTTTATTTACTTTACATTGTTAATTACTTTACCCTATTTCTATTATTATTTTATGTTCAGATTATTGTTCATGTAAAATTCTTCTTATTTAAAGATTTTCCAAAGTGGGGTTGAGTTTTTATAGCTTAAACTTACCCTTTTTCTTTTCCATAACTTTTTTTTGAAAAAATTTAACGGAGATTTTGATTCGGCCAAACCTAATAGGACCATTTTGGTACTTTTCTAAGTCAAACATGCTTACTTAGGAGTATTTTACACATTGGTCAAATTAACAAGGTATTTTGGTTATTTCCCAAAGTCCAACAAGCATTCCAAAAGGTTTTTTTTTTTTTTTCAATAGCTCGATAATTTTAAGTCAAAAGTGCATTTTAGGGGTATGTTGGTATTTTAGTAGTATTTAGAGTCAAAATCAGGTCACCTAGGTCAATAATGGATCACTAAGGTCCAAACTGAGTTACTCACATTGAAATCGAGTTAATTAACTCATTTTCAGTCAACTAAATCACAACTGAGCCTTTAAGGTCATGTTAGTGCTTCCATGCCTAAATCGTTTTAGTGTCATTTTAGACTTTTTCGTCACAATCAAACTTTAAGGGTTATATAAAGCTTTCATGCCTAAACTAAACTTTTACAGTCATTTTACTCCCTTTTCATTAAAACTAAGACTTTATATTAGTTTTGCACTTTTATGTCAAAACCGGATCCTAAGTGTCAATCTAGTTTGTTTTTAAGGATAAAAACAAGTTTTTAATAATTCATGTAATGTAATATACATTTTTAAATAAATAAATAAGGTTGAATTAAAATAATCCATAGCTTTCTTTAAGGATATGGAAGGGATCTTATCGATAATTAGTTAACAACAAACTACTCTACTTGAAAAATGAATAGGAACTTTCAAGGACTTAAAAAAAAAAATTTTAAACTTTCATACTTTACCGAGCTTTTTTTGGTGGGACACGAAATTTTTTTTGTCTTTCTAAAAAAAAAACAAGACTTTGTTCATTCTGAAAAGAAATAATAATAACAAAAGACAAACAATTTCATGACACATGAATTATTTTCATATACCAAAATTTAAAACCAACTTTAATCGGGATTTAGGTGAACACTTGATTAAAACATACTAATTTACGAGCTTAGCGAAGGTGTTCATCCTTCCCTATATGTAACCAATTCTTGAACCTTAATTGTTTCTCTAATTTATTAATGGACTTCCAAATCCATTTTCAAGGGTTACATAACTCTTAAATGATGAATTCTAATAGGTAACTAATTACACGTATCCTAAAAAGATTAGTTACGACTTCCAATTTATTGGTATTTTATAATAGCCATATAGGAAAATCAGGTGAGTGGTTTGCTTTGACAACTTAGTTACAATTACGAGCCAAATAATATTTCCCCTTTGAAGTACTAGATTCGTGTTTGGTACATTATGATAAGTATGATTAATTATAATATATCATACACCACAAATAAATGATTTTTAGATACGAGAGAAGATGACGGCCAAAAAGTACTTTTTATCTTGAATTTAATAGTAAATGTCATCCGCAAAACATTTCAGAGACATAGGTTTGCAGGATAACAGTTAGAGACAATTATTTTGTCTCTAAAACTTTTTGAGACGGTTTTTATTTTTGAGAGATAATTATTAATTGTTATCAAATATTTTAAAATTTATAGTTATTTTTTATAATAAATTATTTAACAATTTATTTTACTTAACAAATTAATTTTATATTTTTTGTTCTAGCAAATGTTGATTTTTATATATAAGTATTATTAGAAATATCATATTATAACAAAAACTTATTTAAAAATAATATTAAATTAATAATTTATTTTTAACAATAATCATTTAAATTATGTAAAAATTATAAAATCTAACATAAAATAAAAATGATGTAAAATATATCTAAACTTAAAATAGTCTTAATTCGAAAAAAATTTGAACTTCAAAAAATTAAAACTCGAAATGACTTACGCTTAAAAAAATTTAAATAAAAAATAATTTAACTTAAACTAAATCAGTTGCCGTCTCAGTAGGAAAGTATGATTTAGACTAGCTTGTAAATAATATATTTTCTTAATGCATTAAGTTACTATATTTAATACAATAATATTCTTTTAAATAAAATTTAACCAAAGTGCTACAATGGTTAGCAAAAACTTTTTTTTTTAAATTCTGGGCAACGTCAGATTATTGCCTTAAAAGGAAAAAGACGTCCACAGTTACGAGGTCACTCCTCGGAAGATTACATTGTCTACTTCTCTTCAATATGTTTCCAGCCACTTTGCACTTGCCACGTGCATAATTTTTGTACTTTCAGATTGGGAAAGGCCAATGGATTCACAGTTGATTGAACTAAAACTCTACTGCAGGATAAGGATTAAGGATGAAGAACAAATTTTCATGTTAGGCAAAACGGAGAATTATTGAGCTTATATTACAGGTTAAAAAAACATGAATGAAACAAAGAAAAAAAAATACTAGTAGTGGGGGAAAAGGATAACATTGGTGAATATGTAATTACATAGAAGAAGGCTTTAAACTGTATATTGTCTTTATGCATATTATCAGTGTGCAGTGCATTCTTTAGGGAAGCCCTGAGGAAATCGCTTGGTGTCGGTGCAGTAATTGTAAATCATATAATTTTTCTGAACCCACTTCAGCCTTTGTTGGCTTGTGGTATCAAGTGCTTGTGACAGCCAAGCGTATCTAGACTGT
This sequence comes from Adansonia rubrostipa, assembly GCA_038381775.1. Lineage (NCBI taxonomy): Eukaryota > Viridiplantae > Streptophyta > Magnoliopsida > Malvales > Malvaceae > Adansonia > Adansonia rubrostipa. The sequence continues at coordinate 6,351,883 of JBBYHM010000026.1, forward strand.
GAGCTTGAAGAACAAGAAGATTTGCCAGAAGACCAGATACAAGCGTCAGCCTTGAAGTTCCAGTAAGAAGCAGTGAAAGGAGCTTTGCTCCAGTCTGTCTTAATAAGGCCACCACGAGTAGTCCAGTCATCGGCATTCCAGAGACTAGAGTATATTCTCACGGGCCGCTTCTTCGGGAATGGAACGCCAATTAATTCCAAGTTATTGAACTCCCTAATTGGTATGCCATCAACAGAGAAGCTGAATAATTTTAAAAGAAAATAGTCAGTTGTACATTCTAATCCAAAATTTTTAGGAAAGAACATAATTTTATAAGAGCTCTAGAAAACTTACATAATACGTTGAGGGTTCCAAAGAAGAGAGTAGGTATGGAAATCTTTAGTGGGGTCGAACCAAAGATAAAACTGTTGCTCTCTGTCACCTTTGCCTTGGCTAAACACATTGGTGTGCACTATGTAAGGCTCACCGCTAACGTTCCCCAAGAATTCAAAGTCGATTTCGTCCCAAGTCGACCCTTGTGAACGTAGCTGCCCCACATAATAAAAACATAAATTCAATTAGCACAAAACAAGAGTTTTACTAGTTGCTATATTATATATATGAGGCTAAACATAAAGCTTGATTATAAATTTAACTTACATAGTATGCAATGACAGTGCCAGCGGAGTTGCCTGGAACGAGCTTAAGCTGCATATCAATCTTACCGAAGAGATACTCAATTCTTTGATTGGAAACCTAAGCCAGAGAATTTGTCCAGGGTGAGAGTAAGGATTTGGCCGTTGTCCAGTATCTTACCCCTACCATCTCCCCAAGCAACATCAAAGTCCTGGTAAAAGTTGGCAGCAGAAGCAGCGAATACAAAGCTACGCAATATAGATATTGGTAAACCAACTGAACTCCACTTATTTTCAGGATTTTTGTTTTCTAATTTGACTTTGAATTTTGACCCTAGCTATTTGAACGCGAAGTGGCTAGCGTTGGATGGTTATATACGGGGTTTGATGAAAAGGACAAAAGAGAGTTCAGGACGTTGTGTTTTGAAGCTTCCTACTTTCTCTCCCGTCCAGGACTTGGTGTGCTAAGTTGAAATTGTGTAAATCAAAGTTGTAAACAGCTGGACGAAGGGCATGAACTAGTGAAATAAATGGTCCAAATCTATGGATGTGTTCCTTCCATGCAAGTAATTTATATGGACTAATGCCGCTGCCAATGGATTTGTTGCCGCCTTTCAATATGTGATGATTGTGCACGCAGTCACGCGACGCACCCAAAAGGGAAACGCGGTTGAGGGGAGAACGGATCTCGAAAGTCAAAAGGCGCTTCTCCATTCTCCAGGGTTCGACCGTCGGTCCGAGGCTTCAATTTGCCAAACTGGGGGAGGGGGTTCACTGGACCGCAAGATTCCACTGGGCCTATGGGGTTGGGTAGCCACTCGTTGTCATATTAGTTGACAGGGTCAAGTCAAAAATTTTTGGGGCTCAACCTCTGTACAAGAGCCCAACCATTGATATCATCGCGTCAAAACCCAAAACAAGATTACCATCAAACGAATAAATAAATCTATTATAAAATGTCTAATATATTATTAGATAATTTTTTAATGGAAATAGCTATTTTCTTTATAGACAAAGGTTCTAGATGTCCTCAACTGAATTGCACTTCAGAATTCTCTGACCATCTTGTTCAAAATGTACGTGCATTTTATGAGTGCATTTGATTTAATATTTGAAGTGTCTGCATTTCTTATTTAAAATATGGATTAAAATTTTCTTTTTTTTTTTCCAATTAAAAGGTTTATTACAATAAATATAAGGCAATAACGAAATAAATTATCGAAGTCACACAATATAATTTGAAAGAAACTTTTGTTGGTACATCTTCAGGTAGAGAGATTCATATTGGAGAAAGGTAGGAATATGCCGTAGGTAAATATGTGAAGGAAGCACAAACAGCACAAACAATTAAAAGAGACATTGGAATTTGGATTTAAGGCTGCGATTTAATACCTAAACAAGCAGGAACCGAAGGAAAGTATGAAACAACAAGAATATACAAATCATACAGTTCTGAGTTTTACTGATCATAGTGTTGGGGAAGGGGTCTACACGCAACAAAAACAATAACTAATTTTTCTCGCTAGAAAGAACCTAAGAGGAGTAAATACAATAAACAACGGTATCCAAACAATGTATATGTAGCAAAGAATGCACACAATCAAACAATCATAAAAACACACAGAATTTTTAGCGTGGAAAACTTCCTTCATGTAAGAAGTAAAAATCTTGTGATTTAGTTCAGCACAAAATTTTCACTATAAAATATAAATGAGTACAACAAAGTGTCTTACAATAGATATGGATAATAGAATAACCCCTATCACTATAAATTTAAAGAAATTTGAGAAAATTAAAAAAGATGAAAGATCGTACCTAAAAATTTTAAAGACGAGAGAAACATCCTCATTAATCATCCTCTAAAACTATGTTAAAAAAAAGTTTTTGAGATGATTATCAATAAATTGTCCGTAACATTAGGAACAACTCAACATTCATACCAAAAGCTTTGGGATGAAAATCATCCCCAAATTTATGAAAGTTATCGAAATTTTTTATGGATGTTTTCATCCCTAAATAAACATTCTTTGAGGACAGTTACTGTCCCAAAAATGGCATATATCATACCACCTCTCTCAAAGGCTTTTTTCTTTTAAGGACGTGCAATATCCACAAAAATAACGTATAAACTTATTCAATTCATTTTTTTAAGACATTTAATATCTTCGATATGTATTAAGAACGATTGACATCTCTATAAATGATCTATGGTTAAGTTAAGAAATTTGAGACATTAACCATCTTTTTTATTCATTTAACAAGACACTACTATTAATTTAGATCTAATAATACAAATCCATAAAGAAAAAGAAAAACCAGCTATCTTCAATTAATATAATAAGATCATAAACATAAATTCAAATTCATAAAAACAACAATATTAAAGTCTACTAAAATTTAAAGTATTATAACTATTCAAAGTAGTGTCTATGAAGTGATTTTCTATTTAAATTTAAAATTTCGAAGATACTCCTTGTGATCAAGTATCGCCCATATCCTACAAATTCAAATAAAAAAAAAGTCAAAATTAAAACAACATCATTATGAAAATAAAATATACCAACACTAAACTGATTTTAAGTACAAAGAAGAGCAAAGTGGAAAGTGAAAGCTAGAATATCAACGCAGCATTAGAACTCCCAAACTCTTAATATTAACATTATTTAGGGTCTGCTCAACTGTTTGAGAAAACATGATTGATCAGATGAATTCAAATAAAATTTTGAAACTCTTTACGAGATTCACTCTTGTTGCAAGCAAATTCAGAAAAATTAAATATAGATAAATAACTAAATAAGTTGAGAAGAATATAATTGCCTGGAACAATGCACCGCTTATGGTGCTTGGGTGCCTCTAGCACTAATGACTGCTGAGAGAGACCCCCTAAGTTGACAAGCTCTTGGCATGTTCGCGATTTCTAACATGCCATCCACCAGAAGAAACAATGTGAAACAGAAAATCAAACCAGTTCAAAAGATTTAAATACCTCTGGTAGTCTTTATTTTACAACCTTAAGCTTAAGATTGTCAGAGCTACGCTGTTAAGCATTTGCATATATAAAGGGAGAGCCTTGAAAAAGTACCTGTTCCAGGCATGACAAACGAAGCTTCATTCAAGAAGTTTCACTCATATTTTGAACAACAAAATTTGTTGAATCTTGTTAACTATGGCATGCTAGATTAGCACATTTAAAATTTAAATCTCTTCACTTTATGCAAGAATAATTATCTTGCTTTTAGTGATAATTATCTGAATGATAAATGTAAATATGTATTCAACTAAAAATTTCTAAGAAGCCTTTTCCTTAGGTCCGAAGAAGTACACAATTCTAGAGTTAATATATTCAGATGTATGTGAATTAAATGGAATTCTCACAGGAGGCGAAAAGTGATTCATTGTGCACTGAAGTCCTAATTCTAATTTTGTTTCTATCTAGCCAACTGTATTATTTACCCAACACGAGTTTGAACTATGAGATATATTGTAATGCTTAAGCTACCAATTACTCAAGGAGAAAAATAGGAGGAAACAAAGAGAGAATGCAAAAAATATAATGATCTTACAGTTTTAAGTTTTATCTCATACTTTCTTACCTCGGAGCATGGGGAGCATAGAGGTAGTGGCTATAAGTGTCAACTATGTCAATCGTCTGTCATTGACTAGACTGTGAGTCCAGCCCGACTTTGATGGTGTTAAATCCTCTTTGGAGTCACTAGATGACTCCCCATTGATGAGTCTGGATTTAGTTCTATGTTAAACTTTGAATCTTCGATGATAAAAAATATAACAAATATTAACTTTTTTGCCAATATTAATTAAAAAAGAAGAAAAGATTAATGAGACAAAAATTTTGCATTATTGCCTCTTAGGTGAATTTGACGAGATAATGAAAAGTATGTGGTTGTGAATATCTATTGTTTAATTACTTGTTATCACTAAAGTCAAAAGCTTTAAAGCTAAACATGTGATTACTTTCCAAAGATGAAAAAGATCTGGACTTCCCCTCGATGTCGTTACTTCTAATTAGCTGTGAATCTTAAATTTCCATTTTTGTTTGACGTAATAATTGTGTAAGCGCATTTCCGAGAGGGACAATTATAAATGTTCGAATAGAATTAATTTTAGATAAAATAGATGAAGATACTTAGATCAAGATAAAAAAAATAATGATATCTAAGATTTTAATGATCATCAATTTGGTAATTTAAAATATTTTTAATGATAAAAATAATAAAACAAAAACGTTTTTCTCAAATCTCTGTACTAAATCAAATCTAAGTGTTGTAATGAATATTGTTGACACAAGGATTTTGGAAGGGTAGACCAGCTTGCGTAGCACAAAGATCTGCAAGATAAAAAGGTTACAAGGGTGCAGGACTGGGCACTTTGGTAATAGTGTAAGTGCATTTTTAGGATGGATAGTTATACATAATCGAATAGAGTTAATTTCAGATTATAAAATAGATGAAGATACTTAGGTAAAGATAAAAAAAATAATATCTAAAATTTTGATGATCATCAATTTGGTAATTTAAAATATTTTTAATGATAAAAAATAATAAAACAAGAACATTTTTCTCAAATCTCTGTACTAAATTAAATTTGAGTGTCAAAAGAATTATAATGAATATTGTTGACACAAGGATTGTGGAAGGGTATACCAGCTTACATAGCACAGAGATCTACAAGATAAGAAGGTTAGAAGGGCGTAGGACTTGGCACTTTAGGACATACTCCGATGCTTAATTAGTAATGACTTAGAGAAAGAGAGGCAAAGTAATAAAATAGTAAATATGTAAGAAAGTTGAGCTCAGTGTTTTGAGAGGGTAATCCACCTTACATAGATTTCCTGAGTGACCCAGGGTTTAGGTGAGCTTTTTCCATGGTGCTTAACTTTGGTCCATGCTAGATATGGACTTTCACATATGGATATAATAACTGCCCCCCAAGACTAAGGACGGTTATAAATTGACCATTTGCATCTTTCAATATAAATAAGGCAATCTAAAATTTGGCGAACCATTCTCTTGATTTTTTTCTTAATTTTTCAGTTTACCTAGTGATTGCCTAGTCAAAATTTAAAATTTGAAATTTTAATTTTGTAATTGACACGAGGAAAATGGGTATGATAATGGTACAATTGTACTGTGCCATTCAATGCGTGGCATACGTCATTGTAATGCGGCTCAAGACTTGATGCTGTTTATAGTGTCAATTTCTTGTAGTGTAATCCATCTCTTCATTTTCCTCTTCATCGAGAACATAGGTTCTTTCATTTTTCTTTGTAACTTTCTATGGTTTTCTTTTGAATATGAATCTTTTAGCACTCCTTATTGTTACTGAGATCATCTCTAATTTTATTTTTTACTTTTGTTTTTTTAATACTATGCCTTCATTTGTTACAGTATGGCCATCAGTTCTTCATCAGTACTTTCTTTACCATCACATTCTTGTCTTTTTCTGTGTAAGGTTTTTGCTAATTTTCTCCTTTTAATCTAGTTTTGGTTTTTACTTTCGTATTTTAGGTGTTTGTTAGTTTGAATGGTTGTTTCATGACTGTGCATGCTCTTGAAGTTGGTTGGCATAAAAGGTCAGTTAGAGGCTAATGGTAAAAAAATTTGTAGACATTTTTTAGAAATAATGGCCTCTAATGTTGGCGAGTTTAATGGTCAACCCATATTAGAAATAGAAGAGGAAATAGTTGTTCCTATGGAAAGAGAACAAGAGTTTTAGAATGGTTGGAGAAGGTTAACAGTCTAAAAATTCTCCAAATGTCTAGTAGAATTCTACCAATGATGTGTAAAACACAGCACGGGGGCAATCAATGATCAGTACTGAGGGGAATAATGTGTTATTTTATCTTGACATTTTTAAGGGAGGTTTCCACTTCCCCTAGTGTCATTCTTCTACATGGTGTTAAGTCATTATGGGATATCTTTAAATCAATTTGAACTTAAAGCTTGGGCGATATTAGTGACATATTTCATCATTTGTAAAGAAAAGAACTGGATTCCTAATATAAAGGTGGGAAACATTTATTTTCCTTAAAAAGTAAGGACAAGTGCTAGTGCTATTTGCAATCTAGCAGCAAGAGGATGATAATAGACATACCTTCTAATGGCTATGTTGCGTATAATTAATTCTTTATAGCACAAAAACGGACAAGCACAAAATAAGGCTTTCTAGTTGAGTGGAGCCATCGCTCACCCATGAGTAACATAAAGGTTTTTCTTACAAAATTTAAGGTTGAGCAAAACCAAGTTTAACCAACCATTAAATCAAGTTCCAAGAATATTTAACTTTTCAAAAGGTCCAGCAATATTGCCCTGGTCTCAATGCTTATCATATTTTAGATGATGCTGTTTGCCCTATTGGTTTAAAAAGCCATCAACGTACATTATTTTGCAACAAAACTTTAGGCATGTTGCATGTCTTTTTTTTTTTTTGTATAAGTAGTTGAGGTATTCTATATCAAGGGTGTCACTTATGTTTTCTTTCTTGTAGATGATATATTTGTTAAATATAGCTCTACAAGTGGATCACTCACTAATGTGATCAACTCAGATGATTTGTTTGAGACTGTTACTAATATTTAAAAAGTTACCTAGAAGCCATATGTTGACCTTACTAAGGTCACTTTAGGCGAGAAGGAAAGTTTTTCTAGTCGAGTGATAGGAAACACCTATTATTCTTTCTTCAGAGGGCACATATTGAAGATGTGTCTTATTGCTGTAACTTCTCATCTTTTAATTTGAGTCATTATTTTTCTCTTGTAGGCAAGGATTACACTAACAAGTGTTACCTTTATCGAGCATGAAGCTAAGAGAGTTGCTAAGCTCAAGGGTAAATCCTATGGCAAAAGATAGTCAGAGTGATCCTTTGCCATTCAAAAAGGTTACCTTTCACCCAACCTCTAGTCTAGCTTGGCTTGCATAATAGAGGTAAATTTTTTTTATGATTTGTGTATTTTAGTTTTTTTTATAGGTAGCATGTGTTACTGAAGCGTTGATTTTTATATGCAATCCTTGCATTGCCAGATGGTAGTTACTTGCCAAATATACCAAGTTACCACAACAAGAAGCAAAAAAGGAGGCGGCTACTGTGAATAAGGTGAAGGCTCAAGAATTGCAGGCATAGGTTGATAAGCTAATATTTCCAAATAAGGTTTCTAACGATTCGGCCTTGAAGGCTTAAGAGAAAGTCATAAAGTCTAAGGTAGATTAAATGAGCTGATGGTAGAGTTAAAGAAAACCAAAGATGAGATAGCTAAATTGTTTAGAGGTCTGGTAGAAGCAAATAGTGCATATGTTAATCATAACTTAAAACTCATAGTGGCGACCACCAATATTTTTAAGTTAGAGCTTTAATTGAGTGAGGCAAATGCTCTCACGCAAAAGCATTAAACTCTCAAAAGGATTCATTATTAGATCAGATGTTGACCTATGGTGATGAGTGTAGGGAGAATGCATTACATGGCATCTAGTTGCTGAGTGGTCTTTTAGACTTTCGTGACATTCAATGTGCTAAGCTTTTCCCTTATCCCAAAAGTGTTATGTGTTCATGTTGCGTTAATAGCAAATGGAGAAAATGCATTCAAAGGACATCATCCTATTACCCCTACTCTTGCTAAAGAAACTAAGTTTAAAGATATGTAAAAGTTGAAGATGACGAGTAAGTTAATCAAGTTCTTCTAGTAAAGAATGCTCAAAAGGATGTGCCTTCCTCTTTTGGTGCTGATCTCAATGCTTAGGCACTGTATATATGTATTGAGAACTTTATGTAATTTTTCAATAGTAATATGATTTGCTCTTTTTGTTAAGTTGTGCATTATAAAGCTTGTCCTTTAAGATGTTTTATCACCGGTTTTACATATCTTTGTCAACCAAAGATTGTGTTATTTTGTTTTTTTGATGATTATAGGTAAGGATTTTGAGTATTCCCTAAAAGATTATAATAGACTGATTAAGGCTAATCTGGTGCGGTCTTGTGGCAACTAGATGTCGCTTTATCTTGCTTTTTACCAAATAGACCTTTGGTGGTCTATGTGTTATAATTCGTGATCGCCCATTTGTGTTTTGTATGGCGAATAGATCGTTGGTGGTTTATGTGTTACAATTTATGATTGTTGATTAGTATACTTGTAGACATCTAATTTTGTCTGGCCCCCTATCAGACAAACCATGCCCAATCAGAGACTTTTAGATGAAATACATTCATTTATCCTTCTAGGCCAAATTTTACTATCTTGGGGCTTAATTGGTGTAATAGAAATAAAATAATAAAAATAAAAAATAGGGACGATTGTTGAATGCTGTGTCACCATGCATTATATGCGACAAGCCGCCAAACAAAAAAATTTTTTTATGAAGGTTTGACATCCCTAGAGATCATATTGAAAAAAATGTAAAAAAATCATCATTCATGGCAAATTCATTGTTTGAGGTCATCTGGACAAGCGTGGATCAGTGATTCATTATTACTAGCTATGGTAAGGTGTTCAAAGAAATTAACATTTTTTCATGTATTGATACAATATCTCAGTCTATCAATACAGGCCTTCGCGTCAGCAAAAAATTTAAATTTCACATGTTATATCGATACAACATGTCATTGTATCGATGCATTGCTTTATATGTCAATACTTTGGCCTGTTGTATTGATACCAAGCTTGGCAGTAGCTAAAATCATGATTTTTGGCCTAAATGTATCAATACACAAGCTTTTGTATCGATATCAGGCTCAATGTATCAATGCATTTTTCAATGTATCAATACATCTAGGCAAAATTTGTTTTATGTATCGATACAAAATGCATTTTATTGATACATAAAGGCAAAATAGCCCAGTTTATGACATTGTTATCCCTTTCCAAACGATATTAAAACCTAAATTGGACCATGTTTTTTGGCAATAAGAATCACCCAAATTCAACATTGGACTTGTGATTGTATCAATTACATTTTGAAAGCTCAAATAGCCATGACAAAGGATATTTCATGAGTTAGTACAATTTGTTTAAAGGCACCTTGGTACCTTCTCATGGCTTAGCTACATAAAATAGTCTTAATCCACTATTTTAGCTAAGCAAACCAGTAAGTTTGAATTGTAGTTGAGCATGGTACCTTGTCTATACATGAAGTACATGAACCAAAACCTTAAAATGCCCTTACTTTTGGTATTCTATCCCTACTATTCACATGGTCATATAAGGCTAACTTTAGCTGAACATATTCACACATTCATTCTTAGCAAAAACACTCACATTCTCTCTACAACAACAGCCTCCAAAAAAACCTCAAACTTTTCCATTTTCATAGCTCTCTATATCTTCCCTAAAAAACACCTTTATAACACCACTTTAAGCCATTTTTGCTTTTTTTGTTCTTGCTAACTCATAGCAAGTAAGAAAAATCTTCAAATGCAACATTTTTGCTTGAAAAAATCTCTTTTTTGGGAGGAAAAGATGTTAGAACTCTTGTTGATATATTTTCTTAACTTGTTTATTTATTTTTCACTATTTTTTTTTATGTTTTTCATCATACTAGTGACCCTTTTTATGCAACCATGACCATTTGTAGGTTCCATGCATTTTCTTTAATGTCTTGTTCATGAGTTGGTGATCTTGCCATATGCTCATGCAAAAAAATCGTGTTTTATGTTGTCATGAAATTTTTAGCCCTTATTCATGTCATGAAAATAAACTTATTTTTGCCTACATCATATTTCATGCCTCTATGAATATATTGTCACATGTTTATGCATCTTTTTTGCCTAAAAATTATGTCTTTATGCTTTCATGAAATTTCTAGCAATGTGTTCATGTCATAAGAACACTTTTTTCTATGCTTATATCATGTTTTATGCATTAATAAACATATTCTAGTATGTTCATGCATCATCCATATTTTCCTTGCATTTTTAACATGTTTTCTTGATGTTCTAGCACATTTTTATCATTTGATGCCATATTTGGATGTTTTATGTGATTGAAGATGTTTGCTTGATGTCTTGTTCTTATTGCAAAAATTTGTTTTTCAAAACCTCCTCAAGTTAGGTTCATGTTGACTTCAATAAATTAGGACTAATATAGACTTAATACTCCTGTCAATTGGTCTCCCTATCTTTGGGAAAAATCAAGCCTTCCAATTTGGATTCAAGGTTAAATGAGACTAAATGCTTTGATTTTCACTGCCTTTTAACTTGTCCTAAATTGTTTATGCCTTAGTATTGTGTCTAAAGTCTTTTTGCTTAAGACATGGTTAATAGGTTGTTTCATCATCCCAAACGACTTCAAAATTGTGAAAATGAACTTGTGAAGCCATTGTCACTGACCCCCTTTTGTCAAGACATTTGAATGTCCATGGCCCAGGTTTAGTTCTAGAAAACTCAAAAAAATTAAAAAAGTTCCCTATTTTGTGCTGAAAGCACTATAACCATGAGTTCAAAGCCATTCCTGAAACCTAAATAGTTTTTTCATGAATTTTTTGATATTTTTCCATTGAGAGGTATCGAATTACCATTCTAATGGTATCTTGTTTGCCATCGAATCATTCCAGATGAGGGATTTATAATTTTCAAACCTTTATTGTTTAGATCCCTTAGAATCAGCGATTTACATTTTGTTTGGCCTATTTCGGCCCACCAAATGATTTTTCTTTTGGATTTTCAAAATATTTTTCTTGAAAATTTTGAGAAATTCCTTTTTGAAAAAGGTCTCATTTGCAATTTAATGATTTCAAATAAGTTAAATATGATTTTTTGAAGCCATTTACACATTTTCCTTTACAAATGCTATCAGCAATTTCAAAATTATTTCCTTTTAGAAAGCCATTTTTTTAGGATTTTTGAAATATTTTTACATTTAACCTTATCAAGTCACCTTTCCAACAGTACTTCTCTTGACTCTTAAAACCTTTAGATCAGTCCAAAATAAAATAAAAAATGGGAATAGGGTAATGTTGCCCCCATTTCAATATTTACCAAGATTAGTAGATTTTTCGGATTTCAAACTTTAAGGTATTTAGATGCCACGAAATGAGTATGAGCAATCCTATCAAACCCCTTTAGACATGGATCAAACAATTTTTCAAATTCCACCACTCATATTTTGTCAATTTCCTATTTTTAAATAAAAAACCATTGATTTTGTCAAAAATTGTTAGAAGTGCCATCTTGTCAAGATGTTATTGAATTTTATCAATTTAAGTTTTTTCAATCCCGTCTTTCCAGAAATTATCAAAATTTTCACATTTGGGGATACTCCAACCTCAGTTTCCAAAGGGATACTATAATCTCGCTTTTAAAAAGTAAACTTAAAAATCAAAACTTTTGTTTCTCAAATTCTGCCAAAATTTTTTAATCCTAAACTCATTTTTTAAGCCTTAGACAATCTAATGAATTCAAGCACATCTTAAAAGTTTGTTAACTTAGTTATATTTAGATAATCGATGATAATTAAGAGATAAATTCGGATCGTCCCTTCATTTTTCCTTTTTTTCATGTAATCTATTTTACGCAAATATTTTTTTATCTTTCATATGCCTTGCAAACACGTTTCCCTTTTATGGTGTCCATTTTTCATTCATAATTCCAAATTGCTTTTCGAAAATTATAAGGCAATTTCGTGTCAGTATCTCTCTAGTGCTTGGCACGAAATATTTGATTTTTAAAATTAAATCCAGAGAACATTTTTAATCAAAAAACTCTATGTTCCTCACCTCTCTGGGGCACATATAAGATTCAAAATTTCTTTAAAACCTGGGTTTTTTGTTTTATAAAAAAATTCATGCATTAAAAGGAGATTATATCGAAATAATAACAAGTTAAAATAAAAAAATTGAAACCAAGTTAAGACATAACTAGGAGATACTGATTTCGAGCACATGGGATGCTAGTACATCTTCGTATGTAACCAACTTCCAAACCCAACTGACGAATCTTTAAACCATGCAGTTGATGGATTTAATTTCCCAAGTTTCGTAACTTGAAATATTAGTTTCAATAGATGTTCGATTACGCCTAGCCTAAAATTATCAATGGCAACTCCTAATGTTGGCCACTCCATGGTGGGCATCTAATATCGGTTAGATAAACGATTCATCTGATGGTCCGCTTTCGTGTTACAAAGTAAGAGGCATGATCGAGTGGACACTTTCTTATAGAGAATTGTACCCTTTCCCACATAAATTTTAAGTTATGCGCGCTTCTTACTTAGGAATGAATTTTTTAAGAGGCATGTTGCGATAATACTTTTTCATGAATAGACCATTGAGGGTTTGTTTGTTGCAATTCATGATTGCCTACTTGCATGCTTTCTAGTGGATAGACCATTAAGAGTCTGTTTGTTAGAGATATTAACCATAAGATGTTATTATATGCTGAAAATAGCTTTTCGATTTTATATATGAACAAGTAAATTCTTATCAAATATCTTTTATAGATAATACTTTTTTAAATAAATTGCACTCCATGTATTAGGTATAGGCTTACTTGCCATATCTGTCAATTTGTATGTGCCAAATCTAATGACTTGGAAAACTTGATAAGGTATTTCCTAGTTTGAAGATAACTTTTTCTATTTAGCCACTGATTGCCTTGCTTCAAAATATCTTAACACTAGGTCACCTATTTGGAACTACTTGTATTTCACTCTTTTGTGTAATACCTGGATAGCTATTGTGCTCTGGTCATCATTCTCATTGCGGCTTCTTCATTACTTTCTTCTAAGAAATCAAGATTCATGCTTAAATATGAATTGTTTATGTTGTGATTGATGTTAACAGCTCAGATGTTATGAACACCAATGTCTGTTGGAATCATCATCTTTGTAACATAAACCAGGCTAAAAGGTGTAACTCCTGTGGCTTGATATTTAATCATGTTGATCACTTAAAACATTCTTGGTGTCTCATTCCTCCAAGCCCCTTTGGCATAATCTATCTTTTTCTTCAATGGCTGAGGTATATTTTTGTTCATAGACTTAACTTATCCATTAGATTGGGCATAGACGGTCAAGCTTTTTACTTGATTGATGTAAAATCTTCTGCAAAATTTTTTTAACTTGCAACTGTTTCTATTTTCTGCTATAATGATGTTTGGTATCCTAAACTAGCAAAGAATAAATTCCTAGATAAAACTTTTCATGGATTTGGTCATATGGTTGCTATAGGTTCCACCTTTACCTAATTTGTGAAGTAGTCGTATTCTACAATCAAGAACTTATGTTATGATTTTGCCAGCATTTGTTCCCTATATATGAAAAGGCTAGGGCAAAAAGCTTTTTTAAGTGCTTCGGTTGGCTATCTAGTACTTTGGTGAATAATAGCATCTATAACACATTTTTACTAGGTTTGTGGTATCTTTTCTCATAGATAGCTAGTAAAAACCTTGTCTCAAGGCCTTCTGTGTTAATGCCCTACCTCCAAGTGATTTCCATGTATTCCTTTGTGAATTTTCTTAGGACATAGTCTTTTTCATCTAGGTAACAGATTTTTTGTACAAAAAATCATTAATGATTGTACACCTAATAGCCTTTTTTTCCATCTACTTCCTTAGAAATGGATCGTCAGGTGCAAATTGATCTCGAAGGAAAGCCACTATGCGATTATCCAAGTGTCACTAGTATTGCCGGTCAGTACATGAACTTGTCAATCATAGCTCGAGTTTTAATACATTTAAGTATAATCTTTTCTCTACTTGTAATCTCTAAGCTACTCGTCATCTCAAAAATTAAGTGAGCTCTAATTTTTTTCATTAGGGATTTTCTCAATGACTATTTGATCAAAGAACTCACAAAGTTGGGAGATTACCTTATACTATTTCGTCAACAATTGATCTTTGACCTCATATTGTCCATTAACTTGATTTGCCATAAATTAAGAATCAGTTTAGGCCTTTAAGCGGCTGGCTTTCAAGGTTTTCACTAATCCCAATCCTGTTATCAATGTTTCATATTTTGCAGTATTGTTTGAGGCTGTGAAGTTAAAAGATAGGTTATACTACCACTCTTGGCCTTTAAAATGTATTTAATAAGGTGCTAGCTCCTAAGTCTTAACCCTTTTTTAGATGATTTATCCATATAAAGTGTCTAGATTTTAGTATTATCGTTATGGATATTTTATTTAAAATGATGATCGAGAGATTGTTGATTAGTGCCAATTACTTTAAGGTTAGAGTTATCAATGCTATTTACTATTAGTGACGGTGTTATTTTAACAGAAGTTATGAAGCTTATACTTTAATTGCCCTTCTCAAACTATAAGTTAGTCTAAATTTACTGAGTTCTACACTCCATCTAATCATTCACCCAGTGGAGTTAACTTTCTATACCATATCTTTTAAAGGTTGATCAGTAAATATTGTAATAGGGTGTGTTTGAAAAAATTATTACAACTTCTTTGCAGCCATGACAAGTGCATATACTAATTTTTCAATTTTAGTGTAATTGATCTCTTTTACTTAAAGTGCCCTACTAACATAGTAGATAAGAAGCTTTATCCCATCATTGTCTTTAACTAAGACAACAACTATGGCCTCATTAGATGTAGCCAAGTACACAAATAAGTGCTTGCCATGTTCAGGGCTCACCAATAATGGTGACGAACAAAAGTAATCTTTCAATTTCTCAAATGCTTGCTAACAGACAACTATCGATTTTACTTAGTGGCCCTCTAAGTAATTTAAAGAAGGGTAAACATTTATCAGCTAACTTTGAAATAAAATGATTAAGTACAACTACTCCACCTGTCAAATATTATACTTCTTTTATTGACCTTGGTGGAGCCATTTCAAGAATTGCTTTTATTTTTCATGGGTTTGATTCAATTCCTCATGATAATACCGTGAAGCTTAGGAATTTTCCTGCTATCACTCTAAAGGTACATTTGAAATGGGTTGAGTTTCATGTTGTATTTTCGTAAGACTTGAAAAGTTTCACATAAATTATTAATGTGCTGCTCAATATAGGTACTCTTCACCAACATATCATCCATATAGACCTCTATGGATTGCCCGATCTGATATTTAAAAATCTTCTCAACTAAGTATCGATAAATAGCCCTTGCATTCTTTAATCGAAGGGCATTACCTGATAGCAAAACATCCTATCTTTAATGATAAAAGCTATTTTTTCCTAGTCTATTGGCTTATCATGATCTAGTTGTATTTAGAGAAAACATCCATCAAAGAAAAGAACCTATGCCTAGCTGAAGCATTAACTAGGTGATCTATTCCCAGTAGTGAGTAATTATCCTTAAAATAGGCTTTATTCAAATTAGTGAAGTCAATGCACATTCTCTATTTACCATTTACTTTCTTGACCACCACCACATTTGCCTCTATTCAAGATGGATCACTTCCCAGATGTATCTCACGTCTAAGAGCTTATCACTTTCTTTTCCAATCACTTAAACTCTTTCTAAAGCAAGTTTGTATTTTTCTATTTTATCGGCTTTACTCTAGGATTGACATTCAAGGAACACATGATAACACTAGTGTCGATGCCCAGCATGTCGTAGCTAAATAGACAAAAATATTTGCATTTTGACATAGAAAATTTGATAGATTATTCTTTGCCTTTTGCTGTATCGACCCTCAGTCATTGTGAAGAGGTCTAGATCAAGAGGATAAAAGAGTATTTTCATAGTTTTTTAGTGGGTTGGGGTTTAGGGTGGTACAGGTCATCCCTGATATCTAAGCTTTTAAGTGATAAAGTGTCAAGACTGGTTGGTTTGATCATATTAATAGACATTATGCTTCTCGACGGTATATCTTGATCATTGCTTAAGTCATGCTTGCTTTTTGTAGTTAGCTTTATGGACATAAGATGACACTGTCGAGTGATTGTTTGGTTGGCCATTAAGTACCCAACTTTTGTAGGTGCTGAGAATTTTACCCTAAAGCAAATTATCGCTATGATAAACATCACTTTCTTTATCATTGGTTATCCCAAGATCACGTTGTATGTCAATAGTTGATCAACAACCAAAAATCTACCATTATCGTGATTGTATATTCATTATAGCTGAAGATACTTGTTAGAGTTATAATTTCTTTGATTGGTATTGTTTGATTAGAAAAAACCATATAGAGGCAATAATGGGTTAAAGTCATCAACATGGTATCCCATCTTTTGGAAAACATCCCACTATAGAATCTCAACTGCATTACTGTTATCAATAATATTCTATCAACACGATAGTTGATTATAATAGCTGATGTGGTAATTAGGTCATTTCAATTATCGATGACTAGTTCATTATTTTTGTCATTGAAGGTCACCATCTTATTATCCTATCTCACTCTTTTGGATATGTGTCAACTAACAAGACAGACTTAAGGTGTAACTTTCTTTTTGACTTAATGCTTGCGAAATTATCGTTGCAACCGATGATGATGCTTATGATGCTAAGAATAAGGCGTTTCCAAATGGCCTTGTCATTATGTCTCTCACAATGCTTTTGGGATTTTTAAGACTTTCTCTCTTTTCATAAGTCATCACTTAACCAGGTTGTCTCTTATAATTACGTGTAAAATCTGTATTTGATTGGCATTGAGTAGGCTAAGTGTCATATTTAACATAAAAAAGAGTCCACCCTCACTTTCTATTAGTTTGGTTTTGGCTTATTAATGAGTTATGCTTGCCATCTTGACAGTTGTCTATTTAGTTATTCTAGCCAAATTCTTCTAGCTTTCTTTATGATCATGCAAAGTGATATTCTCTTTGATCTATGTCAAACTGCTTAAATTTACGATTGGTGATCTCTATATCTTTAACATTAACTGTGTTTTTTCATAGAGTTGGTATAATTTCACTAGTTAGGTATAGGTGAGCATGTACTTCAAGTGCTTATGGCGAACCCCTGAGACAAAAGCTTGGATGGCCTATTTGTTATTCAACTCAAGGACTTCTAATGTAGCTGTGTTAAAATGCTTTACGTATTCTCTAAGGGCTTCTTCATGATTTTGTTTCATAATTATTAGGCTGGCATCAATTATAGCTATTGTACTGTAACTCCTAAAGTGGGTTGATAATTTCTACCTAGCTAATCAAAGTTCATAATGGAACCTAGTTTTAAGGAATACCACCATGTTTGTGCTGGCCTACGAAGAGTTGCAGGGAAAACAAGACATTTGTCCACATGTAAGGAAAGCTCAGCATTTAACCACATTCTATTGAATGCTCAAAAGTGGTTCAGGTGATCAATAGGATCAACTATACCATCATAGGTGTCAAGTGAAAGTTTTATCTTCTTTAGGATAGGTACTTAGCGAATGAAAAAGGACAATAGGTTGTTTTCGACGTCAAGCCAATCCAGTCTTCCTTGTATGGTTGCTTCAAGCTTTTGATCTCCTGCTTGAAGGTTGTCACTTGGTTTTCTAGGGGTAGATCTTGTACTAGGTATGTGTGTCTATCTGTCTCCCTTCGTCCCTCTGATTGGTTTTTATTTTAGGGTTGAGTAGGAACTCTCTTGGGGTTTTTGATTTTTTAGTGTTTGTTTGTTGGTTAGGTTGGCTTTGGTTTATGGTATTCTGGCGGGCAGGTGCTTGGTTGTGGCAATTAGCTTATGCCTGGATCAGTTGATTGACCTGTTGCTGCCGTTGTCTAATGGCTTATTGCATAGCCATATAATTGGTCAGGGCCTACATCTAAGCAAAATGGTGTCCATAATAATCGAGTTATGGTACAGTTAGCATGTAAGCTTGTGGTAGCATGGGTATCATAGGATTAATGCTGATTTAGCTGAATGGGTCTATGGTATTGGGTATTTATGGATTTATGGTTTTAGCAGTTGGTGTCACCTAGTTACTTAAGGCAGTAGCAATTGTTTGAGAGACAGTAGCAGGGTTCAAGGGCTACCATGAGGCATGCTAGTCATGGTATTCAAGTCAAGGATCACATGTTTATGATGTGACAAGGTTGAGATGGATGTGAGCAATTTTTAGTAATAGTTAGGATGTTGTGACCATCCATCGAAAGGAAATAGCTTTTGAGGTTATAGATAGGTGAACACTTATGGATGTCTGGGTTTGTCTGGATTACTCTAGATGCTATCATGAGTTAAGTATTGTAACATTAAGCAGCGATCCTATAAGTGCCTAGTTTTCACTAGAAGTGGCTACGATGGTATTAAGTAGATTTACTTGTCAAAGAGGTCATGGCGATGAGTTAACTTAGTGTTGAAATAATAGGTTGTGGGAAGTTAGCTTTTTTTTCCCCATAAACAGAGCCAATTATTGATTTAAGGATTGAGAATGATAGAACAACCTACACAACACATAGATCTGCAGGAAAAAGGGTTAGGAGGGTGCTGGAGTTAGTAATTCGAGGTACACTTTGATGTTTAAGTCAATAACAACTTTGGAGAAAGAGAGGCATGATAATAAAATAGTAAATATGTAAGAGAGGTTGAGATTAGGGTTTTGAGAAGATATTTCACTTTATATAGATTTCCTGTGTAACCTAGGGTTGACATGCCTTTAGGTGTGGCTGTAGGCCTTCACATATGAGCATAAAAAATATACAAAATTTAACACAACTTTTCTCTTTTCTTGCATATATATTAGAATTAGCCCAACTTTTTTGGTTAAGTTTCTTTTAATTTTTTATAAATTTCTTACTTAAATTAATTTTAGATTAAATAATAACATAATTATATTTAATTAATTATGAAAATTAAATTCATAATAATTGTTTTGAGTCAAATACAGATTTTAAATCGACTCATGAGCCAACATACTGACTAACCTCTTTAAATATATCATTTTAAAAATAGAATAAAAATTATTTTTTCGTGCGAGTTGGATATGGATCCTGAATCTATCCATAAGTGAATGCGCTGACCAGCTCCTTTAAATGCGTCTTTTAAAAATAAAAAATTCAAAAATTTTTTTAGTTATCAAGTATGAATCTTAAATAGACTTGCAATTAAATGTGACAGCTAATTCTTTTAAATATTTGATTTAAAATTAAAAAATAAAATAATTAATAAATTTTTTTGTTTAATAAGGTATGGATCTTAAATTGAGTTATGAGTTATTGTGCAGGCAACCCACTTTAAACATATCATTTAAAAATAAAATAATTAATTAATAAAATAAATTTATATATTAATCTACGAGTCAATATGCAAACAAATCTTTTAAATATATTATTTAAAAATTAAAAAAATAAAAACTTAAATATAAAAAATTAAAATATTTAATAAAATAATTTTTTTAATCTTTTCAGAGAAGGTTGGGAACGAATCCTAAATTAAATTGGGAGTTACTGTACAAATTAACCCTTTAAATTTATCAATTGAAAATAAAGTAAAAACCAAAAATAAGTAATAAAATAAATTTATTTTATTTTTTTAAATAAGTAGATGCATATCTTAAATTGATTGATGAATTATCGTGTGAACTAATCTCTTTAAATATATTATTTAAAGTTAAATTAAAAAAACTTAAAACAAAATTGTAAAAAGAAAAAGGAAAAAGCCCCAAGAGATTTCAAGTACGTGTCGAGCAAGGAACGCTTTATAAGATTTTTTAATGATAGGTATGGAGGCATAGATATATATAGATTATTATTATTATTATTATTTAATGGTATTGAGATAAACATAATAATTTTCTTCTGAAATTAAATTGAAAATGACTTATGGATATTAAACTGCTCTGGGTAACAAATATTGGATGTTCTCACGGGGAATGATGTTACCATTTTTGTAGAGCAGAATGGATGTGTCTTGGACTTGGGATTGGTGGATTGATCATTTGTGGTGTTATTCGTGTCTATCAAAATTCGTGCAATTACTTGTTCGTGTTTGGTGTCCCACAGAATGTAAGTTTTTTATATTCAACATGAACGTTTCATGTTGACGCTGATGGTTTGGTGGTCTATGGGGAGATGAAGTCTTCTGTTTTTGTTTTTAAAAATGTAATAGCTGCAAGGTCTGAGTGTGGAGGTTACTAATTTCCATACCCTCGTTTTGAGGATGCTTTTATGGTAGTTGACTGAGTCTGGAAATGGGCGTATGTTGCTCCTCTGATTTTCTAGCACTCGGAAATTTATCTTTGACATATTGTTTTCCTTGCTTTATTCTTAACAAATCATTGGCTTATAAGAAAAATCTACTCTACGGACTAGCTTGGTAGATCACTTCTTACTAATTAACCATTTGTCTATTCATCTTATAAATATAATTAAAGTAATTGGTTTTTCAATTGGATAATTTGGTAATTAAGATGAAATTAAACGCTGGCAATTTTTCAGCCCTGATTTCATCTAATTTTTAATTTTTTGTTTTTTATTTGGTATTTTTATTTTTTATTTAGTGTATTTGGATTGTATTTGTACTATTTTTTATTATAGAAATCTATAAATTTTGAAACACTTATTTTATATATATTTTTACATTTTCGTTTGTTGTGTTATTTTTTATTATTTTTTTGGTATTGTGTTTATATTGTATATAATCATATAATGTTTAAAATTATCAAGTTTAATTGAAATTATTCAAATAATTCTTATTTTTGTGTCATATGTCGTCATGTTCGTGACGCGTTAATATTAGATTTTGACACATAATTTGTCTATTCGTTTCATGTTTATATTATTTTTTTCTCGTATCATATTTTCATTATTGTTCTTATGCTGTGTTATTGACATGCCAAGATTTGTGCGTATCTAATACTTTGAATAAGATTATAACATAAAAAATGCAACATGTGGTAATTAAAAAAATTAAAATTGCCTGCCACATGTAGTAAGTAATAGAAGATAACTTTCATCTTATTTTATAATATTTTATAAGATATATGTGATCTCCCATTTCATGTGGATCTTATTTTTTAGCAATGTTTAAGATATAATTTACTACGTATGACATAAAATATAAAAAAATAATTAAGATAAATATTTTATTTGTATTTTGTGACTATGGGTTAATTTTTGTCTATCAATAAATTATAAAAAATAAAATTAAGGATATAATATAATTAACTGATAACAAATATGATACAAATATAAATTTTTTTAAATTCATTATTGGTTAAAGTTTCACTTATACTTAAATCTTTTAAATTATATTATAAGATTGTAATGAAAATTTATATTTATAATTATCTAATCTTATAAAGTTGTTTTTTAAATTTTTTACAAATTTGACACATTAGTACTTTCATTCATGTTAGTGTTATTATTTAATGTTATTTTGTGTTTCAGTTATTTTTGTGTCATGTCAAAAGTTATCAAATCTAATTGATATTATTTCAAATAACTTTTAATTTTGTATCATGTTAAATTTTAACATGTTTATATATTTATGTTGTAATCATATTATTTTTTTCACATTATGTCGTATTTTAATTATTTTTTATGTCATGTTCATCTTTGTATGTGATATTATACAAGTAACTCTCTATTTTGTTTTATATGTCGTATAATAATTGGTTCTTTATGTTTTTTAAAAATAAGGCTATGTTAATTTTTAGCATTTATATTATTGAATAAAAATATTATATTGATAAATTACATGTAAAAATTTAAATATTGAATAATAATAAGAGATGGGTAGATGTAAGTAAATCTTTTTTTTTAAAAAAAAACTAGGGGTTGAATTAAATGAAAATTTTTTATGATAATTAAGAAAGTCTATGTTAAATAATTTTATAAGCTATGAGTTATTGATGATTTGTTAGGCTTATATTTTATTATTTTTTATTTCTTAGTATGAAATAAAATGATAAATATAAATATAATTTAAATAAATCAAAACTTTAATATCATCATAACTTTTTTACATATAATGAATCAAAATTATGTATTCGTATTGTATTTATATTATTTTATATATGGATTTTACTTATCTTCAAATGAATAACAAAAAGGAAGCAACACAACTAATTAAATACTAATTTATTTAAATTATCAACAACTGACTAATTTCACTTGTTATTATTTAATTTTATAAAATATATTTAAAAATTACTCCTTTAAAGTTCTTAAAAATTATTATTTTTTTGTATTTTATCAATGATAAATTTAAAAAAATGAAACTATTTTAAGTTAGAAAACCCAAAAAAAAAAAAGGTGAGAAAAGATTATTTGTATACGCTATAGCAAACAGGTGTGAATGTGTTTGATTTTGGTGTGAATATGTTAGAATGAAAGCTTATCCTCCCTTTAACCATGCCTCTTTTGCACTACCTTCAACCCCAACTTTCTCTCCCCTCTTTTTCTTTTTTTGTCCTTTTTTTTCCCCAAATGATTTAAATGAAAAATCAATTTTACCCTTACAACTAGATAAAACTAAAATAAAAATAATTTTAGCTTTTAAAAAAATACCTATGGAATCTCCCCATATTCAATTTTAATATATAATATTATCAATATATCACTATAATTAATCATAATTGAATTTCAATTCGAATTGAATTAAATTCAAATAGAATATAAAAAATTATTTTATTAATATAATATTAAAATATTATTTTTAAATTAAAATTTATATATTTATTATTTAAATTTAAGTAAAAATATTTTTATTATTTAAATTAATAATTTATATCTCATTAATTTAACTTTATGAAAAATTTATTCAAAAATCGATCAGTATGATCAAAGTCTAGCAAGCCGACTGGGCAGCTACGATTAGCCAGAAATAAGCGTGTGAAGTTCAGTTTTAATTAGTCATCTATGGACAGAGAGAGATCTAAAAGTTGTTTTTCTACTGGCTTCTGTTGTTAACAAGGAAACGAGAAGAATGGGCTTCTTTCTTGCAAAGATTTAGTTTCCTCTTCTGCATTCTAGAAAGATTCAGTGATTAAAAAATCGAATCGAATCAGCCTGTTTAACTGATTCAACTGAGAACTGATAGGTCCAATAAGTCAATACTATAGATAGAACCGGAAATTTGTTGACCCGACGAGAACTGATAAAAAACTGAGAATCGGGGATTGAAAAAAAATGGGCAACAACTCATTCAAACCAGACATTACATTTAGCGAATAGTAACACTACTAGCCATTTCACCCAAAAACCAAAAAAAAAAAAAAATCACTAGCATCAACTAAAAGAATGACAGAGGACCTGCAAATGATCTAAGCACCAGTGTTGTTTATAGCTTAAAATATTAAATATGTGACACCTATGTTAGAAAAAAAAAAAAATATATATATCTATATAGAGAGAGAGAGAGAGAGAGAGAGAGAGAGAGAGAGAGAAACCCATGGCGAAACGTATGTAAAAAAAAAAAATAGAAAGAACTTGATGAAGAGAGTGATCCAGAAAGTTGGGCATCGGCGCATGGAAGGAAAGAAAGGAATAAAGATCAAGGAAATTAGGTACTTGCTAAAACAATTGAAACATGCTTTAATATTTTAGTTTAGCCTTCATATTAACAAAAAAAAAAGGATGCTGTACTGCCCGTCTAGCCCAAGAGCTTAAGTGGCCCACTTCATTTTCCTTTTGTTTACAGCTCAAGGGAAGAGAATTCAAATATATCTTGTTTTAGGCCACTTCATGCCTACTATGGTTGAATCGTCTGATTCAATAAAAAATTAAAGGTTCAATCGATTCAACTTTCGATTTAATTTTTTATTCTTTGAAAAGATTTGTGTAGCTCTGGACCCTCTAATCTTGACTCCAGAATACAATTTACATCCCACAGGAAGAAAGATAAAGCTGAAGCTGAAACGCTAGTCCTATTTGATTTTGTCTGAGGTTAGAAAAACAGGCTATTTTGTTCTAAGTTTGAAAGCACTTAAAAGAGAAAAAGAAAAAAAAAACTTGGAACTTTAACTATGATTAAAAATGCTTGAAATTTATCACTAATGAAGAAGATGACAGGTTCAAATTAGCTCGAATCATATTAACATGCTCCTTAAATGCTAACAGCAGATAAATTTCATATCTGCCTTTCTAGATTATGAAACAAATTAAGTTGAACATTGTGAATATTGTAGAGCAACCGCAGCTTTGCAGGAAATTAGCTAAAACCTGTTGTTACTAGGCCATGGAATTTCATAGTCCCATCTGTCATCAACTTCATCATATGCATACAGTCCGTACACCCCAACTGACCAATTGCACCATTTATAGCACTCGCGCCTCCGAACCTCTTGGCCAGAATGATACAACAAGAAATGCCCTCTCCTTGCCATCCCTCCATCGTTGAACTCCAGGTCGCATTCAATGTTCACATGCTGGAAAGTCAGTAGGTCCATAAAAGCGCACCTAAATTCTTCATTATACTTCAAAATACTAGTTCCCAAAGGATCACCGTTTTTCCAGCAACGGATCATCAATGTCTCATAGTTTTCGAGCCTGTTTACGATGTTTACATGTATTCGGCCGAGGTAAAACCCCAGGGATGGTTCAAATCTGGCTAACGACGCAACAAGGAAGATCGCAAGAAAATTAATGTAGGACCTCAAAGAACTCATCATCTGCTATTTTTCTTATAAGATGCCAGTTTAAACACCCTGTCAAGAAAAATTAAAAAAAAAATCCATGAAATTAGATTGCAAGCTCTTATCGCTGCCTGTTTATAATAATATTCTTGCTCTTACCCCAGAAATGATAAAAAAAAATGCAGATTAAAAGAAAGTTCAATCATGTATCTTCTAGTTTTTGATAAAGAATAAACAAACGATCCAATATGTTCTCATAAATTATGCAAATGGAAATTTTCTGAAAGGCGTCTTTGACCTTTTCTGCTACATGCATGCATATTAAGCTATTGATTGATGGATTTAGCCATATCCAAAATTGTATTGATTTCCAATAACATATAATTGGAATAATTTCGAATTCATTCATGGCCACAAGATTTCAAGTTCATCCGATGTATGGTATGTAGTATATTAGCTAAAAGGGAACCAGGTTCATAGAGCAATATGGATAAAAGAAACTTGGCTATGACATCAATCTGCCTAACATAAACGAATGTGTTATCTCATATTTTTCATGAGAAAAATATTTATTCCTACCAAACCTTCCCATCAAAAGCATTTAAAAGAACAATGCATAACTGCAGTCTGGGTCTACAGATTTAAAAGGGGAAATGATTAAAAAGAAAAGCATAACATAAGAAGATGAAAAATGAAAACAATATCTTCAAATGTATACCATTAAGTTGCAGTGAGAGGTGAAGGCAAACTTGCGGAATTACTTCATCATTGGTTTCATTTAATTTGCTGTCCCTCCGAATGTACAGAAAAGCCTAAAGTGCAACTCCTTTATGTGAGGAGGATCGTCCATTTTTCTTTCCTTGATCATTTCTATTTTCTCCCCCGTCCCAAATTAGTGACTCATATATATATATATATATCACCCACAGTTGTATACAATTATGAAATCTCAACCATTCATTAGACGCTCACAACAGATTTTAACCTCAACAAGTTCCACGTGGAATTATATACAAATAACGCATCACGGACTTCATCATTAAAGATATTGCAGAATATTCGAAGAACTTAAAATCATGGTGATAATTGATGATTATAACGTAAATAACAAGTTATAAAATTGAAATTAAAATTAAAATTAACATGCTTATAGGATCGGTTGAAGATACTTGGCTTGATTAAGCGATAAGAACAAAATCAAAAACCAAAAGTTGTTTAATTTCCACATCCAAACCCTTTATTATAGTAGAGTACGAAAAATATTTTGTTTAGAGAATTTTTTTCCTCTACTTGCCAATTTTTTTTTTAATATTCCGACTTACCACACAAAAAGTTACATTTTTTTTAATTGTTGTCGCTTAAAATAACATGTAAATTGCCTTTTGGAATTTATCTATCTCAAAAGCACAGTCGACGAAAGCACTATGTTATATGTTCAAAACTAAAATTGTGCTAAATCGCCTTAGGCAATTATTTTCTTTTATGTTGGATTGGGTTATAGTCATTTGTAAATCATATGATATTATTTCATTATAAATTTTTAAAAAATAAATATAAATAATTATGTTTTAATGAGATGTTATAATATAATTTATTGATTTATATATTATCAATATATCAAATATAAATTTATAAAGAAAAAGCCTCATGCCACTTAAGTTTCCCTTTGTCTTACTAGACTGCAATCCCCATTTATATACTGCCCTTGCTCAGATTCTTTGCACAAATGCTTCTCTCAAAAATGAATGATAATATATAACGATTTCTATTTTTTTTTGTTATTTAAATATTAAAAATATTTTATAATTATCTATGTATTATAGTTACTTATTTAATTTAAATTTTTTATTACAAATTTTTATAATTTCTTAACTAATAACGTTGAAAAAAATTAAATCAGTCATTAGAAAAATTAAAACTCCAAAAAAAAAATAAAATATAAAATAAATTTTTCATCAAATTTTAAATAAATTCTGACGAAACTCCAGCGAAAAATCTGAAAAAAAATTAAAGTTTTTTTTTCTTTTTAATATATTACCAACAGAAAAATCCTTTAGCAGTAACATTTTGTTGAAAATTGTGTCAAAATATTTTTGGAAAATCTAAAAAAATTTAAATGTATGAGTATTTTCGATGAAATTTTCAATTGAAGGTTCTAAACAATAATTTGTTTTACTTAAAAAAAAACGATATCCATAACATTTCAGACGAAAAATTTTATCATAAATTTTAATCGAGAATAATATTTTTCATCGAAATTTAGATATTTTTAATGTAACATTTCATCCAAAATGAGTTCTTATCTTGGAATGGATCCTATATATAATTATTACCTCCACCAACTGCAGAAAATATTAAAAAAAAAGGACAATACATATTCTTTTAGCATTCGAAAACAGAAAGTATGCCGATAAAAGCAATAAACAAATCCACCTTTAATATTTTCCTAGTTTGCTGAGTACTTCTTGTTGTTTGTAATGCTTAATTAATGGCTATATATACATGATGAAATGTAACGTCATCAATGTAGTGAAGTTCGCTTAGACATTCAAATAGCTGATTCGATAAAAAAATATATATTTAAATTTGAATTTATCCAATTTAATTCAAAAGTAATTCGACTATGAAAAAATTTGAACTCCGAGTGTTGTAAACTTAAAGCATTTGAAAAATTCACCCAAAACTATTCGAATTTAAATTAAATATAATTTTATTTTTAAAAATATTAATTTAGTAAAAACAACAAATACAACATAAATTATTAGTTTATTTTTATTTTATAATTTTAAAATATTCTTTAAAATTTTGCTTTACAATCACAATTTTATATGGTTCTTCTTAATTTTTATTAAAAGAATTATTTCTATTATTATAAATGAATTTAGTTTTTATGTTCATTAGTATATATTATAAATAAAGTTCTTTTTTCATCCTGATAAAATAATTAAATAGATCAATAATAATTATTTTAAAATAAAAAACAACTGAAAAAGAGTTAATAAAGTAATTAAGACGTTTTAATTACTTCATTAACTCATTGTCAATTAGTTTTAAAATTTTCTTTAAAAAATACCTAAAAGGAAAATTCTTATTTAAAAATCAAGTAGAAAGAGATTTTAAACACAGTGATACATACTTATTCAAATTCAAAATACTCCAGGACTTGAAATTACAAATCCATATACATTAGACATTAAGAACTAATAATTACATAAAAAAGCAATATAATGATTAAATTAAGCAAAAATATTTTAGTTTATAAAAATAAAAATGACATTTTTTTTCATTTTATATAAAAATTAGCTTTAATTTAAAAGCATGCAGATTATAAAGTTTGTATTTATTTTTAAAAGTGTTATTTATTTATTTTAAAATTTTTCAATAAAATTTTAATAGAATACGAGTCGATCAAATAATTTAATTACTTTCAATATGTTTTGAGTTCAAAAAGTAATAAATTGAATATAAACTCAAATAATTTAAATGTCCAAATAAAATGATATAAACTCAAAATAATTTAAATTTAAAATAACTAAAATTATAAACAATACAATACTGACTTAAAATTTTAAATTGATTTGATCTTATCAGGCCCAATTCGAACCTAATTTGATTCGCCAATCAAAAGGCCTGCGGTCACTGTTCTTTTAACCCATTTGATAGATTTGGTGGAATAAATATGCGAAAGAGGGGCAAGGAACAATTAGGTCAAAAGCCTCTCAATCAGCCATGGCATGGCATTGGCACCGCGTGTTAATTGGCCATGGCTGTGGGCTGTCACTTGTGTGCCATGCGCATTCCTTAACACTTGATTGCCACTCCTTCTTGCCACCTAGCTAACTCTTTCTCTGCTCAGCCTCCACCACTTAAATATTGCACATGAACCTTACTGCCCTCTTGTTTTTTTATGCATTGTTTATCTTCTATCTCTCTCTTTTACTTCCAAATGGCCGCTTGATTTCTTTCCTTGCTACGCCTATATATAAAGAGGGCACCTCCAACTCAGTGCTCCCACTTTAACCCCACTTGCCCTCGAAACTCTCACATTCTTTTCATTCACTGATCTCTTCAAATGAAGTTGGTGGTATTAATTCTTGTGGTTTTTCCTTGGATGGCTGCATTTGCTAGCAACTTTTCCCAAGATTTTGACCTCACATGGGGAAGTGACCGAGTTAGGATACTGAACAACGGGGAGCTGCTCACTCTCTCCCTTGACAAAGACTCTGGCTCAGCTTTCCAATCCAAGAATGAGTATCTATTTGGCAAGATTTCAATGCAGCTTAAACTTGTCCCTGGCAACTCGGCTGGCACCGTCACATCCTACTATGTAAGCAGTACTTATGCATGTTTATGCATTCCATGCTAAAATTTTAACAATGTCATATGATGACTCATGACATGGGATGTTCTTCTCTAAGCCTGTTTTTGTTGCAGTTAGCCTCAAAAGGGTCCACGTGGGATGAAATAGACTTTGAGTTCTTAGGGAATTTGAGTGGTGATCCTTGCACCGTTCACACCAACGTAATTACTGGAGGTAAAGGAGACAGAGAGCAACAATTCCACCTCTGGTTTGACCCAACAGCCGATTTCCACTCCTATTCCATCCTCTGGAATCCCCATGTCATCATGTAAGAACCCCCCCTAAGCATGTAACTTTTTATGCAAAAAACAGCTTAAATTCACGGTAAATTAAACCGTTCCTTCCTGTTTCTTTTAAACCTTTCTTCTTACTTTGTATATATGTTTCAGCTTCTATGTTGATGGCACCCCTATTAGGCAGTTCAAGAATGCGGGTTCAACTAAAGTTCCATTCCCCGAGAGCCGGCCAATGAGAATTCATTCAAGCATTTGGAATGCCGATGACTGGGCAAGAAGAGGTGGTCTTATCAAAACAGATTGGACCAAAGCCCCTTTTACAGCTTCCTATAGGAACTTGAGTGCGAGAGCATGCATTTGGCCTTCCGGGGCTTATCACTGTAATTACAATTCATGGCTAGCCAAAGAGCTGGATGCGCCAAACCTGCAAAGATTGATGTGGGTGCAGAAGCATTATATGATTTACAACTATTGCATTGACCCAAAGCGATTCCCTCAAGGACTCCCTCTCGAATGTGCCACTATAACATAGACATAAAACTACATTCTTCCCATTGCCAACAGACACACAAACTCTATCACAAATATTTTACCAAAACCATGTTAGTATATCATCTTAAGTTGCTAGAGTTTCCTCTATTTGTCGAATTAATTAATAGTTGTCTCTTGAATTAGATAATGATTTTGATTTTGAATAAGAAAAGTAGAACGAAATGTTTTTCTTTTTTTAGGAAAAAAAAAAAAAGAATTCAGTCTAGGCCTATATAATAAAACGCACTGGAATCAATTTGGAACGTAACAGAGAAATCAATTTTTTATAGGATAAGCTTTTTACAGTAAAATTTTGGTCTGTCACTCCAAGAAAGTTAAAAGGGTAAAGAGAATAAAGAATTTAAGATTAATTTAATTGATTTATCTTATTATCTTCAAAAATAAACCTTAACAGATTTGAAATTCAATTATACTGTTATTTTTTTAAAAATATAATATTAAATAAATTTAACATTCGATTTTCTAAGTGTGAAAACAAAAATAAAAGCCTTCTTCAAAAGCAATCCAAACACTAAAGTGCCACGGTTGAAACACTTTTTGACTCCAGCCATATTGCAAATGGCATTTGGATTGTCAGCCCAATGGCTCGTATTGGGGTTCAGTAATGGAGGGGAAATCTTTCTTTTAACCTTTTCAATGTTTTTCTTTTTAATTTTTAAATTATTTATAATTTTATTTATTTATTAATCTTGTTTTAATATTAACATATTTTTAATATTTTTTAATTATTGAAATTTATAAATATAATTTTAATATGTATTTTATTGTTTAATTAAACATAATTTTAATAATTTTAAATTATATACACCTTTAATCTATTATCTTTAATAATCATTTTCATTTTTCACTATAATTCATTTTATCATAATCACTATCTTTATATCTAAATATAAATCTCACTGTTGATTTTGATCTTATTGTTACAGCAATTAATATCATTGTAATTATTATTTTTAATCCCATCAAAATCAATCTCACTATCCATCCAAATGTGAAAAAATTAAAACTCTAAATTGGCCCCTAAAATGGTAGTGTGCAATTGTTCCCTTTCACATGATTCTGGTGGCAATAGCAAATGCTTCAAACACAACTCATTGTGGGTAACTTTTGGGAAATCTAAAATTACTACATGCTACAAATCTATATATACACATACTATATAATAAAGTAACCCAAAGGGCTACTTTGTGGGGTTGCCGCATTTTCTTTTTCTTTTATTTTTTTATATTTTGTATAATTTTTTAATATCGTATATTTATGTCGTGTTAATATTAGATACATTATATATTAAAGTAAACCCAATGGTTACTTTGTGGGGCTCCCTTTTTTTTTATTTTTTGATCTTTTATATAATTTTTTGATATTGCATATTAATATCATGTTTGTGTTATTTTTAATATAATTGACGTAAAGTTTTATATATTTCTATAAATTTTGATATGTTAATAATTTATTTTATGCATATGTTTATATATTTGTGTATTCATGCCGTATTTATATTTTTTTGCATTATGTCATATTTTAATTATTTTTTCATGTTATGTTCGTATCGTTTAATCATATTATATCCAAAGTTGTCAAGTGTGTTAATACTATTTAATAACTCTAAATTTTGTGCCACCTATCGTCATGTTTATGTTGCTTTTCATGTCATAATCATATTGAAAGTATTATATATTGATATAAATTTTGACACATTAATAATTCATTTTATAAAACTTTTAACATGTTTATCTATTCGTCATGTTAATATTATTTTTTATATTGTATTATGTAATCATATTATGTTCAAAATTATTAAGGTTAGTTAATGGTATCTTAATAAGTTTCATTTTATCTCCCATGTTGTTGTGTTTATATTAATTTTTATATCAAAATCATACTTAGGAATTACATAAATTTTAACATATTAATAATTCATTTTATGTAAATTTTTATATAAATGTCTATTAATATTGTATTATATATTATAATATATTAAGATATAAAAAATTAAATATTTTTTAAAAATATTTATAGAAATTTACTTTTACAACAACACATAAATAAAAATATTATAAAATAATAATAAAACATTTATATATTATTATACTCTTTAAAATTATATTTTATAAAATATTAAAACATCCTGAGTTAAGCCGGAGCTATCATGCCAGTATTGGCATAATGCAAAACGTTTTTCCAACAAAATATTTATATGTTTGTTTAAAATTATTTATATTCCCCAAAACTACAATTTTTAGTACTTTTAAGTTAAAGTCTTTTTCCAAAAAAAAAAAAAAAAAACTTTCATGAGCAATGACCGACAGTGGCGTAATTAAAAAAAAATCGGTGGAGTGATGTATCAAATCGGATGATGTTAAAAAACTCTGCTTAAATTCAAAAAATTTTAAAATTTTAAAAAATATATTATCTAAATTGTAATATAATAACACTTAAAATAAATGTAATTTTAATTAAATCATGTTAATTTGAGATAAACTTGGATGACTTTAATTATAAAATTTTAATTAAATATTATATTTAAATTTAAAAATAAAATTTCTTAAAAAATATTTATTTATATTTTTTAATTTTTACTTAAACATCTTATTTATTCACTTAATCTTTAAATATATACCATATTATATATATTGCTAATGGGGGCTTCTGGGGAGCGCTCCTTATGGAGCGCTTCCCGCAAGGGCCCAAGGCAACCGGCTAAGCCGGTTGCCTTTTTTTTCTTTTATAGTTTTTACATATATTATTATATAATAATACATAAAATTATTATAATTACATAAATATATTAT
>JBBYHM010000026.1:6401426-6420766 GCA_038381775.1 Adansonia rubrostipa
AATTAATAAAATTAATATATAATATTAAATTCAATGAATGAACACAAAGTTTGGACTTAATGAATCTAAATTATTGTTATGCGAAACTCCTTTGGAAATTTAATGTATAAAAAATAATAAATAAAATTATTAATTTATAACATGAAAAAAAGATTTCTTACAAAACGAAATTCAAAAAAAAATTAAAACAAAATTCTTTGTAATTAAAATTAAATTCAATAAATAAAAAAATATTAATTGGTAATAGTTTTTATAATTATATTTTTAGTAATTTAGTCATTCAAATTCTATTAAAAAGAGTTAAAATAAAATTCAAAAAATTAATAAAATTTATATATTATATTAAATTTAATGAATAAACGCAAGGTTCAGACTCAATGAATCTATATATCTATTAATTAATATTATAAAAAATTGTTTAAAGAACGAAATTTAAAAAATAGTTAAAACAAAATTCATAGTAATTTATTAAAAAATAAATAAAATTATTAATTAATATTATGAAAAAATCTCCCTAATTTCTAAAAAATTCTTTAGGAAAGAAACTTAATAAATATGTAAAAAAAAACTATATTTTACATATATTATATAGATAAAGTTATAAATTAAAAACTTAATTAAATATAATAAAATAGAAAAGTTTATCTTAAAGCTGTTTTTTATTATTTAAAGTAAATTACTTTATTAATAAAACACCACCCATAGTTGGAGTATGACAATGAAAAAACCAAAGTGGAAAGCAACAATCTAAGCTTGCTGCCGAAGTTACCCAAAAGACTTTTTTTTTTTTTTTTTTCAAGCCTATAGATAAGTAGGAGGCATCATCCTCACTGGTGAAGTCTTTATGCCTCACAGCCCACTTCTTTCTTTTTCTCTGGTGGGGGAAAAAAAAAAATCATTTGCTGGGGATGGCGAAATTGAGGATCGGGGGGACATGGGTCGGGGTGATAGAGTTAGAATTGGAGAACTGGACGGTGGCGATGTTGAGGGAAGAGGTAGCCAAGCGATCAAACGCCGAAAGTCCTGACTCTATTAACCTTATTTCTGCAGGTAAAGTTTTGAAAGATGGTGATGGTTCTGAAAAGCTAAGCCAATTGGGTATCAGAAACAATGCTAAGATTCTGGCCAGCCGTGTCTCTGTTGACGAAGGCAAGTCCTTGAAACAAGAATTGATGGCCGAGGAAGAGCGCTTACGTAGACTTGCTCGAGTCAAGTGAGTCTTTTGGTCAACTCTTTCCTATTCTCTCGCTTTTTGTGTTCTTTTAATGGTTACTTAATTGTATTCAATATTTTATAGAAACTGAGTGCTCGTCTAATGGTTATTGGAGTTCTGGGTTTAATCAAAGTTACTAAATTTATTGTTATGATGAGGAAAATTTATGATCTTTATGATTACTTTCATGTTTTTTAGGTATTCGGGTTGTTAATCATTTATTATTATGCCAAAAGGAATTGTGTTATGGGATGTACAAGGATTATTTCTCCTTTTCTTGTTCATAGGCATAGCTCTTATATTTTTATTTAATATGTGCCTATTTTGGGTTTTTATATAAAAATATGGGAGTCTCTTTCTTCCTTCTTGCTTTCGAGTTTTACTGATTTTGCCGTTTTCTTATATTTGATGGGATTGTTATAAACTTTTAATTCTTAAAAAATCAATGTGATATCAATATTATTATGTTGCAGTGTTTGAGTCTTTGAGATATGTTGGTCCTTTACAGTTTACCTTAAGTTGAGATGATATCAAGCTCTCTAATTTGGAGAGCCTATTGGCTTTAAATGCAGAAGTGTCTGTGTTGTCATTTGAAGTGGGGGGAATACCTTAAAAAATGTGTCTTCTCTCTTTGAACTTTTCACATGAAGCAAGGACTGACTGCTTTTTGCAAAGAGTACAATAACCTGCTCGCTAAGTTATTGTGAATGAAAAGGAAAGTTTTTAATGAATATGGCAATTTTATAGTTTTCCTGCATTATGAAGTGATCATCGGTTTGGTGGGCTGGGTAAATAATTCGTACTGTCTATTTGTTATCACCATTGCACATTGTTTCGCAAACTCACCAATTACTAACCCATAGTAATTTTGATTGGCAGGGCGGCTGCCGTTGCACTTTCCAAGAGACATGTAGATGGTTCATTACCGATTGAAGACTTCAATATTGAACTTGAAAACCAGGGAGGGCAAAAAGTACAGCTAGGAACTGAGACTGATCAGCGGTATGGCATTTATTCCTGGTTTATAAAGACATTTTGCACCATGTTTACAACTAAAATAAGATATGAATGGTCTTTAAACAGGGCAGTGATGATGGGTCTGATGCTTCACGAAAAAGCAAAGAATTTACTTAGGAGACAACGGTATAAAGATGCACTGGAAGTGCTCACCATGGGGGAGGTTAGTTGCTAGCATCCTCCCACATTTGCTTTAACGCTCTACTTCTAATTTTTTCTTGTTTGCATCTGAATTCTTAGAATAGCTGTTGCTAAACATTTCTTATCAGCTATGTTACTTGGACTCGGCATGAGTGTTGGATAAAATATTTGTCTGGTATCAATTTTTTCTAAGTTTTTCCCTATATTCGGAGGCTTGTACCTCCACATCCGTGTCAAGATATGCGTTGGACGTGGGTACTTTAGGGAGAAGAGTTGGAGAAACATAGCTTGTCAGCAAAGCTGATAATAAAGTTAAACAGTAAAACGTTTTTCTGTGATTTGATGATTAAGTAATATAAGTACCTTATTCTTTCTTGTAGGAGGCTTTCTCACTTTGTGATCCCAAGGTCCTTGAGGTAAGACATTCTTTCTTAGAATTGATGAAGGTCCATTTTCAGAATAAATTAAACCATGTTGTGGTTCAGGTTGTAGTTTATGGATATAACTACAAGTTGCTTAAGCCTTTAGATAGTCCTTTTATAATCTTAAACATGCATTTGTTGTTGAAAAATTGCATGCTTCTTCTTTGGATTTGACTCAACATCCTATATATTTTGGCTGTATGTGTTTGCTTGCAGTTTATTGACAATGTACCAATACTGCAAATAGACATGGTTTGGTGCTATCTCTTGCTCCGAGATATCAGTTGGCTTTCGGTTGCAGGAATACGCCTTGAAAAAGCCAGAGAAGGACTTGAACGTTGTCATGGGAAGGATTTTTCCCGTGTTAGACTTCTTCAAGCTGGTTGCCAGCCAGAGCTTGCATTGTGAGTACTTCAGAAAATTGCTTCAGTGGCTCAATTTCTATGTTTCTGGCATTGAATGAGAGTGCTGTTGGTTGCAATGTGAAGCTAATCTCTTTTGCATACTTCTCTTTATAGACATATGAGATTGGAGTTGTTGGAAGGGGTGGTGGCATATCATAATGGTCAGTTTGATAAATCTGCAAAGGCACTGACTTCTGCACAGGCAAAATTCTCACAGGTTACTTTAATTATAATCCAAAGCGGCTGGCTCTTTTGAGATATCTTGTTCCAGTTGTTCCATCTTTCTTCTATAGTTCTATTGTAAAGAAAGGGGAGAATTTTGTTGCTTCTTTTTTTTTTTCTGAGTTGATCTGGTTGGTCCAGGTCGACCACCACAGCTCCTCTCTTCTCAATAACTTAATATACCCTCATCAGCATAAATGCAGCTATCCCTTGAGCGCGGGTTTAGATTTGTCTTCAATGAGTAAATGAAAAGGAGCACCTAATGGAATTTCTTATAAAACAAAAATTGCAAGACTTGATTTATAATCAATTTGCTTGCTGTATAATTGCAACTTTTATTTACTGAAAAATATTGGTTAAATTTAATAGAAATGACATATATAGTTGGAAGGTTAAAATTCATTTGAATATCATTAAGCCTGTAAAATTTGTCAGTAATTACTTGTTAATATCCCAAATTTATTGTGCTCATCTTTTGCTAACTTCTGCTACATTCAGCCATCTTTTTTTCTATTTTTTTTCTTGCCATTTCTTTTGTTTTTGCCACCTTTATTTTCTTAACATAATTCCTTTGCATCCTTCTCCAACATTAAGCCCAATTATTTTCCACTGATTTCAGTTACAAGTTCCTGATGAAGCCTTATCTCATGTTATGAGCATGGGCTTCAAGGAACGTGATGCAAGGAGGGCATTACGATTGAACAATCAAGATATTGGGAGAGCTGTTGATTTTCTTTTTGAAGAAAAGGCAAAGAGAGCACAAAAGCGGGAGGATGATATTCAGCATAGAATGGAAATCATGTGGGTATAAAATGACTTTAGTTCTGTTATTACTGTCATATTTTCTTTTATGTACAAATAATTAACTTAACAAATTTTCAGGGAGCAAAAGCAATATGGAGTAACACCATTGAAAAAGGCTGTGAATCTTGAGAAATTGAAAGAATTAGTTGCCATTGGGTGAGCAGGGCACTCTTGGATTCTTGTTTGTCTTTTTAAATCTTCATACTAATATGATATGATGATTATCATTTTAGTGTATGCTTGTGGGCATTGACAGTTCATGTTTAATAATCATAGCTTCATGGTCATGAAAGTAAAATGAAAACAAGGACAGTTAAGGATGTATTGAGGCATCCATTTATCATCCATGACTATTGATGCATACTGAAAGCTTTCCTAGAGAAAGCTAAAACTCTCCCTTTTTGGGGACTTTTTTGATTGGCAGATTTGAGAAGAAACTTGCTGCAGAAGCCCTTCGAAGGAATGAGAATGACTTTCAAAAGGCATTGGATGATTTAACAAATCCAGAAACAAATTCTGCCATACAGGTTGACTGCTTTTTGCATGAAATTTTCCTAATTTCCTATTTTATTGGATATATGGCAAGCATTGATCACGTTTGTCTGCAGCTTGATATTGAATCAAGGAAAAGGAAAAGACAACAACGAACTGCAAATGCTAGAATTGAAGAGCTTGTATCCATGGGATTTGACAGATCAAGAGGTAATGAGGGAACTGTTCTAAACTGCTGTACTGGAATTTTCATAGTTATTTTTCACAATGATATGAACTCCACTGTTGCCATAGTAGATATTATAGTAACTAGAGTTACCAGATAATAATTTTATGTGTATTGAGTGTGAGCGCGCGCGTGCTGGGGGTTGAGGATGAGGGAGCAAATCTAAATTTTGCGGGATATATAAGCTAAACTCTGTTAAGTTTCATAATGGGCAAAGCAAGAAAAGGGAAAGGATATGCTTTTCTTATCATTCTAAACACTTTGGCAACAGCTTTTTTGTTAGAAAAATATATCATGACTCAAAAGAATGATTGGAGCAAACCAAAAATTCATATAACAGACATTATGTATTAGACATGTTAAAGAAATGCTGCAATCTCTCCGGTTTACTGGAGAAAATGTACTTCAAGCACCACATTGCCAAATTATGGATGTAGTTGTGATAAAAAAGAAACAGTGAAAACTTTCTAGTGCCCAAGAGGATTCAAATTAGAAAAAAGAGCTTTCGCATATACTTCTTTATACCCCATAAACTTGACAAGGGTTTTTCCTGGGCTCAGTGGTTGCTGCTGTTCAGGCTGGTGAAACGATGGAACAAACAATGAGTCGACTGCTGTCAGAATCTGGGCCACTTCCCACCGTCGATGGGACTCCTGCATCAGAGCCTAACAATGCAAGCATCAATGATAGTGTGAGCACCAATGATAGCGTTGAAGGCCTGTCAACCACTGGAGATGAAGAACGGGATGTGGAGATGGAAGATGAACTTGCAAGAGACATAGGAAGTGCAGACGCTTTATCTGACTATGACATTGAAATTACGAAAGAAGGTGAAGCAATACAGGAGTATTTAACTCTTTTGGCCTCAACAGATAGCAAGAAACCTCTATCTTCTTGATGATGAAACAATTCTAAACAATATC
The DNA here is from genome assembly GCA_038381775.1 of Adansonia rubrostipa. Lineage (NCBI taxonomy): Eukaryota > Viridiplantae > Streptophyta > Magnoliopsida > Malvales > Malvaceae > Adansonia > Adansonia rubrostipa. The sequence goes on from JBBYHM010000026.1 coordinate 6,407,291, forward strand.
TAGTACATATGTTGTGAATAGGATGTATCCGCTGGTACAGGCCTCAGTTTAGATAGTAAAATGATAATAATTTCAGGGGTTTTATGATAGCTAGAATGAAAGTCAACAGAATAGCTCTTTCTACAACTATAGACAGCTTGTAACCTCACATTCGAGTTGTTATCCTTGAATCGATATCAGTACCCAAACAGTGATATATACACGATCGTGTTTCATTGCATGCATTTTTTTTTCCTGTACATAAATGTATGTACTTATGATGCATTCCAACTGGCAAGATTTATTGCATCTTTGTTTTGCAGTCTTGGTTAGTCTAGCCCTAAACGGTTCATACGGGTGTATCTCATCAGTCCTGGAGCAAAATAAAACCCGACGCCAGATGGAAGACGGGAGTACAAGTAACTACTACCTTGAAAGTATAGGTTCTAAAAATAAAAATAAGATAACTTATGTTATTCGGACTCAATTTAAAGTATTAGATACGAGCATGCATATGCTATGAATTTTTTAAAATTATATATATATATATATATAGAGAGAGAGAGAGAGAGAGAGAAAGAGAGAGAGAGAGAGAGAGTAGTTCTTGGAAGGTTATACATCAAACATAAATACTTAAAAAAATTAAAAAATCCAAGGGACATGGAAGATAACAATTTTGTAAAAAGTTGGAGGAACATAAAAGATAACAACTCATGTTGACACCAGAGATTTGTCGATACAAAAATTGTTTCAAATGTAACACCAAAGATTTGTCGATGCAAAAATTGTTTCAAATGTAATATTACGTTGGTTCACCGAAATAAAATAACTATTATGAGAATAAAATAAAATAACAGTATACAATAATTTATTTTAATAGAATAAAATATTATGAGATTCAAATCCACTTTGTAAAAAATTTAAATCCCCTAAAATAATTTCCCATTCTACTTAAAATCGAAATAACCATTCAGTGAAAAGGCACGAAATAGCTATTCAATAATTTCGTGAAATATCGTAATAGACTATTTCGCAATATAACTATTCTACAAATTAAACAATCATATCACTATAACATATCGAAATATGACTATAATAAAATTTTTACTACGTCAAACCAAATACGCCGTAAATTTCAAGCGTCTACATTATCCAAATGCAATTTTTTGTAATTCTTTTGCGGGGACAATTTATCCAAACTCCAGTCCTCATGAAAGATGTATGGCAGAGCTTCATGTTCCTGAAGCACGATCTTTCTCAGTAAAGAACGTAATTTGAAAAGGATGGGCAGAATAAATAACGTGGAAATTAACAATCCTTTGATTTGATACTGCAATACTTATATTTCGACAGGGCTTAACTCAGTAAATTATATGACTAAAAAGTGTATTAAGATCTACAACATTCATTCTATTGAATCATAACTAGATTGATCTTCCGAGTCCATGATCATAGTAATATGTCCTTCCTCAAACACGGTATCCTTGTAATCCTTTGGAAGCACATTGCAGTTAATGGTGTGCCACACCGGTTTCTCTTCTTGGAATAATCTACAAAATCCAGGATAGGATGAGAATCTTTTATTTAAATAAACAATAGAAAATAGTAAATTAAATAGTGTCATTAGAACATTATACAACACCGACCTTTTTTTCAACTTGGCATGTGAGAGAGAGAGAGGGAGTGGGAGAGGGAGAGAGAGGGAGTGGTAGAGGAAGAGAGAGTTTCTTGGCTGCAACTAGCTGGGCTAACTAGATACTTACGGATGCCAATTTCACAGTTTATCAACATTTCATCAATATTTCTTTTTTTTGCTTGTTAGTATGACTAATTGCAACACATTAAAAGTTAAGTGACCAATTGGCAAAAGTGCTTATTAATAGCTCAATGCTTGGTTTTCTGAGGTGACTAGACCAGTGTCTTATATTGAGAAGAAAGGATAACATGTAGCATTCAGTCAATGTTTTACATACAGTTCCTTGTAATAGATCTTTGATCTTTCCAACATGAACAATCCGCTGTAAATAAACTAGAAGCAACAGGTATAACCTAAGCAGTTAAAGAGTAGAATGCGAGGGAGACTCACGGGTGTTTGCATAGCATAGGGCTTTGAATAGTAAGTGCATACTTGCATGTGGATAACTCTGTAATTGAACTAATCATGGCTCTAGGCTCTGAGCAGACAAATCTCACCTACAAACAAAAACAAGAAAGCATAAGAAAGATGAGAAGGAATCTAAAAACAAAAACACGTACCTTTTCACTCCAAAGGAGATCTGAAAACCATTTAACTGTTCTGTAACTTTATTGCTTCGTACCTCAGTTTCTCGGGGCTGAGTAGTAAGATCACATAGGGTTCCATTCGTATATTGATGAGCATGATACCTGCATAAGACATGGGATCATTATAAGTCCTTTTCTTTCTTTCATTTTCCTTCCTTCAATTCAGTATAATCTTGTACTTTTCACTTTTTTGGTACAAAAAATAAGTAATTAAAATAAATATGCCAAAATGTAGGTGCAAACTAAATTTTCAAACCATAAAAAGTCTCACCTTTGCGATGCATCTTTTGATCGGGGATCTTTTAATGTGGAGATGTCAGAGAGATTCTGGTTGAAAGCAGCAGTGGCCTCTTCATCATAAACACCCAAGACAAATTCCTGAACCACCTGCAATAATTCCAAAATGGTAGAAAATGTCCATAAGAAATTAATAAAAACTGCCAGCAGGGGCTTACCGTAGTCATTAAGGTGTTAATAAGACATAGGAATACAAAATTATTTTTATGATAGCAAATGATGCTGCTGCGGCTGCTTTTATAACTATTATCATTAAATTACTATCGCCTATGTTATAAATTGCTACTCAGATCAAATAGATGGTGCGAGAACCATCAGTTGAGTATCCATAAGAGGTTCTGCTCATCAAATACTTTTGGTATATTATACTGCAGTTCATTTCAGAAAACAATGATATTCCCCATCACCAAAGGATACATCACAGGCAGAACCCTCAAACTAGTGAGAAAACCATAGTCCAATGTAAATATGAGACCCTAAATTCAATTAAAAGTCTACCTTATCATCTTCCAAATGTAGTTGCCTTAACTGCTTTTGATAGCAAAATTCATAAGACCACCAACCCTCTTGCTGCATGGAAGAGTTAACAACATAAGCACTAGCACAGATACAAAAATAAGCAGCACATAACTCCGGGGAAGAACAAAGAGTTGTCATCATTCAATATAAGGAATACCAAACAAACAGTTTTTTTAGGAATAAGTTGCTCACTCTGATAAAGCATCGGTCTTTCAGTACTTCCAGTAGTTCATCAGGCGTCTTCAGTTTAATGCGCTTCTCAGATTCCACAATCATACTACTAGTGTTCTGCTGAGTAACTGGCTTTACAGTCTTAGCTTTCTCCACCTTGGGCAAGAAACATAAAAAATCCTTTCCATCTTTATTAGGCATAACAACGGACTCCTGATCATCATCCTGCAAAATATTACAGGCATTATAATATTAGATCATGAAAAATGGGAAATCCATATTGAACTAGAGGGGTTCACGTGAAAGGAAAAACCAGCCCATTAAAGCTACAAGCACATGGAAAATTACAATGACACTAAGACTTCAAGATTTTCATTATACCGTTAATAACAATTTCTTACAGAGACAGCACCAAGCTGCATTCTACTCATAATTTCAACACATTCTCTCCAATTTCATTATGCTTAAGTGTGTTGCTAGCTAAAAAGTGGCTAATTTATTTTATTCCGTTAGTAGGAAAAATAAAAATAAACTGCAAATACTAAGAGCATGTTAGTAGAAAACTTTAAAATCAAAAAGCTGCTGCTTACATTAAGATGTACATGTAAATGATTTCAGGATTTTTACATCATTGCTTACAAATTTACTTGTTCAAGGAATAAGTGGTAGTCAAAGAATTATCTAATATGCTGCGAAAAATGGTAAAGCCCCAGCAAACATCAAGATAATGCTATGACTTCATAAAGAATAATGTATTTTAGGCAGGTTTATTATACAAATCCATAATAAAATAAGATCCTAAAAGGATCATATTGGGGCTAGAAAGGCATTAAACTTAAATTCCTTTTTCATGTTTAAAGAAATATTCATGAGATAGATTTGCTTGGCGCACAAAGATGAAACCTAAGAGGAGGCAGGATGAAAATCTTCCTTATCGAGGATAGGAAATGATGTATTAATATTGTAAATGCATGGACATGATTGTGAAATCAGCAACTAACATCGAATTGAAGTGATAAGCATGAAATTAGAAACTTCAAAGCATTCATCCAGATTTTGTTAAATGTAGGACTGGAGAGCAAAAGATAAGTTAAAAATTCTACGCTTACTCACAGGATGGTAGGGAGAGTCTTCATTATGGAACTCAATTTTGTATTTTGGTTCACGGGAGCTTCGGCCAAGTGTGCCAGCTGTTGTTCAGTAAAGTAATAGAGAAGTTCAGCAAGCAAGAAAACTTGAAAACAGTAGAACCAATATTCTATTTAAATTATAAAAAAAAAAAAAAAAACACTATAACACAACCAATAAATCGGTTGCTAGATGGATGGAAACTCTGTATATAATAGCATCACATGCGATGACTAATTGGTTACAACAATCATCATGCACTGAATATCGCCCAAGGTACAGCTTAACTGCTCCATAACCTTTAATAGTCTAATGGCCCTTGTGGTACACAAAGACACTGCACCCCTTTTTTTTTTATTCAGGCTATGGATTACTTTGTTTCTCGAGTTTACCCCTCTATATTTTAAGAATCAAAAGCCTTTCAATGCCCAAAGATACAAAGGTATAAGAACACAAGCAAACTATCCATGGTTCACCATCTGGTCAGCTGTGATCCATAATATCAAAGTTTATCACAAAATCAGCTCTTAGCATAAATTTGCTCCCATCAATAAATGCTCAACTTCTAAACAAATTAGTAACTCTATTAAAAAATTTTTTTTGCCTAAATTAGTTGGCATTCAACAGTAAAAAAACTAAATTTAATAGCAAACTCTTTCTAGTTGAGAAAAGGAAAAAAAAAAAAACCCTCCAGACTCTGAATTCACTTTACTCAGATCTTTAACAATATTCATCATAGTGGCATGCGGGAAGCCCAAGAACTGAAGTAGGCACCAATCTCAGGCCACTGAAAAATAACCGATATCTAATGTTCGGCCCATTGGATTACAAGACTTAGTTGAATCAAATTCCTAACCTACAAATGCCTTCCTTTTTTTCTTACTATGAAGGGATGTAGCTGTAATGAAGCTCCTTCCTGTCTTTGGTGCTAATTACACCAATCAAGCACTAATAATAACTCAGTTATCTATTTCTTTTCAGATGAATCATACTCTATTTTTGAATAAACAAGGAACCTAGGAACAACTATATTGTATCACTAAACATTAACAATAAACAAGTAATGTGTCTTGTATAATCCGGGAAACATTCATTAATCTAAAACAACAAAATCACTGGGAATAAACATTTTATATTCCGTCACAAGGCCTCAAGAGTTAAGCTATGCTTCACACATGAAAATAAAAATTAAGGAGAATCAAAGAAAACCCAGATTAAAAAAATAAAATTTAGATGAATTACACCCAAAAAAAAAGCTGAGAAATTTACATTAAAAAGTCGAACTTTGAGATAAAAGATAGACAAATAAATATGAGCTTACCTACATGAGGTGGGAAAATCTGATCGGCAAAGACATTGCTGCATAATATACATAAAACCGATATCAATCTAAAAAGCAATCTCATATTTTCTTTTCCTTTACTTTTTGTGAGAATTTTATTAATCTTGAACAATAATATGAGCCCTACCGAGAAACAACAGGCAACACGGAGATGCATCCGATGCTGTTGACGATGACACAAATCTAAGCAGGTCAGCCAATGAGATCCGGCCACGTAATTCCAGATGGTGACATCGGCCCAAATGGGCTTCTTTCGACTTGCGCTAAAAGGTCATGTTTTGGACCGGAGGCCCAAAAACTGCCGTACTCTAACTTCTAAAATCTGTTTAGTATGAATTCACGCAAGACACGAGAAAACACAAAAAATATATATATAATATAAATAAAATATAATTATAGAAATATTTTAAAATTTAAATAATATAAATTATTAATGTATTAATATTTATATAAATATAAAATATTTTAAATATTATTATGATATAATAAAATATACAAATCTAACGCAAGTATATTATCATATATGTGCTTCCTAAGGAATAAATAAATAAAAATGTTATACATTACTAAACTAATAATTTCAATCTTTAATTGTAATAATAATGGATTAATTTTTTAATCTTTGGTGAAAGTGCCTAATTATCTTATTTGGCTATAAATTTTTCCCTTTTCTTCATATTTAAACATTATTAACGTGTTTATTAACATTATCCACCTAACAAAATAATAACTTTTTTTTCTTACAATCGAATAATTATTATAGGAGTCTTCTTTTTTGTATTTAAGAATTTTGAACTACTAATAAGAGATAACTTTCTGTTCTCTTATAAGTTTGTTGTTTTCCTTCTCAAATTTTATATTTAAAACATTTAGAAGCAAGGTTCAAGTTCCATAAAGGTTTTAGTATTAGTAAAAATAAATATTATTAACTAGCCCACTAGACCTTAGTTCATGTAGTAGGTATGATCATATATATATTTTTAATTACGAGTTTGATTAGATTTAGGATCATAACCTACTTTTTTGTCTGAATCAAGTAGACATATATATAAAATAAAAACTATGAAGTAATTTGTGGAGCAATGAGTGAAAAATGATGTATGGTAGACGTGAAGAGATGAACTAGGAACAAATGATGTGAGAGAGACCCTAATGAATCAACCGAAATCTAAACCAAATAGGAGAGAAAAAGCCAAATGGAAGAATATAAGATTTTGTCATTAATCGACCGACCAAATGGCATCACTGATATTAATAAATATTATTACTATTGCTACTAACAAGTGTGAAACAATGAAAATTGACAATGATAGAAAACGTTTTTATTGTTCTATGTTGATGTGAAAACATAATTAAACGTAGTTGGTCCATATTATCTGTCACTCTACTCAAAATTAAATGTTCTTTTCAATTTTTCTTTTTTTTTTTTTCGTGTTTTCCATTTTCATCTGTTAAAAAATAGACAAAGTAGATATAATATAAGAAGAAGGGAGATTGGATTGCCCATTCGGGAGAAAGTAAGATGAACCAACAAAAAAAAAAAAGAAGAAAGAATATATATATATATGTATATATACACACACACAGGGGGACACACTAAAAGATAAATGAAACGACTACTAAAAATATGAATATAAAAGGATTAGGTAGAAAAAAAGAAAGACTTACAAGAACAATTGAGTCTTGAAAGGTAAGCCCTACAACAAGGACATAAAATAGATAATAGTATTGCGGTAAAAAGAAGATAAAGCAACAATAAGGATTAGAAATGTAGGTGGTCCATTGAAATATTGTCCAGATTTTTTTTAGTAAAAAAATTAGGAGCCGTCAGATCTTGGACATTGTGATTGGGAGCGGTGACTTGTAAGTAAGAACTATTAGTTAATCGATGTCAGTATTATGTCACCTTTTCGTAGGAATCTTTCTTACAAACTTTCCAACCAAACCAGAAGAAAAGTAAACAAACTGGTGAGTTTCCCCCAAGAACAGGAACAGCTTGTCTTGCTGTTTTACCCGTTTGCACTTAGTCAGTTTGCCCAAGTTGCCTTGCAATCGCTGAAAAAGAAAAGAAGACTGCCTGCCTGCTACTGCTTTCAGTTTATGTGATTGGAAGTTGTTTGGGACCCACCACACATGAAGGCAGGATCGGGTCACAACTCACCGTCTCCCCTTCTACGAATTATATTTTATGTGGTAGAAATTACAAGACAACATTGCAAAATATAATTATTTTATTTCCACCAGATATTGAACACCCAATGTGAGTCAAAATTGCAGAAGATAATGATAATTGTTATTTCTTAACTATTTTTATTCAGTATATTTATTACGATCATAACCCTTTGATGATGTTTTCTATCTGATAATATCAACATTTATGACTGAATTTTATTAAAAAAATAATTAACTAAAATCCTTTCTATGTAGACATCAATTGATGAAAGGAATATCTCATGTTCTTAGTACAAATTGCTTTAAATTATCCCCATCTTCAATAGTAATGTCCTTCAAATTTAACGAACTTTTCATAAGCTCCAAGCCAAATCTGTCAAGCTATTTTATTTGTTTATACTAAATAAATAGAATTAGATTTTATAATTATTTCGATTGGATTTAGCAAACCGCAAAGAAGTTGACAAGTGTAATTCTAATAACAAATAGAACTGGCATTAGTCAAAAACAAATCTCCGCCTTTGGCCTTTTATCGAAAGTCCCCAAGAAAATTGGAATCTCGCAGAAAATGGGCCCTTTTTCTATTAATTTTTTTCCGAAATTTAAAAAAAAAGTAAAGACAGGCAAAGAATTAAGATTGAAGTGTTGAAGCGATTTGCGTATGAAATATAAAGAAATAAAAATTCCTTTGCAAGAGAGCTTTTTTCTAGCGTTCACGTTTAGCTGTGAAAATGTTAAAAGATATTACAAAATAATACAAAATGCAACACTCAGAAGAAAAATAAAAACAGAGTATAAAACTCTGGTCTGTTATCACTTCTTCCATCTTCTCCCTGCGACACATTATTCCATTTTTCTTATAAAAAAAGGTTTATCTTTTTTTTTAGTTTCCCAGGAAAATATGCACACCTCACTGTTGAGCATTCATTTTCCCCTAGATTACTCTCCAGCCTCAAAATTTTTCTTCTTTATTTTTGGTTGTGGATGAAAGTCTTATCTTTTTAGCTGAAGTTGAGGCCTTGTGGTCGATTGTTTTTCCTTTTTTTTTTTTTTTTTACTTTTCTCTCTGAATTGGCATTTGTTAATTCTTTGTTAAGGAGTGACAATTCCTGGTCTAGAGGAGGAAAAGATAATATTTTTCTTTTATTTTTATTTTCATTTTCTGCTGATTTATGTCATGAACATGTTGGTCTGCTAAGGGGGGAAAAAAACTCCCATTTCAGCTTAGAAGGAGAAATCCAAATTTTTGGAGTTGTTTTGGTAGATTGACACCCAAATTTGGACTTTTCTTTCTTTTTTTTTGGGAGTATTATCTGGGTTTTAATGGTTTTAGGTGCCTAAGAGCTTTTATTCTGGTGTGCTTGTCTCATCTGTTGTGTTTGAATTTATTTGTGAATCTTTATTCATTGTAAAAGTCGTGAAAAGGTTACTGTTTTAAGGTCGTGTGGAACTTAATTTCTTCCTTGTTGGATGTTCAATATGGTTTTAGTTGTTGGGCTTGGATTTTTAACTTGTATGAGAAGTTAGTTCAAAAGGGTAGTGATTTTTTTTCTTCCTATATCACTTGATTTGCTTGTGAGGTTTTCAAGTTTAGGTTAAGTGGTGGCAATATTTTGGGTTTTTTTTTTTTTGGGTAGTTAGAAATTGTTGGAGTTGCAATGGGGAAGCATAGTAGAAAGAAAAAGAGGCAAACAGGACAAGCAAGTGATAACAATGTGAAGCAAAGCAAAGTTGGAGACAATAGTTCGAAAGCATATGATTGGGGCACGGCAGTTTTCATTGCCATGTCTCAAGAATTGACGGAAGAAGGGAACAAACTGTTTCAGAAAAGGGACCATGAAGGAGCGATGTTAGAATATGAGAAAGCCCTCAAATTGCTTCCAAAGAATCACATAGATGTCTGCCATCTTAGGATCAACATGGCTGCATGTTATATGCAGATGGGATTGAGCGAGTACCCCAGGGCTATCCACTATTGTAATTTGGCACTAGAGGTAACCCCCAAGTATAGTAAAGTACTGTTAAAGAGGTCGAGGTGTTACGAGGCTTTGAATAGGTTTGAATTAGCTTTCAAAGATGTTAATACAGTTCTTAACATGGAGCCAAATAATATCATGGCATTAGAGATTTCCAAGAGGTTAAGAAGTTCACTTGGGAAAAAAGGTTTACCAGTGGATGATACCGTGATTGAATTGCCTCCAGAATACTTTGAACCTCCAAGTACTTCACAAATTCTGAAAGTTGTCAAAGAGAAAACCAAAAGGAAGAACAAGAAGAAGATTGGTAAAGCTGAAGATGACAAGGCTGTGGACCGAATTGACGACAAGAAGATCGATAAAAATGTTGAAGAAAGGAAGGCCCAGGAGAAACTGGTTGTAGAGGAGAAAATTAGCCATAAAATGGGAGAACCAAAGAAGGCTGTCAAGTTGATTCTTGGTGAAGATATAAGATGGGCTCAGTTGCCACTCACTTGCAGCCTTCCGCAACTAAGGGAAGTAATTCACGATTGATTTCCTAGCTCGAGAGCAGTTCTTATCAAATACAGAGATGAAGAAGGTGATTTGGTCACAATAACCAGTGACGAAGAATTGAGATTGCCAGAAATGTTAGCAGAATCACAGGGTTCTATGAGGCTGTCTGTTGTAGAAGTCAATTCCAAGCAGGATCTATTCTTTGAGAGATTTATGTGCGAGGAAGTTCACGATCTTGGAATCAAACAAGGTAAGGCAGCTGAAAATGGGGATGCCAGAGAAGTTATGGGAACAGGAAAAGACTCATGTTGCATCGATGACTGGATAATTGAGTTTGCTCAACTGTTCAAGAACTATGTTGGCTTTGATTCAGATGAATGCTTGAATCTTCATGAACTTGGTATGAAGGAATATTCTGAGGCCATGGAGGACACAGTTACAAGTGAAGAGGCCCAGGACATTTTTGACCGGGCAGCTGAGAAATTCCAAGAGATGACAGCATTAGCATTGTTCAACTGGGGAAATGTTCGTATGGCCAGGGCAAGGAAGAGGGTGTACTTCAGCGAAGATGGTTTGAGAGAATCCATAATTAAGCAGATCAAAACTACCTATGATTGGGCGCAATTAGAATATAGTATAGCCAGTAAGAGATACGAGGAAGCACTGAGAATGAAACCAGATTTCTACGAAGCTCATCTTGCTCTTGGGCAACAACAGTTTGAGCAGGCAAAACTTTCTTGGTATTATGCAATTGGCAACAATGTTGATCTGGATAGTTGGGCTTCTGAGAAGGTCCTGCACGTCTATAACAACGCTGAGGAAAATATGTACAAGGGCATGCAGATGTGCGAGAAGTTCAAAGACCGACGCCTGCATGAGTTTTCCAATTCAAAGAAGGAAAAAGATCAGTTGCAGAAAATGGGATTGGATGGTTTATTCAAGGATATGTCAGCAGCTGAAGTTTCAGAGCAGGCTGTCAACATGAGGGCTCAGATAAATCTTTATGGGGCACCATAATTTACGAACGCTCAATCATGGAATTCTATCTGGCATGAATTTTTGGGGTAGCCATTGAGAAGTTTGAGCATGCTGGAGCTCCTCCCACAGATATGGCTGTTATGTTGAAGAATCACTGTTCAAATGAAATTGCAACGGAAGGTAAGCTATGGTCAGAAATTCATAACTTTGTGTCAGCAACTAATATATGCATAAACCTTAAAAGCATAACTTAATCTCTTGTCACTTGCAGGTTTAGTGTTTAAGATTGACGAGATAATACAGGCATGGAATGAGATGTATGAAGCTAAAAGCTGGAGAGCAAGATTCCATCATTCCGACTAGAATCATTATTTAGACGGCGAGTTTAAAAAATTTATCATGCATTGGAGCATGCATGAGTTGCACGTTGTTTTGAGTGGAGATTTCCAGGAAAACAGGTGGTCGAAACTCGAAAGACATACTTTAAGTGCTTCATATTATTTGAAGTGGGACACGCAGTACGCTTCATATTTTTTGAAGTGGGATACGCAGTACTGTATTGTAGTTAGGTAAGCTGATTCTTTCTTGTAGTTAGGTAAGCTGATTCTTTCTCCGGTATAAAAAGCAATTGACTATTTTTTTTTCACTGGTTTGCGACTCTCAATTACATGTCTATTATCCTCCCTTTACCTTGTTTTCAGAAAATCATATGCAAATTTTGTTAGGCATTCATTGCCAGGAATAACATAGGATCATCCTTTTCTGCAAGATTTCTTGCTATTTTTCTTCTAGATCAAGCTTCAGCCTTAAACTTTCTGATTCGAAGGAGAGACTATTATAATTCTGAAAGTTGTGTGATTCCTTCTTCAAGAAATAGGTTCAATTACATCAATACATGTTTGGGGACGACTTGAAGCATCATTCATCAGGGATTTCTTTTTTTTTTTTTTTTTTCATTTTGTTGGTTTCTGCTGTGGCCTTTGTCAGCTTTCCCACTCACAAAAGCAGACTATACATGCTGAATTCATTGTTTAGTTTCTGTAATTTATAGATTGCTTACCTGATTGAGTATTTATTTCTAGCAGCATGTTTCTCATTCTGATTTCAAGCCTAGGTAGTTTTATTAAGAATATTTAGAAGACACAGTTTTATATTGGATTGATGATCCTAGATTTGCTGGTTCTACCATAGTATGAGTGAGGATTGTGCGTTTATCTTCAGCTTTTGCTTCAATTTTAACAGGGATCCAAAAATATAGCTCCGTTTGCACTTTGCATGCTTGTGATTTTATCATTTTTATTTTTTATTTTTTGATACTAGATATTGCTTAGGATTAAACCTTCACCCCTCTATTTTGCTCTGAAACAATTTAACCAGATTGATTGGAATCCCCTGTGAAAGCCGCTGAGACTTCTATTTAACTGATTCAGCCGATTGAACCGGCCTTATTTAGTTAAAAAATATTTAAATATAAAATAAATAATTTTAATATTAAATAAGTATTAATTATAATAAAAAATATATTTAAGTAAATAGTATGATTTTTATTATAAATCTAATAGGCTAAAAATCCACATCTCATTATATAAAATAATATTTTTAAAAATATATTAAAGATAAACTTAAATCCAAATTTTTACAATTTTTTCTCAATTTTTTTAATTTTACCAATTCAACTGATTTTTTCTTCTTGATTCCCAAACTATTGGTTCTATAACATATACCGGATTGAACTATGTACTTCTTCTCGATTCAACCAGCTAATCCGAGTTTTCAACAGTGATTTAAACCCCTTCCCCCCTCTTGATTTTGCGTTGTGCTATGAATCTCCATAAAAATAATAAATAAAAAGTAAATAAAAAATAAAAAAACACCTTGGGGGTCCAAATGTGCGGAACATAGATTGAATAAACATAAACTTTATATGTACAAATATTTTATTGTGGTTTTTTCAAAACAAGAAAAGAGGAAATGCCAAACTCGGCAACCATAGATATATTTACAATCATCTTCGCATCGACCGTCGTTCTGTCCCATTAATTAGCACAATAGCCACCTTATCCCATTAGCAACGCAGCCTTTAACGTTTTAATAAATATAAACTTCATTTAATTGTTGAGAGAGAGAGAGAGAGAG
>JBBYHM010000026.1:6460701-6472774 GCA_038381775.1 Adansonia rubrostipa
ATAACCTGGCCATCTCACGCCTCACATGTTCTTCAATCCAGCAAATAACCACCATGAAACGGGAGAGTCTATTCGGACTCAATTTATTTCAATTTCTATTTCATTTCTAGGGTCCAATTCATTGTTACACGAGGAAAATATTTTACACCGTTGATTGTGTTAACCAACTATTGGCATATTTCGGTTATTTCTGTTATACTTTGGAATTGATGGAAAATAACTATTTCATTTCATTTTACTACAACATGTACCAAAGATAGGAAAGCTGGATATGAATGAATATACCAGAGATTTTTTTTCTCCCTATTTCTCCGTTCTTTCCTTTATCTTCTTCTCTCTCGTTACTTTTCTGTATTTTCTTGAATATCTCGAAGACTGTTCTTATTCCCAGTTTTCCTAGGATTCTGGACTCCAGTATTTTACACAGATCAATTTGGTATCAGAACTACAATCTTGGTGCCATGGCAGACGGAACAAGATCCCATGACCTACGAAGATTGGGGGAAACCATCAAAGAATTGATGAACAAGATTCAAGGACAGGAAACCAGTTAAGAAAGGTTCCTAGCAGCTTTGAAGTAGGAAATCTAAATCCTTACTCTCCAATAGAATCTGATCATGGATCAGTTGTATGCTCGTTTTAGGGATAAATTATTTGGTGACCCTATGACTGAGCTTTTCAACTCCAAGCAAACAGGTATTGTTGCCCAGTACCATGATCATTTTGAGAACTTGCTTGGTAGAGTAGATATTTCAAAATCATATGCCATTAATGTTTTCCTGCAAGGACTAAAAGAAACCAGACAGAAGCCTATTAGGATATTTATACCTACAACCTAACAACATGCATTTGCCTTGGCCTAACTGCAAGAATCAACTCTTGTAACCTTACACCATGCGTGGACCTCCTTACCCAAGGAACAATTTACGGCAAATATTTCCATTTCCACCTCAAATCAACACCTCTATTACTTACCACTAGCCAAACGCATAATCTAATCCCAAGAAACCAACCTTTACTGTCAAACTCTACCTTAATTTCGTTAAATGCGTTAAAACAACATCATTCCCTGGATGACTCTATTGAAATAAAAAACAATACAAACTTTGATAAGGAAAAAGACAAAGTTTTATGTGTTGGGTGTAATGGTGAATATGTCCTAGGCCACAAGGGTAAATATAATGAGTTGTTGCTAATTGTAAATAAGGTGGAAGATCTTCCTTATGAAATTATTGCTGTTATGGAACTGGGGCAAGAAACATTGCAAATGTGGACTTTACAAAGTATCATTTCGCACCACAAATGTACAAGGTTGTTTGAAGAGCCTACGTGCTGGCGACCACATAAGGATTATGATGACAAAATCACACTGTATGGGAAGGTAGTATCAGTTCATATCAGACCTTATAGGCACTCTTAGCTAAAACAAGATGTGATAAAAAATGATCAAGAACAGCTAGACTTATATGCACACTTGAAGTACCTTTATGTGGTCTGCAATTGAGCTTTTATGTGTTAGCCTTGAGGACAAGGTTTGTCTTGAGAAGGAGGGATTGTTACATGGGAAAAATATTTTAGACCGTTGGTTGAGTTAACCAACTATTGGCATATTTCGGTTATTTTTCTTATGCTCTAGAATTGATGGGAAATAACTGTTTCATTTCATTTTACTATAAAATGTACTAGAACCAAAGACAAGAAAGGTAGATATGAATGAATATACTAGAAATTTTCTTTCTCCCTGATTCTCTATTCCTCTGTTTTTTCCTTTATCTTTTTCTTCTTTTCTTCTTCTGTCGTTACTTCTCTGTGTTTTCTCGAATCTCTCAAAGGCTATTCTTACTCCCAATTCCACAATATTGACTCTAGTATTTTACACATATCATTCTTTTATTCTTTCAACTACCAATACATCCTTACAATTTATTGAACAACCCAAAATCTTACCTAACTCCCATTTTACTTTTGCATCTTCTTCGATCATCTTTTCCAGATCCTTGCAATCTTCCATTGAGTTTGGTTCCTTTTTCACCTTGTTATCTCTATTTTTGATCGCCCTCCCTTTTATCTGGTTAGATTTCTTCCCAATCTGTTTGGTTTTCTTATTAAGCTGCACCGCATTTCCTCTTCAAGGTCTTCCAAATTTTTTACCTTTTTCCTTCTATATTTTGAAACGATCTTTTTCTGTTGATTTCCAATACTGTCATCCTCATGAGAGGGTACCAGCGAAGATGCCGAACTTTGATCGGGGCCAAGCAAAACACAGGGCCCATTTCCTTAGAAACTGAATAAGGTCCATTCGTTTCATCATCCGCGGACTCAGTAGATGCCTTATTTATTAATAAAATTACCAACAGATTCACCCTTTTCGGCACTGAGATGCACAATAAGCCCACTATAAACACCCGTATTCTTTGAATGGTTAATCGTATTCCCATCTCTCAAGTGATCAGCTTCATCAACAGGAGGGCCTTAGCTCCGCAGAAAAATTACTTGTCTGCTCCCCACCTACATTAACTCCCAATGTCACGCCTATCCCGGACTCTGTCATCTTTTCATGCTCCACATCATCCTTACCAACTACCTTTTTGTTACCCAAGTAAAACAAGTCGAACTGTTCCTCTTCTTTCCCTAAACCATCCTCTAACAGATGAGCATCCATGAAACTTGAGGAATGGGAGAAAACTGCTTTTAAGCTCAAAAGATGATCAAAGATATGGTTGCTCGCCATCTCCATTTTGGCCGGATCAAAATCAGATTCTCATACTCGAACCAAATCCTCTTGATCATCACATCCAATAACAATAATTTCATCAATTCTATGAATATGCTTGGTTCTTATAAGGATAAAACTTTTTCTAAAATCTAAATACTTAAATGTTCTGTTGTCCGTCCGGATCAACTCACCCCATAATTTAGCAATATTTTGGAATGTCCCAAGATTCCAAGCATTTAATGGAATGCTGAAGCAGAATAGGCGAAGCATACCTGCTTTTGGCTCGAAACGATTCTGACCACGGTTCAATATCCGATAAATAGTCATTTAACCAGCCCCAGTTTTCTTTCCTTATCTGCTCCAATCTATTGTTATTTTCAAACTCTATCAGATAATCGCATTCTGAATTCTTTTTACGACAACATCACAGATTCCTAATAGATGAAAATTTTCTTGTAACCATTCTCTATCAAAAACATCTTTACTTATACCCACAATACATCTTTGAAGGTTTTGTACATCTTCTTCCTCGATGACAGCATAACATTTTTTTTTTTTTGTGCGTCCTTGTGTTGATTTCTCTCTCTTCCCGACTCTTTATATCATAACCATTCTCTGCATCAGCATTCATTAACACTTGCTTATATGTTTTCTGACCTGATTGATTCAACAAATTGATAGACTTGTTGTTACCTTGTTTAACCAAAATCGTTGAAGCATTACTGGATTCCTTAATTGCTTGAACATCTCTAAGAACTTGGGGGCTTCTCATCTTTCCAGCCTTCATTTCCGGATTTACCTTTCACTAGTAAGATACCCTTCCATTGAATTTAGCAAAATTCGCCCCCAATTTGTAGTAAAAAATCCATGCACCATTTAAGTTTGACGCTGTTCTTCTAGCATCATCCATGCTGGAAAAACGAACGAAGCCAAACTTACGAACCCTCGCGCTTCTTTTCATTGGGATGAATACGTCCACCACTCTACCTTGATTCATAAAAATCCCCTGCAGCCACCTCCAGTGAACCCAAGTGGAATATTGTTCACAAAGACTGAAAAGATAGCCATGGATGAATCACACTTAACAAGTCTTATTGTTTTTCAGTTTGGCAATTCTTTTACCAGTCTGTTCTAAGTGAAATAACTCAAAAAGGATAATATTAGGTAAATTAGAAGAAATTGAAATGTAACTTTTTGTAACCAATCTCAGAGTATATAGTACCTAGTACAAATGGGAGTTGGCAAAGCTTATTTGAATTTGCAGTTCAAAAAATAGCCTGGCAGCTATAATAATATATTAATGGTACTTCTATCTCTTCTGGAAGTTAAATGCCTTGATCGAAAATGCAAAGATGAAGCCAAAGAGCACACATATCCCAACCACTATGATTGCAACCACTCCCACAAATTCACTTCTAAAATCGAAATAGTTTCTTACAAAATCTCCCACTATTTCACCAGACTCAAATCTGTCCTTTATGTCTCCATATTGTGAAGCAATTAATCCATATAAGGTCCAAGAAATGGGGCATGCTCGATAGTACCATCTCCACCATGTAGGAATCCTCTATCATACGAACAATTTCAATCATTAGATAGTTTTTTTTTGACACGTGCATTGCATATGAATTATTTAAAACATAAAAATTTGGTTAATAATTTTTTTAATTATTCAATTTGATGTAATGAATTTAAGATCATACAATTTTTATAATTTAATTATGAATTAATTTGCTAAGTTCTCATAAATTATGACATAAATAAAGAATTTAAGTTACGTATTATAAAGCTGATAATAATTATTAAAATATAAAAAAGCTTATACTTAATTTACAGCTTATGTAAATTTTTACGATTAGAACCATAAAATTTATTGTTATTTTATTCAACATTTTCTACTATATTATCGATTATTTACAACTATATTGCATATCATTTACTAAAATATTTTTGCTCATGTGTTATGAATTGTTTATTAGCTTACCAAGTTATTAATCGATTACAACTATGTCATCATTTACTATCTTGTTATATGTCATATACTACTACTTATAATTATTTATACTAATAATTATGGAATTTATTAATACGTTATCATTCATTTACTAAATTTTTTTACTAATAATTTATTTAACATGATTTTCAATATCTAGAAAAAACTAACTTGATGAATTAATTATGAATTAACATGTTAAGTTAATGTAATTTCAAAACTTAAATGTGTAATTATAATTAAGTATTATAAAAATAATAATATTTTGTGCAAGATTTTTTTTACCTATTATTAATAGCTTATGTAATTTTTAGAGTTATAATTATTAAATTTACTATTATGATGTCTATTATTTATTATATTTATCTTTCAGTTACTAAAATTTTTAATCTAGAAGCATGCAATTTGATAACTTAATTATGAGTATGCAAAAAGGGTAACTAATGCTTACAGTTTGGGGTATGATGAATCCAGAGAAAAGATTCCATTGTGCAACGAAGGCAGATGAAAATATGGCAGCAATATTCTGGTTTGGAGTAACGGCCACAGCCATCATGCCAAAGAAGGTGTAGTATAACAAGGTGAAATACATAAAGAAGAAATACCAGAAGAACTTGGCAGCTGTCCATTCGAATCCAATCATGGCATACACTATGACACCATAAATGACAGTTTGAATTAATACGTATGGCAGTTCGATTACAACCTGCAAAACAATTGGCAATTGCATCAGCTTTTATCCAAAGATTAGAGTAGTTTAGTTAGTTGCCAATGTTTGTTGCTTGGTAACTTGAATTCCATGTAGAAAGTCTTCTTTTTTAAATCTCTAAAGCTAGGTTACTCTGACTCTTCATTTTTCCTAATGGCCGACACTCGTATTTGACACATTTCTAAACATGAGTAAGGGAATATGATACTCCAAAAACCTTTCAAATAAATATAAAAACAAAAGCATATAAAAAGTTGAACATATCTGTGTAGGGCACATGCTCGTATCTAACACTCACACTTTGAGTCTGGTAACATAGCTCTAAAAATCAAAGGCAAATTTACCTGTCCGAATGCATATGGTAGTGCTGCATACATCCCAGCTGCTCTTTCTCTATAAAAGACTGTTCGTTCAACTGCCACAACTGGTTGAACATATGCAGAGTTTTGAACTCCTATAAAAATAACAGCAGCATACATAGAACCCATTGAATTGAAAACATCTTGTTCCCTTGTTCTGCGTTATCAAGTATTTCAAATGATTCAGAGATTAAAACAAAAAGAAACACTTTGCTTGCCGCTGCATTATTTACGTTAAGTATTTTCATACCTTTTCGAACCTAGATCCCAGAAAATTGTCCCAAACAATAGAGCAATAATAGTTGTGAATAAAAATCTCACTGCAGTGTATGGAGGGTTTCGCCAGTAAGAACAGTACTGCTTCCATAGGCAAGCCATACATTGAGCGAGCAAAGGTTGTGAATATCTAGTCTGGAAGTATATATCCTTGGAACCAGGAGCAGGATTACTTAGTTCCTTGACCACTGTCTTGTTTCTCCTGTACCATTATTTTATAGTGTCAGTGACTGTATAAAATTATGCATTAAACTTTAACAATCCTTCGTGGACTTGGATATTTATGTTATACTATGATAGTTTTTGACTCTAAATTAGTTAACAATTCTCCAATATGAAACTCAGAAATATCAAACTATTTGTAGAGTTGGGTTTTCAATAACCATTAACCACTTTGACTTGATATTATTTGAAAATTAAACCATGACTTCCTCAGTCTAAGTGATTCTACCCGTATAGTTTCGAGTTCTTGTATATGTCGGCAAAGTTCACACCAAGGGCTGCTTCTTGTGCTGCTGAAGTAATCTCCAGCATCCAAGTTGCTGGATTGTAACCATCGTTTATCCTTGGGATTCCTTTTATTTCCTTCACAAGAAAAAGCTCAAAAATTTTGCCACGGGGATAAAAAATTCCATAAATGTCAAGCATGAGACTAACCTCAAAATACTTTATCAGATGGCAAGAATGGCGACCTAATGGACCCACATATATTTCTTCACCTCCTTTTTTCAACAAAAGTAGCTGTTTTTTGTTCATTGATTATGTAATTATATTAGTTTTAAGAAGCCAGAAGATATAAATGGCAGCCAAAACTTGGAAATGATTCTCACCTCATCAAAAGCATCAAATATATCGATGCTTGGTTGGTGGATGGTACACACCACAGTTCGTCCTGTATCCACAGTGTTCCTCACTGTTCTCACTACTATAGCTGCAGCCCTAGCATCAAGACCAGAGGTAGGCTCATCCATGAATATTATGGATGGGTTGGCAACAAGTTCAACTGCAATCGTTAGCCTTTTACGTTGCTCAATGGAAAGACCATTCACCCCAGGCAATCCTACAAGTGCTTCCCTTAATGAGGTTAACTCTACAAGCTCCATAACTTCCTCAATGAACAGCTGTAACATATCAATTTGATTTAAAAACATATCAATTTGATTTAAAACAAATATCTCTGACATGCCTAAGAAAAACTGTGATAATATTTTCTTCTTCCATTTAACCTTTTTTGTTTTTATTAACTCCATTGAAGTCAGATGACTGCTTTGCTTTCAAACTGAAATGCAAAAAGTGCTCTTCAATGCTACCCTATTAGTTATATTTTGTGTAGAAAATATAAAAGGATTGCACAAGTAATTATCAACATACCATCCTGGTCTCAAAATTGACCCCTTGGGGTAATCTAAGCCATGCGGAGAAAAGCAAGGACTCATAGACTGTAACATGGGGGGAATGAATATCTGTTTGCTCACAATAGCCGGATATGCGAGCAAATGTTTCTTGCTTTTTTGGATAACCTGAAATTTTGATTGTTCCCTCAACATAACCACCAGATTTTCTTCCAGCCAACACATCCATTAGAGTGGTCTTGCCAGCACCACTAACACCCATCAAAGCTGTTAGGACTCCAGGCCTGAAAGCACCACTCACTCCCTTCAAAAGTTCCAACCGATCCTCAGAAATACCTTGAGCTCTCATTTCCTGCAAGCATTATAAAAATGAAGTTTAAAGACTCTCGTTTACGTATATTTCCTCACTCCTGGATTTGAAACTTATTGCTTCCTTCTAATAAAAAGGTAGATACCTGTGGCATATCTACAGCATATTTGATTTCATTGAAGCTCATAGAAAGGGGTTCAAAAGGAAGAATCATGCCCCTGTTCCTGTTCTGATTAACATTATTGATACTCTCAACTTTTGCCGATAGTGATCTCGATAATGTACTTCCCCGATTTTCATTCCCTCTCTCTGTATTATTTTTGCGTTGATCATGTTACAGCATGAGTAATACAATGTCGCGTCTAGGAAAGTAACTCACTACTGATTAATTTAACTAATGGATTACCAGAAGAACCATTTCCCCTTGATGATAGCTTAACATTCTCGCCAGTCTTGCTAGCAATTTTCTTAGCTAGAGTTTCTTTAGTTATTATTGCTTGAGGCTTCCCAAATGCTGAATCAAACTAATGTATCAGAAAATGAGCTTCATATTCGAAAAAGACAAATCTAATCAGATAAAACTTACGATCAAGATACTTTAATGCCAATGTGAAAAGGAAATTGAATAGGAAACAATATCCAATCAAAGCCCCTACTCCAATCCAGTACCAACGTGCTTCAGGGAAAATTCCTCGAGACTTTAATATTAAAACTCCTATTGGATCCGTAGAGTTGGGGGGAACCTACAGAACAAATGTTATCAGATTTTCATTATTTTCCTCTGATCAAAATAAAATTCCCTATTTATCATGCTTCAGTTTGAAATTTGCTTCTTTTGTCAACATTAGAGAAACTATTGCTTACATGTCCCCAGCTCTTTCCAAGAAATTCGTTTACAGCTATGGCATTTTGTCCATACATCAATGGAGAGATCCAGTAGCCCCATATCCACCATTTGTTGACATTATCTAATGCAGCAAAGCAGAAGATGGAAATCACAATCAAAACTCAGGATATACTGGTGAGAAAATAATGATGACAACTATAGTAATTAGTCCATTGAATTTTTATATTCGCTTTACCTCTGGTTAAAACGAATCCTCCCAGAACAAGAATTGCAAGTAAAGCAAATGAACCAAAAGTATTTGCAACAATTATGGTTCTTCCTATCCCTCCTATTAATCGGAATAGTGCTGATGACATCTGGCTAACACACAGAAGCACTAGGTAATGCTTGAAAAACCTGTCAATGAGTGTTTATTAGATTATGTGACACAAAAAATATGGAGCTTTAATTAGATATAGGTGTAGCTAGTTTCTCACCTCCCAACGTTTGGGTCGAAGCCAATGGCATAATAACTCATCAAAACCCATATAGTAGCATCTAAGATGCTGATTGGTATCTTAAGAATCCATGCGGGTAGAGAAAATGCCCATGAAGGATAGAAGAGAAGGTCCCTTTGCTTGTAGAAGACTGGAAGTTTCATGATGGTCATCACAAGCTCTGCGAATCCATTGAACATTATCGTCATTAGAAAAAAGTAAAGAGCCCCCAAAAAAATCCCACCGTCTTGCATTGTATCTCGATGCATCTCTGTCCTTGGAAATACTGTCACTGTTATAAGCCCAACGATTATAAGCTGAAAATTAATGAAGAAGAGAATAATCAATTCGGACTTAAAATGTTGAAAGCATATTTTTAAACCATGTTAAGTGAGTCCCTAAAAAAAAAATTTCTCATACTCACTTGAAACGTTTTGAAAACATAGACGAATAGGTTCCTCTTCATTAGTAGAAGTTCCCTGGAGACACAAGCTTTTAACAATTCCTTCTTGGAAACACCATACTTCTCTTTTGTTAGAGCAGCTGGATGACTTTTAGATTTGTCAAATGGAATTGAAAGATCATCGCCTAGCTTTTGGCCAATGTGGAAAGACTGAAATGCTTCAACAAATTCCTTGACAGAGATAAAACTGTAAGGCTTGTCTACACGTGCCCAATACTGCTCCTGATCTTTCCTTGATGTCACCTAATGCACCCCATGAATAAAAAGAAAAAAAGAAGACAAAACAATTATGGCTATATTCCAACAGTATCTGAATGTTTGATAGTAATAATTAAAAAAAAATTGTGATTAGCATTAGAATTACTTCTTGTAAGAAGTCAGCAACTCCTTTTCTTTTAGGACACTTGAAACCCATGTATTCAAAGAAGTCGAGCACGTTTTCCCGGGGACCTTGATATACAATCTGCCCATCTGAAAGAAGAATTACATCGTCAAACAGATCATATGTCTCCGGAGCTGGCTGGAGGAGAGAGATAAGAGCTGTTCCGTCGAGGATATGAATGGATTGTCTTAGTGAATTTATTATTTGGAATGTTGTTGAACTGTCCAAACCAGTAGATATCTCATCCATGAAAAGTGCCCTTGCTGGTCCAACCAGCATCTCCCCTGCATAATTTTAGTGGGAAAAAAACGCATTAAAATCATGATTCAGTAGTCCATAATTCTGTTGATCTAAGATTTACCTGTTGTGAGTCTCTTTTTTTGTCCACCAGATATACCTCGTTTCATTTCATTTCCCACTATAGTATCTGCACAAACTTCAAGGCCCAATATCTGCAAACTTGGAATGTTAGATACTTAACAGGCTGCGAAAAGATTTCTCCATAGCTTGGATCTGAAATTTGTACCTTGAGAATATAATCCGTAACGACACTGGACTCTTGTCCCCCTAGTGCTGCGGCCTGCAAAATTTAACAGTACATCATTTCACGGCCAAAAAAAAAAAAAAAATACTTCTCCCTATTACAGCCAATAAGAATAATAACAATAATAAACCACTAGACATACAGACTGAACTATACTTTTGGGTCTCCCTACTATGTCGTTTTACCTTCATAAAGATATCGATATCAGGATCAGGCTTGATATTTGCTTTTTTCTCTCTACGAGACAATTCTGCCAACATCTCTGCCAATTCCCAAAGGGCAAAGAAAAAAAAAAAAAAATTCAACTACGGAATATCAAACTCCTCTGACCAATTGCATGTAAAAGTTCAGGATTATTTAGGTTTACCATAACGAGGTCCAATCCCTTGACATCTTGCAGAAAAGGCTAATGTTTCTCTAACTGTCATTTCTGGTATGTGAAGATCATATTGACTTATATAAGCTGATGTTCTCTGTGGTACAAATTCTTCCATTCCATGTCCATTATAAGTTACCCTGCCTGAAAACTGAGATTATTCATATGTGCCGACGTCAGATTTAGTGCCAATCAACTCTCCAAAAAAGGAAAAAATGGAAATAGAATGAAATTTGTGTTCTTACTTTCAAATCTTTACGGAGCTTCCCAGCCAAAGCCAATAATAATGTGGTCTTGCCTGAGCTTGGGGGCCCTAAAAGCAATGTCATTCTGAACAAATTTTGATCAAAGAAATGAGTGGTGCCAACATTTCAAGAGATTATGACCGAAATCTGATATAGTAAATAGTAATATATATTCTTACCTTCGAGGTTTTATAATTCCACTGACATCATTAAGGATTGGCAATGGTTTCTTTCTGCTGGGAAGAATATGCAGGTGGCCCAACAATCCCTTAAGAAACGTAGGAATATTGTAAGAAAAAGTTGGTAGGCTTTATTCAATTGGAAGATCAATACAAAATAAAGCTTAGTTTCTGAATTCTGATTCAACAAGGAGTACCTCTACAATATTTGTATAGAAGTTGAACATGGTAGGTAATGCTCTACTTCCCACATAAGCTTCTGCTTCAACATTTAAACGCTCAAAGCGGACTTCAATTGTTGGCATATCAAGTCCAACTCTATTGTTTAAGTTTCATATTCCATGGAAAAAAAAAATACAGCAAATTACATCAACTTGAATTCATCAAACAATCAGAAGACAGAAAAAAAAAAAAGAAAAAAAAGAAGAAGAAGACTAAAATTTCAAATAAATGGAAAAACTTACCTATCAATGCGTTCCCTGAGCTTAAACAAGAACCTCTCATTATCTTCTTCTGCAATTTTCACCAACCTTTCCAGCAGATTCCTTCTCTCAAGGTACCCAAGACTCTTTACATCAACCTCCCTCGACTGGCCTCCTTCTTCAGTGAGTAGTCCTCTCCTTATACGCAAATAGGTTGGCAGTTTCTGAATAGCAGCCCATTTCAAGGCTTCTTCATCATCTTCTTCACATGAAGACGTAGTGAAAGCTTCCATGGTATTGTCACTACAAATGCTAGAACTTCCAATACCTGCACTGCTCACTCTAAATGCATCACTACAATATAATAGATTTTCAATCTAAACCAAATTAAACAAAGACTTGAAAGCAAGTTGTTTGTTGTTTT
>JBBYHM010000026.1:6477887-6510540 GCA_038381775.1 Adansonia rubrostipa
TAAAAACAAAATGTTATTCATTGAAAATAGAGGTTTAAGGATTAAGAATTGCATGTTGAAGCAAAATGAAAATGGTGAAGAAGTTAGTAAGTTGAGAAAAAGGTGAAAAAATTGTACGTCTAAAACAAACCGTATAAGGATCTAGTTGACAAAAGTAGCAGGATGATTAGTTGTATAAGATTGGATTTTGGTTGTCTTAGATGATATTCTTAATTGTATATCTTTTATGCATCTGGTAAGAGAAAAAACAAACTAGTTTTAGCTTGAACTCTAGTGTGTATTATTTTGCTAAAAATTAATGAATGAAATGAGATGCTTTGACTTTTATCTATTTCATTTGCTCTTTGATCTGTGCATCTGTGCAATAAACACAAAAGGTTGCATAATTCTAGCCACAATTATGTATTACTCAGTCACAATTAATTATAGTCATAACATAATTGCATTACTAGTCACAAATATTTATAGCTTACAATGAACTATTTTCCTTATTCTCATAATTGCATTACTCAATCACAAAAAAAAAAAAAAGGTTACAAATAGTTTTAGTCATAAATACATCAAATAGTTGGAAATAACCACCTTCCGAGTTTGAACAAAATAACAACTTTAAAGTGTTACAGAACAAAGTTCAAAATTCTCATTTGAGGAATTTACAAACATACAAAATTTATAAGTTTACTTCTTTGAATTGGTGTTGGAATTGTTTGCTTTGATGTTCTTCAATATTTTACTCTCAATCTTGCTTTCTTATATCCTATGGATGTCATGTTGAATGTTGTCAATCTCATCATCTAATCCTCTAGTCTGCCTATTCCTCTTCATTCCCAGTAACTCATCCTTTAAGTCTTAAAGCAAAAAATAAAAATTAATCAAACATAACTAACTGGTAAAAGCATCATAAAAAAATGAAAATTGATCAAACAATGAACTTAATTTGTAATTCTATTCTCACCTCAAAAAAAAAAAAATCAAATCCTCCGTCTATATAAATTGCAAAAGCATTATGTTATATACTTAAAGTATTGATAGATGCAACTATTTATGCATTTGAACTTACTACACTCTGCTTGCTTTTTGGAGCAGAAATCAATTGCTACCCTTTCAATCCAGGCTAAAATTGATGGGGAAAAAAATCAAGTTGAGAACATAATTAACAATTTAAGTAATTTTAACAGGACACTTTCAAAATTTGCAAACCAATCATTTCATTAAAATGTATCCCTAAGCCTTGCACTATTTTTCTCCTTTTGTTCCAAGTCTACATATATTTCGAAGACAGTCTCTTTTTCTTTTCTTTTTACAATTATTGGGGTGGGATATTGGTTGGTTATTCAGTTTATGGTGATAAGGTAATAATTGGTGATTTCGTTGCTCTTGGAGGAATTCTTATATGAGAAATTGTTGAAAGAACTACTTATTTGTTAGCTAGTCTAGACATTTTCTAGGCTTGAAATCCAATGCTTGTTTGGTACATCAGCTACATTTCCTCAAAATAAAATTCAAAATTATTTGATAAACCTAAACCCTAAACTAACAAGCTATTTACTGTAAAACTAACAAGCCATTTACATAAACCTTTTGTTGAGCTTAAGGTTGCATAGGATTTTAGGTTGTAGATTGACTTTCACCTTCTTGACAGCAAAGTTATTGTTGCACATTTTATTTAGAATTTGACATATTCGATAGAAACCATGATTGAACAAAGTTACAAGTATGATACATTTTATTTGTTTTTTCTTGGACATTTTCTAGAATCATGGCCTACCTTAAAACACAATCGACGTCTCATTCTCCTTTTTTTCTTGACAAATTGACCCTATTACCTTTATTTTCTTCTCTAACTTTGTTCTTTTTAGTCTTCTAAGTAGCTTCCTAGGAAATTATGGCTCAATATCTCCCATATTTATCATAGGACAATATTTTATTTCTAGCTATTGGTGGCAACACATAATTATAACATTTCTCATAAACTTTTTTGTTGTACACATATAATACGTAATCTTCAACCCTATCTTTTTTTTTAAATAAAAAAACACACAAATTGCACATTGGCAGGCTATGGTAGTAAGATCCCACCCCAAGTCTATCCCTGTGACACTCAGCTTCATATCCCTCTACATCATTTCATTAAATATGACAAAAAACATTAAGTTCCTTAAGCTCTTCCACTTTCCCAAAAATTTTGGGACAAATTCAATTTGTCCACCTAAGACAAGCAATTTTGTTTTTGACAATTCCTTACACAGCATAATGCCTGATTTCTACGAACCTTGAAATAATGGACATATATCTAGCATGAATAATCCTAGCATTAAATGCTTCAGCTATCTTATTATCTACCACATTACATAAACATGTAGTGCTAAAAAATGCCTTAATCTAATGTTCTGGATTTTTTTTAGCATATTCACTAGTACTATTCCCTTCAAGTTGCCAACCTGAGTTACTTTTCTCTTAAAGTTAGCCTTTATTATTACTTTAATGCATATCCAGAATAACTTATGCAAGTCTGAGGTTCTCTAACTTTTCTTTTAAATAGAATTTATGGTTAGCTTTTGGAAGCACATTAACTTAAAGCATCACTTAAACCCTAAACAATGAACAAATAACCATCATTAAAGTTTAAACCAGTCTAGCATTAATAAAAATCAAAGAAAGGAAAGGAAACACATACTTTCTATATGTCACTTATCATAATGAACCTGTCACCATCCATTATCTGAAGATTTTTTCTCAAATTTTTCAAAACCCATCTTTATGAATACTAATTCTCTACCTCTACCAGTACTCAAGCAACTTCCAGTAGTAACTAAAAGTTCACCTCTTAATGGTATTTTAAAAAACCAACCATTTAAGCAAAGAAAAGGTCTACAGTGCTTGACAAACACTTTTTTTGTGATGCACTAGACAAACGTAAAACCTTAAAATTCTAGATTTAATGCATAGGACTAGGTCTTTCAACCACTAAATCTATTTTTCCATGTTTATCCGCCTCCTTCAAAGCAATAACACAGTCAAATATTCTCTTAAACTCATAATTATATCTCCCAGTAATATTTTCTTGAGCTATAATCCTAGCTTTCCTACATACCCATAAAGAGAACAACTTTTAAATCCTCTTTTGTAAGTCTCACCATCTCAACCACATTCGAATCAAGTATTATCTTAAACTTAGGAATAAAATGTTTTGCCAAAAACTTATAATTTACCTTTGAGTTCTTGAAAGAAATTGTACAGTTACGCTTACTCCTAAAGGTTTTGATCTTAAACAATCCATTTTGATTATCTATTCCAGCCAAAATAACAAAAGGATAACCTTTACGTTTGCAAATAGCTCTTATTTTCTTCCATTCATTCCTAACTAGCTTAAAATCAAATCTTTTAGCAACTGGTTACTTGTTTAATGCATCCTTGAATTGTTTTAGACCTTCAATAATTAAACTAAGGTCAAATCTAAGCATTAGATCAGAAGATTCAAAATAACTCTTTTTATTATTCTTACATACTACTTTCCCATTCTCATCAATCTCATAGCTACCTAAATATGAAGATTCTATGTACTTAGTTTCACTTCCGCCTTCAATATTCTTTTTTATCCTACTTGCCTTTCTTTTTTTTTCTTTTTTTTTATCTTTTGAACTAGATATTCAAACCTTAATTCTGTTGGGATTTCAATATTGTTCACATTTGTCTCTTATTTTTTCTCTTTAAACTTTCTAAACAATTTACTACTCTCTTGAATCTTTTTATCTTCATTATTCGAAACCTATTTAAAATCACCTAAAGGCTTATTATCACTATCTTCAAGGCTACCTCAAAACCATCACAGATACATTTACGAACTTACAATCTCCAATAGACCCACCAAAGTTAATATCATCTAACCCCTCGTCACTGCCACCCACGTTTAAGTGGGTTTTTATATTTTTGTACTTATCATAATTAGTTTGCAGATTACAGTCCCCATCTACATTGTAGATTATAGCCCTTCGTTATTTTCTTGACAAGGCAATCCAATAAAATCCTCAACCACCTCTAGAAATAGCAATCCCATGTTCCACATAAACATGTATCTTACCTTTTTCTCTCATATGTACCATTATCCTTACAAAAAAAGGAATTATCATAACATAACACTAACCCATCATCAAACTTAGAACTCAGTGTCGAATAATAAAACTTTTTAATGGACCCATACCCTACTACTTCAACCATATTACATAAGACATCATATGATACAACGTCAGGATCAACATCCCATAATCAATATCCACATAAACATAAAATACTTTTGGAGATAAATGTCCCACCCAAATGCATGTGTAAAGGAAGATTTATAAAAGCCATTCCTTTCAGTCTGCAAAATGACCATAGTAAACTATTAAAAATATATTAAACCTAAAAGATTACCAAAAGACAAAGGCCATAAAAAAGCTTGACATAGACTTCAAATGGGACAGAAAAGCCACATGCAAATCTTAGAAAGAAGCACTAAAGCAAACAGCAACGTTTTCAAAAAAAAAAAAAAAAAGCACATTCAACATGTAGACAAATTAAAGCCAGAATAGTCAAATTTTAATTAAGCCTAAAGCAGAAACATATAAATAAAGCCACAATAATCGTACAAGCCAAAGCAACATACAATAAAAATCAGGTTTCTCTAATAAGCACATATATTTACAATGATCCCACAAATTTTAAATTGCAAAAGGCAAGTTCAGTCGTTCACGATTCCACCAAATTTGGTTGATTCCGAGGATTACAAAACACTCTAAATCCACTACATATGATAAGATTAAACTCAGTCTATTGTCAAGACACCAAAAACCCAATCAATTTAGTGTAGTATTTCAAATCGACTTGGGGTATTACAAGATTTTGGGTTTTCAAGGTTCATTCAATTAGGAAATTTAGAATTTTAGGGATTTTTTATTTTTTCCTCAGCTCAGTTTTGTTTTCTAAATGGGTTAAATTAACCCCTTTTTTTTTTTTTTTTTACTTTTGCTTTGCCACCTAGAAAAGAAAGGGAAAAATATGTTAAGATGATGTGGCATTAATAGCCATGTGTTGACTAGAGATTGGCCTAAAACTAGACAATTTAAAAAGGCAAGAAAATACAAGTACTTAAATAGATAATTTCAAAGTACAGGCACCAGATTACAATATTAGTCAAACTTCAGGGGCCAATTGCGACATTATCCTATTGGTTTTTAGTGTCTTCATAAGTCGGCTCCAAGACTAGTTTACCTTATCTTTGAGAAGCATAAAATCACTGCCGTGTCAGACAACGCTTATTATTTAGATTTGTTCGCTTTCGTAAGATGGATGAAAACCTTAAGATAATGGCCACCTGTTGGCTGAAATTAATTTGAAGTTTCATTAGCATTTCTAGGGGTATTTTGATTCAAAGGTTCTTTAATTACTAACCATCTCTACATGATTTCATTTGAGTGCTCCTATGTATTCCGCCAATCTTTCAACATTATGTGTTATCGCGAATTTAAAGTGCAGTGATACGTTATCGATCGTGTTATATTTATTATTATTAAAGATATAATTAATATTATTTTGATCAATTATAATAAGTATTGGTTAAAAATATTGAAAGCAAAAAGTCTAATTTACAAAATAAAAATAGTAACAAAAATGCTTTGATTGAAATAAAAAATTTAAGGATTGTAATGTGATATTTTAATCACTATTTCATAATTTTAATTTTATTCTCTCTTCTCGTTGATATTTATTTTTTATATTTTACGTAATTAATTATTATAATACATATAATTATAATAAATACAATATAATTAAAATATTTTTCCTATCTTTATATTAAATTTGCTGCCAAACACGATCGTTTTTTAATTGGAAAGTACAATAGCAACTATAGAAAGTAAAAAGCAATTAGGGATGGGGTTGGGAAGACTTTGCATAGGAGAGGCAACTGCGGGGAAAAGACAGAGCAAGACTGCATGTTACCGTTCTTTTTACGTAGTATTTGCATTGCAATCTGCAAACACCACTTTTTTTATCTCATTTATTATTATTATTATTATTATTATTATTATTATTATTATATTTTTTTAGTTTTTTGCCTTATCAAAAGAAGACCTTGAAAATCCGACATCCAAGGCTCCTTATTCTTCCAAGATAACGTAACCAAGAAGGTAAAGGATGTGAAAGGAGATGAGAGTAGCACTGACAGATGCTATATGCTATTAGTGAGTGACGGTTAAGTCACGTTGCTCGCAATTGCACTGCTATATTCCCCGTGCTTGTTTGGATGGGGGGATCCCCTGGCTTTGTTTCACCCCCCCCCCCCCCCCCCCCCCGATTTCTCAAATCACTCACCATTTTTAGCTGTTGTTGATAATGCGAGGCTCTTTTCATGTACGGATGGGAAACCGATGGAAAATTTCTCTTAAAAAAAAAAGGGGAACAATGAGATTGAAAAATATATATATATATAATTAATATTTTAATAAATCAATCAATTATATTTAATAAAATAATTATATTTAATGTATATGAAAAGTTTTAAATTTATTTTATGTTTATATTATAAGTTTTAAATAATATATATAAATATTACTTTTATTATATATTTAATAATTAAAATCATTTTACATTCAAAAAATAATTAATCATGTTTAATTTATTAAAAATTTAAAATTGACATGAATAAAAATATAAAATATGCACAATAAATTAAATAAATATAAATTATAACAAAATACAAAAAAATGTAGGGTTATATTAATTCTTCTTTATTTTTTTTATTCATGATTCTTTATTTTTTTTAAAATCATTTGATCTTTTTCTTTCAATTCTTTGCTAGAAAAGTAAACATATTTTTGGAATATCAGTTGCACCTTCTGGATATCATTTATTTCCTATCGTTTTTCACAATATAGACTCTATCTATCTCTTCAACAAGCATGTCTTCTTGCCGATTTATATCACTTCACTGCTAACCCTCCTTCCCAGTGACTGCTTTATCATGTTCATTCTTTCTGATGGTTAAGAGGTTATGGAACCAACCATCGATTTATTCTTCCTTGAGATGTTCGAGGAAGAATGTCAATGCCTTAGCTTTTATCACAAGCGTAAAATGAAGCAGGCATCGAGCTTTTGATGGAGCAATGGTGCTATCCTTACTGAGCTTTTATTTATTTATTTTATTTTTATAAATTTTTTCTTGATCTTGCAAGACTTTTCAATTTTTGTTTAGGAATTTAAGTGTTTTTTATTTTTATTTTTATTTTATTTTGTTGTTTTTATCTTGATCTATCCTCTTAAATTTTTTGTTTTTATCTATTCCTCCTGAGCTTTATCATGGAATAAAAATCATTTACTCTTTGTAATGTTTTATGTATATATATGCAATTCATAATGTTTCCTTGTAGTTGCTGGCTGTACATTTTAGAGTTCCTAATTCTCATTTGGTCTTTTTTTTTTCCTTAAGTGTAAAAGTTTTCATCTGATCTTTTGTTTGATGATCTCTTTGCTTTCTGGCTTTTGAATACATATTGGTGACTATTTTGTTCATAGGAAAAAGTGTTTTAACTACTTCTTAATTTCACAGCCTCTTGTCCTAAAAGGATGCTCACTTCAATGTTGAAATCCCCAACCTCTATAGCATATGAGATTTATAACCGAAATGGGTTATATATATTATATATAAAAATAGAATTTCTTTATTCATGCATTGGTAGATTAATTAATGTCAGAATTGCAGTATCTTTAACTATGTGAATAGTTAGTATAGTTTAATGAGAGAAATAAAAAGTCAAGCTAGCTCTAGATGTGGATCAGGTGAGTCACAATACAACTTTGAGGCTGTAAATAGTTTGCAAGACCCACCCGCCGGTGAAACGCAAAGGATTAAAAAGGACGAGAATTTGGGTTTGAGTCATGACTATCATCTTTCATTGAAGTAGGAGATCATGACGGTAATTTGTTCCGCTAGTCTCTCGAAGTTTTAGCTTTTGAAGACAAATAGGGTCTTAAACAAACTTTTTTGCTATCTAAATCAGCTAAGCCCATGAATTTTCGCAATGATTAAAAGATCATGAAGCGATTTTTTTTTTTTTAATTTACGAATCCCTTTGTAATTGTATTTAAGTCCAATAATCTATTTATATTTTGCTATTTTGCTATTCATGTATAGAATTAGATATGCTCGTGGGTCGAATAGGAAAAAGTTCGAATTAGGTCAAAGCATAGTATTAATATTATTTTATACTTGTCTAAACTCATATCGACCTCAAATATTATATATATTTATTTTTTATATAATAAAAATTATATAATGTATACAAATAAAAAATTAATATATATTATATAATTGAAAGCAGGTCGGGCCAGGTCGAGTTTGAGCCTTGAATTATGGAGGCAAAGCTTGATTCATTTTTGAAGCAAGCTTAATATTTTTGTTCGAGTCCGTTTTTTAAACCTAATGTTTTTTATTCACTTAAGCAAGCTTTCGAGTTTGGACAGGTAGTCCAACATATGAACACTTTTACATTGAATATACATGTGTATATGCATAAAGTCTTATATGTTTTATAAAAATAATATATTTTTTAAAATTCAATGATACTGTAATGTTTATTATGCTCATAAAATTTTTATATTTTTATTAAAAATTTGTTAATATCTTGCGTCATATAAGGTAATTTTTTTAAAACTTTAAGATAGCAAAAATGTTAAATAATGTTAAAGTAATTGTATAATAGTTATCGGATTTATATTTTATTGTTTTTCTTTACTTTCAATATGAATATAAATGATATTTACTAATATAATCTAATTTTCATCTTAATTTTTTTTCAAATAATGTACATATAATGAAATAAATTTGTGTATTCGTGTTGCATTTAGATTATTTTATATCTATACTTTAAAATTGTTCTCAACGTGCAAAAATTTATATAATCTGTTATAGTAATTCAATTATAGCAAGAAATTTATATTATTTTTAGTGTCATAATAGTATTTAATGTCTTATTAACAACAATAAAAGCAAAGCAACTCAAGGATTCAAAAACTAATAGAATATCATTTTACTCTTGGGCATTTTATAAAAAAAATTATATTTAAGCCATTTAAATTTTATTTGTTTATAACATGGGTCTTTCATTCGAGCCAATTAAGTTATGTAACTTTTTTAATTATTACCAATTACCTAAGTGTTAGGTTGATCACATTAAAGTGTTATTCTCACATGTCCTTAGGGGTGAGTATTCGATCAGTTCGGGTTTAGAAGACTAAAAATTGAATTAATTGACTCTCTTTATAATTGATCGAACCAATCGCTATGAAAACCCGTAATTGATTTAATCAAATCGACAAAGAATATGTTCAATTTGGTCGATTATTTGTTTTTAGAATCATACATTTTCACAGTTGAAATAATAGCATTAAGAGCAACAAATCTTACAAACTCAAAAGATTAAATTAAAAATATTTAAAATAACAAACTTAAAAGCGTAAAACTTAAAAACAAATACATAATGCAAACTTAGAAACAAATACTTGATGTTAGTAGCAACAACAAGGAAACCAATGTCCATAATGCTGTAACAACAAGGAATAACAACAGCAAACAACAAACAACAATAGCAACAGAAATAGCAAACAGCAGCAACGGCAACACCAACAGCAAACAGCATAGTAGCAGCATTAATAGCAAACAGCACACCAATGGCAGCACCAACAACAAATAGCAGCAGCAGCAGCTGTGGCACCAACAACAATCTTGAAATCATAGATTAATAGTTCATTTATTAGAATCTGATGTATTGATATACTCTTAAAGTAAATTATAGATTAAAAATAAAAAATGAAACCATGCTTTCAACAATTCAACTTTTCATTGATTAATCACAAGATCCAATGCAATCTTGGATAATCTAAAAGAAAATTCATAACAACAAATTAAAAACTAAATTTTAAATAAACAAATAAATAATTTAAAGAAATAAACTTACAAAAAAAACATATTACATTTAAATAAAATAATTACCAACGTTAAATTTGTCAAATTGTGTCACTTCTTCCTTGAGGGCATTCGAGTCAAAACGTAAAGATTCACGTAACCAATATTGAGCATATATAAGGGCTTGCATGAGCTTAGGAGTTAAAGTACTCCTATATGCATCAACTACACAACCACAGGTACTAAAAATAGATATAGAAGCAACAGAGAATATTAGAATCATCAATACATCACGAGCTATCTAGGAAAGAATAGGAAACCTATGATCATTAAGTTTCCACCAAAGAAAAACCTCAAATTTCTCTCCTTTAAAATTCATTAAGGGTTCCATTCAAATATTTATCCAATTCTATTTTTCTTTCTTTTTTCCCAGTTTGAAGCTTATACTTCTTAAACTCATTTATTGGGTTAGAACCCCCTTCAAGGTCATCAATGGATTCTATAACATGGCTCGATTGCCTACTTTCTCCAACTTATTCATATTGAGGGCTTGACATTGCTTTGTATTCATTAAACAACTCGATTAATGCTTTTTGTAATTTCTTCATCATTACTAAAGTTTGGTCACGAGAATGCATTTTAATGAAGCAAAATTCCATAAATGCAATTTTCTTTCTAGGCTCAAGGACAAAAGTAATATAAAGCAACATATCCATTTTCTCCACATTCTCCCAATATTTGTCATATTTATCTGTCATTCTTTTAGCCATTGAATTCAACTCAACATCAGGATTTAATTACTAATCTTTTAAAGTAAAATTAACACTACAAATTTCATTAAGAAAATTGTTGGATGTAATATAAAAGCAACCTGAAACTTTGACTGTAAGGTTATAAAATTTTTTTGAGAAATTACATAACCTCCTAAAACATGCCCAATCGTTTTGGTCCAGCACCCATCTCCTATCAAAAGCTCACTTCTATAATAAAGATCAATATCATCAAAAGCCTTAAAAGCTCTTTCAAAATTTTGCGCTTGTTCTAACATCAAGTAGAATTCCATCTAGTGCTAACATACAACAAGCTCTTACTTTTGATGCGTTCATTTGCAATACACTCTTTAAACTTGGCTAACCTAAAGGGAGATGTCTAATATATCTCACTGCCTCTATAATACGAGTTACTGAATCACTCATTTCCTTTAATCCATCATTGACAATAATATTAACAATATGAGCAATGCATC
Organism: Adansonia rubrostipa; assembly: GCA_038381775.1. Lineage (NCBI taxonomy): Eukaryota > Viridiplantae > Streptophyta > Magnoliopsida > Malvales > Malvaceae > Adansonia > Adansonia rubrostipa. Next base: position 6,489,074 of record JBBYHM010000026.1, read on the forward strand.
TCAAATGGGGATATTTGCCTTCTACAATACTACTTCTGGCATTATTAAATTTCTTCCTCATGTATGAGATGGCAACATCAATAGAACTAGCATTATCAAGTATAATGGTAAAAACCTGATCAATCCCCCAACCTCGCAAAAACTTCTCAATTGTCTTTCCAATGGCCTAACCTTGGTAACTAGAAACAAGACAAAAGTTCAATACACTCTTATTTAGCTTCCAATCATTATCTACATAATGAGCTGTAAGACACGTATAATTCATTCTTTACAATGATGTCCATGTGTCGATGGTAAGAGATACCCTTATAGTAAATGATTTCAATAGCTACCTTAACTTTTTCATCTATACAAAGTTCGTAAACATCCTTAACAGTAATCCATCTAGAAAGTACATGAAACTTGAGACGTGCAAGTGCCATGCGACGTATAAATCCGTTCCCTTCGACAAATTTAAAATGCAACTCATTAATAATAATCATCTCAGCCACACTTCTCCTAATGGCATCCTAATCAAATTTCCAAGTACCTAAAGACTCGTCTCTTGATTGCAAAACTAATTCTGTTTGGGTAGGATCACAACTATGCAAAGGAAATTTGACATAAGAAGTCGTAATTTGTTAATGCACTTGTCCCATTTTTTAGGATAAGCATAAAATTCTCTATTACAGCAATTACAATTAGCTATGATATAACCTCCCTCATTAGTAAATTTGGTGAAATGATCTCATACCTCCAACCTTCAGTAAGGTCATTTCCTTTTCACTTTAGAGCAAGCGGCTTCAGTTTTTGCTCCACCATGTGTCTACTTGAAAAAGATCGGTTGCTTCTACATCATTAACTACAAGGTTTGTGCCACTCATCTCAATTTCATTGGACATCTTCAAGAAAAAATTAGATTACTAATTATTAATTGCTAAATAACAACATGCTTATAAGATTACATATATTCATGTCTGATTTTTATTTCAAGTTAGCTTTTAAATTATTTCAACTCTTTAGTGGCTTAAACTTGAGCAGGGGCAAATAATTTATATTTAGATATATATTCATGTCTAATTTTTAATATTGAAAGTCAAGTTTGCTTTTAAATTGTTGAAAATAATTTAAGTTTGTTTATACCTTTCAGTTAAAGAAACAAAGCTGATACGAGCTTAATCATGAAAACCCTAAGGCCTATGGCATGAATCAGTCAATGTTAGGTTGATTATTACCTGAATTGCAAAAATTGTCTCACCAGGTAGGAGGCAGTAAGAAGAGGCACCGGAGATCGATGAGTGACTAACAAGCAGCTACAGACTAGACACCAAGCAGATCAATGACCAACGCGTCAAGGTAGTTGGGGATTGTTAAAGTTTCAGGCAAGTCAACGCTTAGTAGCTTAAAGTTTTAGGGTTTTAGCATAAGGTTTCACAATTTTTACTTAGTTGCAGACCTACTATCATCTGTTAACTATTGTTTTACACTTGTTGTTAAATGTTTAACACATTAACTTGTAAAATTAATTTTACAATTTTTTTATGCTTGATGGGCTTATAAATTTAATATTGAGTTTGTTGTTTTGATGGGTAATCGTTTATTTGTTTTGATGGACTTAGAGTATTGGGCTTAAGGATATTCTAATGGACTTACCACCTTATGGGACATGGGTTATTGTGTATTTAGGGCTAGAGTCAAACAATAATTTACTTAAATAGGAATTGGTTTAATTGGTTGGTTTGGTTTAAAAAATTAAAATCATAAATTGATCGATTAAACTAATATCAACCGATCAACATTTTCTCAGGTAACCGAAACTACCAAAATTGACTCAACTAAACCGAATCGGGTCGATTTTGAGCAATTTATTTGGTTACTCAATATCTTGCACACTCCTACATGTCCTCTATGTCATAATTAAACAAATCAATAAATTAGTTATTAATTTGAAGATAATTATCTGATACATCGATGATACAATTTTTTAACTCTACAATAGGTTAAAAACTACATTACATCTCATTTATTTTTATTCTTGTTAATTATACAATAAGAACGTGTGATAGCTTTTTAACTCTGTAAAATTAAAAAACTCCACTATTGGTATACCAAATAATTACGTTACTAATAGAATTAAAAAACTTCACTATAAGTGTACCAAATAATTATCTTTAATTTAATGAATATATGACAATTGTATAAAACCATGTATAGAATTAAGAAAAAAAAAACCCTCTACCTTAATATTGCTTATGAATCCCGATTCATTTGATAATGATTGTTAAAAGACATCTTTTGATGTTTTTACAAACATGAACCATTATCAGCAAGAAATTACAATCAAATATATGGACAAAATTAAAGGAAACAATCCATAACATGTGATTTTAGATAGAAAAGGAAACGGGTGAAAAAAGAAGATAAAAAATATAAACCGATCACAAAGCTTAATTCAATTGATTCACATAATCACCTATACCAGACGACATCAAACATATTTAATGTTTGAATTGTAACATATCTTTGTATTGAAAAAGATATCAGCAACCACTGCCTGTAGCTACGCATTGATTAAGTGCAGAGAACCATGATCTTCGACCCTCAGAAGCCGATCGTCTTAAGCCCGACCTCGAGCACCTAATCAAATGATTTCGCAAATTCCGATCAGCTGAGCAGGGAACTAAAGAAGACCTAGTATTAGGAGCTCCCATGCAAAGGCTAGAGTGGATTCTGATCGACGGGAACCTCTGGCAGCTGATGCTGCGGAAGGAAGATCCGAGTGGTGAAATTCGTGTGCAATAGACCTCAGGTTTACAAAGAGGGGCTGTCATGGAAGTTGACTCTGCTATCTCACTAGAACATGTGCAGAAAGATAGGGACAAACTTGTTCTTGCAACTGCCTTAACTGCCGGTCTTGTTCCGGAGAGCTTGACAAATGATGCTATCCCATGCCGGCAAAGTGGACATGCGATCGAACCAGTTGGACCTTGAGCAACATTTAAGGTGTTATTTGTAGAACAGAGGTATAAGGCACATTGTGTACAGAACTCGTGATCACAATCTGCACCATGGACAATATAGGGTCGGGTTTAAGTTGCAATCGCAAGAACATTTTTAGTTGTGCTGCGTTTATCGCAGTTGCAGACATAACAAATACTCTCATTGCAGTAAATAAGAACAATAGAAATCGTAGAAACCGCATACTAACACATAACTACCAAACAAAATTGCCCATACCATATCATCAAAATTCAGGGTGTGGATATAATGAAAAGATGGATTTTGAATCTCATAAAGGAAGCATATATGGATCAAAATCCATACGACAAATAAAAAGGAAAATTGTCCTAGCATCATTAGCACTTATAAGCTGATCTGCACATGGCTAAAATCATCACTTATTTCATCTCAACCTCACTACTAATTCTTGCATGCAGAGCGAAAGCTTCTATGCATGTTTGTTTCTCAAAAACAGGTTAATGAATAACATATGTGAAATAAAATGTCATTTTAATATTAGAACTTTCTTGAAGATTTCATTGCTTCATCTTCCCAGGTGCAATAAATAAAAATATATATTTTGATAGAAAATATAATAATCATGGTTACCATAATATACTCATCAATAATACCCATACCTTACATTGCTCTAACTCTTAATGTTCTTAAAGTACTATGTTTGACACTTATGTCCAACATATATCTGGATATGGGTATAGGGGTATTATTCTCTAAAAACCCTCCAAACACATGAAAATCTTGGGAAAAAAATTGAAAATACCCATGTCAGGCACATACTTGTGTCTGACACTCACACTCAAATCCGAGTAACATAGCCATATCAATGCACATATCCCATAGACTACATTGATCCTAGCCACTTATAAACAGAGATAAATATGTTCTAGCAATATTTGTTACATTTAAAGATAAATTAAAGTTACCTTCTGCAGCTACGGTGCACTTCCTTTCTAGACATACCGCACATGGATCTTGGCATGTGGGTACAGAATCACCAGTCCTCCATCCACATTCTCTTCATGAGACAAATAACGGAGAAAAGGTTTAGCTCATCTGAATTTAACTAAGTTTTTTAAGATGAAAAATTGATGGTGAAATCCACTATCCATTATATTCATAAATACATAGACTTGTCAAATGTAGCCCAAATGTTAAAAACTCAGTGAACTTGTCTGAATTTGAATCCAACCAAACATGATTTGATCATAAAAAACAACCCGAATGATCCAAACCCACGTAAAGCCCAGATTACCTAAACTGAATTTAAAATGACATGAATTAGAAGCAACTCGAACCTAATGTGATTTGAACCTGATACTGACCTGACTTTTTTTTTTGTTGTTTGAAAAAAAAAAATATATGGTTCCATTTTTGTTGTTGAATACTCAAACATTGAGAAGCAAAGAGTTTAGTGCTGTTCTTTTTTTTTTACTATTAAAGGTATAGTTAATAAAAAAATTAAAAATTAAGAAATTAAAGAGAATTAGATCAGACACGCTTTTCTTGAACCGAACATCTTACAAAAAAAAAGTGTCTAGCTGCATATCTTGTTCACCTGATAAAATGTGCCTTGCCTGAAAGGATCTAAGGCACTTTAATTATATGGCGCTAAGGGCACGTCTTAAACAACATTGAAATAAACAAATGATGCCATATGTAGACTATCTAAACATAAATATGCAAGATGGAATTATAAATGCCATGTCACTATGAGAGTGTGGCATCATCAATAAGAAATATTCTAATGACATGTCACCATGCTATCACTTAAAAAATAGTTAAATTGAAAGTAAATGTATTACTACAAAATACGGATAAATAGATATATATATATATATATATATATATATCCTTATCCCGCATAAAGAATCTATCCATATATCCTATACATTAGTGGTGAAAAGTTTAAAATTCCACACGCAAGATTAATGGGGTCACACATGTCCCATTTAGTTATTTTTCCTTTTTTAAATATACCCTAAGGGACATATATTATGACACTAACCCCACTTGCACAAATATTATGCCAATGTATAGGATAACTATCCTATATATATATATATAAACTCCACTCTTTAAATGAAGCAATAATTCAATATAATACTCAATGGAAGTACACCAGACAATAGAGCAAAGTGACAAATCTTTTATTTTGTTCGTTTTCTTTTGTAAGTTACAGGACATTAAAGCAAAAAATCAAAACTATTCAATCGCTGTGAAGCAAGGAATTATTTGTCAGCAAACTTTGGAAGACAGATGCGAATGCCTACCTACTAATCTTGTGTTTTTTTTTTTTTTTTTCCGGATTATGTTCGACTTAGAATGGCTTGAGAGCCGACAAGGAAACAAGGGGAACAGGCGTGGAGTAAATAAATTAAGTGAAGGAAAGACCAACAATTAGCAGCATTTAGTTTCATGGAAGAATTTTATTCGGCTCAAGTAAGATGCATAGAAAATTGAATGCATTTAGTTTCATGGAAGCTTGATCGATAGTCAATGACTTTAAAACTTCAGAGCATAAACATAAAGTACACTAGACAATGTCCGACACCTGTGTTGAATGCATATTCAGACATGGATACGAGGATGTGATCCTTTATAGACCCTAAAATACATGGAAAAACTAAGAAAAAAAAATTGAACATACCCCTGTCTGACACATACCAATATCCAACGCTCACACCCAAATCCGAGTAATATAGATGAGCACTCCAACCTAGCGAGCTATAAAATTAACAAACTGCAGCCTTTACACATAGGACGGAAAGTTCACGGATCATCAAATCACATGCACAAAAATAAGTCTCTACAAGGTTATGCAAAAGTCCGTGGGGCAGAGACTTGACGCAACAATGTAAAATAGGAACAGATAGGGCAGATTTCACTCACCTAGCGATTTTAACAATGCTCATAAGGGGAAGAGATAGAAAGGGCGAAGGAAGAACTTCTGACTGGCCTTCAGGCTGAGTGCTAAGGATTTCCTCGAGCCAATTTTTACGCCATGAACGGGCAACCATTAAGGGCATCCACCTTTAAGTAATAATTAAAAAACGAGTCACATCAGATTATTCATCAATACAGGGTTTAGAAAAGTAATAACATATGATATAAAAGGTTATCTCAATGAGTTTTCATAAAGCAACATAAGTTAATGCGACATCCAGGCATCTCACTTGTTATGCATTTTTTAAGAATTCAACATTTTAGCTTCAAAACACAATTTATGCATTTTTTTTTTTAAATGAAAATACCATTGCTAGAAGTAAAAAAAAAAAAAAAATTGAAGAATAACGGCCATGGAAACATACCCATTTGCATTTGTAGCGGTTACGCTGGCACCCCTGGCTATCAAAATCTAAAGCAAAATACATCAAAATTAAAAATTGGATTTTTTTTTTTTCAAAAAAGATATCTTCCGCATGAATGATATTGATACATGATTTAGTTTCTTCTTGCTCTAATTTTTTTCCCCTTTCTTATGTGTGGCTCCAAGGCTGCAGAGACCTAAGAACATACCTGACAACATTGTGCGTTTCCACCACAAGCAGCATAGTGAAGTGCAGTGCTCCCTGCACCTGCAAGGCAACAAACTTAACGACGCTATTATATTATTTTAGGAGAAAAACAAGGTTAATATCGGGTAAACAAAATGGAGAAAACTAGGATTGCAGAGGGCAAGACTTACCACTCCAATAGCATTTGAAGTTTTCATTCCTATTTAGCTATAAACTATGTTGCCTAGACTTGGGAGTGAGTGTCAGATACAGATATGTGTCCGACACGGGTATATTTCATTTTTTTTTCCTTAGTTTTTCCATATATTTTGAGGATTAGTCCCCTATACCCATGACAGAATATATGTCAAACACAAGTACTTAAAAGAAAATGAAGAGTCGGAGTAACAAAGCCTATAAACCATAATGTTTTATATGATCATCTAAAAGGCCCTAAAATCTGGTTGCATTGAATATTAGGCTTAACTAATGAAACGTAAAAGACAACATAGAATGTAAGGGAAAAGTCATTTTGTAGTTTCAAAGGCTCAAAACACTTGAAGAAAGGATGAGGCAGGGGAGTTTAGCCATTTAGGGATGTGGAACAAACTGCTGACAGTATTCATCATATAATTTCCTAGAAGATAGGCAGCAGAACTGTACCAAAACTACCAATAGACAGGAAATCCGCCCCGGCATTGTAACTTTGACATGCCATGCAAGTTCAGAAAACAGGAAAGAGAGAACAAAAAAAAAAAAAAAAGCAATTGGAGTAAAAAAAAAAATTATTGAAGAAAGAAAACTGAGGCAGAGGAGTGCGGAGGAGGGGAGCTGATGGACATGAAAAAAGCACAATGAAGAATTAAACGCTAAACAACATAACTGAATTACCTATCAGATCAATTGTTGTTCCGTCTTCCATAGTGACCTCTGTGACAGAAGCTCCCAAATCAAGGAGCAACTGAACACTTTCGAAATGCCCGTTCAATGCTGCCATATGAAGAGCTGTGATGCCTCCATCAGCAGGTCTATTAATAACCTCACGGAGAGCACTGGACGATCAAGGTGAACCAAGAATGAATCAAAATAGATAAGTAATTGATAAGAAAAGAAAAAATTAAGATGATTGAGATAAATTTACCTCTCATCGAATTCGGAAGTAGATTCTTTATTTCTTGATTTATTCCTTAATACATCCCAACAATCGGGGATGCTAGGAATATAATCTGCGAGGAGGAGCCTTATGCACCGAGAATGACCATTCAGGGCAGCCAAGTGTAGTGCAGTACCTCCATTAAGATAATCTGCTCTGTGAATCTAAAAACCATTTCAGCACAAACTCGAATCATCATAATCCGATTCCACTTGAGTTTGTCAACTATATAGATCTATTGCAATATAGGAAGCTAAACCAGCAAGTAATTTCTCTTACATTGGCCCCGAAAAGAATCAGCGTCTGAACAACCTCCCAGTGGCCATATTGACAAGCTTGCATTAAAGCGGTCTGTTTGTCACAGTTAAAAAACAAAACATAAAACAAACATTAGTAACCCTCGAATCCTAAACTAAAATATGCTGAAAATAACCTGATAGCCGTATGTTAGCCATGGATGAGGAAAAACACAAATTTTAGTAAGCGAATGAAAAAGTTAATTACCTGACCCCGATAGTTCCTGAGATTAATATCTACTCCAGATTCAAGCAAGAGTGAAACTATCTAATATAAAAAAGCATTAAAAGAAAGAAAAGAAAGTAGAATCAGTAACCATTTTGACTTATTTGCGAGAAATGTTTGATGGCCTGTATTTAAGCCTATTGAATACCTCATGGTGACCCTGAGCGGAAGAGTAATGGAGAGGCGAATTGCGAACTCCAAAAGTGGAATACCTTGCAAGCCTTGGATTGTATTCCAATAAAGCCTTGGCTTCTTGAAGATCGCCATCTCTTGCAGCGGAAACTAAGCGTTCCCCAGATGCAGAACATCCAAAGGAGTTTCCCACAAGGTTTAAAAACCCCATTGCTGACCAAAGAGCAAAGCTTCTTTTTGAAAAGCAAGTTTGTTCTCAAAGGCCTAATAAGCTCCCCCTCAACATAAAAAATGAAGCATGACAAAAAACAAATAAGGAAACTTCCATCAAATAAGCATCTGCAATCTCTGTTGTCTCCAATAAAAAATACCCATTCCAAATTTATCAGGATGAACCAAAATCTGTAAAACCCAATTCCAGATACACCTTAAAAATTAGAATCTGAAATACCCAGATAAATTTTTTTTATTGGTTTTTTTTTGGTATTCTTTGGACAAACAATTGATCAAGTTGAAGCCTTTTAGAAAGGACTTGACCAAGGGAAGACACGTTTGTACTCAGAAAGTGGAAATGAGATAGGGGATAAAATGTAACAGAACCTGGAAATTTGCATGTATAAAAGAAGAGAAAAATCTAAAAAAGGGAGATCAAAAAACTGGAGGGATTGGTTTTTACGGAGACAGCAAACTTTTTACTGCAACCTCAACCAACAGAATTGACCTGTAAGGAAAAAAAAAAATTTAATAATTTTTTCTGTAAAAAACGTGTCCCTGTCATTGGCTATTATTGGCCAATTGGCAGTCAACCTTGGTAGTAGTTGCGGGATTTTCTCGTATTTCGTTGATCAGTTATTTTCAGAAAAAAAATATTTATTTTTTAATTTTGAAAATATTTATAAAATGTTAAAATAATTATATAAAAATATTTTGATTTATTTCTATTCTAAACATTATAATATATAATTTATTTATTATTTTAATAAAAATTATTTTATATAATTATATTATTATTTAATAATAAATTGTAACATTGTCCATAATTTAAATTTTCAATAATGTTTTTAATATTTTATTGAAAATTGTTTACATAGTACTATTTTAATAATATATATAAACTTTATAAAGATTTAATAATAATTGTTTTTTAGTATAAAATTTTTACTATTTTAGTTAATAGTTTGAAAAATATATTAATAATTTTTATAATTCTTAAAATACTGTATAATTAATGTTTTTATAATAAATACTATTGATTTAAATATTTAATATTAATATAATATTGAATATTTATTTTTCAAAATATTACTATTTAAAACATTTTTATTACAAATTAATATTTTGAAATAAAACAGTCTACTTAATGAGTGCTCACCCTTTTAATCACCCATAACTTTTTTTTTAAGAATTTTTACGTTAAATCACTTACTTTCAAGAAATTTAAGAAAAAATAATATAATAATTACTTTTTTCAATTTGAGGAATGTTAAATTTTCCCTTTTAAAAATTAATGTTTTAATATTTATATCAATATTACTATTTAAAAATATAGAAATATTATTTTAATAATAATTATATTAATTGCAATAATATTTTAATAATTATTATACTAATAGAACTAATATTAATAATAAATACATTAATATCAATAATATTTAATAAAAATTAAAATATTTTAATTACTAATATAATTAAGGTTTAAATAATAAATAATATTATTTTAAGTATTTCTTGTTAATATAATATTTTAATATTAAATATTATTAGTAAAAAATTACTATTGTTGTTTGAAAATAAAATTTTTTTAATAATTTAATAATTAATATTTCAATATTTAAATTAATATTTTTATTTAAAAAATAAAATATTTTTATTAATATAATAATATTTAGTTCGTTTCAAGTTAAACCTTGATCTAAAAAATTACATTCAAATAGAATTAAATTTATGGTAGTACTTTTCATTGGTTTCTAAGGGGGTTTTTTTCCCCTTAAAAAGGATAAATTTCTTCTTTTTTTAGCATTCAAAGATAAAATTCTTACTCAACTAGGACTTTCAATTTACACTTTGAGAAAAGAACATGAACTATTTGATAAAAACTCGGAATTAACATTGGTTTTCGTTTCTTATCAGTAATATTTTCTTGCTGGCATCTAACAACGAAAGTAATCTCAATATTTTGTTGGTTTTTTTTATGTGAAATTTGTTTTTTTTCATGTTTATGAACCCTTTATAATAACATATCTTTTCTCGAAAGATAAAACTCTTAAGAATAACTTATTCATTGTTCTAAAATAAATAATATTTCATAACCGATGCAATATGATAATCTTCGTATAAAAAAACTCTTTCTTTGCTCTTTCTTTTCTATTCTACACATTTGAATCCTAACATGATTTGAGGTCGAGTTTACTTTAAAGTTCTTTAATTAGTGGATTTGAACTATTTTTTTGTGGCTAGTAACTTTTAGCCATGAGGAGAAAGAGGAATAGCATGGCCAACTTACTTTTTGTTTAAGTTAAAATGGAGTAAGTGGTTAATGGCACGTACCAGCTTGGCTATAAACACATGGGATGGGATTTGGAAGGCATCAAGTTTTTAACTTAGCTGTCCCTTGATTGATTAGAGGGCGAAAAGAAGATCATCTATGATAAAATGTTTAATATAATTTATATGTATATAAAAAATCCAATTAGTGAGTGTCTATAGTTATTATTCAACTACTTAAAACTTTTCTTTTAAAAAAGTTATTTACATTAAATCAATCACTTTTGTGAAATTTAAAAATAATGTAGTAATTATATTTTTTTTATTTTGAGAATCTTAATTAATGACACTAGTTATATATTTTTTTAATAAATTTTGATATATTAATAATTTATATTATATAAATTTGAAATATTTGTTTATTCATATTATATTTTATAAATTTTTTATATCATATAATATTTTATATTATATTTTAATTATATTTATATCATATAATTATGATATGATATGATATAATAAGCTCAACGAAAAAGCAGCACATCATAGGATTAGCAAATGCAGTGGCATCATGTCTCCAGCATTAGCGGTGACACCGACAAGAAGAACAGAGAATAAAAAGTTGGCTTTTTCCTCTTAAACCTCAAATTATGTGTTAAAAACAGGCAGCATGTTTAATTGTAATGAGGTGGTATAAAATGTGTTGTCTCTGACTCTGGGCCACTTTGCTTGGCAATTGGAATATTCTGCATTTCTATTTTTCTATGTTTAGTTTTTTATTACTTGAATAATATCATAATTAACCTCTAAACTATAATAAATTGTAGTTTTCTTTTTATGATTTGGAGATGAGGATATTTAGAAATGAATCAAGTTTACATATCAAATTTTAATACACTTTTAGTCTCTAGATTGTTAAGCATAGTGACAATAAAAATAATTACTTTATTTTAAAAAATATTTTTTAAGATATAGAAAGAAAAATAATTCTGTTTCTAACTTCTTTTCTCTATTTTCCAATTCTTTCCTACTTCAAGCTAAATATAAACGGTGACTGTTAGATCTAGTCAAGAAAGTTTGGACCTGATGCAACTAGGCAAAAGTCATGCCAAACTCGACTTGTTTCAGGGCGTTATCGGTCTTGGTTTCAGGCTAATCCAACCTACTAGTATCAAGTTCAACTCTCTTGGTTAAACTAGTTATCGGCCAGCTCGATTCGACCGAAGTAAAATAGAAAAAGGGGAGAGAGAGGAAGAGAGAAAAGAGAAGGAAAAAAATAATAATAACACTTATCAAAATGATTTGATAAAATATGTCAGGTGTCATTGTGTGATTGAATATGATAGCCACCTCACCCATTTTATTTAACAACTTTAACCTCGGGCACCATAATGATTGACAAAATGACATTGCAAGGAAAAACGCTAATAGTATACTTAGTGGCATTATACTATCTTGAAATACCTTAATATTTTTAAAAAATAAATATATATACCAAAATCAATTATTGAACTGCGATTACTATGATAATTTGAGTTTTTGAAAAAAAAAACTTCTTCAAAAGTAAAATTTATAATGTCAATGTTTGAGTATTTCACTCAATGACATAAGTAAAGAGGTCTTCAAGCCGCAACATGGTTCAAAAAATTTTTAAATTTTTTGTTTATACTCATTTTCAGCTCAATTTAATTTATCCATATTATTCATATTTATTGTTTATAATTAATAAAAATTTTAAAAATTATTTTTATATTAATATTTATATATTTTATTATTAAATTTAAAAATATATTTTTTAATTATTAAAATTTAATTCAGGTCGAGTGACCTATCAAAAACCCAACACCCTTAAACAAATTTAAACATAAGTGTTCTCACATATTTAGAATTAGGTCAATTAGGTTTTCATGTCTTTATAAAAGCAAATTATAGTGTCACAAACATGGTTATTGTTATTGTTATTGTACTGGTACAATACATATTAGTTTTGAAAAAAATTGACACAATATTATTGTACCATTTCAATTTAGCACTAGTTATATTGATCATTTAGGCCTGTATCACAAATAAAAAATTATTTAATCATTTTACCCATTGACAAGAAGAAAACCATCAAATATACAAAAATATTAACTTTTTTCTTCTATGCAATAGTCATCACATCGAGTTTAACAATTTGAGCAAATTTTATTATCACGTAATCGAGCTATTTAGATATGCATAAAAGATAAATATAGAACTTGCTTGACCTTTTTCATTTTTAATAGGATGAAAAGTACTTAATACATAAAAAACACTAACATTTGTTTTCTTGCAATAGTTATCAAATTAAGAGAACAATTACAAAAATAAAAAAAAACCCAACTTTTTCTCCATGTAATAGTCAACAAATCAAGTTAGCCAATTGAGTAAATTTAGTACCACACACTTAAGCTATTTATATCCACAATTAATAAATATGAAACTTATCTTATCATTTTACCCTTTAACAAGATAAAAAATGCTTATAAAAATACTAACTTTTTCTCTATACAATAGTTATTAAAATCAAGTTTAACCATTTGAGAATATTTAATATCAGAAATCTTAGCGAGTTAGATGCACAACTTATAAGCATAAAACTTGTTTGACTATTTTATCATTTAACAAAATGGAAAGTGTTTAATGCATAGAAACACTAAATTTCTTCTTATGCAATGATCATTGAATCAAGTTTAATTATGTGAAAAAGTTTAGTATTACAAACTTGAGCTATTTACATATATAACTGACAAATATAAAATATTTTACCTATTTTGCCTTTTACTATATCGAAAAGCACTTAATGCACAAAAAACTATTCCCCATGTAGCTTTTAACAGATCAAGTTTAACCATTTGATACACTTAGGCTTTTAGATGCATAACTAATAAATGTAACACTCGTTTAATCATTTTAATTTTAACAGATCAAAAAATAATTAATTTACAAAAACATTAATTTTTTCTCTATACAACGACCGATAAATCAAGTTTAAATATTTGAACAAGTTTAATATCAATATTAGTAATAAATGTTTAACCATTTTACTAACAAATGCCACTAATTAACATGAAATAGCAATATTGATTTGAAAAATGCTGCTAATTCACAGAAACGGCAATGTCCGCTACCACAAATGTTGCAAAAGGTTTGGACTATCTGCGAGTTTTTTATTTAAATATTATATATTTTTTATTTTCGTAATTAATATGGATGAGGGATTAATTCTCCAAATGTGTTTATTTTTTATTATAAATTAGAATCGAAGTCGCCTGGATAGGGCAACTTCCTTCTTCAAGTTGGGACCCATGTATATAACTTATAAATATATATTATTTTAAATAATAATCTAAGCTTTCAAAAAATTTATAAATATAGATCAGATCAAGTTGATCTGCGATTTAAAAAAATTTTTAAATTCTTATCCAGGCATGAATAAAATTTATTCTACTCGACTCAAAAGTTTATGTCCAAATAAGTTTTAAATTGTAACATAAGTCAAGTTGGGTTAATCGAATTAAAAAAACTTATATCAAAACAGGTCATAATAAATTTAATAAATTAAAATATTATAATCTTATATATAATAATCAATAATGGCAGATCATTGATTCGCGCCTTAATAAATTTAGAGCAGTGTTTTCCTATGTAAATGCCACTAATTTCAACAAAGAAAGATGTCATTCCACTGTTTAAAATGGTACTAATTTTTTGGATACCTGAAACAATCACACTTAATTATTTACTGAATTTATTTTAATTACTTAGTCTATAGTGTTTCTCTAGTGGCATTTTATTAAGAAATCCCGCTGAGCTTTTGAAAACATGGCAGCTTGAGGCATTTTTTTAGTGAAACATTAGATAAAATGTTGGTATAATCTTAATTTATTGTAGTGATCATACGCTCGAGCTATTTGGATGTTTAATTGATAAATATAAAATTTTTTTTATCCTTTTACCTTTTAATGAGTTGAAAAGTACTTAATACATAAAATTACTAATTTTTTTTTCCATACAACATTCATCAACTTAAGTTTAACCATTATAGCAAGTTTGATATTAGAAACTTGAAATATTTAGATATGTAAAATGTGAAACTTGATTGATCATTTTGTCTTTTAACAAAGTAAAAAGTATTTAATATACAAAGCACTAACTTTTATCTATGCAAAGGTCACCAAATTAAATTTAATCATTTCAATAAATTTAATATCATACGCTTAGTTATTTAAATTTATAACTAATAAATAAAAAACTTGTTTAACCATTTTTCTTTTTAATAGGTTAAGAAATGCTAAATAAAGAAAACACTAACTTTTCTAGAAAAGCATCCAAATTTTGCAAATAATATTTATATATATTATAAATTAAAACAAACTCCTCAAATTGAAGGGACATTGTTTCTTTGGGGTTGCCAGGTGGTAATCTTTTTTTTTTTTGTTTATTCATTTTGTATCCGTGCTAGTTTTTTGCCATAATTGAATTAAAAGTATTATATATTCATAAAAATTTTAATATATTAATATGTTATTTTATGTAGCTTTAACAAGTTTATGTATTCGTATCGTATTCACTTTTTATGTTTTGTTATGTTTTAATTCTTTTTTCCATGTTAACGTCACGTCATGTTATACTCGAAATTATCAAGTCTAATAGCACTATTAAAATAACTCTTAATTCTATATCATATGTCGTGTTCATGTCACTTTTTTTGTGTCATAATCATATTTAAAATATTATCTAATGTTAATAATTTATTTTGTATAGATTTTGACATGTTTGTTTGTTTATGTTGTGTTATGTTTTAATTATTTTTTCACATGTTTGTGTCATATTTTAATTATATAATGTTTAAAATTGTCAAGTCTAACCATCACTATTTAAATAACTCTCAATTTGCATCAAATGTCACTGTATTTATGTTTGTATTACTTTTCTCATGATATAATTATAATAAAAAAGTTATATATTTATATAAATTTTAAAATATTAATAACACATTTTATAAATTATATACTTTTTTCATGTCACTGTATTTACTTTTTTCATTGTTGTATTATTGAGTTGTATCTTTAATCCGTGCAATATTTTTAGATAACTATCATATTATTAAAGATTATTATATGTTGATAGTGGAGTTAAATAAATAGAATACACGGTAGATTTATCATTTTAATTTCAGTTTCATTATATAAGAAAATAGTCCTATTATTAATATGGATTTTGTTAGTCATAATCTTAAAGTATTTTAGAATTATTATATAATAATATTTTTATTTAATGGGTAGTAAATGATAAATAAATTTGTCAAAATTAATATTCTATTTTCTTTTTAATTTTCTTGTCACACCAATTTAACGTAAACCAGAGTGGTAGGAGATTTGTAGCTATCAAGCAGTCAATTAACAATTCAGTGTACTTAACACACAATATATTATATATAAAAATATGTATGCTTATGTATATAGACACCTCTCAGCCAGCTAGCTGATTTGATGTTGATCAAAGCCTCTTTTGTTTATTTTATTTTATTTTTTGATAGTCTGTTGCATGTTTAGCCGGATCTTGTCTTTGAATTGGAGTGAGCCCTTTGAGAGGGATAGATCTATTACGTTAGATTTATATAATTATACAAGATAAATATAATAAAAAAATAAATAAAATATGATATAAAATATAATATAAAAATATAATACGAATATAAATAATGATATAAATATTTTAAAATTTATATAATATGACTTATTATTTTATCAAATTAAATATTTTAAATATGATTATAACATGATATAATATATATAAAATATGATATAAATAGATAAATTGTTTAATCTAGTTGCTAACTATTTACCAGAAACAAAGGAGACTTTTTATTAGCAGAATTAATTAAATTCATCTGATTTTTTGCAGCACCTTTGTAACAATGGGAGCTACTCTTTTTACATATGGAGCCAGCACATTCAATAAGCAAAGATCATAAACCCTAATGTTATAATTTAAGATTCCATCACCTAAACATTAATTTTGTTGTTAAATTGGTAAGCGTATATCTATTAAAAAAAACTAATTTTTACGTTCTAGCATTTGATTCAATAACAATTTTACTTGAAAGAACACAAATTTTTTTTTAATATTTTTAAATTCGATTTAACGTTATCAATGTATACTTCTTATTTTTTTTATAGGATTTAATTGGATAGATCTAGTTTGCGATAAGCCTACTAGAGGTATTCATGATCGAGAACCTTTTTTTT
The DNA here is from genome assembly GCA_038381775.1 of Adansonia rubrostipa. NCBI lineage: Eukaryota > Viridiplantae > Streptophyta > Magnoliopsida > Malvales > Malvaceae > Adansonia > Adansonia rubrostipa. Next base: position 6,506,134 of record JBBYHM010000026.1, read on the forward strand.
TCTATCTAGATTCGGGCCAATCGATAAGCTCATATAATTGCTTAAAAATATTAAAAAATTAAAAAAATTTAAATTAACATTTATAATTATATTTATATAAAAAATTTTAAATATTTAAATAATAATTTCAGTCATTTCAAATTATGAAATACTTTATTAAAACTTAGTTCAAAATGAACCGAATTGACGAACTATCTAATTTGATCGAAGTTTTACTAAAAATCTGGGCCATAAAGAAGTCTTAAAAAATTAAGCAAGAGACCTATGGGATATAATTAAGGCCCAAGTCAAAGTCTTTAAAAAAATTAAGCTAGTCATGAATTGATGGTGATAATTACGGCTATTGTATCCAGGTTGATCGACTATAGACGATTTACAGGCAGAACAGTATAACGCGCATTTATTATTATTTTTTTGTCTACTAAGATAATTATAAAATTTTAAGATTATAATTTAACTTAAGTTTTGAATCTTAAGTTGAATAAGAATAAAAAAGTAAATATTTAATTTAAATAATAAAAATTATTTTTTATTATTTAAAAAATAATATAAACAGATCGAACAAATTTAAATTATAAATATATATTTTAAATTTCATTCAATTCAAGTTAGATTTATTGAGTGAGATAAATAAACTTATTTATGTACAAATTTACTTGCATTTAGAATGAGAATGGACCGGACCTAAAATTAAAGCAAATATTTTTAGTTATAATTAAACTTATTCAAAAATAGGACTATCTCCTCCGTAAGATAAATTGGCTCATATGAGTTGGGACTTAGATAAATTTTTGTAAATTTAAATAAATTTAGTTCAATTTGAATAACTATTTAAAAATAAAAATATTTTTTATTTAAATTTAATTATAAAATATATAAATATTAATATAAAAATAATATTTAAATAATAAAATAAATAATACGATAAATTTTTAAAATAATCTAACTATAATTCAAAACAAATTTAAATAAAAAAATTAAAATTTTTAAATTAATCTGACTCAACAACTGTGGTGGATAGGTCTCCCCGTAATACTAATGCACATTTGTACTAAAGCCAAGGGTAGAGGAGTGGGGTCGTGCAAGCAGAACCTAGTTCCACCCCTACGGCCCTACCATTTGTCCACAATCAAAGTAGTTGTCCTTTCCAAAAGCTAGTTCCAACTCCTTTTACTCGTTATTATATCGTCTAATATCCATTTCGTTGACATAAAGACCCAATGATTAAAACTTGATATTACTTAATTTGAAGATTTCTAATTCAAATGAGGTAGTAGCCATAAGATTTATAGGCCAATAACCTACGTCATGCTCAAAATTTTCATATGGTTTTAAGAAAAAAAAAAGAAAAAAAAACCCACAACTTAGCTAGCTTATGACTGAATTTTTCAAGTTCTTGGTGGCCAATTAATTCAAAAAATATTGCTAATTTATAATTGTTTATTGAAACTCAGGCCAATTGATAAAACTTAAATATTATATTCCTCTTTCTTTCTTTCTTAGTTTTCTTTTTTCCTTTAAAAATACATTTGGAAGCTCACTAACTCAAGTAATTCTCTATGTAAAGTCTATATACACAATATGTCAAAGGTATGAATCATTTTATCTATTTTTATATGCCATTGGATACCTTGCTTTGGAAGAAATATTTGGGTTTAATTAAATTCTTTATATACGAAACAAAATTGGAACTCGTGGGGGGATTTGTTTTTCCAAACCTTTGACATTCTAATTCTCCATATTTTATTGAGTCATTAGAGCTAATCTTTGACAAAAGAATACTAACCACTAAGACCAAAAAAGAGTTGTTAATTATGAAGCAGGTGAATTGTAATATTGGTTGATTTAAAAATCTCTTTTTCTCACTCATCGGGTCTTAATTTCGGTAAATCTCTTAATTACTTGTTTGCAACTTTAAAGGTTTTGTTAGCAAAAGTTGGTGAATTTAACCTTGTTTGGCTCCTATTCTTTAGTTAGTTTTCCTTTTGTTTATCTAACCCATAATTTAGCAGGTGATATGTATGCATCCATATCGTTTTATCCTTAACATTCGCTGAAAAATTTACAAGGGAAAATTTGTGGGTCCGATAACCTGATAAGTAGGTATTGCTTCTAGGCTAATATTCCTTTTGTTTAGTTGGATTTTTTTGCATATAATTATTTTTGTTGACACATTCAACTTAGATTAAAGACCATGATTTACGGTAGAACTCGGGATTTAAGTATTTGTATTATATTTATATATTTTATATATTATAATCATGTATTATAAAATAAGAGATTTTAAGAGACGAGATAAGACAATGATTAAAAGAAATATCCTCTCTATCTTAAATTTATAGTACTAGAGAAAGGCTTATTTCCGAAAAAATTTCCATTAAAAAATATTGAAACAATTTAAGATTGTTTTATTCTGTCATAAATAAATTTGGCATGCCATTATGTTTAAGTGCCAAACACGCGTCAAATTTATTTCCAACGAAATAAAATAATTTTCGACAAAAAAAAATCCATCAAAAATTTTTTGTAATTAAATAAAAATAAAATATTTATTTTATATTTCGTTTGGTAATAAAATTTTTGATGAAAAATTCATTCAGTAAATGTCACTATTTCCCAAAGAAAATTCCTTCACAAAAAGAATTTCTGACGAAATTGTTCTTGCAGCGATATTTCCTGCCCAAAAAATTTCGACGGAAAGTTGTATTAGAATAATTCAAAAAAAAACCGTCAGAAATACTTATTTAGGATGAATTTTCCATTGGAAGATGAATAGAACTCCAAACTTTTTTCCGACAAAATTTTTCGTTGGAAAAAAACCCAAATTCATTGGAAATAAGACACCCCTTCCCTTACTTCTCCAATTTCAGATTCTGTTTTCTTTCAAACTCTCTTTATTTTATGCAGTTTAGAATTTTTTTATGTTTTTAGGGTTAAATTTTTTATAGGTTTTTATGATTTAGGATTTTGACTAACATTATTTTGTGTTTTAGCATGTTTGCATGTTCTTTTTGTATTTTGATTTTTTAGTTCTCTACTATTGATTCGGTATTATACTTTAATAATTATTTTTAAATGATATTTTTTTGTTTATAGTTGTATATATATGTTTTATTTATTAGGGTTTAGGGTGTTAATAATTAGCTACTAGTTTTAGAATATTTTTACTAATTTATAGGATTTTTTTACGGATTAATAAAATATAATGTTCGGACATTTTTATAATTATACAAGTATTTATGTTTTATTTTTTAAGCTGTGCAATCTTCTTCTTTCTTATCGGTGGTTAGTTCATCGTCACATGACTTATCATACTATAAAACAAATAAGTTAAATGTTGTTTAAAGTTGAATTTTTTTTTATTTAGTTAATTGTGCAAGATTAAACTTTTAAATTATTTATCTTTTAATTAAATTATCAAAGTTAGAATTAATTAATATTTTTAAATTTATTTGTTATATTTACATATGTATGTTTCTTTTAGATATATAATCATTTATGTTTGTGTTAAATAATATCGTTACTTCAAATGGTATATATTGAAATAATTAATTTTTTTTCTTACAACTGTTATAGATACAAAGCGAGCTACTAGTAGAAGTAGAGCCCGAGGTGATCGTCTAGCCCAACAAGAGGCTATATACATTGCATTTAGAGTAGCTACCTTACATTGTAAATCTACGAACGTAGGGACATCTGTGACAGTTGACCAAGAACCACCTCTTTCGCTCGTGACCCTTCCAACACTAGGGGAACATAGATCAACAATTTTCATCTAATCTCCCAAAGTTAGAGATGGATGCAGATTGATCGGACCTTGTTGATAAGTTGCTACCTACAAGGATTGTTGAGATGACTGATCTTCATGTTACTCTTCAACTTGAAGCAAGCAAGCCATTTACTACACCAAGGAGATGAGGTAAAGGTCAGATTAAGGCATTGTCATCACTTGATAACCTTGCTAATGGGTTTCAGCTCACAATATTAAGAAATGCTTAAGTTTAATAAAATTTTGTTGCAATAACTTACTTATAATTACTCTATCCAGACAAGTGTCTTGTTTTGTTGTAGGACTTTCTTCGAGCCAACTGTGAATACTACTATTGTTGCATTGATTAGGTAGCATTATAATGCACAGTGGTTGACCTAGAAGAAGATCTCTGCTGGGATGAAGGACCATATGCTCACTATGTTCAAGGTAAACCTTAAATTAAAACAAGTTTAAGATTGTGATTTTAATAATTTTCAAAGCATAATCCATGTTTCTTATGTACTAATGACAACCCTTTCAGTGTAAGGTAAATCCTAGTAGCCTGCAGAACAAACAGTTGTAGCATGATGATTATTGGAGGCCACTAGAAAGGAACGGTTTAAGGATATGATGAACATGAAGCACAACAACACTTC
>JBBYHM010000026.1:6541454-6551804 GCA_038381775.1 Adansonia rubrostipa
TAAAATAAAACATCCTATATCTCCATAAGTAATAGATCGTAAATGAAATTTCTTAATAACTCTTATAATCGAGGTGATAAGCTTGATCATTATTAACTAGGTTGCCTCATCATCCTCAGTCCATCATCACTTGGCTTTCTCCTTCTTATTGTCTTTAGTCCCTACAATAATTCATACAAATTTAGTACTAATAACCAGGTATATAAATGATTTTAGGATTTATACTTGAGGTTTTAACTTTTTTCATGTTTTTCTTTTGATTGTCTTAAGGTACTTTTCGCAGTTTCTCTTCCAATGATCGGGTTTTTGGCGATGATGGCAAGTCCCTTTATCATTTCACTCATTTACTTAGACTTCACTAATCAACTTCAAAGTATTTGAGCTAGGAGGCACCTGTATTTTGATTTCTTTTTCTTCTAAGTAGTTTTAGAGGAAGAGGGTGGACAACAATTTCATTGGTGATAGACTTTGTTGCTATGGTCAACATGTTTAGTAAACCCAAAAAGGTCCTTTGAAGATGGTTCACGTTGAAATTCCACACAAACTAGGCAAAGCTTGAAGGTGGAGAGGAAAGAATAGATCAATAGACAACTCATGGTCCATTACATAACCCAACTGTTTAAGATATGTTATCATTTTCAGCACATGAGTCCTTATTGACATTTCAGTTTGAAACAATTCCTTTGAGATGTTGAACCTCCTAATGCAATTTAGCGAATAATTTTCTAAGGTTCAGGATGATGTCTTGAGCTCCTATAGTCTCATGTTGCTTTTGGAGGTCAAGTGTCATAAGAATAATCAACATTTCAATCACTATGAATTACCTTATACAAATCACACGTAATCTATAGCCTATAGGCTTTAATAACACTTGAAAGATCTGAATCATGGTAAAATCCAACCTCATACAAATATAGAATTTATAAATTCATAAAATTACATAAACAAACAGTAGAATTACTAAACATAGAAATAATCAAACTTTCCTATAGATCTTTAAAAAGGGACTTATTTGTAGCAATTTAAATAAGGTTTTAATAAAATTAAATCAATCATATGATAAAGGATTACCTCACTCTAAAATAGTGTGATTTGGAGTTAAATCCAATCTAAAATATCTCTATACAGTGGCAACTAGACTCCTTGACAAACACTCTGAGGGTCACGAGCAACATATGTGTCTTGTCTTTAACCATAATCCACTCAGATGATAGCATGAGCCTTCATAAGGTTCAATGATTCTCTAGTGCTAGCTAGAAGGCTTGTCAAGCCTTAACCAAATGGTAATCCAAATAGATTCTTCCTTCACACAATCCAAGAACATGTCCAGAATAGTGATTGTGCCAAAGAAAAGGAAAAATAGTTTCATTAGGAGGCCGAAAGATGGCGGCTAGGTGGTTCTTCCTTTCTTAGGGTGGTGGCAATGGAAAGAAAGTGCTTTGAGAACAATTTTCTCAATCTTCTAATCTCACTGCATAGTGTCTAGGTTCACTCCTTTTTTTTTCTATGTTTAGCCAATCCCAATTATCCTAAAGGAAGAGTTTAGATCATGATCAAAGTCATACCTAACGTTTTGATCATTTATCCCCTTACAAAGTACTATGGTTGAACCTAGCACATTTCATAGGCTAGGGGATTTCAACCTTAGCACAATAAATGTAATCCAAAATCCATCTAGGTTAGCCATAAGTAGTTTGTAAAGATAGGTTTCTTTTAGAGTTTTAATTCAACAATTAAACTTTAAATTTATTTAAACAACTTAATTCAATTTAATTCAATTTATTTTACATAATTATCAAATAATTACAAAGATAAATTGGTAGAAACCTAATTCGGCAAAACATGCATCCCTTTATGAATTTTAACCTAATAAAAACTCCAAAAATAAAAATATGATAATCCTTTAATTTTTTTTGTTAAATTAAATATAAAGCTCCTAAAATACGGAAAAATGGTTATAAAAGAAAAAAAAAAAGCAGCTTTCTTTGATCGTGTATGGAAGAGAACACAGGCTAAGGACAAAGAACCATCATTTAATCGATTGAGAAAATTGCTTCATGCGGAAGTAGAAAAAAATATCTAGATTACTAAAGAAGTAGCTATCTAATTTCAGTTATAAATTGATTAAAACATTTTTCTTTGATGAATTAAACAAATACATTAGATTGGCTTTGCTTATTTCATTGTCATAAAATAGTTCTATTTGGAGGCGCGATTTATACAAGTTTACACATTTTTTCTACATATTTTATATTTTGGGTTGGTGTTATGTGTATATCATCCAATATTTTTAAATCCACTTGGACTTGTATATGCAAAACATGTGATGAAATCACACTTGATTAATAACTTTAACAGAACAAATATTTAGTTTACATTTGTCAAACCCATAAATATCCAAATATAAATAGGTGAATAAATGTTAGCTAAGATAAGATAAAATCTTAAACTTTAAATTCTCTCATTATTCTTCACTTTTTACTCTGAAACTTCTTTAAATATGTACTAACCTAAATATCGGAGCAACTCCTAAAGACCAAACTGTTGTCCCTTTAACCTCTATAGTCCTTAAAAATTATTCTGTCCAATAATTTTCAAAAACTTGCCTAATTCCACTATTCATAAGATATCAGCAAAGATAATAGCCCATCAATAAACAATACCATTAATGTTAGGAAAAAAGTTCTTATGATGACGCCAAGAAATAAGAAAAATCATGGAAAAGAGTTGGTTAATTTGCGTGGACCTCAAACAATAGGAAATTGAAAAAGAAAATACAAGAAAAAAAAGAGAAAAAATAATAATAACCAGGTGTTTCATGAACAATGGATGTTCCCAGAGTAAATTTTTTGTTCACTTTCATAATTATAGCTTACAAGTCCTACATATTTATAGTACTCATAAACTTTTGAAATTAAGGCTTGGTTTCAATGTTGCTTTTGTTGATTTTTTTTATTAATATAAAAAGTGAAAAGTAAAAAATAAAAAAATAAATTGAAAACAAAAATTAAAAAGAAAAATGCCAATCAAACAGTTTTATTTTATTTTATTTTATGTTAACTCTAAGTAGAACTGGCTGTTGTTTGAACCTATTATCAAGTGAAGTTGGTTTAGATGATTGAGATCACTTAGGGTGCCGTATTTATGAGACTTGGAAATAAGTAACCTTTAAACCATGCTTGCATATGGGGTGTGTGTGTGTGTGTATAATATTTTTTTCTTTGTTAATTTTCTCTCTCTGAATTATGCATTTAATTACATCTTGATGCAAGTACAAATATATTCTAGTAATTTAATTTTTTTTTATTGTTCATTAGTAGTATTAAATTAATTTTCATTTATTCAACACATGTTGTGCTTAGTTAAATCCGTTGAAGCTAGCTACTTCCTATGACTAATGACACACACAAGCCGGCCAAGGGCGGCTCCTCACCTCATCTGAGAAATTATAGACACGCCTTTAGTCTGGTTTAAAAGGGCAAACTAACAATTCAGAAACTCAACTGATTCAACCCCTCCGTAGCCAAAAAGTTATGGGATCAACCTTAAGTTGCTGCAGTTCGGAGAAGGTCGATGAAGGGTATGCAAAAATCAGTACTCGTCTTGTATATATACACACAGTATTGTTTTCCTTACTAATTAATTATGCCGAAAAATCCATGCTTTTTGAAGGGTAAATGTGGTTACAACTCCAGCGAATACAACATGGAGAATGTTTACATTCAAAGAACTGCACACGGCTACTAATGGTTTCAGTGACGATAACAAGCTTGGAGAAGGTGGCTTTGGCAGTGTTTACTGGGGTAAAACCAGTGACGGTCTTCAGGTATTCGTGTATTTATATTATAAAATCCTGTTATTTTTGGTTGATTTTTTTTATTCTGCCAGTACTATGGTTAAAGTTTTTGGTTCTTGAATATATAATTAATGTATGCAGATAGCTGTAAAGAAATTAAAGGCTATGACTTCAAAAGCTGAAATGGAATTTGCGGTGGAAGTTGAAGTTCTTGGAAGGGTTAGGCACAAAAATCTCTTGGGTCTAAGGGGCTACTGCGTTGGGACAGACCAAAGGCTCATAGTTTATGACTACATGCCCAACCTGAGTTTGTTGTCTCATCTGCATGGTCAATTTGCTAGAGAGGTTCAATTAGATTGGAAGAAGAGAATCAAGATTGCAATTGGTGCTGCAGAAGGCATATTGTAAGTTAATTTGGCTTTTGTCTGTTACTGAATCATGTCTGCATGGTATATATATGAAATTAGATTCTCCATTATTAAAATATAAAGAATCTAAAACATTTTGTTGATAAAGTATCCAATGGACAATTTAAACTTATCTAAAACGTTAAAAACATTTTTTGACTGCTGCTATAGGTACTTGCATCATGAAGTTACACCCCACATCATTCATAGAGACATTAAGGCAAGTAATGTCCTGCTGGATTCAAATTTCGAACCGCTGGTTGCTGATTTTGGCTTTGCAAAACTAATCCCAGAAGGCGTAAGCCACATGACGACCCGTGTTAAAGGTACTTTAGGGTACCTTGCACCGGAATATGCCATGTGGGGAAAGGTTTCCGAGAGTTGCGATGTTTACAGTTTTGGTATTCTATTGCTTGAGCTTCTCACAGGGAGAAAGCCTATAGAGAAGTTGCCTGGTGGTGTGAAGAGGACCGTAACCGAATGGGCAGAGCCACTTATAGCTAAAGGTCAGTTTAAGGACCTTGTTGATCCAAAGCTCCGGGGAAACTTCAATGAAAACCAATTGAAGCAAGCGATCAATGTTGCTGCTCTATGCGTGCAGAATGAACCGGAGAAGCGCCCGAACATGAAGGTAGTGGTTGGCATGCTAAAAGGGTCTGTCACCGGAGGCAATTTGATGCAGCCGAGAATGGATAGCGTCAAGTACAAGGAAGAATTTCTGGCACTTGATCAAACAAGTGATGATGAAGATGATGCTGATGATGATTGCCCTGAGGAAAGCTGTGGAGTATTTGGCACCATGGAGGTGCAAAAGATGCAAGATCCTTACAACCGCTATGGAAATAGGAAAATTACCAAACATGTTTGAGAAAGTTTTATTGCAATTCAGTATTCTAGATTTTGTTGATATAAACAGCAACATATTTACTCGATTTCAGTAGACAATGGTTTGGGAACACTTGATGCTTCATATATATCCTTTTAAACCCAATTGTCATAACAATTCGCTCATCCAATCTTTTTAGTAAAAGCATATCTACTTTTGTGTGTAGGGAAGAATGACCATTACGAAATAGCCATATTTAAGAGTTACGTGCCACCAATTTTTTTTGACTATGTGTCATTAGTTATCTATTAAAATTGATCTTTTATAAAAATTTTAAATTTAATTAAAATTTTTTTTAAAGTCAAAATTTAAGGTTTGCTTTTAAAATTAAAGGAAAGAAACGCGTTTGAAAATTGGTTAAGTATGGTGAAAGCTAGAATAGTCACAAAGCTTGTAAAATCGTACCCATTAATCATGCGTTATCTTTAATTTTGATTCTGATTAATTTTAGTTTCAATATTTACTTATAATTCCTTAAAATGGCAAAAATGATTTCCATACTAAAAATGATTATGAGCTTATACAACTACATAGTGTCAAACACTCTCAGGTAAACCCTAAGGCTCATCAAATATTTGAAAGGGTTTAGACAAAAATATTAGGCCTAAAAATAAGCTTTATAAAAAAGCCTTATTAAAAAAGGGTTGAGCCTTAGATAAAAAATTTTTAAGCCTGGCCCGGCCAACCCGACTTGAATAAGATTTTTTAATTACAAAATTTATATTTTTCTAATATAATTATATGTTGTATAATGATGGGTTATAATTTTATTTTGTTAGTCGTTAACTTGTTAAAACATTTTATAATGAAAGTCATACCATACATTTTTAAAAGAGTATTAACAAAAATTTATTTAAAAATATATTTAATTATTAAAAACTAAACTAAAAAATATATTTAAAAATAAAAATATAATATATTCAAGCATAAATGGGCTTAAACTATCTATTTACAAATATTAGTAGACTTGGACAAAAAACTACTTATATTTCTGGTCTGGCAGGGCCGGGCAAGACCATTTCTGGTCAGGTAGGGCCTGGGCAAGACCATAATATGTTAATATCCTGTATGGACTTACCCCAAACTAGCTCAGCTCGACCCATGAATAGGTCTATTCTCAAATAGTCCAATGAAATATAATATTTTTCTTTTTTCTCCAAAACAATTTGAATCATTGTTTGAGACAGCATTATGTGTTAACCATAATTTTCAAAACCCTCCCAATAAAAGCAGATCTACCTTGCTTATCGTGGGGGGTAATTGTCCTACAAAATTTTATAAATTTAACTCTAAATATATTATAATTTTAACACTGCGCCCAATAAAAAAAATTTCCCTAACCCATTTATTGCTAAACTCATTTACCCTTTTTCCCTTCATACTTTTCAACTTATACCATAATAAAAAAAATTCCCCTTCCCCAAGCCCATTTACCACCAAATCCATTTACCCCTTTTCTGTTGGACTTTATGTAATCCACATAATAATTAAGTGGATCGAGATAAATATTTATTTAATATCAAGGTGATATCATCTAATAAATCATATTCAAGCTAAAAATCTAGTGGTAATAGTTAAATTCTCATTACAGTTACTAATTAGAATGCAAACTCCTTAATGGTAGGATACAACTCTAATTAATCTTCTAATATAGGTCTCTAGTCTAGTTTATATAAATTGCATGTGCACTATCATAAACTAATTATCCAAAAATAAAGAAATAAACTAGAAGGCTTTATAGGGTGTTCGTCTTCATGCATTTGGAGTGAGATCGAGTTCTTGATCAACAATAGTTAGAGGTACATTCTTAATTAAATCTTATACTTTCACCTTCGACACTTTGCACATTTTCTCTCTTTCCTTATTTTCCTTGGAGATCCCATTACCAATGATTCGACTGATTCTACCTAAAGTGAGTTCAACCATCAATCTTTATTTATAATTATAGCTTTTCCTTAAACTTTGTCCCTGACTTCACTTATTTTACTCTTATTGGTATTGCTTATGCATTTAGCATATTTAACTTATGCCTCCATTTTTCCATCTCTCAACCTACAACCCGAAACAATTTGATGGAAATATGCACTCTTAATTTCTAAAGGATGTCATAATTTAATATAGTCTAGTGCTATTTAATTAGATGATTAATCAGTATTTAATTAGAATTAAGTTACTTGTCATACAACTACTAATAATCATATTTATTTTAGCATCTTAGCAACGAACAAATTTCTTATTAAAAGAAAACCTTCATCAATTGAAGTCATAATAAATTACTTGGTCCATCCTTTAAGAAGAGATTTGTAAAATTTGATTTGGAAAAGCTTCCTAGTGATCCTGAATTACAATAAAAAGGTTTAGATTATTGTCCAAATCATAGGGATGAAATTTGAAGAGCTTATTTGCAAAAAAAAAGCCTTTATCACTTAAGAAATATAATTTTCCACATACCAAATTTGGGTTAACTTTTCATAAATTGAATCTTGATTGGTTTCTTGAATTTGGTGGTTGGCTAAAATGTAGCAAATCAAAAGGTGTTGTATTTTGTTTGTGTCGTTATCTTATAAGATATGAGGTTGAAGAACAAAAAAGGGGTGATGTATTTATGAGAGAATGGTTTACAAATTGAAAAGAAAAGAAAAGAAGAAAGATTGCATATTCATGTTGGAAAGATTAACCGTGTTTATGGTCAATCTTAAAGGAAATGTCAAGCATCAATGAACCAAAAGCAATATATTACAAATAATCTAAGCAATTAAAGAGAGACTACCGACTTCATTTAACTACCACAATTGATTGTTTTGACTTTTATTGCACCAAGGCTCGGCTTTTTGTAGTTATGATGAATCAATGAATTCAAGAAATCAAGCAAATTTTCTTAAGCTTTTATATTTTCTTGCAAATCACAATGAAGTCATTGATCAAGTTCTAAAAAATGCTCAAGGAAATCTCAAGCTAGAAGCATCTTATATTCAAAAGGCATTATGTTAGCTACTGTAAGTAAAACCATAAAAGCTATCCTTAATGTCTTCGGAGATGAATTTTTTGCTATCCTGATTGATGAATCTCAAGGCATATTAATTAAGGAGCAAATGGTTGTTGCTTTATGTTACGTAAATCATAAAGGATATGTTATTTAGTGTTTTCTTAGTCTTGTTCATGTTCCTAACAATAGTGCTTTATTATTGAAAACATCTTTGAAGTCATTATTTGCAAAATATGGTTTAAACTTGTCAAGGATATGTGGACAAGGATAAGTAATATGCAAGGTGAATTCACTAGCCTTAAAAGTTTGATTTAAAAAAAAAAATTGGGCATTCTATGTCCATTACTTTTCTTATCAACTAAAATTGGCACTAGTAATAGTTGCAAAGAAGTAAGTTAAAATTGTTTTGCTATTCAATTTAGTTGCTAATCTCTCAATGCTATTAGAGCTTCACCTAAACATAGAGAAATCCTTTAAGAGAGTAAAATTTATGAAATAAACAAAGCATTGGAAGTTAGAGAAATTTCTTCTGGTTATGGCTTGAATCAAGAAACTACATTCAATAAAGCAGGAGATAGTAGATAGGGCTCTTATGATACATTACTTAGCTTGATTTCTTTGTTTTCTTCACTTATTAATGTGTTTGAAGTTGTTAAGGAAAATGCTACAAGTTTAGATCAAAGAGTTAAAGTGTGTGCATTTTTGAATTCTATGCCATCTTTTGAATTTATACTCAATTTGCATTTGATGAGAAATATATGAGGAATCACTAATAAATTGTCAAAAGCTCTAAAAAGAAATGACCAAGACATTGTAAATGTTACGACACTCGTTCAGTTATCCAAGAGAAGATGACAACTTATAAGAGATGATGGTTGACTTTTGTTACTTAATGAAGTTTCATTGTTTTGTTATGAACATCATATCGTTGTTCTAAATATAAATGATGTGTTTATGCCACATGGATGATCAAGTTGTAAAGTTGAGAAAGTTTCAAATTTACATTACTTTCAAGCAAAATTGTTCTATCAAGTAATAGGTCAAATACTTTAAGAACTGACACTCATTTTCCGGATATGAATACTGATCTACTTTATTATCTAACATGCTTGAATCCAAAAAAATTCTTTTGGTGCATTTGATAAATAAAAGTTGATTCATTTGGCTAAATTTTCTCTTAAAATTTTCTTTGGTGGAGTTTATGGCACTTGATAGTCAACTTGAAAATTTTATAATAGATAGTAGTTCAAATAATACTTTTTCAGAATTAAATAGGATCAGTGATCTTTTTGCAAAGTTTATGGAGATTGGGAAGCATATTTTATGTTCATTGGTATATTTGCTTTTGAAGTTATCTTTGATCTTACTAAACCTACTTATAGGCCAAGCTGAGCCAGATTTAGGCCGGGTTTGAGCATAGTATTAACATTAAATATGGTTGCCCAAGCCCAGCTCGACCCCAAATATGGGCCTTGAATTTTACCCAAGCCTGCCCATATTATATTTTTTAAAATTTAAAATTTATTAATTTAATAGTTTTCTTTTATTAAATTTATAAATATAAATAATTTAACTTAGTTTTTAAAGTTTACATTGTAATATTGTATATATGTGTTATTTATATGATAAAAATTACATAATACATAAAATATTAAATATATAATTTAACAGTAAAATAGGCCGGGTCGGCTTAGGCTCGGGCTATAAAAGTTAGACTCAAGGCTCGGCCCATTTTTTATCGGGTCTAATTTTTTTGTCCAAGCCCATTTTTGGGCCTAACATTTTTGTGCAAACCCTCTCAATTATTGGACGGGCCTTCGAGTTTAGGCAGGTAACTTGGCCCTTGAGTAGGTATAGATCTTACCAATAGCAGATGCAAAAGTTGAAAGAATTTTTTATGCTATGACGTAATAAAGATCCAACTATGCAATCATATGGGAGATAACTAATTGAATGATTGCTTGGTTACTTCATAGAAAAAGATGTTTTTAATATCATTGAGAATGAAAAGATTATATAATGTTTTCAAAACGTGAAATCACTAAGACTACAATTGTAATTTGCAAATATACTTTTTGGCATGTTAAATTTATGATATATTGATATATGCAATTTTCTTTAGGTTTATATGTTGCTCCCACAAACAAAAATTTTTGGATCCGCCCCTTCTCCCTATAGCATAGCAAAATTTTCGAAAGGTATCTTCACTCAAAACATTGCCTCTTTTTCTTGAAAATTAAATCCAATTTCTATAAATGGGGCCTAAACTCACTTT
>JBBYHM010000026.1:6566358-6649858 GCA_038381775.1 Adansonia rubrostipa
TGGTGTGGCTACTCTTGATGTTGGACTGATCGATAGAGAGTTTGCTTAATGTAGTCATAGGCATAACATTAAGGGCTGACCCATTGTCTCTGAGTACTTTAGGCAAAATGTGTCCCTTACAATAGGTAATGATATGCAGAGCTTTACAACTGCGCCTGCCTCTGGGTGGGATATCATCATCAGTGAAAGAGATATAATTATCGACCATGATGTTGTTCACTAGCCGATCCAACTTGTCTATAAGGACGTCCAAAGCTACATATGCTTCGTTTAGCACCTTCAGTAATGCATTTCGGTGAACCTCTGAATTAAAAAGCAAAGATAGCACAGAAATCTTTACGGGTTGTTTGCTTAACTGGTCCATGTTGTAGTATTCACTGTGCTTAATGAACTTAAGAAACTTCATGGCTTATTTTTCACTTACTACTTCTTTGACTTTCTCAGGCTTAAAATTTTTTGCTTAGGCCTGAGTGGTACTGGTGCTTAAAGGTGCATCAACCTTTTGTTTTTCTTGAGCTGGGGTAGCATAACACCTACTGCTACGGGTTAGGTGACTAACTCTTGACAGTTTCATTGCAACAGTTGAGGGAGTTAGTTCTCTGATTATCACTACCTGATTCTCATATTTTCATAGGACAGCTTTGTTGCTCTTATACGGGAATGGTTTAGGTACTTACATAACTAACTTCAGTGTAGGTGTTGAAGAATTGACTTTAGGACTTAACTTACCATAAAGAATGAGGGGTTAGTTTCTCCCATAAGGTGGCTACATGGTTTCATCTCCTATCATATTGATAGATTCGGCAGCAAGTGTGATCTCATGATAAAATTCTATCTGGCCTTTATTCATTATTCTTTGAACCATGGACCTAAACTCTTTGCATGTATGTAGGGTATGACCTATAACTGTGTGGAAGTCACAAAAGTTATCGAGATTGTCTTCCAATTTTTTTGTTATGTTAAGCAACCCGACCTAAATCAATGCTTGCCAGACCAAGAACATTGGCATCCTTACATCCTTTATGCTTGCCTGTGCTTCTTATTTGCTCTTAATGTTGATCATGTTTACAGCTGGCTTAGTATGGTTTGGTAAAGGATTGGCAATAACATTTGGTCCCTGGTTCATCTCAAGCTGTAAGAATTTTGAGTTAATTAGATTTTGCACATTTCATTTGAAAGATATACAGTTCTCAATGTCATGCCTTGCTGCCCCAGCATGGTATTCACAGTGGGTGTTAGGGTTGTACCATTACGGGTATGGTGGCTTATTTTCTAGGACATAGATTGGGGCCACTAAATGATTTTAAAGCAAGGTCTGGTAGAGCTCTTTATAGGTCATAGGGATGGGATCAAAATATTGTCTTTGTTAATTTGCACCTCGATTACCAAGTGCATTATTGGTTGCTCGATTAGTACTTTGGTGAACTTGTGGAGGGTAGCTTTGTGGTGGGTTGGATGGGATTGAAAAGGATGGGTTGTAGGTTATGGCATTAATTGACTGAGAGGGTATGTGATAAGGCAAGAATACAGCGTGCTTAGATAGTGAGGGTCAAGTATTTGATGCCATATTGGCTGAGATGAGCTAGCATAACTTATGGCATTGGCCTCTCCTTCCTTCTTTTTACTTGCAATAGGCTTCTTGCTTGATCTAAATGTTTCCCCAATTGACATTCTATCACTCTTAATGGCTGCGTCAATTATTTCTCCAGAGAAGACTAGGTTTGCAAATTTCTTGGTGGCATTCCCTATGAACTTCTTGTAATAAGGAGCATGTAAGGTTTGAATGAAAGTGACTGTCATCTATTTTTCTGTAAGGGGAGACTGGACTAGGGCTGCTTCTACTCTCCACCTTTTGGTGTATTGCCTAAATTTTTAGTGGATCTCTTCTCAAAATTCATTAAAGAAAGTCAATCCAGAGCCTAATCTAACATGTGCTGGTATTAATTTAGAAAGGCCTTAGCCAAGTCGGCCCATGATTGGATTTTCACATTATCTAGCTCAACATAACATCGAGTTGCTGCCCCAGTAAGGCTATGCTGGAAGCAATCGATGAAGAGCTTTTCATCTTTCTCATACTCGACCATCTTTCACAGGTACATTCGAATATAGACGGAAGGGTCGGTGGTTCCATTAAACTTCTCAAACTCTGGGACTTTAAACTTTAGGGGAATAACAAGGTTAGACACCAAAGATAGCAATTGCATCAAGAGCTCCAAACTTGTCACTCCCCTAGATAGCTTGGAGGTATTTTTTTAGTAGCTAGAATTTGTTCACTTCTTCCATAGTCATGGTAAACTTTTGACCTTCTGTTTTCTCTGATTCCTTATGGTCAAGGGTTATCAGATCTGCCAATGAGACTCTTATGTTCATCCTTTGAGTACCGAGAATAAAATTGACCTATTGCAACGAGATTTAGGTAGATAACTGGCAGAGCCTAAGTGGCAAGTGTAGGAGTTGGCTATTGTTCTTGCCTAATTTCCCCTTGGGTAGGTTCTAAATTATTGGCAGGGGGACTTTCAATGTTGGGAGGATATGTCCTTGTTTCAGCAGTGCTGGCCTCCCCTTTTTCTTTCATAGAGGTGGTCATTAGTTTCATAAGTTTTGCGATTTGATTTTGTATTTCATATTGCTAATGAAGCATATGGTATTGTGATTCCTTAACCATTAGCTCAAGTCACTCAATACGAGCTTCATGATCACTCTCCATGATTTGCTTATGGTGTCGTATGTTATAATGGTGCATGATGTAAGGTTTTGTGTCCCTGATTGATCTCAGAATCCCTTGCACTTTTATGGCCTAATTCTCGTATTAGACTTTTTTAAAAATGTATTTATTGATGAGCATTTATGATGCAATGACGAGTTAAAATAATGAATGATTGATGCAAGTGCAATGAAAAATGGTGAAATTAAATGTGCATATGCATTTAAGATAATTGATTCGTAGAATAGCTTTATCAATAACATCATTCATAGAGTCACGAAAGGGTTTTTTTATTTTACGACATGATTACATCTGAAAGTATCTAACATGATTACATTGTGTAATCACACAATCAAGAAAACCTAAAAGTCATTGTTCATGATCTCTAATAGGTATGATGTCTCGCCTTATGGATCGAGCTGCTTCATCATGTCATCCACCTCTCGTTCAGTGAGGTGCTGATATTGTTCTTGGTAGTACGAACATGCTTGGTCGATTATCACTTGCCAATCTGGTTTGCATTGCTCGAAAGCCCTTGTTAGTTCATTGATATGAGCTTGATGATCCTGAAGAGACTGTTCTAACTCCTGGATTCTGTGAATGAGGGCTTCATTTTCAACTCTGGTGGCTCTAGCATCTCGCATTTGGGCCTTGAATCTTTGATTCCTTTGTTGGTAGGTGGAAGCAAGAGCACTTGCCCTCGTGAACTTTTTTTTGCTGGTTCTGACTTCCTCATTTTGCTAATTCAGCTCCCAATTAAGAGTGGCAACTTTTGGCTCCTATTCGAGTGATGTCTTGCCAATATGTCAGGATTTGTAGCTTTTCGGAGTGTGACATAATCCTTGGTTAGGCTCTCAAAGTCATCTTTGAAGTGATCTCTTTCTTTAATGACTTGATCCATTTCACCACTCCTAAGATAGATACCCATCTCTAGCTGGCCCTTTTCCTCTTTAAGTCGAGAGATTTCTGTAGCAAAGGATGCCTTTTCTCGCTCGAACTCCCTCCTAAGTAGCTCGATCTTAGAAGGTAGTTCTTCTATTAGGATTTGCAGTATCCCAAAGTTGGGTGGTGGCAATGGATTATTGATAAGGCAGAGTCTCCAGTCTTCATATCCAGGCGTGGTGGGGCTTCCTCTCCAGTATCTTTCCATGCAATAGATCTTCTTCAAAGCTTAGAAAGCTAACTGAACTTCCGCTTTATAATTGGGCTCTCCATATTCAAAATCCTAATGTCCCAAGTCTTCAAAGAACTAGATGAATTGCTGGCACTAGAACTGACGTAATGCCAATAGAAGAGCATAACTGGTATTTCCATATAATCCTAGGAGTGGTACATAAGTGTAGTCTCTACATCTATACACAATCGACTGAGGGAACACCCATGGGGCTCTCCACGTAATTTTTTCCCCTTTGATGTTTCATAATTCTTTGACCCAATGCTTTTCTGTCTTATTTTGATGACATTCTTCCTCTAATGCCATGGAAAGAGGACTAATCTTGAAGAAGAAATTTTGCCTGACTCTTCATTTCCTAAAACAAAGATGACCTAGGAGCCATATCTAGAGCAATGGGCACACCCGATAAGCCTTCATGTTCCCGTTCTTTTACAAAAGCTGAGGGCGCAGATGGTTTCAGCTATAATGATGGAAGCAGGGTTGATGTTGCAACATGGGCGAGAAAAGAAATCTATGACTACCGCCACTACATAACCTAAAGTGTTTGAAAATATAACCAGCCCATAAATTGCCAGAGCATAGACATCTTAAGCTTTTTTTTTATCAGAAAGATTTACCATACCCTTTTTCAAGCTGGCCCAAGAAATATATTCACTACTCCCTTTTATTTTGATGTGACTATCAACCCATGCTTCTGTGGCTCCAAGAATTTTTTTAACCTTTTCTTGAATGGAGGAGGCATTAGTGCTTTGCAGTAAATTCGGTCTAACTTGGCTTTTTCTATGTTGAGCAGAGCTGTGTACTCATTAATGGTAGGGTCTAAATCTTGTTGGTTAAAGGTGAAACATTGGTAGGCTGGATTCCAAAACTGTGTCACTACTCACAACAAGCCATCATTTAACTGAACTCGAAGTAAGATAGCTATATCCCCGTACTTTTTAGTAAAGGCTTCTTTCTCGTTGTTATCCTAACTGTCCCAAATGTGCTTCAATTCCTGACAATCATTCTAATGAAAATCGACCTTGACCTCTTCATGCATTTTTGAGACATAGTCGGGCTTTAGGATGTCCCCATCTTGACGTTGGTGACCTTCTGACCATGTTCTAACATTTTCAGAGGACTTGATAGTGAAGATAAGCTGTTGCTCTATAAATGATGACCTTTGCTGAACACCAAACCAAAACAATTGTCCCAAAATAATAATAGTCATGATGGTTATGATGAAATGATGCATGCACCAAAACACAAACAAAGGGAAAATAAGTTAGTGGAATATATAGGAGACAAAGGTAAAGAAATAAAGAATTTAAGAGCATCAAAACAAAAAATTCATAACATGTCTCAACTAAGGTGGTGAGATGACAAACGGGCAGCATTTCAACATATCAGGACACAATCTTCCCTCCATGAGGTGATGCAATATCTTATTTTGATGGAAAAATAATCGACCAGCACTAATATTCATTTATCACCACTAGTGCGGATGTGCGTTAAGCCATGACTTGGACAACTTAACGACTTACAGTATAAGACATTATGAACGATGGTTTTTGTTCACAGTCACTTATTTATGCAAAGGTTAACCATCGTTCGGGCAACACAATGCCATGCCTTGATAAATGATAAAAATGCAGATACATGTGACAATTGTATACTGATTGTCACCTACATAATAATGGTAATTAAGAGTAAAGGTTAGAAATGTTTCCCTGAGTTACCCTATTATCCAAGTATTCTAGCAGCATTCCGATATGGTTTGACATGGAGCTCATAGGGCTCATTATATGAGTTTAAGTTGACATCTAAATAGGTATCTAAATTGCTCCTCCATCCAGTAAGGACAGTTGAGGGACCCCGATCCTAGACCCATCATGGGTTTGGCAGAACAGATTCGATCCGTTGGATGTATTTCCCTATGCAAATGCGGAAGGTTACTCATGAGAGACATAGGTAATTTACATCCAGGAATTTATTGCCATGCCTATGCAGAGGGTTACTCATAAAGGCAAATAGGTCACTTCCTCCTAATGATTAGGCTATAACCACGCCATGGAGTTTGGCGGGACACTAATGCACATGCAAGTGCATGGTGTGTGATGGGGAAACGATCAAACCTTCTTGTTTATTTTCGTATTAACATTTTTATTAAATTGATGATTATTCGAAAATAAGACAATCCTGATAATCATGCCAAACAAAAGATTAGTTGACAAAATGAAACAAAGGGTCATAGTTAAATAATGACCAAAGATCGAAAGAATAGGGAACCTAGTAAGACACGGCTAGTTATTGGCCTAACTCTCTAGACAATCCCCAACGAAAAACTAATCTATCGCAACGTACCCCAGGGTAAATCCTCCCAATCTATAGGTGCGTATAACTTAAAATATTTTCCTGACTTAAAAATGTCTTCTTGATTGAGACTTTTCTTTTGCAATGTGATGAGATGAGAATGTACAGATTCTCGACTTGTGATACAATGAAGGGGACCATAAGATGAATCGCTCATCTTATTGGTCTCAGATAACCATCATGACATGGCCAATGCATGGAGTCACCATCGATCATTTAGGGCTAGGCATGATCGAATGCCTATTGAAACTTATGTTTTAAGTTATGAAACTCAAAACATCGATCCCATGGTCTACGTAGTATAAAGAATCATCATTAGGGGAGTTGGTTACGCACGATGAGGTACAAACCTCTTTGCAACGCTTGGAATCAGTACCTTACGAGCTATGTCTTATCTCAATTTTAATGCTTTCGATCTTAACTAATCACTATTTCAATATAACCCCATTTTAATGCATGAATTTTATAAAAATACAAATCCAGGTTTTGATGAAAAGATTTAATCTCATATATGCCCCGGAGAGATGGGGAATATAGAGATTTTCAATAAAAATGACCTTTGGATTTTACTTTGAAAAATGGAATATTCCACTTTGGGCACTGGAGAGATACCCACGCAGAATATTACTTTAGTTTTATTTGAAACGGTTGGAAAACATGAATGCAAATAATCATCACAAAGAAATCATGTTAGTAAGGTAATAAATGAAGTAACATAACATGGATCATTTAATGCAATGATAAAGAAAATGGATGGACTATTGGAATTTATCTCGCAATTGGCATCAATTATATGAGAATAATCAAATCGATAATTTTTTAGATTCATTTGGGTTTCTTGATTAAACGAGGTCTGTTTGACATATTCATGAAAATTCGAGAAGGAGAAAATTTTAATTGTAGTTAAAAGACATGGTTAGAGTATTCCCTCAGAAAGATAGGGTTAGAGTATCCCCATGGATGACAAATAATTTTGATAAAGGAAGATTTTTAAATCTTGACAATTTTGAAAAACAGGGTTGGAGTATCCCCTCAGAAGGTCGAGGTTGGAGTATCCCCAAAAGTGACACATCTGACACTCTTTAGAAAAGTCGAGCTGGAAAACTTAAATTGATAAAACTTTATGATTTAGAAAATGAGTGAGTATTTTGACGACTTTTGGCAAAAGAAATTACTGTGAACGAGGATGGTAAAGATGTAAAGTATGTTTGTGCCTTGATATGAGCTTGTGGGAGGTCAAAGCATGTTATCACGGCTGATCGAGGTGCTATGGTGACATTCAAATGTCTCAAGATGAAGCTCAGGAAAACAACTCAATTTTGACCATAACCCAAAACAAAGGATAGCATCGTGCTATCCCACTTCCCGAATTTATTCTAAATTGGTTTGAAGGCTTTAAAGGGTGGACAAGACATCGTTAGAAACATAACTCGACGAGGGCCAATCTAAAAGTATTCCCCATATCCCAAAAAGTAACTTTCTAGGGAAATAAATTTTCAAGTTCGGATTGATCGTGCTGCTGGCAGAGCATATGAGGGACAAGGTGTGTCAAAATTTGAAAAATCACCCTGGACTCATTTGGTATCAAAAAATTGCAAGCTATACCTTTCTAAAAAGGGAATATCATGAATCTTTTAGGAACAATGTTTAAAAAATTTGGAAAAACCATTTAGTGGGTCTGAATAGCCCAACCAAAATACAAATTTGAATTTTAGAGGTTCTAGATAGTTTAGATTTGAAAAATCATAACTCTCTCATCCAGAATGACCCAGGGGTGAATAAGATATTGTTTTAAAGATAATTCAACACACTTTGAGAAGAAAATATCAAAAAATTCATGAAAAATCATTTAGGATTTTAAAATGATTTTTCAATTTGCAACAGTTGTGTTGCTAACATGGATAAAGCAAAGCAAGGGATATTTCTTATTTTCTTTATGTTTACGGGTCCAAACTCGAGTCATTGACATTCGAACATCCATAACTGAACGGAAAGAGTGGCATGAGAATCACAAACTCATTTGCACAGCCCCAGAGTAGTTTGGGATGATGAAACAGCCCATTGATCACATCACTCAAGGTTTTGACTCAAAAATAAGGCATGAACATTTCGAAAACAAGTGTAAGGCCATTTTTGTTGGAAAATTAAAAGATTTGAGCTTGTCTAATCAAGATTCCAGATCTAGAAAACTTAATTTTTCCCAAGATTTTTTTATGCTAACTTTAAGGAAAATGCTAAGTTCATTCTTGTCCTTATTGGTTGAGGTTAACATTCTTGGCTTGGGGAGGTTTTGAAAATCAGTTTTTGATAGCCATCAAACATGCATTTTGACAAGGGGAAGACCACAAACATATAAGGGGATGGCACATAACATGCATAGGAATGCTAACTTTACCAATGGTCTAGACAAAGAAAATTTTATGCATTTTGACAAGAAAATGTTAAATATGCTGAAAATGACAATGATTCATGGAAGCTAATGTAGAAATGTGCTTGAAATGTGTGAGGATAATGCTTCATACATGGATTAAGGATAACAAGATGCATGGATGTGGCATAAAATGCATGAGCAAGAGATATCAAACTAATAAGGATGAAATAAGGCATTTTGCATATCAAAAGGGCATTAAGGCATCCAAATCTTAAACTACCATAACCAAAAGCCACAATAATGCATGATAATCCTAAGAGGGTTATGGAAACATGGAGAGCTCACTAAAATGATGAAGATGCTGAAAAACAAAAAATATAAGTGATAGAGTAAGAAGTTATACCAACAAACTTTAATTTTTGGCTAAATAGTTGGAGCAGCAGAGATAGCTTGAATTTTCTTCTTTTCCTTGTTGTTAATAAGCAAGAAAAAGAGAGAAACAATGAGGTTTTGATTCTGGTATGGATTCGGGTGATTTTTAGAATGTGTAAAGGTTGAGAGTGAGTATTTTAAGGCTATTTTTGGGTGCTGAGTGAAGAGCTACGGGATTTGGTTTTCTTGGTGTAGGAATGTGTTCTGGAAGCTGAAAATGAGCAGGAATCTAACCTCTTTCAGCTGAGATATAAATGGTCTATTTATACCAGCATTTTGGAGCCAATTTAGAGGTGTTTTCGGTCATTTCTCAAGGGGGACAAAGTGGTGTCAGCTTGGTGGCTATAGAGTGGCTATAGGGAGCGACTTGCTGCCAATGTGATGGACGTAGGGTGGTTAGTTTAGATGCTGAAATGATTTTTCAGCAAATAGGGTGGCTGATGGTGATTTTAGTCAACAAACTAGGGAGGAGTAGGGTGATCATATGACATTGACCTTTTTTTATCTATTTTAGACTTCAAAAAAATATTTTGATTAATTCAAAAGTCTAAATTCATAATTTGATATCAGTTTTGATCTTTTTTTATGCAATGAAACGAGTTAAAATCGAGTTTTGATCAATGGTGGATGATTAAAAAATACCCGAATCATGAAAAATTAGCTCGGTTGCTAAAAAAATTATCCCGGACAAAATAAGATGTCTACAAATAGGTCTTGTATATACACTGCCCCTGAGAAAAATTTACCTCCACTGAGAAAAATAACTAATTTTTTATCTCAAATATTTTTAAATTGATAAAAAAATAGGTCCGGACAAATTTAAATGTCTATGAAAATTACTTGGCGCTTAGGGCCACAAGCTGCCCACTAGCATACTATCATCATCATTGCTATAAAAATGAACCGAATCGGTCGATGCAACAAAAAATCGACTAGTTCGGAGGTTCAATAACATGCATGCAACCGGAAACAAGTAAACCGAAAAAAGTTGATTAAAAACCGGGAATTGAAAACTAGAAAACGTTATAAGCCCAATAAAATCAGAAATACCATTTCGTTTATTGTTTTTAGGTTTTTTAATCCCATTGCAAGAATTGGGCTATAATCGATTAAAAAGAACAGGCCATTAGCCATTTGCAAATAACTCTTCGACTTATGGCATCTTAATTCTCAGTAGCCCTTAGCCTTGGGCCACTGATTGATTTCATTCCATGGATCGATTCAGGGTTTCTTCACAGCTTTCTTCTTCCTTAGTGACAAATTTCAGAGACCAATTCGTAGCTTTCTTATTCTTCACCGTTCACATCATCTTCTTTAAGAGATCCAGTTTATCCTTAGATCTTCTCTCATTTTTGCTTTCTTTTCTATTTGCAAGGTTGGTAACTGTTTGCACATTATTTGTCTATATAAGAAAGAAAACGGCATGAAGAAGACCTCCTTTGGTTGTTTAGTTTTCTTTTTCCACCAAAATTAAAGTAATAGAATATGGTTTGTTGTCGATTTTTGGGTTTATTTTTTGCAAGATATTTAAGTTGATCTGACTATTCTATGATTGATGCATTTGTTTTATTTTCTTTTACCACCAAGTTAGAGTTCTTCACCAATTGTTGAAATAAGTTACTTGGGTTCATCTTTCTTTTGAAATTGTCGAAATAAGATACTTAGGTTCACCTATTTTCTTAGAATTAATTTTAATTTTTAGTTTTATATTTTTTCTATAATTTAATTAATCAATTCAACCAGTTGAATCGATAATTAAAAATTTGACCGATTCAACCTCTGGATCGAGTTTTTATTCCTTGGTCGTCACCAATTTCACCACCATCTTGATCCTCTTTGAGTCAGGGTTCTAGCAATGAAATTGTTTCTCAAATACAACACTCGTATAAATATTTAAAAAAATAAAAATAAAATAATACTTATACCAAAATAAGGGTTTACATCATTATAAATTAATTAAAATTAAACAAAGGGATATATTACAAAATGTTAATGATTAATTTGGTCCTCAAAATTACCAACCCTTAAAAAATGCAACAAACAAATTCCTGTCATCATGAATCAAAGGTATAAACATTACTCTAAAAGCGTAACCAACACCATACATTAGACATACACAGAATTCTATCATTATATGTACCATCTCTTTTAATCCATATAAAATCATTCAAAATCATGGACATAAACCACCGAAAAGCCCAGATATCAATTGCGAATTAACCTTAATTTATATAATCATATAAATAAATAAATAAAACGAGATTTTTAAATCTTTTTTACGCTATACCAGCGCAATAGAGAGATATGAACCAAGAAGAAACTTTTGGGTGATATGTAACCATGAATTTAGAAACGCACCTAGTAAAATCAAAGAGGCCCCAATAAGTTTTTTGCAGGTAGGACAATCAAAAAGTTAGACGAATTTTTTTTGAACATAGTGATCAATAAATTATTGGTAAATAGTTCGATTTCTATTCGTTTATATTTGTTTAAGTTAAATAAACGATTATGGATAAAAGTTTAATGTTCATTTATTAAGCAAACTAAATTCAAATGTTTGTTTAATTTGTGGATGTTTAAGAATAAACTCGTTTATGATTCATTTAAAGCTCTTTTATTAATTTGTTTAAAGCTCGTTTATTGTTTGATTATATTTTATTATATAAATATTATTTAATGTTTTATACATTTATTTATAAGAATAAGTTTAATTTATTATTTTATAATTAAAATATAAAAACATATCAAAAGACAAAACAAAAATTACTTTAACCTAAACCTTAGTTTTTTTTTAATGGTTCATTAACATATTTTAATTGTTTGTTAACATGTTCGATTATATACTCATGAACATGTTTGTTTAATGTTCATGAACAAAATTATTTAATTTAAATGAACCAAGCTAGAACAAACCTATTAATAAACAAGTCAAGCTTGAATATAATTTTAAAATTTTTAACAAACACGAACAGATTCAAAAATAAATAAATGAATACAAATAGAGACTTATTTGTTTAAGCCAACATCCTTTACAACCCTATTTGCAAGGGTAAGAATACCACCAAAAGACCTTCAATAATATCCTCCAAAGTGATGAGACCGAAAGGAAGAACTCTTACGGTATTTTTAATTCACTAGAATAGAATAAAATTATAATGAAATAATTATTATGTGAAAATAAAATAGAGTTGGAATGAAATAGCCATAGCAATGGTTTGATTTAGGGAAATAAAATATCATGGTATGCGCATCATCAACAAAGGAGATTCAAATTTTTTTGTGAAATTTTGTATTGCTTTCAAGGTTGGAATAACCATGCAATGGATAAGACCGAAAATCAATTATTTTGTGAAACAAATGACTACGTTATTATAACGTACTATAATCTCGTAATGAAATAGCTATATGTGAACCAAACATATCATTATTCTCCTTTCTAGTTTTTCTATTTCTCTCTTTCTTACACCAGTTAAAATCTATTCTTAGGATTCGAAGAAACGTTTTTATTTTTTTTAATTTTACATCTTCTTCTTGAAGATTCCCATTTTAATTGGAAGTCTCTTTCCTGAATATAAAATATAGACTTCTATTTGATCTTTGGCACTTAATTATAATTCATTTATAATTAAACTAATTCAAAATTGATTTATAAATAAATTATTGTTAGTATCCAAAAAGATAAATCAAATAATAAGTTAAATACCTATTTATTTCCACAAAAATAAATGCCTTATTAATGGACTGAAAAATAAACCAGTGGACTTGGACCCACTTTATCCTATTGTATTGGGCCCTTCTAAACGCCTAATTCATTTTTGATTTGATTTTGCTATATATACGAAGAATCTAACAGGCTTATCTTATTAGGCTCTCGAACATTTAATTTAACCTAAAATCATATCTTTTATTTATTGATTAAACTAGCATTTAATCCCCGCTATGCTGGGGTTTTTTAATTTTTTTAATAAATCTTTTAATTAATTAATTATAAAAATAATTTTAAATTAAAATTTATCAAGTTATATATACTTTTAAAAACTTTAATTTTTAAATTTCGATAATATTAATATTAACATATTATATTCTGTTAATTATGAAAACTAAACTTGTTTAGGATTGATTATGAATTTTAAATTAAGTTGCTAGTAAATTTACGAATAAATAACTTTAAAAATATTATTTAAAAATAAAATAAAAATAAAAAAATTTATTTGTAAGCAGGTCAGGTAGGACAATAAATCTACTCGCAAATAAATGTATAGAACAAGTATTTTAAATATATCATATAAGAATAAAAATAAAAAAATATATAGCTAATTGGGTATGAATCTTAGATCAACTCTCAAGTGTACGTGTAGACTTACCCCTTTAAATATATTATTTTTTAACTAACAATAAAAATTAATATTAAATTAAATTTTATTAAATAATAATTATTGGTTTACTTTATTTTAAATGGTAATAATATTAAGATTAATATATTATATTTTTGTCAACTATGAAAATTAAATTTATAAAACTTGTTTAGAATTAGATAAGAATATTAAATAAACCCATGAGTAAATATACGGATCAATCACTTTAAATACATCATTTAAAAAATAAAACAAAAATTAAAAAAAAAACTTATTTCCCTGATCCAATTAAATCTGCTATTTATCCAATTAAATTATACTTGTAACTCAAGTCTGTTAGTTACTTTTCTTAATCATCCAACATAATCAAATATAACGATTCTCTGATGAGACTACTTTGCCACAATTTCTAGTAATCAATTACTTAAACAACTTGGTAGGAAAATTATTAACTCCCTTACTACCCACAAAATTTCATTATTCTTATACTGTAATTATTATATTGTAAATCAAAATTTTGAAATAAAAAGGTTATTTAATTCACAAATTCTCACTCGTAATGAATAAATAAATAAATAAATAAATTCATTCCAATATATAATTTTTAGATCCGTTTAATTCCAGTGAATTACAATTAGATATATAAGCCAATTAATTGTGACATCTATTAAAACTATTATAAATAAAATGTACAATTCTGTTCATAGTTGTGAACATTTTTATTGAATTATAATCGATTGACCTTTATGCATATTCATATATAAATATGGATTAAATTAAAAACATCAATTTTATTGAATTATCAAACTGAAAATATTATTTTTAATTGCTTTAGGATCTTATCATTATTGTACAATTTATTATTGTATATATAGATGTGGTAATTTCTTCTTCAACATATTCCAATATATTATACATTAAATTATTAATAAAACTAATTTTTTTATAAATTACGGAGTGATTGCGTTTATAAATAGGTTTGTATTTTTTCATAATATAAATGTAAATTTTTTGATAGAATAAAAATCATAGGTAAATATATCTATGAGTAATAAAACAACATTTTATCCATTTGAAATTCATGGGTTTTTAAAATTTTAAATTATTAAATTTTTTGTGACTTTATTTTATTTTACTAATCTTATGAGTTTCTTAAGTCTTTCAAGTGTCAACTAAGATTTTTCATACCTTATTATGATGTTTATAAATATTTTACGTGAAGATACTTTAATATGATGCTTATATATACATATACATATACATAGATACTTTAATATGATGCTCATATATACATATAAATATACATATAAATAAATATATATATACATATAGCATGAATGTGAAAAGATCTCTTAAATTGACTAAAATAATCATTTTCATTTACTATACTTTTAAATAGTCATTATAAAATATATTTTATTATTTATAAGATTTACCCATTTGATAAATTAGAAATTTGGTTTCATTAAAATACTTTCATTTAATGATAAAATTTATCCAATTTATGAGTAGAAAGTTCAATTTTATTAAAAAAAATCTACTAAATAGATTTATTTGATAACAAATAAAAAGAATACAAAGAATAAATTAGATTGCCTTATTATCTAAATTGTCAAATAAAAAAATTAAATTTATATTAAATTTTTTATCTTCTTATTATTAATTTGAAATTGACATTATAACAAAATATTTCATATAAATTTGATAAAATTTGCATAAAAGATAAATTTTAAATGTTAATTCAAATTTTGATATAAATAAATAAAAAAAACAGATATACACATGCCACCCATGAAATTACAAATACTAAAGCCTCGTTTAGTATTACTATTGGCATAGCTTTTGAGATCAAAATTTGCTTTTTACCCCAAACGCAATGCTAACTGGGTAAAATATTTTTGCCTTTTGGTTTAAAATCATGGTTTAATAACCCAAACCAAAAAGTTAGAAAAATAGAGCATTTGCAATTTGAAATAGGCTTTTAGATGAAATAACTTTATTATTTTTACATCTTTAAACTTTTATCATTGTGAAAATATATATTTTTTTAATATTTAAACTTCTTAAAGCACTTTTTCGCATCAATTCTAAACACTTAAAATTTTTGAAGCCATATTTTTCACCATATTTTTTAAATACATTCTTTTAACCCGAGCTTTTTCAAATTTAAATTTTTTCTAGTAGTAAACTAGGCCTCAATTGAAACAATAGAAGGGATCATAAATAAAAATGAAATCTTTTTCAAAGGTTAGATATCAACACAGACACCTAATTTTGGACTCAAGTAATTTAAATTGGTAAGTTGGACCTTTTAGGCCATTAATTAAACTTTGGTCTGTATTGCATTGTAAGAAACCATTTTTTTAAATTAATTTTAATTTTATTCTCAATTTCAAAGTTTAAGGAAAAAAAATAAAAGCTAAAATGATAGGTTTTAAAAAATTATCAATTTTGAAATCAAAGATTGAGGGTTAAATTTTTTAAATTTAATTAGAAGTTGAAATCAAGGGTTGACTAAAATTGGTGAACTGAAATTGATTAGGAATTAAAATTTTGGATTTTATTTTGTATTTATTATAATTTGGAAAAAAGATTAGTGATTGATCTTGGTTTTTAATACTTAGCCTGCCAATCTCTCTTATAAATAAGACCCAAGGATTCTGATACAGTAACTAACCCGCTACATATTATATATAAATTATAGATAATATATACTATATAATATATATAATATATTATATATAATAAAAATATTTTATATCAAAATTTGAATTACTTTTTAAAAAATAATATAAAATATTTTTAATTTTTTATTATTTTAAATAATATTTTTAATATATATAATTTATATTTAATATATATTTAAGGTCGGTTCCCCTGGTATAGGGATCGTCCATATATTGAAACATATATTAATATATATTAAAATTAAATATATCAGTTTTGATCATTTATACATTCAGTTATAGGCATCTATATATTTAATTATGGTCATCTAAATATTCAGTTATAATTATATTTTTTATTTTTATTACTTTTAAATAGTATTTTTAATATATATAATATTTTAGGGTTGATTCCCTGTATAGGAATCGACCCTCTATATATTGAAACATATATCAATATATATTTTATAATTAAATATATCAGTTTTAGTCATTTGTATATTCAATTATAGGCATCTGTACATTCAATTATCGACATTTATACAATGAATATATTTTTTTATTTTTTATTATATATAAAATTAAGATATATAATACATATTAGGAGTCGGTTCCCTTGGTATAGGAACCGACCCTTCATATATTAAAACATATATCAATATATATATTGAAATTAAATATATCAGTTTTGATCATTTATATATTTAGTTATAGGTATCTATACATTCAGTTATAGTCATATGTACATTCAGTTATGGTTATATTTTTTATTTTTTATTATTTTTTAAATAGTAATTCCATATTTAATATCAAATATTTTTAATCTTTTATTATTTTTAATATATAAAATTTATGTATAATATATATAATTATATATTATATATAATATGTGGGGGGTCAGTTCCTTTATAAAGGGAACTGAATCCCACATATATAGTATTATAATATATTTTATATAATATATAATACATATTAATTTGAGATTTAATATAAATATATTTTTATTTTTATTATTTTTTAAATGATAATTCAAGATTTTATATAAAATATTTTTTTAATATTTTATAACTTATAAATAGTATTTTTAATATATATAATTTATATATAAATAGGGAGGGTGGGTTCCTACCAAGGAAGGGAATCG
Organism: Adansonia rubrostipa; assembly: GCA_038381775.1. Taxonomy (NCBI): domain Eukaryota; kingdom Viridiplantae; phylum Streptophyta; class Magnoliopsida; order Malvales; family Malvaceae; genus Adansonia; species Adansonia rubrostipa. The sequence goes on from JBBYHM010000026.1 coordinate 6,583,557, forward strand.
ACCCTCCATTGAGACTTGGAACAGAATAACAAAGGAAAGAATGAAATCAAGGATAAAAAAATAATTACAATTTTCTTATTAATAATAATTATAATAGTTATTTTCTTTTTTGAAATTATTCTTTTCGGTTTCAACTTAGTTTAATAATTTATGGTCTATTTTCCTTTTTGGAATTTTCCTAAAATGCTATTTGGTTTCTTTTATATTTCAATGTTTTTGTACTATTTTATTACTTTATCACCTTTTATATTTCTCTTATACCTTAATTTTTTTCACTTTTTGTTTTGAATTGTTTTTTTTAGTAAAATTATTTGTAAATTTATTTATTTATCAATTAATTCTTTATCGTGTTTATGTTTATTTTCTTTCTTATTTAATTTTTGTTCTCACTTAGTTGTTTACAATAATAGATTTCAATATAATTTGTATAATAATCTTCATTTTAATAAAAATTAATTGAGGACTATCCATAGAAGGAATTCAAAGTAGTCACACATGGTTGACTTCTAAGAATTTCTTAGGTGAGAAAATTTTACTTAAATTCTACTAGCACGATGAATAGTTTAGTTGATAAGTTTCAATATTAAAAATCTCGATTAATTTAATAACTTCATAATAAAAATCCAATTAAGTAGAAATAAATATTTAAGCCTTTTACTTCTCTATAAAAATATAAAAAGAAATCCGACGATGGAACCTCTTCAAGGGAGCAAACAGATTCCTTTGAATACCCTTAAAGCAACAAGATATTTCTTAAAATTTCACCAGTATGATAGAGAATTATTCAAAAAATATTTTTAACATTTAAATTTTGATTAAATAAACAAATAAATTAGAGTTTAAGATAAAATTATAATCCTCTTTTCTTCACATAAAATATTAAAATAAAATGCAACGATGGAGTTAATTAAGCAAATGGATTTCCTTAAACATTCTTGAGGTAAGGAAAATTTTCTTGGAATTCCATTAATATGATGGAGAATTCTTGGAAAATATTTTCAACATTTAAATACAAGATTAACAAATCAATACCTTTTTCAATCATAGGACCTTTAGTGCAACATTAGGCTAACTAGGTACTATCTTTACAACAGGCATTATGGGGATGCCGATCTTTCACCATATGTAACTGAACTCCTAAATCTAGTTTTGAATGTAGACTAGAATCTATTCTTTTTAGGGTACCTTAGTTAAGCTTAGGATAAACTTAAAAAGAATATATTCATATAAGTGACCTAATCACACCTTAAAAAGGATTAGTGACAATTCCCACCTTTTAGTCTAATGGTTGAATTCGCATTTGGCACATTATGGCAATCAATCTTTAAATATATTTTTTTTCTGTTAAGAGTCAATGTTAATGCTTTCTATTCATTAAAAAATCACATATATCACATGCTCCCAAAGCCAACCCTAGACTAATTGCTATTAGCCTATAAAACAGAAGCTTAAGGCTCAAGGTGGGTCTCTAAGCACATGAAAACAAATTGAAAGTCGAATCTTGATTCTTGAACGTGTGGTTTAATTGCACTAAAAGACCCTGAGACATAACAGCCAAGGTCTACCTGAGTTACTAGTTAGCGTATATATCGACATCTACACATTGTAGACAAAAAATAGTCCTGAAAGTTTCAAAATATTCTTCCTATGTATCAATACCCTTATTTTTAAGAATATGGGGAATCAAACAATAAAACTCAAGAACCTAATATTTAATGATAGCCGTAAAATTCTTAGAATCTATATGGAAAATATGGAAACTTTAAAATCCTAAGTCTAATGTAAAGATGAATCCAGTCTCTACTTTACATTTTTTGATAGTCTACTTGATTGATATTGAAAAGTTCAAAATGTCTACCAGGGTAAAACCTAAAATTCAGAAAAGAGGTCAAAAGGCAATTGAGATTTAGGAATCTGGGGCACTCTTCGATGTCTAAGTTAGCTCAAGGATTTTGTAGAAAAAAAATTAGAGAATAAAGAAGGACAAGAATAAGAAACAAAGGGGTTATTCTTTCATCCTTTTTACCTAAAGGCTTTGTAGTCCCTTTTATAATAGAGCTTCTGACGTGCCTTTTAACTTTGTCTAACTGTCACTATCTTATTATTACTATTTTTTAGGCTAATGTCTTTTAACTACATTTATCAAAATATTTTGGTAGTTGGTCTTGGACAAAAGAAGTAGGATCCAAGATGTGTTCCTTAGATACGTCTAATCTAGGATAATTTTTAAAGATGTTGTCCAAAAGGTCTATCATGTCTGAGTACCTCTGGTATTTGGGGATTTTAGTGATTAGCTGAGCACACTATTAATGTCTAGGTGTTACTGGGGTAATCAGGCAAGGTCATTCGGGTGATCCACTTAGAAAAGGGGTGAGGTCATTTAGGCGACCCACTCATTCAGGGTATAACAATTGCCCCTAAGGCTAAAGGCAGTTTATGAAGTGATTGGGCTTAACCTTTAGTTGAAATACTGATTATTTGAAGATTGATATGGCATCAAGAATTTGGAATCTATTTGTATTATGATCTGACATGTTAAGATTTGGTTTCTACTTTTTTTAATGTAAGATGTACAATCTAACAATTTAATGATGTGTACAGGAAAAGATTAAATGGTGATGTGACACATGGTTCTTACTATGTTTTCGAGGACAGGCATTGATAAGTATGTAAGAAAAGGTTTCTTTTGGAGATTTGTCAAAGTCTTTTACATTTAATAGGTCTGCTCTTTACAATTTTCAAGTTTTCTCTTTATTCTTTATCGCTATCGCTATTAGTGTTCATTTTCTTTCCCTTTCTCCTTTTGTGATTATGGGCTTTTTAGGTTTGGTTTTTGTTTCTTGCAATGAAAACTTTGTTTTGTGGCTTGTTGCGAGTCATGAGCGTGGAAATACTTGTGATCATTCTTTGCATTCTTCATTCATTAGTATAGTTTAACAATTTTTGGGTAAGTTTCTTGAAACCTACCTTATTTGATCTTGAATAGTTTAGGTTTACTATCTGTTGGTGTTTGGTGGATGGATGATCTAGTCAGAGTGCCATTTATTTATAAAGTCTGTTGATAAAAAAAGGTACTTTAGAAAATACAAGGTTAGAAGTGAGGAGTCAAGTAGAAGCATTAATTAGGGCTAGTTTTGCATAGTTTCATGATCAACATTTTATGATGATATATAGGGGTGAAAGGCATATTACAATAATAGGTTACCATGGTGGAAAATCAGGCTAAGTTTCAGAGTATCGAATGGTCTATTGACGTTATAGTTTCTCATAACATGCTATTAATCGCCGAAATAGAATAGATGCTTGAAAAGGTAAAGAATAGTACTAAGTAAATGATAGATTTAGGGGATTTAGATATTGAGCCCTTGGAGAGGTATGTTGGGGATGTCTTTATGATGACTTTGCGTAAGTGGATGGCTAATATGGGGCTAAATTTTGACCAGTGTGTAATCTTTGAGCCCTTTCTAGAATAAAAAGTGACGAGTAGGGATGGAACCAACATTGTTTTTTATTTTCCCATCTTTAGAGGAGGGTTTCATCATCTTTTAGAACCATTCTTTTGTTTATTGTTAAAGGCATACAGGTTGTTGCTAAATCAATTGAAGCTAAATTCTTAGGGATCATGGTGACCTTCTTCTTGATGTGTAAGGAGAAAGGATGGATGCCTTTCATGAATGTTTTAAGAACATTGTTCATGCTAAAAGGAAATGAGTCGTGCCTGTATCATGTACAAGTAAGAAGCAATGGAAGATTAGTGACTCCCTTCCTTTGAATGCCTACTTACTGAAATAGTAATTCTTTATCGTGCGTAAAAGGGAAGACATAGAGTAAGGCTTCCCAATTTGGTGGAGTAATAAGTCCCCTTCGAGTAATATGAAGTCCTTATTTGGTAGTTTGAGAGGAGGAGCAAGTGAAATTTTTTAAAGAGAGACAAGTGAGCTGCTAAAAATATATGACACTTTATAATGTCCAAAGACTTGTTTGGTTTTGGCATAGAAAAATGTTCTGGAAGGAGTGGCATGTCCTTTAGGAAAACAAAAGAGGGGTCATCTCTTTAGGGCCTAGAGGACTTTATTTGGTATGTACGTGTGCTTTTGAATGTTTGTTACAGCATTTAGGATTGGTTTACATTTTTTATTACTTTGTTGGTATTCGTAGAAGGTGCGACTAGTGAAGAAGATTTAAAGAATGCTGCAAAAGAGCCTTTTAGTGTGTAGGATGCCGATCATGGTTCTATGGGTGGTGATAAGTTGTCCTCGAGCCATCTTGTAGCTGATCAACCATCTATCCTAAACCAGAAGAGGATACAGTCTTTTGAATTTTAACTTGATTGATCTATATTTATCTAATACTGCACATGCCTTATTTTATCACAAGCATGGATCCTCTTCAAGCAATGTTGGCCAAGCGTGTGGCTAAATAGACAGTAGCTAAAAGGGCTGCTCGCATAAATTAAAAGGGGAAGCACAAGGGTTGGAAAAGGTAATGAGGATCTTTCTATAGCAAAGAAGACAACCATGGGGAAAGGAAACACTTTCGTAGAGTAGTAGGTGATCACTTCTACTCTTGCCACTACTTCAACTATGACTGCTTTGTCTAGTGGGGCTGAGGCCATGGACGCCATAACAGTGTCCACAGGTAAAGCTATGTCACAGTTGCTAAGTGCAACTTGAACACCTACCTCTCATGGCTTGCCTGATGCGATGAGTGCAATGACACTATAGGTTCTACTGGCAGTCCACAACTCATACTATCAAAAAAAGTTTTAACATATAGCTAGCTTCATAGGAGTGTGTCTCCTCCAAACAATGGAGCATTTAATGAAGAAGACTCATGTGCAGAATCTCCATAATACCCTAGTGTGCCTAGCAAAGGTAATGATTTTGTTTTACTAATTTTTATATATGTTTCTACACCTATGTTATTTTTATAGTTGTTGACGGTGATTGTAGGCGATGCATTGTGGGTTTGTGTATAACTGCTAGATGGTGGAGTGGCAAGAGAAGTTTGATAGGGCCAAGGTGGATGCTTTCCACTATACCAACCTTAGTAAAAAGTTTTAAGGTTAGCTAAAAAAATTGATAGAGTCCTTGAAGAATGCGAAAGAGAAATATGCTAAGAAGATTGCCTAGTTAAAGAAAGAGTTAGAAAAGGCAAAGGAAATAACTGTTGATGTTGTGAAAAGGCTAAAAGCCTGAGATGTTGAATTGGTGACTGCAGTAGAAAAGATATCAGGGCTTGAAGCTTAGAATAGCGAGGAGGAGGCTAATCTTTAGGTCGAGCTAAAAAAGCAGCATGAGCAACTATACAATAAGCTCTTTTGCTTTTATGGATGCTTTTAGGTGAAGTATTCTATATGGAATGTAGTTGTTGTGCGGTCCTTTGGACTTGAGAAATCTCAATTTAGGCTAATTGTTGTCCTCTCAGGAGAGTTTTAATATATTAATGCCGGAGCAACAATAAGTAGCAAAAGAGGGAGTAAGGGATGTTGTCTTAATTACTCTAGCTTTCGAGGAAACAGATGGTACGGATGATTCAAGAGAAGAAGAAAAAAAGGATGGAGAACAGGTAGAGCAGGATTCGTCTACTGACGGAGGCTCTGAGTAAGCCTACTATTTCTGATTTTTTGTAATTAATTTTTGTAATGAATTTTCTAAGGATTAAATTCTTTATTTTTGAATGAAAAAAATTTATTGCATTCTTAATATTTGTGTGGAATAGTTTACATGCCTCTTTTTAAGATGGTGTTAGGATAACTTTATGTTACTTTGCTTGCCAAGAAGTAGATCTTGGTTAGACATTTTGGAATGTCAAGTAGGATTTATTTGTATCTTAAAGATATCCTATTTTGACAAACATAGTTTTAAGGTTGGTTGACTATGACATGAAAAGGGATATTCATGAAATGTTATTTACACCTTTGAGGTCGTAGGTTGTAAGTGGCTCCATGTTACTTTTAAGCTTTTTTGAGAATAGACTTTATGGGGTCATCGACAAGCTCGGATGTCTTAGTGTCACTTGTTTTGTAAGACCTTTGAGGTCCTTTGTAAGCCATAGTGACTAATTTTACATGATTAAAACCTTTGAGGTTGTCCATAATTTTGAGTGATTCGGTGTAACTTGTGCATTTGGAGATAAGACCTAGAGGTCATAGTAACTTATTGTTACTTGCTTGTTATTTGTTGGGTAGTTTGAAGTCATAATGGCGATTTGAGCATTTGCTAGACTACTAGAGTTTTTAAGATCTGTAACAAGGATATTTTATTAGGATAAGGAATACATATAGTACTTGTTTACATGTACAACATTCTAAGTATTTGGAATGGCTTTACGAGTCATATTTTCCAATTTGTATGCTTTGGTTATTTAATATGGGTCTTTTCAATTTGGCGATAGCTTTATTCATTCTCCTAGTAGTCGACTAGCTTGCAACATCATAACACTAGGTTGCCAATTTGAAATTATCTATTGTTGACCTTTCTATTGTAGTATCTAGACACTTATTGTGCTCGAGCTGCTATCCGAGTTATGGCCTCGTCTTTGCTTTTTTCTAATTAGTCCAAGTTGGTCCTTAAGTGGGATTCGTTTAGTTGATAACCTACATTGGTGGTTGGGACATTGTGTATGGCAATTTCAGCCACAATGACTGCTTCAGTGCCATAGATAACGTTAAATGGTGTTGCCTCGGTAGCCTGGGTTTTGGTTATTTTGATCACCCAAAGAATACTTGCCGCTTTTTTTACCCATGCATCTTTTACATCATCTAACTTCTTTTTCAACAGTTGTAGTATATTCTTGTTCATGGATTCGACTTGAACATTAGATGGGGATAAGCAACTAGGCTATGCATTAGATTGATATGGAACCTTTCATAGAAGTCCTTTAATTTTTCTATCTACAGTTGTTTCTTATTGTCAGCTACAAGAACATTAGGAATTCCAAAAATGTATAGTGGCCTCGTGTTTTGCTTCAACCCATTTAGTGAAGTACTCGCAAGTGATAATCAAAAACTTTAGTTGTAAGGTCACAACAAAAATGGAACCAAGATTTCTATTCTCCACATGCAGAAAGCTATGGGCTAAAAACTTGTTTTAGTGCTTTTACAAGTTGTTATGTATTTTGGTGAATTGGTGGCATTTGTCACATCTCTTTACCATGATGGTTGCATCTTTTTTCCTAGTTGGCCAGAAAAAACCTTGCCTCAAAGTGTTTTTGGAAAAAGCTCTACCACCCAAATGATTACTGCAAACATTTTCGTTGATTTCCCTTAAGATATAATTGCCTTCGTCCAGGGTTAAACATTTGAGAAGGGGGAGAGTGAAAGATTTATGTACGAAATATCGTTGAGAATTATGTACCTTATAGCCCTTTTTTCTAGCCATTTTCATAACAAAAGATTGAAAGGTATAGTGTTATACTGGAGAAAAGATAGGATAAGATTCATTTAATTATCATCATTGCTAGCGGTTAGCTCATAGATGTGTCTATCATAGTTGGGTACCTTTATACATTTAGGAAAATTTTTCCTTTGCTTGTTATTTCTATGCTGCTCGCCATTTTAGATTGTGAGTTAGCTCAAGTGTTTTGCTCTTAAGGTATTTGTTCTACGACCATGTGATTAAAAGATTTGCACAATCCTATAATCATGCTATGGTATTTGGACAGTAGTTGATCTTTGACTTTGTATACCTCGTTCATTTGGTTTATAACTAGTTAAGCATTTGTGTATGTTGTGAGATGGCTAGCTCCCAATGGTTTTGCTAGTTTAAGTCCGGCAATTAGTGCTTCATACTTTTCTGCATTAATTGAGGTTAAAAAGTTAGCAGGCAGTCCATATTGCCATTCTTAGCGTTTTGGATCAAGTAGCAACACTCCAGCTCCTCATATTTCTTTCCTGGATGATCCATATAAAGGGTCTAACATTTAGTATTATCTTTGATTACAAACAGCTGATCTAATTATGTTGTTCCAGGATTTGATGTAGCCTCTTTAGAGGATACGAAAGAGCATTTAGCGATGAAGTCTGCTAAGGCTTGTGCCTTAATTGCTTTTTTTATACAGTAATGGAGACTAAATTTGCTAAGCTCAATGCTTCACTTGATCATTTTGCCTACTGAATTTGTCCTCGAGAGTACCTCATTCAAGGGTTGGCTTGCAAAAACCGTGATTGGGTGCACTTAAAAGTGATGCCTCAGCTTTTTACGGCTATAATGAGAGTATAAACTAGCTTTTCGATTTTGGTGTAATCTGTTTCATCGGCCTAAAATGCCTTACTTACATAGTAAATAAGATATTGTGTTCCATCTTCTTTCTTTAATAGGACTTTGGCAATTGTTTTGTCCGATGCTACTATGTACAAAAATAATTATTCTCTTAACATTGTGTTGGCCAATAATGGTGGTGAACAAAGGTATTCCTTTAAGTTGCTAAATGACTGTTGGCATTCTTGTGTCCATTTGTATCTGTTTACCTCTGAGTACCTTAAAGAAAGGCAAACATTTATCAGTGGACTTGGAAAGTGATTAAGTGCTACTACTTTAGCTGTTCGTCATTAGACTTCTTTATTTGATCTTGGTAAGCTCATAACTGATATGGTTTTTTTTTTTTTTTAGTTTGCCTCCATTCCTCATGAAGACACCATGAAGCCCAAGAATTTGCCTATGGCTACTCCAAATACACATTTCAAGAGGTTAAGCTTCATGTTGTATTTGCTTAACGCTTGGAAGGTTTCGGCTAGATCTTCTATATGCTGTTTGATGGAGGGGCTCTTGACCAACATATCGTCTACGCATACTTTCATGGACCGTCTAATTTGGCTTTTAAAAATCTTGTTGACCAACCCTTGATAGGTGGCTCTTGTATTCTTCATGCCAAAGTGCATTACTTGGTCATGGAATGTCCTTTTCTCGTTAACAAATACTATTTTTTCTTGATCTAATATGTCCATCTTGACTTTATTATAGATTGAAAAGGCATCCATGAAGCTCAAAAATTTATGGCTGGCAGAAGCGTCAACTAGGCAGTCTATGGCTAGTAATAGGTAGCTACCTTTGGGGCAGACTTGATTTAAGTATGTGAAATTGATACACATCCTACATTGACAACTTAACTTTTTGACCATAACCATATTTTCTAGCCATTTTAGGTGTTTTAACTTTGTGGATGAAGTTTGCAGTCAGAAGTTTATCTACTTCTTCTTTGATGGCATTAAGGTGTTCTGGTGTAAATTAGTGTTTCTTATGCTTCCCTAATTTAACCTTCAAATCAACATTGAGTGAGTGCATGATAACCTTTTCGTCAATGCCTAGCATGTCAATTATTGACCAGGCAAAGACCTCAGCATTCTTTTGCAAGAATCGTATCATGTTGCCTTTGTCAATTTGGTCAAGTGAGGCTCCTATACTTACAAAGAGATCAGGATCTATCTCGTATAGGGCAACCTTTTTAGTTTCTTCTATAGGTTGTAGCTTATAATATTTCACACCAGTTTTGACATCAAGGCTATCAAGGGTAAGGGATTGGAGTTTATCAAGTGCGATGGTATTGACAGCCATGGCTACAAGGTAGGGTTATTTTCTTGTTACTCTACTTTGGCTAGTTCTTTCTAGCTAGCTTGATAGAGAGTAGGTGGCATTGGCAAATAGTTGTCTGATTGGATTACATGTATCTAGTTCCTATTGGCATGGGGAACATGATATTGAGATAATATACCACAGTTACACTTTTAACCTTCTTCATCACCAATTTGCCTAGAATGATATTGTAAGTGGCAAGTTGTTCTACCACAGGAAAATCTACCATAGTCGTTATTGTTTATTTGTTATCTCCTATGGTGACAAGTGACGTGATAATTCTTTTGACTGGGATTGGTTAATTGGCTAACCCATATATTGGCTGAGAGAAAGTTAAGTCCTTTTCCTTGAATTCCATCTGAAGGAAAGCATTCCATTATAGAATTTCAACAGTGTTACCATTATCTATTAGGATTTGGTTGACATGGTAATTGCTTATTGCAACAGATAAGACTATAGGATCATTACCATTGTCTACTATCGACTTAGTATCTTCCTCTCTAAAAGTTACCTGCCTGTCATCTTATTCCATTCTCTTTAGGGTTATGTCGATGGCCGTGATACTACACAGGTAAGATTTTCACTTGGATTTACTTTTGGCCCCGTCTTCAATGGTGCCCACAATGACATTGATAATGCTGATAATTGGGCACTTTATTATCATTCTATCGTGGATTCATTTAGGCGACTGGTTAGATTTAGTTCTGTCGAGTTTTTCTTCACAAACTGCTTCTTCTCGCCTTTTCTGATAGTGATACGATCGCATTTTTAAGACTGACACAATTTTTTTTTGATGTGGCCAATGTTGTTGCAGAAATCAAAATGTTTACTAGTCTTTCCTGCTTCGTTCGCCTTTCATTGACGGAGGTCATTCCACTAGCCTGCTCCTCATGTGGTATCAATGATCTAGGTTTTGCTAGTGTTAAGAGAGGTGTAGGAGTTATATTTAGTGTAGGAAAGAGTCTATTCTCGTTTAATGCTCTACTGTTAGCCATTTTGGGTCTGGCCAGATCTGTTGTCTCTTGCTTGTTTCATTTAGAAGCGATCAATCTGCCTTACAGGTCTATTGTGATGATAATTTCTCTGCTCATTGTCTTTCCTTTCTATTTTCCTATTGGAGATCTTAATTTCCTCAACCTTAACATATTTCTGGGCTTTCTCATAAAGTTGGTATAGTTTTATTGGTTGGGCATCAATGAGTGCATACTTTAAATACTTATGGCATACTCTCGAGATAAATGCCCAAATCGCCAATTTTTCATTTAGGTTACGAACTTTCAAGATTTTCCTTGTTAAAGCATTTTACATATTCCCATATTGTTTCTTCTAGGCTTTGTTTAATGGCCATGAGGCTGGCAGAAGTTTTGGTTGCTATTATGTAACTTTCAACTTGCACGAGGAAATTTCTACCTAATTGATCAAAGTTGGTGACGGATCCGAGGTGAGGGAATACCACCACGTGCATGCTGGACCTCGTAATGTTGTTGGGAAGATGTGGTGTTGCATCACATTTAGGACGTTGCTAAGATTATGAAATGCCTAAACATGGTTTAAATAGTCTGCCGAGTTGGCTATCCGATCATTAGTGTCAGGGGATAATTTGGTTTTTCTAGGGACTGAAACTTGTAAGATAGTTAAAGATAAGGGGTTGTGTTCGTTATCGAGCCATTCCCAATCATTTTTATGAGAATCTTCAGATTCTTGATCTCTTGTTTTAGTGTTGCTATTGTTCCGCAAGCTTTGCATCTAGATTATCATTTGTTCCATTTATACGTTGGGGCTGTTTTGTTTGTTGGGCCAATGTTGAATAACCTATTGAGTTTGGTTCTCAAGTTAAGCTAGATGGTTTGGATAGTTAGTTGGTTGCAAGGTTGGGTAGTTAGCCCGAGAGTGCACTAACTAGGCTAGTTGTTGCTGAGATTGCTGTATGGCGACTAGTTGGTTTGTTATTGCTTCGAACTGGGCTTGATACTGACTATGATAGTCAAGAGGTGCCATGGGAGGTGTGAGGATGGGTGGGAATATGGAATACGTTGGTCATGGGGAATGGGTGTAGAGGGAGTTGAATGGGCCTGCAAAGCTAAAAGGTGGTTCATGGGATGGGGTACAGGGAAGTGTTAAGTGGATATCATAAGAATTTATGTCTACAGCCAATAGAATAGGGATTGCTTGGTTGTTAGGGCAGAACGGTTGAGTATTTGATGTTTCATGGGACAATTGGTTGTGACCAGAGGAGTTGGTTTCCGTTGGTAAGAACATGCCCAGAAGGTTTTGGTAGTAACTAAAAAGTGGCTGAGGTAGCCATGAGCTCATGGACATGACAGCTTGAGGGTGCAAAAGGAGATTTCTATAAAGGGAAGTGGAGGGATTGACTACTAGGGATGAAACCTAAAATACAGAAAAGAGGTTAGAAAGATGCCGGAGTTAGGACTTCGGGGCACACTCTGATGCCTAAGTTAGCTCAAGGATTTTGCAAGGAGGAAATTGTAGAACGAAGAAGGACAAGAATAAGAAAATAAGGGCTGTTTTTTTTTTATAGTCTTTACTTGGGCCCTTTTATAGTTAGAGCTTCAGATATGCCTTTTAACTTTGTGTAACCATCACTGTCTTAAAATTACTAGTTATTAGGCCAGTAGTTTTTTAACTGCGTTTATCAAGATATGCTAACGGCTAGTCTTAGACAGAAGGAGCAAGATTCGGGATGTGCTCGTCGGAGACATTTAATCTGGGATTTTTTTTTAGATTTTTGTCAGTAGACTCTGTCATATCTGGGGAGCGCCTCAGGCATCTACGGATTTTGACAATTAGCTGAGCGTATTATTAGTGTCTGATTGTTATTGGGGCAATTCATTCGGGCAACCCACTTATAAAGGGGGCGAGGTCATTTATGCAACCTGATCATTCAGGGTATAACAACATTCTTTCTTGCTATGTTGCCTTTGTTAATTAATTTTGAAGCATGGGGGCCAAGAATTGCGAAAGGAAAAAAGTGCCATAAATGAATGAAGCTTGGAATTGAAGTTGAGGCTACTGGCTGAACAGAAGGACAAAACATATTTCACTTGTACACGATGCAAATGATATGGTCCATATTGTTCTGTGCAGCCTGCTATCCCGCCAAACAGAAGAAACAATGGCGTAAATATAATATGGGGTTGGGTTTTCGGTTTTGTAAAATATTTAAGGAATATCACACTCCGAAAATCTGTTAGGTCACTGGCCCTGTGACCTTGTATTACAACAAGCCCATGGAAAAGGGCTTGCTATTGCTATTGTTATTGCTATTGCTACAGGACTTTATTTCTGATTGATTTAACAAAATCCCAAAGCACTAGTTTTCTAATGCCTTTTATTTGTATAGAAAATAGAAATAGAAAAGATGACTTTGTCTTAATATTTACGCTTCAATTTAGACAATCTGTCTACATATGCAGATCCATATTTAGCTATGTTTTACTTTTGAAGTCAAAATATTCAAGCATCTTGAGGTTCTAAAATTGGAATTCGAAATTAGTACAAGTTAAGGGAATAATAAATCTTGTTTTGCTCATTCTAGAAAAAAATTTAGGCGAATGAAATGTTGGGAGGATCAGTTATAACGTATATAACAACAAAAAATCATGTTAATGATGTCCATGTTCGTTTATCTGAATGAATTGTATTTGGAAATTAATCTCATTAGCTTTTGCATTTCTTATAATTATATGAATTCAAGATCATATCTTGAACTTCTGTTTTCTTAGTTTAAACAATCAATCTTTAAAATTGGTATTCAACAAATTTGATTTGAGATCTAAATTTTAATATCTACGTCTCTTTCCTTACTTCCTAGACTTTTATATATTAAAAAAAGAAAAAACAAGAAGTCATAATGTCACTAGCGGGATAGTCTTTCTTTTGTACCAAGCTTTGCGTTGTTATTCTGCCAAGATAAAACTAGCAGTTTCCCATCATTATAGGAATCATCAATCTGGCCAAGCAAGCGCCATCATTGGAAATCTCTCTCTCTCTCTCTTGTATAGGGGCCTGGGGGAGGGGGGGGGGGAGATTGAAAAGCGTTAGTGTCCTCTCAACGTTTCATTCATGATAAAGTGAAGAGCTCTTGAGTGGCACAACCCTTCTACCAAATCCCAACTTAGTAATACTTTATTTCTTTTTTTACTAGTTTTGATTTTTGGCTTACATAGCAAGATAAATCAAATTCCAATGGTCACCACCTTTGCTTATACACCAAAGAACCCAACCGTCAAATTGAATATTTCTGCTCCAAAACTCTTCAGGCTTCAGAGACAAAAGAAAGAGATTAATCACATTTCTCTAAAAAGCTTTTATGCTTGTTTACGAAGAATAATACAATGAGAGCCAATGTGGCCACACTCTCTAACTGACCTTAATCATGCGGTTGCTTCTACTACACAGGTTCTTAAGCTGAGTTTTTCCAACCTTTTGTTGTCGACAAGAATCTTTAAAAAAAAATTGAATCACCATATATAGTTTTCTTGTATATATTCAATTGTATTGAAACCTGTCAGCCAACTTGGGTGTTGAAATGGTGACTTCAGCTCCTGCCAAAATACTCATTGGCATCTCATTAGACCCAAATGACAGCAAAGAACTCTTGTCATGGGCAATCAGAGTTCTAGCTCGTCCCCATGACGACATTGTTGCCCTACTGGTTCTTGGTTAGTACAATATTCATTAACTTACATCAAAGTTCAATGCCAATTGCTTTTGATTTTTTGTCTGTCTACTCAATTCTGGCTGAACCAAAATCTCGTTACCTTAGGAGAGCGAGTCTTTAAGTCATTGAATGTAAACGCGGGTTTAGTTTAAAATACTTTTGCTTGTTTATCAAAATGCAGTTGGTGAGGAACCGAAGAAGCGTAAATTGGTAAGACAAGATCAGGCAAAATTTCGCCAGGCAAAAGCTCATGTTATATCTGTGCTTGGAGAATTTGCTAGGTCCTGCCAGTCTAAGCAGGTAACCATTAATTCTGCAGAGGCGGATATAGTTTAACTTTAACCTGCCAAAACATACATATTTGGTTATCTATGTTGTGAAAATTTTTAGATAATAAGATGGTCATCCACCTTGTTCAGGTAAACTTGGAGGCAAAAGTGAGACTTAGCTCAAGTGTTAGAAAGGGCCTAATTGAGGAAGCAAAATCCATCTCAGCTGACTTTCTTCTTCTCCGTGGCTTCAGAATACGCTCAAAAGAGTGAGAAATCAAACAATCCTTGGATATTTTGATGTTTGATTTGCCTTTTTTTTTTTCTTTAATTTTTATCTCTTTGGTTTAGAACTTCGCATAAAATTACAAGATACTGTTTGGCGCATGCCCCGGAAGGCTGTTCAGTGGTTTCAATTGGGAGGTCTAAGCAGCTACTGCAAAACTCAAATTCAAATTCTACAGCTGCGCATTTTGATGGTTAGTTTACTTCCAAAAGAGACTTGAACCAATATAAATTCTTCCTTAGTTTTCGTTCCTTCTGAAGTTTTGATGATTCTGCAGAAACTCGTCAATGGAGCACAAGATGGTCTAACAAGAGTGATAACAGTGGCGAGGCGTCTATCTCCCCAGTGCAAAATTGTATTTTCTCCAAAAGAAAGGAGCAAAAGCCTTCACCAAGAACTGTTCTGGATGCACTTAAAAGAGAATCAAATAGCACAGAAGAGGATAGCTCTAGCTTTGGGGACTCAACAATAATGTCAGGGTCCCCTCCTCATGCGCCCAAGTTTAAAGGGCAATCCTGCATAAAGAAACAGATGTCACCTTACAAATTTATCTCAATGCTCTTTAACTCTCCACTAAGGAAAATAAAGCCCAGTTTATCCAATAAACAAAAGAAGCAGCCTCTGATGAAGTGCTTTAGCTATGCGGAGATCTCAAATGCTACAAATAACTTCCATCCAGGTAAAAATGAAACATACAGTTACTTCTCAGAAAAACAGGAAAATTTTTAAACTTGTACTGTTTTGGTCATTTGTCCATGAAATCGAGATCTTTAAACTCGAGATTCTTATGAACCTTCTGAATGTCTTTTTTCGTATCAGATAATATAGTTGGTCGAGGTGGGTATTCAGAAGTTTACAGGGGTGATCTTTCTGATGGAAGGGCTGTTGCAGTGAAGAGGTTGGCCAAGGACAACAAGGATGAAAACAAGGAGAAAGAATTCCTCACGGAATTGGGCATAATTGGACATATATGCCACCCAAATACTGCTAAGTTAGTTGGCTGCTGCATTGAAAATGGACTGTATTTGATTTTCAAATTCTCCGAGAAGGGAACTCTGGCATCTGCATTGCATGGTAAGAAGATCAACTCCCTATTCTGGATAAATTGCAGAATGAACTAATTTTTATAAGAGATTGTTTTTTGAGATTCAACTTCTTAATTGGGAATATTTCAATTGGGAGACTCCTCCTTAGGAAAAACAAGTGTGGTACTCGACTGGCCTGTTAGATACAAGATTGCCCTCGGAGTTGCTAGAGGTCTTCATTACCTGCACAAATGCTGCAAACACCGAATAATACATCGTGACATAAAAGCCTCCAATGTGCTTCTAGGACCGGATTATGAACCACAGGTGAATCAGCAGACAACCTCCGGAAATATTTTTGGAAAAATACAATACATGAGTTCTTTTTCTGAATGTAACTAGTATTTCATCTCTTTGTAGATCACTGATTTTGGTCTTGCAAAGTGGCTTCCTAACAAATGGACTCACCATGCTGTGATCCCAATAGAGGGAACATTTGGGTACCTAGCACCGGAGTATTTCATGCATGGAATTGTGGATGAGAAAACAGATGTTTTTGCATTTGGGATTCTTCTCCTGGAGATCATTACTGGTCGCCGGCCAGTGGATTCGTCAAAGAAAAACCTCCTCCTATGGGTAAGCATTAAGCGATATGCAGACTTCCAAAAGCTTTTGAAATGAATACCCATCCTATCTTAGTGAAAATTACATGCATAAATAGCAAATATCATAATTTTCCACTTTAGGCTGCCAATCAACTGTGGAAATTGAGTAAAGAAAAAGAAGAGGTAGAAATTTTCTGCAAAGACACAACTCTGTTTACATTGTCGCCGCAAATTTGAGATGACCAAATAGTAGATGTTAGTTTGGTGGCATAAGTTGCTCTGGGCCATATTGCAAAAAAAAAAAAAAGTTTTATCAACCAGTTTCGTATTGAAATGATTTTCATATATAGGCAAAGCCTCTTATGGAATCTGGGAATATCACCGAACTAGCTGATCCGAAACTGGAAGGTAAATATGATGAGGATCAGTTGCATAGATCAGTTCTAACAGCAAGCTATTGCGTGAGGCAATCAGCAGTATGGCGCCCCTCAATGAGCGAGGTACTTGAAATGCATGCATTCGGTAGAATTTTTCCAGTCATTTCTTAGAGGCAGTGCATTTGATGATATTAAATGCTTCAACTTCCCAGGTGTTGGAGCTTCTAATGACTGGCTATGACTCTGGTGTAGCAAAAAGCTGGAGAATGCCAAAGTTTACCTCTGATGAGTTGGATGATTACTCAATGGTTTTTGGATATGAGGTTCCAGCAGATATTTCCCTTGAGGAATTTTTATGAGTGAACCTACTACTTCAAAACAATTGTTGCAGCTTCAGGTGCCATGAAAGAGGGGAACCTGAGTGAATAGCATGTTGAGTTTCTTCTTTGTAACTTTCCATACATTTAAATATTGGCTATGGTAGGGAAATTTTGAATCTAGTTCATTCTTCACAACTGAGAACAGCCTTTCCCTAGATGTGCACAAATTAGTCATAATGTGAAGTATGCTATTGGATAAAAGTTTACCATAAATATATATATATATATATATATATATATATATATATATATACATTTGCAATTTTGAGTTATGATCCACTATTTTCTAATGAATGAAAATCGTCAGGAATTTTGTATGAATGACTCTCAAGGGAATTATTTTATCTTTTAGAACGTAATCCATTTGTTTCAAGAGTTGAGTGGATGGGTTTTTCCTTTTTGCTATCTTTTCTCAACACTGGAGTCGGAAAAGAAAATTAACATATTTACTCAGAATTAAGAATGATTCTAAGAGAGGCCTTCTAATGTTAATGGAGATCAATTTCTCTTTCGAGCATGCACTAGCCATCTAAAAAGTGTTATAATTTCTGAAAATGACCAGTACCGTTGTAAAGTAATAAAAAAATGTATGCTTTAATTGTTAGTTGTTAGAGAACAAAATGCAGAAATAATGGGAAGATTCTTTAGACAATTTAAAGGGTGTTTGAAGTCCAACTTCTTCTATAAATATTCTATGAGAGCAAAGGTAGGGAACCACATATATCTCCTTGTCTATAATTTCTCTATCCGTTATTGTTATAGGATTCGTTACAAACACCACTCAAGAAATCAAGGAATTGCTCTATGCCAGACCAATAGACAATCATTCTTATAAAAACTTTACAACTCTACTTCCATCTTTTTTCATGCAAGTCCAAACCAAGCCAGCTTTATGGTATGCCAAAGACTACTACATGAACCTCTACACTGCCAGCACCAATCACCCCATGCAACATACGTTTGTTCGACACCGAGAATGGATCATATGAAACAGATATATTTTGATATGGCATGATTTGGATGGAAGAGATATATACTGGGAGTAACTGTTACATGCAGTTCTTTCTTATTCCACACCTGTTGAGCAATCAGCCACATGGAACTCAGGTATAAATGGATAGGTGAGGTTCAAATAAAATTACATTCTGCCAAACTTGTTACATTCTTCTTGCTCCTATCCTGCTTACGCATGTTATTTCCCGGAACTTTCACTCTAAAATATCAAAGCACATAGCGAAGTTCAAACTTCGGTGCCTCTAACTTTGTTTGTGCTTGACAGTTCCATCTCAACCTATATTGACTATTTCCAGAGTTCACCAACTTTAGAACCAGAAAGACCAGAATCCTAAGAAGCCAGCTCCATGAACATTTATTTTAGTAAATATTTAATTAAGCCACTTCTCTTCAGGCAACGCAAAGGGATTCTGAAGTCACATTCCAAAGTTCAAATTTTATCATAGAATCTAAATGGCCCTCATCTTTGAGGGCCTTGCTTTTCTTTTTCTTTCTGCAGTTCCATAGTTGTCCTGCCAGGCCTATTCAAATGGATTTATCACTTGCTAAGTTGTGTATTGCACTGTTTCATCATTCCCAGCCCAAAGCAGAAGCATTACTAAAATTGTTTCCAGTGATTTTTATCACTTTCAGGGTTTGGTTAATTCTCTTTACTAAAGGCATTAAAAAATAATTTAACTCGTAGAGTATTGTACAGAAATTTTACTCATGTATTATGGTCCGAAGATCTTTAAAAGAACATACCAACGATTAAATACTTAAGATTTTAATTTGAAGATTATGATATGCATGAAAGAAGAGTATCTCTTCTTTTATAAATTAAAAGCATACATTTAAAAAAAAAAACACTAAAAAAAATCACGGTCCCCTACCCAATGGTATAATTATAAAGCAAGAACAAGGACCCGCACCCAATTGACAGTGGGTTAAAGAGGGTGCCCGGTTGACTGCTAAGTTGATTGGACATGTGATAGACGGATAGTGGATAAACATTGTGTTAGGAGAAGTGGGGGAATTGGACCACCATGGGGACAGTGGTGCCTGATAGGGCCATCCCACAAGGAGATAAGCATGGGCCGGCGCTGCACGTGAAGGGGATGAGGGGCTGACCCACCACAATGCCCCCCCATGTCCGGCCCCACCTCCAAAGCTAGCTACCGCACATGCATTTCTCACTGCTCACGTCCCCTTCTCTCTCCCACTGTCCCAATGATTCATCTCCAACAATTTAATACTCCAGTAAAATTTTAATATTATAAATAAATATAATATTATGGAAGTGCAGTGCTTTTATCTTTTCATTATTTTTGGGCTATTCATTTATTGAAAAGAAAAGGTTTTTGATTGGCTCATTGGTGCAAGTTAGTTGTCTCCTCCCCTTCGCTTTAATCCATGATTCCCATGATGTTCCATCACTGTTCTTAAACAAAGACATAAAGCTACTTTTTCTTTTGTTTTATTGTACCATTTGAGTAAAATGAAGGGAGAGGAAGAGAACTACTGTTTCCAAGTTTCATCTTTCTAGTCGTTGTGATTGAAGTCCTTTTTAACTTGGTCAATCATATTCATGCTTACCAAGAGAAGATTTTTCTTTTGCTATGTTTCAGAAATGCAGGTTTGAATGCAAGGATGAAATAATATTGGATGGTTGGTTTAATTATAAAATATTTAAATATTAAATAATATAAAATATATAATTAACAAAAATAAATATCTGAGTTAATAGTATGATTTTCAAAATTTCAAATTACATCATTTATAAAAAAAAATAGAATATATAATTAAATCAATTTTTTTTTATAAATTTGTTTTTATAAAGAAAACTGCAATCAACTAACTTTTAATATATATAATGAAATTATCAAAATACACCTAATGCATTATTCATGGAAGATATTCATAAAAAATCAAACAAAATCAATTTAAAAATAGAATTAAAACCGCATTTGATAGAATAAAATTCTTTAAGATCTTTTCTTTTCCATTGAGACAATGCATATTGACTCAGATTTACATTGGCAGCAAATCACATACCATTCTTTTTACATGAGGAGCATATCACACTTTTCATGCTGCTGGTAGCAATTTCAATTTTTTGTTTGTTTTTTTTTTTTACAATTAGGAAAGGCAATGACTAATTGGATACCTGACATTATTTAATATAATTTTTGTGGATTCTATATTTAGATAATTTTTAAATGAGTACTACGTCTACTAACCGTGTCATATTTGAAGTAGATTCGAATAGAAAACGTTTGAAATTCAAATCCAATTTGGTTTAGGCTTGAATAATATCAGGTATTCTAATCTAGAATCCACTTATACATTTGTTAAATGCCAAAAAAAAATTATATTTGTTTTGGATTTAAACGTTGGCATCTTATTATTAAAAATTCAAATATTTAGTAAATTTAAATAATTAATAAATATTTTTATTTGATTTAGATTTGAATTTGGTAATAATATTTATACAGAATTAATAATATTTGATATGACTATACGAATATAACAAACATAAAATTAAAAAAATATAACACTAATATATTATCAAAATCTATTTTATATAAATTATAAATGTATCAAAATAAATGTAAATATAAAAAATTTTAAACATAATTATAAGACAACAAAATATATGAATATAATATAAATATATAAATTTATAAATTTATATTTATACGATAAACTAATAATAAATACATTTAATTATCATATAAATTTTAGTTAAATTTGAATCCAATACTTAAAAAATCGAAGATATTTTTATTCGCCTTCATTTCATCCACAACAATAAGCATTCCTACCCTAGGACCTAGGCACTAGGTATGCCCAACCTCTCCGAAATATAGAACATTTTCCCTGTCACTCGGTAGGGAAACATGCCACTGACTCAAATAAAAATTTTTTCCTCCCCTCTAGGAAGAATTAAAGTGGATGAACAATTTTGACAACCTTTTAGGATCCATACTCCAAAATATTGAATATCCAACTTTCCCATTTGAGATTTTTCTTGAGGCAAGATTAAGGTATTTGCCTAATCAAGTTCGCCAAGTTTCTCAGTCAAACTTAAAAGTTAAAAATCTAAATCAATATGTAAATTAATAATTCTTTCTAAACAGATTTTTTTTTTTTTTGGGTTTAAATTATTTTCTTTTTATGTCTTTGGTATTAAATTAAGCATAGCCGAGTTATTATTATCATTCATTGGTGGATTTTAAACTTAAATTTTTATTTTCGTTTTTAAAAATATTTTTCTATGAAAAGCGTAATCAATTTATCATATAATGTTTTTTAGGATTAAAATAAAAAAAAAAATCAACAGAAATTGTGAGACACTGCACTCAATACACGGCCGAACTGTCCATCCAAACATGTCCTTCTTTCACGTAATGAAAAAAATTGTCATAGCTGCTATTAATCTGTCCAATTTCCTTCTCCAAGGGCCTATAATGATGGGGACTTCCTCAGGCGACTGGGGGCAGTCAAACCATCCTTTAATTCGAGATTATATAAATAAGACATAAAAAAATTAATAAAATTTATATAATATAAATTATTAATTTATTAAAATTTATATAAATATAAAATATTTTAAATTTAATTACGATAAAGTAAAATATATAAATATGATGTAGATATATAAATTTTTATATCTACTATATAAGTTCGATAAGTTGCACGGAAACAATCGATCTTGTTGGCAGGGAGAAATTGAGCCAAGTTCGAGCATAGCCGGCGTCTCCTGTTTATCCATTAGGGAGTTGTGGGTTGCTTTCAGAAAGATCGAAAGTCTAGCCAACTTGAAAATGCCATGCCTGGCCTCAAGAAAATTGCAACCACTAGTTCTAAACCTCTTGCAATTACGAAATATATAAAAAAATCCTGCCTAATATACTAATACGCATTCCCGATAATTAATTAGTAGGGGGGAAAACAAAAATCTTCGGCCAAACCCAAGACAAAGCAGCAGATCTGCGTGGGAGTGCATGGAGGAGACTGTCAACAAACTGAAGGGAACAAAATCCGGCGCAAGTAAATGTTCCTAAATTGGAAAAAAATGTGCGTTTGTCTCGTAATTTCCAAGTTGGTGCACGTTGAATCTGAACGAATGAATGTATCGACTGACCATTTTTTGGCTGTAACGAATACGTGCTGAATAAGATTAGGTTGGAATTTTTTTCTTTAAGTGAAGTTTTTTAAACTTTTCAATTAAGAATGATTAGAATTAAGATCAGACTTTTAAAATGTGAGATTATCAAAAGTTGTACGCAGTCACTAAAGTTAGAAGTTTAGCATTTGAAGAATAGATCCTATTGCTATTGGCAAGATCAAAGTTATTACAATTGATGGTTCAATATTAAATTTTATTATTATACTTCAATTTGAATTGATTTTGCTTGTCACCAAGATTTCATCTCGATCGTTAACATGATTTATTTTCGGAAAAAATGTCACCATAATTTTTTTTTTTTTTTGATATGCTATTAACTACTTAAAAAAAATTATACTTTCAATTAAATTCTAAAATTAAGCAAATTTTTTTTAAATAAAAGAATAAAGTTCAAATTTGAGAGTATAGTTATGTGCTAGAAGGACACTAATACCTCATAGTGTCCAGTCCAGATAATTATATTCATTAATCACATATTATCCATTAACTTTGACAGATATCCATAACTTAATATTTATATGTAATTTCCTTAATTTCTTTTATTGCAACAGAAAGCATTTTCATTTTTTTACCAACATAATTTGATCCCTTTTTTTAAAAAAAATTAATTTTTTCATTTTCTTTGGAAAAAAAAAAAAGCAAATGGGAATATTTTCTATTGAAAATCCTCTAAAAACCCAATACTTTGTCAACATTTGGAGAAATTTTCTCTCTAAAGATTTTCTTAGGAATTACTATTTGAACTTCCTAGATCAATCCTATTCTAGGAAATTCACATTTATTGCCATGATTAATATAGATAAAATCACACATTTGAATCAAATTTTCACAATTCTAGTAATTTTTCCTATAAAGAAAATCCATTTTTATTTGCTTTAACCAATGAATGGAAACCATTTGAATTGAAAACAAATCCGATAAATACCTTACGGTGTGTTTGGAAAAATTTTAAAATTTTGGAGAATTTTAAATTGCTAACATTTTAAAATACGTATCTTTAAAATACTAGCCTTTGTAATTAGGTTATTTGGGTAAACAATTTTGAGAAAAAAAATCAGAATTTGATGAAATAAAAAAATAATTATAATACTTATCAAAAAAGAAATAAAAAAATAACTATAATAGAGAAATTATACTATTAGAAATAAAATAAGAAAAATGGAAGTCATCAGATTTGTAAAAATGTATAAATATTAGTTAAAATAAAAAAATAATAATAATCACGTAAAAAAGAAACATAATAAAAGTTAATGTTTTAGTAAAAAAGCCAAGGAATTTCACAAATTTCTCTTTTGAAGGTAGAATTTGAAAAGAAAATTTAAACCATTTAAAATTTTTCTTTCAAATTTCAAAACTTCTAATTTTTATTTTGCCAAATAAAGGAATTTCATTTTAAAATTTTATTTTATTTTTTATTTTTACAAATAAATTACCTCCTCAAAATTCCTCGTTCAAGTGCAGAGACTTTGACAACATTTAGAGGGTTTTCTCACCTAAAGATCTCTTAGGAATCACTACTTGGACTTTCTTAGAATCCCCTATTTTTGGCTATTGATTCTTTGCTTTCTCTTGTGGTTTTTTAATTGATTGTCTTACTTCCCTATATAAGAGATGATGCTGCTAAGGTCGAGGACTTCCATTTATTGATTGCATTGGATTTTCTTCTGTTTGTAGGGCTCGATTGAGCCTTCCTTTTTTTTTTTTTTTTGGGATATTGCTAATTTTATTTCGTATTTTTCTTTCAAAAAAAAAAAATTTCTTTCTTGGATACGTGCAGTTCCCAGCCTTGTGAGGGCTTAGATTCAAGCTAAAATGCTACCACTTTTCGCAAGCATTTACAACTGTATTGTCACCAATTAAAAAGGGAACGAATGCCCCCTCCAATTCAAATTTGTTTCATTTATATCCACTAGGGTCAATTACATTTTATTTTTCATAAAGGTTAAATGTTTGAATTTATATCCAAATACGTATTTTATTTCTTACTTTAAAAATAGAAAAAAAAGTAGAAAAATAATATGAAAAATGTTAATCAATGTCAAATGACAATGATTGAAGTGATATTTTAAGCAAAAAAAATTAATTAATACATTATTTTTATTAAAATTAATAAAATAATATATTAAATATAATTTTTTTAAAAAAAATAACAACTATAAAAATTTTAACTAGAGACTCCAGTTAACCAAACCCGAAAAACATTTGAACCACAAATCTATGGTTAATATCTCTAAAATTATGAAGTTCATTGTTAGATGCATGCATCTTATGATTTAAAGAGCATTGATTTCAAATCTTTTTCTTTATTAGTGCCATAATCAATTGATTGGTTTTCAGGTTCATGCACCACTAATGTTGGATAGATTAGATTATATATCAAATTCAAATGTTGTGGACAAACTCCATCCATTATAATGTCTATTATCCTTAAAGAAAAGGAAAGGAAAATATATTAATGCCACTAATTCAGCAGTTTACACCAATGTGAAAACTATCGAAACGGTCTATGTACAATTATTAGTCCCATCAGTTACATCCTACAAAATTGGAGACGAGACAACTAAAATAAGGTTTCAATTATATTTTTTTAAGATACAATACAGTTATACGATATAAATGTCGCATGAAAAAAATTAAAACTATACAAAATACGGTATAACATGAAAAAATAACATGTATAATGAGTGTTTTAAAATCTATTTAGTATAAGCTATTGACATATCCAAATTTATATAATTATAATATTTTAAATATAATTAGGGTTCGTTTATTTTACGAAAAATAATTTTTAGAACATGTTTTTCACATTTTTTTAATTTTTGTTTCACGGAAAATAGTTTGATTAACAAAAACTGACTTACGAGTTAAAGGAAAATAAGACACTTTTTTTTTAAATGTTTTTTCCTCTTCAAATATGTAAGACATTTTCTTAAAAAAAAAACTTCTCATTATGTAATATGATTTTTATATTAAAAGCTTAACTTAACTCTGGTCAAATATTATTATTATTATTATTATTATTATTAGTAAAAATAATTAATCTTTAATTTAAAAATATTAAAATATTATTATAAAATTATTTTAATAATATAATTTATAATATTTTTATTTTAAATATTAGTAAACATACATATATATTTTAAAATATAATATTATTTTTTAATAATAAATTATTAGTATAATATATTATTTTAATAAAATATTATTTAATAAAACAATATAATTATTTTAATAATAAATTGAAACATTATAAATATCTTAAATTTAATATTTTGTTGAAAAATGTTTTTATATGACTATTTTAATAATAAATTTACATAAATTATACTTTATAAATATTTAATAATAAAATGGTATTTTAATATTTTGTTGAAAAAAATGTTTTTATACGACTAGTTTAATAATAAATTTACATAAATTATACTTTATAAATATTTAATAATATATTTTTCCAATTAAAAAATTAATATTTCAATAGTATTGAAATATTATTAGAAATAATATTTTAATAATTATTATATTTAAAAATTTTATTTAATTACTTTTAATAATAAATAGTATTATTTTAAGTATTTAATAGTAATATAATATTTTATCATTAAATATTTATTATTACAATATTACGATTTTAATATTAAAAATTAATAGTTTGATGATAAGTAGTTTTTAATATTTTAATATTTATATCAATCTCACTATTTGAAAATTTTAAAATATTATTTTAATAATTATATTAATATAAATAATTAGTATGATATTTTAAAATATTTATATATGATAATAAGTAGTATTATTTTAAGTATCTAATATTAATATAATACTTGAATAATTTAATAATTTAATATTATGATTAAACTATTACCATTTGAAATATTAATATTTTAAGAATTTATAATTAAATATTCATTTTAATATTATTATTTGAAAAAAAAAGCAAATTTTTTAAAAAATAACCAAACAATAAAAAAATATTTTTCATTGAATCATCCAAATATTAGAAAATCTTTCTTTTTTAAAAAAATTTTCACATTTTTCAAAAAACATATTTTAGAAGTTAATTTCAACGAAAAAAATAACCTCCTATACTATAAAAAAAATTACAAACATATGAATTGTAAAATCTAATTTCAATCGTATCACAAGCCTCCAGGAAAGTGAAAGCTTTTTCATGATCGAAATTAATAAATTTCCTCACAATCAAATGAAAGTGCCGTGGAAATTAACATTTTGAGTTCAAAGTTAACTTTAGGCTAACAACCGGAAAGTGCTCTTTTGATGTAGCACGATGCTTTTGCCCGTGAGGAAAGGAGAAAAAAAAAGGCTACATTTAACCCTTTTTTTTTTATATATAATTCCACAAGGGTAGAATTTCTGCCGAAAGTTTTTCTTATAATTATGACCATAATTCAAACTCCAAATCAAAAGGCAACCATTTTTTATTATTAGTTTGAACCAATGACTCAAACATGCGTTTTTTTTTTAAAAAATAAATAAATCTAACGTGAACTGTCCCAAAAAGAAAGGAAACTTTTGGTTCATATCATGTTTTCGATGCTTCACTTGAAATAGGAATGAAGTCCAAATAAGCTCTCATAGTTTAAAACAAAATAGAAATAAGCTCTCATAATTTCCGATTCTTTATTGCAGATATTATGATTATGGAATTTTATTCTATTAAAAGTATACCTATTCAATCTTGATAATCGGTGAATAAAATCTAATTATCCAACTGTTAAAGCAGCATATCCTCTCAAGTGTTTGTTATTCAAAAATATTCAGTTTAATATTTCATAAAAAATTTATACTCAGTCAACAAATAGGTTTATTGAAACATGGAATAATTTAATATTATAATTTCATGCAACAAAAATCGTAGATGTACTTTTTTAGTGAAATTTGAAAGCTTATTTGGATATTATCTCATAATAATATATATAATAAAAATTTTATATTTTTAAAGATATTGCATCTTTTATGAGTTCCAATTACATGTCAATTTTAAAGAAAATATTAGCTTAAAAATAGTAAAACGTATAAGCATCCATGATGTTTGTAGAATATATTATATTCATTCGTATGTTTTAAACTTTATTTTTCGGACTCATTAAGTATTGAAATGATCCAAATCCAATCATCTCCTACGTTAACCAAATATTGAATAAAATTCGATGAAATGTTATGCTCATGGCATATATTTTAGCACAAAAATCAATCCACATGGACATCTACATTGCAATTAGGTGACAAATTTATCATATTTTAACAATAACTGACGAAATGAATGAATTTATAATACTTTTAAAAGATCACAGATCTAAAACATTGAATTATAAAAATTGTAAATAAAAATAAAATATTAGATAAAATTTACAAAGCTTAATTAACTCAAAGGCTTGAAAGATAGATCTAAGATCATAATCACCGTTCAAAAACTATCAAATGGTAATTAAGCTTATTATATATATTTTAGACTCGTTACCAATATATTTTTTGAATGATAATTTTTTTGTAACAATTTTATTATCATTGTAAAAATTATTTTTAAAAAAATTAAATTCAGCAATGACATTTTAATAACAACCTGTTTTGCTATTATAAATAATATTAAAATTCGCAATGATAAAACTTATAGTAGCAATTAAAATCCTAAAAATTAAATTAAGCAACGATAATACAAAGTCATTGCAAATGTTGCAACTTTATTCAATGACATTACATTTCGTTTACATTTTTTGCAACAACATTAAATGTCGTTGCCATTTTTTTCAATGACATAAAATATTGTTGCAAAATTTGATTGCTAAAACCTATTTTTCTTGTAGTGTTTATAGATGTTTTGTAAATCTTTCTTATTTTTTTTAATTCGATCTTTCTTTTTTCTAATACAACTAAAGTGTCTCAAAACTTTGTTTGAGCCTAATCTCTTCCGGACAATCTGAAAGACACATTAAAATTGTTATCTTTGTTTGAGCTTCTCCACACCCAACTACATTAAAATTATAAAAACTATTTGATATACTACTAAAAATTAAGTGTGGAATATAAATATACTCTTTGATAAATATAAATATTGAGTTTAAAAAACTATCCATTTTACATTGTTATCTTTATTTTTATTACATTTTATGTTATTTCAAATAAAGTCAAATTCTAAATTACATACTTTTAATTTGAATATAAATATGAAATATTTGAAAAAAAATTAAACTAATAAATACAAAAATATCATAAATGTAAAAAGGGAATGTTTTTACCGAGTCAAACTCAAATATTAAAATAAAAGTACAACAAATTTTTACCTAATCTTCATTGTTCAACATGAAGGTTTAAATTTTAGATAAAAATCTGTAGAGACCGATGAAGTAGTTGTGGAGTATAAACAATTAAAAGGATAATATACTCCTAGAGGAAAAAAAAAATTAAAGTAAAATTAACTTAACTTATTCAGCCGTAAGTGATAAGTCAATTTTTATCTACTTATCTTTTTCAATATATATTTTTATTAAAAAATTCTATTAAGTGATTATTAATATTGGTTATCAAATATATTTAAAAAAATTGTTAAAAATTTTAATTTTCTGTGCATTGAATTTTTTAATGGGTTATCAAGCAAGCCTTAAATCGAATATATATATATATATATATATATATATATTGTAGCTAAAACAGCGTCCGGTGTAAAATAATAATCACAAAGCAAAAATAGAAAAATAAATTAGAAAATTTATGTTTTCATTTTAATAATAATTTTTAATTAACACAATTATTTTAGGAAGATAAAAGGTGTTTTTCAAATAATTAAGAGAAAAAAAAAGAGTATTATTCAAATTAATAGGAATAAGTGTATTTTATGAAATTTTAGAGCGTTTTTGCATTTCAACGGCAAATTTGATATTGCTTGTGTTTTTAAAATTTTCACCCAAAAAATTGTGGTGTGAGTTTTTTTTTTTTTTTAAATTAAATCCAAAATGCTAGCCAAAATGACGAAGGTCAAAAGTTCAGAATGGCGTTCTTTTCTCGGAAAGCTATGGATGACTGTCACCAATACCAATCAGTCAGTCGAAGAAACTTCCGGAAAAATTACAAATACTTTGATTCTTAAGACAGCCCTGTTGGACTTCATGTGGCCCACATGATAATAAATGAACCAAGTTAATTAAATCAAGTTATTAAGGTGAAATTATAAAGGAAATCCTAATTCTAGTTTAACTACTCTAGTGATAGAGTTTAACTTTATTTTAATAACTAATTAGAATACAGATTCCTTGATGGTAGGATTTAACTCTAATTAGTCTAGTATGGGTCCCTAGTCTAGTCTATAAATTGCCTGTGCACCATCATAAGATAATTAATTAGATAATAAAATAAAAAATAGACTAGAAGGCTCATACGGATTCTTTATGCATTAAAGTAAAGTCGTTCATCTTGATCAACAATGGCTGGAGGTATGTTTAATTAAATTTTACAAGCCCATGTCCCGTTCTAAAGTTTTTTAAGTTCGGAAAAGTCCGCACTCCATACCAGAACTAGTATTTTATTGTTTAAAAAAATAAAAAAAAAAACTGCATTTAACTTAATTTAATAAAAAACAAAAGATTGAAAAAGGCAAAATGGTATTGGGCCAATGGGGATTGAGAAATAGATTCATTCATTGATCTTTTGGAAAAAGAGAGGCAAACAAATTAGAAACGAGGAGTAAAGCTTTACTTACTAGCACAAAAGCACAACAGAGTCACAGAAGAAGACGAAGCCCTCTCTATTCTGAAAGAAAAAAGATCGAAAAGGGCTTTTTTCTTTTTTTTTTTTTTTTTGTAAATTTTCAAAGTTTTAGCTGAACTTAACATCTATCTCCTTGCAGCTTTATCATCTTTGAATCCTGAAGATCAGCCGCTAACACAAACTCCAACGATGCACTATTTTACATTACCAGAAATAATCAACACTAGATATTTATTTCCCTCTTTCTTATCAGATTCAATCACCAACAACCCTCAAAAGGATGGGACGACACCATACTGGCAGTGAGTGTCAGACATGAAAGAGGCTGCTGCAGCAGAAGGCGAGTTAAAGATGGGGTCAACGTCGTTGTCCATTTCGGTTCTTTTGGCAAAACGGCCTTTGATTCTTGGCCTTGACTCAGCGTAGGCCTTTCGTGAAGCGTAGCGGATTGTTTTCTCAAATTTTCTGTTCTTTCTCTTCTCTCTGTACCTTAAAACTCTAGCCTCTCGATCCATTCCACCTACTTGAGGTGCTTGGCCATCGGTCGTGGTAGTTGCGGAGATGGGTCCGCTTGGATCAGTCATGCTGCGTCCGAACGGGTACGAGATATCAGACAGGGAATTCCCATCTGGAACTACTCCTACCTCTAGCGAAGATGATGAGACCTGAAAGTTTTATATAATTTCCATCAACAATTAGTTTCTAGAAATTTATTTTAAAAAAAAAGAATTTTTTTTTCTGAAAGTCGATTAAAAAAAAGAAGCTCGAATAGTGAAGGGAAGGAAATCCCCTTTCACAGAAAGTAGGAACAGATCAATTAAAAGAAAATACCCAAAACTTTGTTTTTGGTTTTTTTGAAAAATTGAGTATAGATTATGTAATTGAAGAAAGTGGATTGAAGTATTTACACTATGGCTGAGAGACCGAGTTTGGTGGCTGAAGGTAGGGAGCTTGGATCGACAGAAGTCAACACTGAAACAATTTTCATTGTTGATCACCGGAATTGTTGCTGGTTTGGTCTGAACTGGAACTACGCTATCCATAGCTGCGTTGTGATGTCGTTGAAACATATTCTGGTGTTCGAAATCAATAAACGGATCCATTTCGGAGAAGAACAAATCCCCCGCTTTGACTTGGTTAGTTTCCACAGGGAGTTTGGGATTGAGGTCAGGATTGGGCAACAACCAAGAACCTGGCTCTACATCCTCTTGTTGACAATTAGTACCATGATGTTCCGTCGGCACAAGAAAGCTCAAAGGAGAAGATTTGACAACGGAATCAGCAGAGTCAAAGAAAGGCTCGACAGGGACACGATCGTGGCGACGAGCCAGAGGATTAGCAGAGTGGATATCGGCGTCGCAAGTGACGCAAAGGGCAGCAGCGTCGGCCTTGCAAGTGACCGCAGCTGGTGCCTGCTCGCACACCTCGCACATCCACACCCTCGCATGACGGGAAGAGACGAGTTTGTTATTACCAGAGTGGATCCTGGAATCACAATTCAGGCACATAAAAGCCGAATCAGCACGACAAAAAATAGCGGCTGCCGCTGATTTACATATGTCGCACGTCTTTGCAGCCGTGCACATGCCCCAGCCTCCGGTTATGCTTCTGACGCTCGCTATCTCAATTCCCATCCTCACAAATCAAAGCAATTGAATCACCCTCTCCCTTTGTGGTTTTTTTTTTCGGGGGGGGGGGGGGGGATTTTCAGATTTTTGGACTAAACGTGGAGTATTGCAATAGTCTGCTGTTGATTTGGTTTTCAGGGATCTATCTAGTGACGAGAGAGGGTGGAAATCTAGGACACGTGGAATGATATACACCATGAAAAATGAGGTGCTTCTTGACAAAATTATTTTGGGATTTTAATCGATGTTTTTGGGGGAGAGGCAGTCTCTGTCTGTGCCGACGTGGGCCCAAATGAAGGAGACCGGGGAGGTAGGGAAGTATTTATCAAACTTTTCATCTAACGACTAAAGAACTGATAATGGGCGAAGCCATCGTTAAATCAGATTTGGCAGCGAATTATCCATAGGCGTTGCCCTCCCTGATCCAATCCTTCAACATTTATCTATTTTTTTTCTAATGTTTCGACACACACCAGCCCAAATAATGTTTTTCTATGATAAAATTTATATTTTCATAATATAATTACATATTTTATAACAACAATAATAATTTTGTTTTATTAATTATTAATTTATTAAAATATTTTTATAGTAAAAATTATACTATGTATTTTTAAAAGAGTATCAACAAAAAATTTATTAAAAATATATTTAATTATTAAAAATTAAATTAAAAGTATATTTAAAAAATCTAGAATATGAACGGACTTTAACGACCTTTAAATACTCATTTACAAAAATAATAAACTTAGAAAAAAACTATTTATATTTGGGCAGGCCGAACTTGGACAAACCTATAAAACATTTTATAACTTACTTTGGCCTGACCCAGCCTGTGAGTAGGTGTAATATTGAGCCATAAATTATTTACGGGATGTTGGGAGCACTATTTATGTGAAAAACGCATGTGCAAATTTTCTATTAAATATATAACATACAAAAATAAAATATATATTACTAGATTGGGAATCAATTTGGATACCAGTAAAATGTTATTAGTTGAAAAATTACTTAATAGTTAAGTTTATTTAAAGGATAAATACACTTAATTAATAAGAGTAGCATATAAGAATTTTTGTGATAAATAATATAACTCCATTCGTATGGAGTGACTCTTAATTTTTAGAATTATGAGATAGATGTAATCGTTATATAATCTCTTTAAGGAAGACTGAGCTTGTAGTATGTGAAAATGTTTAGGACAAAATAGGTTGAATTTGATGGAGTGTATTCAATCTGTTTACCCACTAGAGAGTCCGGAAAAATACGTTTGTTCTTGAGCTTGGATCCTTTTTTTTTTTTTTTTCCTTCTAGTGCTTTGAAATCTTCGTAATCTTTGCATTAATTGTGGATTTTTTTCTCTCGTCCATGAATGCAAATAATTGAGACAAAACGATGTTAAATATTTTCTATGTGTGTGATTTATCATGTTGACCTCGTTGTGGAATACATTTCTATTTGAAAATCTCAACAAGCAGTTTCAGAGTTAAATTTGAGTTATGAGATCATGGAGCATGATGGATTAGAGATCGTTCGATTTGGAGGGACATTGATGTGGTTTGTGTTCATGAAATCAGTGACAAGCAAGTGGAGATTTAGTTTAACAAGGTGTCAGTTGCAATTGCAGTAATTCTGAAAATTCATCAATGTTGTTCAACGAATTTAAGGGTTTGAGTGATAATTTGCGTTGTTGAAGATTTGAAGGCAACATGTGCATATCATGGGTTAATTGGAAGTAAGCACATGATTACCTTAGAGATTTACTCAATACTTTGGAGTTATTAACATTTTTCTTTTGATGTCATACTTCTGCTCTTGTTGCGTGGTATACAATTTTTTTTTCCTGGTGTGATGTATCTTAACATTTGTGAAATATAATCTTGGTTTGCCAAAGAAATCACGCATGGTGAAAATCTTAATGTGAAGAAAAGCTTGATGTTTCGTCCATGGGGGGATTGGTCGAGACAACAAAAAAAATTTCGATTGCGCTGGCTACATATTTTGTTTTATACTCAAACGATAGTGAGCAATAGTTCTTATTGGGAGAGGTCTAATCGAAGTTCCTTTTTGGAGTTAACTAGGTGAACTTGATTTGGGTATGCATGCGTATTAGCTTTGTTGTGTAATTTAGATAGAGTCAGGATTGATTCTATTACGTATGGTCAAGCATTCTTGAAGATCAATGTTTTGGTGAATTTATATCAATGAGGAGATTGGTTAGATATTTGACCTTGATTTTAATCAAGAATTAGTTTGGGTTCTGGTGAAATTCTATTGGTTGAATAATTACTTTGTAATTAAGTTTATTTAAGTGATAAATATACTTAATAGATAAGATGTCTTAGTAAATAAAAATTCTCAATGCTCAAGTCATATAGCTCTATAAATATGGACTGAGTTTTAGGCTTTAGAAGTATAGGAGAGATGTAATCATTATGTGATGTCTTTGTGGGAGATAAGTTTTTGAGGGATTTGAAAAAGAGTCGCAGAAAACATCGAATTACATGGGATGCCACGGCATGCAAGTTTGTGAGCCTGACTGCTAAGCGTTAAACTTAACTACAACACTGAAAATCTACACCTGACGTACTTAAAACAACTTCAATTCAAGACTAGCGACTGCTGACTCTAGTGCAGCGATTGCAAGAACATGAGGTGAAGATTCAACCCTTTGGCACTTATATTATACAAAATAACTAAGATCGGAGTATTTTAACAAATAAGCAAAACTCTTTTTCCACAAAAAAGTGAAAAATATTTTAAACTATTTATTATTGCAAGTTTTCTTAACTTACAATTATTTTGTGTTACAAACAAAAAACCCAAATGTTCATTTCGCTATCTTTCAAATCCTCTAACATACATAGGAGTTATTTCTCACTTCATATCAACTAAAAATAAATTCTAATTGTTCCTTATACAAATTCAAAAATCGAATACTATAATTAAATGGAGTTCTTTTAAAAACATAATATCTAAATATATGACTTTAAAAGAGTTATATATATATTTTTGAAGTATTAATTACTTTATATATATATGTATATGTATGTATATACACTAATGTTGAATTCTTACATTGCTTTAATTTTACTGTCATTTATAACACATTGAGTAAAATTACCTCACGAAACAAAATCGCACAAACAATAGATGAATACTTAAATCTTTTTCACTTTCCTTTTTTATTTTATACAAATGTAATGATTTAATTTTTAAATCAAAGAACTTATATTATATTCATTGAAATAAAATAGAAAAAAAATAGAATAACTATTTGTGAGAATATAATAAAAGGGTAATATCTCATTATATAGTTTAGTTAATTGAATACAATAGATAAGTGGTAATATTACATTGGTTGGATAAAATGATGGTAAAGAATATATAAAGAATAAGCATAAAATGACATTAATACCCTTGAATTGAACAAGTGATATTTTATTTATATTGCTTTTAATGCATATTACTAAAAAATAAATAAATTATAAAATTAAAATAATAAATTATTTTTAAAAATATTTGATAAAAATGAAGCATCTAAAAATATTTTACTAATTTATACTTAAAAATAATATATAAAATTATAATGAAAATAATATTTTAAAAAATTTAAAAAATAATATTTATAAATATATTTTACACATCATATTTAATATCAAAGAATAATATTTAGATATATATTATATATAATTTTTTATATTTTTTGAAATTTACACAAAATTGAATATATTTAAAAATATCTTAAATTATATTTAAAATTAATTTTTTCACGCATAAAAATAGCAAAATTTCTCTCTCCCATCATTGTCTTCAATTTGTTTCTATATACTCTCTCTTTCAAAGTCCACCTGCTCTAAAAGGAAACGACCCTATTTTTCAGATTCTACCATCTTCGTTACTACTGACTGTTCTCTTCTGTCGCCCTCAACAACCAACCTCAAATCAAGCCAAAATTCACTCACAACTTCTTCTCGATCTCCCCTTTACTGACTGTTCTCTTCCGTCACCCTCAACCACCAACCTAAAATCAAGCCAAAATTCACTTACAACTTCTTCTCGATCTCCCCTTTCTTATTTCCCACTTCGTTTTCCCTAGAAAAACTTAAAAAAGCCTAGATCTAGATATTTTTACCAAATCTTCCACCCTGCATTCTGCTGTTCCGAAGGCTACCTTTTTCTATACGTTCTTCTCATTTGTATTCTCTTCCTCCTCCCTAAATTGGAAGCCCCAAAACCTACCCTAACCCAAAACCTTATTTTCCCTCTCCTTATTTTTTTCCCGATTATGTTGGTTCCTCAAAATTGAGGATGTGGCTGAGTTATACTTTTAGGATTTTTTTTTTGTGTGTTTTGTTGAGATGAGCATATTGTTAATAAATTTTTTGAGGGGCTATTCCTTGAAGCACTGAATAACCATTTCAACAGAGCACTAGCTATTCAGTGCTTTTGATGAAATGACATATAATGCTAAAGTGGGTTGGAATAAGGCATGAATAGCATCATAAGCAACAAAGCCATCAAATGCCAAAGTGGGTTGGAATGAGGCTTGAACTAAAAACGTTGATAGAGTTTAAATTGAATCACTAATAATGTAAAATATTTTATTTGAGGAGAATTTTTAAAGGAAGGTATAAATATTTAAAATTAATAAGTTTAATTTAGGTAAAAATTCTCAATCATTATAGAACATATTATACAAAATTAAAAGTTATTTGAATAATATCATTAGACCAGGTAATTTTAGATATAATTTGATTATATGACATAAAAATAGCATCAAAAAATAATTAAAATATAATACGATAAAGAATGACATGAATACGAATAAATAAATGAATTTGTAAAAGTCTACATAAAAATACAATGCATAAAATAATAAAAATACGACATAAATATACAAATACATCAAAAATTTAAAATCTATATTAACAAAATAACGTGTTAAAATTTATATAAAAATTTAATATATGGAATAAATTTGTAACACAGAAAAATAATATGTAAAAGACACAAATATTTAGATTTTTAAAATAAAAAAAAAAAAACAGAAAATCAAGCAGTTGCTCGCCAAAGACAAGCAATAAAAAAAACCAGTTCAAATTGAAGGGATTTATTTCATAGTGTGATAAAATCTGTGTCATCCAACAATTATCCAAAAATTTAAGCCTATAAATGATATTTTGTTACATCAATTTTTTTTCTTTTATAAGTTAATATATATGAATTTTTCATTAGAAATATTCTTTTTAAATTCATTTTATCTTTCGACACACATCTCTTTTTTTTTTTTCAGTGCCTAATGTAAAAGCGTATATACCTTTTTAACGAAAAAACTTCTTTCCTTTAATAAGTGTGCTAATTTATGTAATAAATAAATAAATGCTTATTTATTTATTTTGATAAAAATAATCTACTAAAACACTTAAGAATTTTTATTTTATTAGTTATTTGAGTAACGAACTTTTCTCTACGTTCAACCATCTGGAGAAAAAATCTTCATTATTAAATTAATTAAAATTTTAAGCGGTAACCTTGATTGAATAAGGGTCGACATATAATTTACTGACAAAAACTTGAAACTATTAAGACTTACAGGGTAGACCCAACGCAACCCAAATCCCCATTGCCACCTACAAAAGAGAGTACATATGCCACCTACAAAAGAGACTATAGCTTGGGGATAGGTGAAAAATTACATTTAGTGATATTCAAATTTTATCAACTAGGTAAACTTTGAGTTCATTGTCAACTCTAAATTTAAATATATAGGATACGTGCATGGTATCAAGTCTAATTAAAAGCCCCCAAAACCTGAAAAAGTAGGAAGCTGATGATCAAGAAACAGAGTCTGTGAGAACAGAACTCATAATTAGACCTAAGAGTTCTTAATTAATAGTTTCATGTTTGACGAAGGAACCAGAAAATTAAAAGAATTTATTTTTTGATAATTGGAAGTAAAAGATTTTGCGGGTCCAACAAAAAGATGAAAATGATTTGCAGCCGAATGTTCAACTCTTGTAGCTGACTAAACTAATGAAACCAAATGAGAAATTAGCATTAGAACAAAGAGTTCTAATCTGAAGGAAAGGTAGTTTCTGCAGTATAGAAAGGGAGGTCAATTGGCTCGAATTTCGATCAGATCATACCAAGCAAACACCCAACCCCTTTCCTTGTTCCAGCCTGATCACATAGCATCAAGCTTTTGATCCCTCACACTAAGATTTAGCCACTTCCAGATTTAAGTGTATTACTCAACCTACAATTGATGACAAATAAATTCCTTTTTAGTAGTTAGAAGAGTTGATCAAACAACAAAAGAGAGAATCAAAGCAAAAAACATATCAGTTTTTTTTCTATCTGAATTGCTGCTTATGCTGATTAGGTTAGTGAATTGCATGGAATCATCAAACCTCAGTGGCCAAAAGAATGTCTCGTAGAGGTAATGAAATGAAACACAACATCATAAAAGCAAGTAGCTGTTTGCAAGCCCCACAGCTACTTGATGGCATGGTATTGTTCATGAACTAATTGATGTGCATGCACAAACAATGATTCAACATTCTACTTCTTACAAAAGATGAATTGTTCAACATGCTGATAGATTTATGTTGAAACTTCTTTCTATCGTTGAAAAGGATGTATAGAAGATGGAAATAATGGATTTTGAAGTTCATGTTTATAAAATCATGCAATGAATCCTGTCATAGCAAATCGCAAACCAAGTTATATGTAAATGCTGAATTTTATGGATTCAAGGACCAATATTGCCGAGTAAACTCAAGGATAACAGTAAGTACAAACAGTAATTACATGAGATAAACTTACCAGTCCAAGCCTTCAAAAAGACCTTCCCCTTTTATTGCTGAAGTTTTAAAAATAGCCCATTGGCGGTTTTTTATCTTGTGCAACTCCAGAGACTCCGTCACTGCGGCATCATCAAGTGCACCTGGAAGATCCTGTATACACCAAAAGTAACATACATAATTATTCATTAATAATAATTTTTTTTAAAAAAAAGATAAAGTGGCTCACTATCTTTGCTAAAAACATTGTTTCTCATTCCTCAGCCAAGTTCTTTTAAGGTTGTATTAGCAACCTTGATAATGAAAAAAATGGATTTGGATTACAAATTTAGTAATATTAATTTAAGCAAAAGAGCTCGTGAAGAGATGAATATATATATATATATATATATATTCATGTTTAATTTATACATGGTGAAAAAAAAACACACACAAATTCACTCTCAAATTTAGGGTCCCAATTAAGCATAAGAAACTGCATATATTTCCCGTAGCGATACTGGCTTATAATACCAAGTCCTCAATCAGCCTTTTCGCAATGTCACACATAAGAAAAGCAAAAAATTAGTTCTACACTAGCCCCAAGAAGAAGAATAGCACCAACCTGCTTATTTGCAAAAATAAGAATTACTGCTCCTTTTAGCTCCTCCTCCTGCAAAAGACTCAAGACTTGAAACTATTCCAGAAGAAGCATTGAGAAAATATATAAAACAAGCATTGACAAGTAAAGAAGTAATAATGTAAATACCAAGCAGAAGCAGTTGATTACAGATGTATAAACAAGTCATCTTGATTGACAGTACAAGGGAAATAAAAAAGGTTTACTTTATTTCCTTTTTCATGAGAGATTAGAAGGAGACAGATAAGTCCATTGAATCTGCTTTCATATAAAAAAATAATAAACACAAAAGGGAAAACAAATACAGCAAGACAATAACAGTCTAAAATACCATTTTAAAATTGAAGATAATTCTGTACGGAAATAACATCAAGGGAGAGTAGACAGAAAGACAATAGAAAGTTTCCTCACATCATTCTTTCGTTTAGTCAAACTTCTAAAATATAACACTTCCTACAATGAACAATGAGATAACCTTATGGCCAGCAAATGATCTGTGTGTCATCTTCATCTCATGGAATATTTTCAAAATAGAAAGATATAGGATGTTTTACATAGAAAGACTAATAAAACACAGGCAATATGAAGAAATAGATCTTGGTGAGTTTACCTCCAAGATTGCATGAAATTCTTCTTTAGCTATCACCAGCCTATCTGTGTCACTTGAATCAACAACATATATTATAGCCTGAGTATTAGGAAAGTAGCATCTCCAATATGGCCTGTGGAGCAAAAGAAATTAAGAAACTAGGCTGGTGGTCTATAGCTAGGAGAACCATTTTTTTATTAAGTGGACATAGGAAACTATACATAAGTCGCAGACTAAAAATAGAATGGAATGAGCAGTCTTTTTATCTGGCATGAATTCACCATAGGATGCAAAATTTTATTTTATTTCTCAACTTTTAGACACTGACCTACCCTGCAGAAAACCTAATCAATTAAATCGTAAGTTCTAACTAGAAGAGTGGTGTAATGAGAGGACTCCCATGATGATGAAACACAACATTGAAATGCCATGAAAGACTCAAAATTGGATTGCTGTAAAGGTTGAAAAGAAAAAGAGAAGACATCTATAACAAAATTGAAATGCTAATAAATGACAACTATAAAATGTAGATTCAGATTGTATCATAAACACAGTCTTTTCTATTCTCTCTCTCTCTCTCTCTCCATATCAAATAGGCAAACAGAACGACTAGGATAGTTTAGTTTAACTTGCAGCTTTGTAAAGATATTCATTCTAGATGGCTTTTAGCAAATAATAAATTCAATAACATTTAACACAAAAAATAAATCCTACAACTTTATCCAATCACACATGTACTACATCTGCTTCAAGTAGCAGTATGAGACAAAAGGAATGTCTCACAAGTAGTCCCAAATTGAATGTCTCACAACTTTGTCCTTTTTCCCTTTTTATACCTAAAACTCTTATTTATTTGTTATTATTTTTTCTACATATTTCAGATTTCTTTGTCACTTCTTTCTTTTTTGTTCTTTTCTTTTTTTTTTTTTTTTAACTTTTAGGCATTAAAAACCATTGATCATCTATATTGTAAAAATTTTAAAATAAATATAAAAAGTTAAAAGCTTATTTTCTTTATCTTCGTGGCAAGTTAAGCATAGTCTTTTACTTCCACATTTGTCAAAACAGTGTAATCTGAATAAAGATACTCTATGGTAGAATTGAGTTGAAGTAATTTAGGGAAAAGACCCCTGAAAGGCTAAAAACTCTCCCAGAAAAACTGTACAAGTAATGCATGAAAAAGGAATTTTCTATTAGGCAACAAATATTAACCGTAAGAAGTCACTATGAAATGTTGGAAGACATATACCTTATCTTTTCCACAATTAAAAAAACTCATTGTGTATCCTATAACTTTTGAGAGCAAAAAAAATTAGCTCAATTAAATTGTCTAAGTATCCAATGGCATGCTGCATAGCAAAGAAACAATTTACATATAGCTTATGGAAACCAAACATCTCAGAGAAGGGTTGCCAACAAATTGTAAATTAAATAATGAGAGAAATTCGAAAAATAGAGTTATATGTTTGCAAAGTTACCTAATGCTTGTCTGCCCACCTGCATCATATAAAGACGTCATCAGGACTAGAGGTGACTTCACTTATGTTCAGACCAATAAAATTAAGCAAAATGATAAAATAAAGTTTTCAGATTCGGTCTAATAGTAGGAGATAAAAATTCCATAACTTGATATTTTTATTACAACGAAGTTCAACAACTTTTGAACAACAGCAAGCTTGCATCAGAAAAGGGATGTCTATCCAGTGTAAGTTTACAGAACAAGAGCTTGGATTAGCCCAAGTTAAGTGTCCTTGAATCCTGATTTCTCCTATAAGTTGAGACAGATGTCCCGAAAAAGTGCAAAGTTTATCTCATCCAGTTTTTAAAAAGCAATGCCCTGAAGATAAAGAGTGGTCAGTTATGTAAATTTGCTTCAATTTGTTTACTTAATAGCCTGGTTTCTCAGATTTAGAACAGATATGTATAAAGACATCGACTAGAGACAAAAGAATAACGTAATTATGGATAGCAAGCCAGATCCAGCTACCATGCCTGAGATTTTAGGTAAGAAAATATTCAGTCAAGCCCTTTGATATAAGAAACCGGGAAGATTCATTGCTCAGAGAAGTAACTGTTTCACTATCCTGACATATCTGTAAGTTTGAAAACTGGTGAGTCCTCTAATATGATTTTAATAAATATACGTTTTGAATTTTCCCTATCTCTTCTACCTTTAAACAATCGAATAGATAGGAAGATATAATCAAAATTCCAGAAAAGCGCTATAAACAAATGTAATATATATGTTAAAAATCTAGAACGAGGAGTTGTATCCAGCATACCTAAATCCCAAACTTGAAATTTGATGTTGTTGTACTGTACTGTTTCGACATTAAATCCAATGGCTGCATCATAAAGAGGAAAATATATCGAATAGCTATTCTTATATATAAAAGAAGCCTCTGACCAGCTTAATTGCAAATCTTATCTAATTTTACTCACTCAGAATATAAAAAAAAATGCTCCATAATTCCCCTTCAAACAAAAGAGAAAAAAAAAAAGAGAAAATTGAAAAAGGAGAACTAACTTGGAATTGTGGATACAACTTCACCCATCTGGAGTCGATCTGCAGTCAAAAACCAAAAAATAGAAAATACCCATTTCAGTAATCCCGATGTGAAAAAATGGGCTTCATTTAAAACATAAAAAAGGATGAGAAATAATACAGAGAATGGTGGTTTTGCCGGCGTTGTCAAGGCCGAGAACAAGGATCCGAGCCTCCTTGTTTCCGAACAGAGAAGAGAACATTTTCGTGAACACTATACCCATCTTGTTAAATTTAGAAAAATTGGTCTCAGTGCATGAATTGGGATCAGATCTGCAATTGCTAAGCAGCAGCCCCTTCGATTTCCTCCCTGTACAAAAAAGGAGAGGATCTGCTTGCAAGAGGAATTGAGATTAACACGATTGGCCCATGTCATTCTTTTGAAAACTCCCAAGCACTTTTGTAAATGGCTCATGTGGGACGTCTAGACCGGGCCGTTAAATTTTGGGAGGAGAATATAAACGACTGCCGTTTTATTTAAGAAAAATTTTTTTCGTCATAAAATGTTTTTGAGAATTTTGCTCTAAAACATTCTTTAAATATATCAATATAAAAATA
The DNA here is from genome assembly GCA_038381775.1 of Adansonia rubrostipa. Classification (NCBI taxonomy): domain Eukaryota; kingdom Viridiplantae; phylum Streptophyta; class Magnoliopsida; order Malvales; family Malvaceae; genus Adansonia; species Adansonia rubrostipa. The sequence continues at coordinate 6,626,401 of JBBYHM010000026.1, forward strand.
TATTGAAAATCAGTCCATTACTATGCCATTTAATGAAAGAATATCACTAATATACATAATTTAAAGATAAATTTGAATTTATCTTTAAATAAAGATGATTAAGTTGTACTTCAAGGGTTTTGAAAGATTTTATTTTAAATGAAATTTGCTTTTAAGTGTTTTGAAAACTTGATTTTGAAGACTTTGATCTTGAATGGAATTTGCTTCAAAAGTACTAAAAGACTTGATTTTAAATATCTATTTCTTGCTTGTAATAGAATAAGGTCAAGAAATTTGCTTCAAAGATGACTTGATTATGAATAAATAAAATTTATCTTTTTTTCTTATAATAACACAAGATCAAAAATAATTTCTTGAAATTTCATGGAACCAAAGTGCGTGTTCCTCTAAATTTCTTTAGTTTGCAACTTTTCAAAGCTGTCTTCTTAAGCTTTGGAAAAGTTTGGGCCTTTAAATTCTTATTCTTCTTTTTCTTTTCAAAATTGTTAATTGTAACTTGTATATTGTAACTTGGAAGAATCATATTTACAATATTAATATGTTAGGTGAGAGAATAATTAAAAAAGTTATTTTTATTGTAGGCACTTAATTTTATTCCGGCTTCCAAATTTAACATTTTCGAATCTTTGGTCACCCAAAGGGTACCTTTTCTTCCTTAACCCCCAAATCAGATATTAATGTCAAAGGGCCTAATTGAAGAAGTTGAAGATGGTCGAAGAGAGAAATTAGAAAGTCGGAATGGTGGAAGGATTAAATTGAACAAATTGAAAATGATGTAAAAGTGAATTTTAAAATTAGAGTGATGGCAGGGCAGAATTGGAAAGATTTAAATGGTAGAACAGATGAATGGAACTTATTAAAGATGATGAAAGAAGAAAATGAAGCATCGGAGTAAGAAAAAATGGAATAATTAATGTGATTGATAAACTAAATTGTACAAATTGAAAATGGCATAAAAGGGAGATTTAAAATTGTAATAATGGAAAATAAAATTGGAGGATTAGAATGATTGAAAGGTGAAATTGAAAAGGTAAAGATGAAGGAGGAATGGTGAAGAAATGGAATTAAGGAAGTGAGAAGGTGAAATTAAAGAACTAGTTGAAAGGGAAATAATGCAGGGACTAAGTTAAAAATAGTTAAAACTTTTGAGTAGTCCAATGAAAAAATTAGTTTAAGGAGGAATGATAGAAAGGTGAGATTGACAAAATCGAGGTGAAAGTAAAGGACAAATTGGTGATAGTTAAGTTCAAGAAAGAATGAATTTGAAGGCTAATTAAAAGAACAATGATGAAAGGGCTAAATAAAAAAGATAAAAAATAAAGAGAAGTGAAATTAAAGGATTAATTGGAGGAAGAACATTGGAGGGGCAAAATAGATACAAATTCAACTAAAGAAAGTATGAATTTGAAGGACCAATAAAAGGAGAAATAATAATAAAGGGGTGATATTAAAAATTTTGAATTTACAGGGGTGATTTCCAAAAAAAAAAGAATGTGTTGGAATTTAAAATAAACATGAAGGATAATGTGAACATTTCAGTGGAAATTATTGTAATTAAATATGAGAAATAAAGGTGACCACGGTTTGGATCGCAACCCAAAAAATTTTTGAATTTTAAGCCTAAGCCCGAATTTAGCTCAGCCTGGCCCATCTATTTAGGCTTGAATTATTGTTGATTTCATTAAAAGCATTTAAAATTATTTTATATTAATATTCATATATTTATAATAAAGTTTAAATAAAAATATATTATTTTAATTAAAAACATAGTTCTGGGCTAGCCCGAAACATAAAATTTGAAGCCCGATCCTAATTGACTGAGGTTGGGCGAGTTGTCTGGCTTTGGACAGGCCTAATGACACAGGACGATAAAAGGGGGAATAAAGTGCCAATATGGTAATAAAAGATGGAAGAGTGGAGAATAAAGTCCAACAAGTACATAAGTTGGCAACCTAGTTCATGAGGTGGCATTTTGAACTAATCGGATTAAAAGCTTAACAAAGAAGTGGCCAATAGGATTTTAACAAGGGAAGTAAGATTCAAAAAGCCAATAAGAGTAGAAAGATTAGAAAAAAAAGAAGGAGTGTGTGAGAAAAGTGTAAGGGTTCTAGAAAAGCTTAAGGAAGATGACGCCATTTATAGAGGAAAAGGCTTTAAGCATTTGGCCCTTCATTGTTTCTTCCAAAAAAAAAAAAAAGAAGAGAGGGAAAAACAAGAAAAGAAAAAAAAAGAGAAAGGAATACAAAAAACTAGCTTGAGTAAAGTCACATTGAAAGTATGCTTTACCTTTTCATGTTATTTTTTCCTTTTTGAATGCTTTTCCATGCTTTTTTTATTATTTTTCTTTCAAAAGTTTTCTAAAAGGATGATTGAATAAAATTTGTTAATGATATAAAGTTTTTCTCTTGAAAAATGTTTTCATTAATGTATTATGGTTGCTATGCATATCTTGTTGTCATCATTGCTTGCCTTGTCAAATGTCTTTTATGGTGTATGCTTTATAAAATAAGTGTTGTTAATGATGCTTTTTGGATACTATTAGTTATATTAGCTTTGAACTGATCTCGATTTTAATATAATGAAAACTTAAGTTTAATTAGCTTGTGTGTAAATGTTTTCAACTTAGTATTTTTCCTTGAATCATTTTAACAACATTTTGAAAAATATCAAAATGTTTTTAACTCCTTAGTTTTCTAAAAAAAAATGTATATTCTTAATATATATTTGTGTATAAAACATTTTTGAGATAGTTAAAATCTTTTTAAAGCCAAGGAAAAACCTTTTAAGGTTCTTCAAAGCAAAGAATCGATACCTTTTTTGTATGTATCGATACATGTCCTTGGCAGTAGCTAAATTTCATCAAAAACCCAAAAGGTATCGATGCATAAACATGATGTATCAAGATGTTTTACTCAAGTATCGATACCTAATTCCCTAATGGTCATATTTCAAGTTTTTAAGGCAAGGTATTGATACTTTTGGTACGAGCATCGACACCTCTGCTTGGGGAAAACTAGGAAGGTTCATTTATGAAACATCCAACAACTCTAATCCATCCCAACTCATTCGTGATAGCCATAATTTATCTCAAGCTATAAATACGCTTCTCCAACACCTCCATTAGCAATAAACATAAAAAGATAAAGATTAAAGCCATATCTTTTATTCTCAAAGCTTTTATGTAGTTTATCTTTGTTTAGGATTAATTTTTTCTATCTTTTTTCTTTTTGTATTCCTTTATAATTCTATAATCTGAATTATTCATTTTTGTGCCCAAACTTTGTAAACACTTACCTTTTAGAGGTCTTTCTTGTTTACACCCCAAACTTTTGTAAAAAGAAAAGATTACTACCTTAGCCATAAAAGTAAAGAGGTTATATCTAAGCCTAGAAAAATAAGGGGGAAGAGGTTTCTATATTAGCCTTCAAACATAAGGAGTGTAAAGGTTATATCTTGTCTTTCAAAGATAACCATTCAAATTAGTAAATTGAGGAACTCCTTGGTAAGTGAGGCTAAGGGAAAAGACATAAGCATAGGGCTAAACCTTTGTAAGTTATCGAGTTTGATCTTTCTTCCTACTATATTAAGTGTTTATTTATTCATTAATGTGCATTTACAATTTCTTTATTTGAAATTCTCAATTTCCATATTTAAAGTTTCAATTTGCAAAAGATTTTAAGAAATAAATTCATCCCCTATTGATTTCATTACCATAAGTGCCTTTGGTCTTTGTTTGTAGGTTTAACCACATTAAGCAATCCCCGCTAAAAACAAAAGAAAATGCAAAGTAGTGATATGATCGATATTGGCCAAGAAAGACATAAAATTGTAAGGCCTCCTCTCTTTAGTGGTGAAGATTACGCTTATTAGAAAATGATGATAAGATTATTTGTCTAAGCCAATGATTATCAAATTTAGAGGATTATCATGAAAAGTCCATTCATCCCAATTAAGATTGTTGGAGATAAGGAAGTTCCCAAGGAAAAAGGATAGGATGAAAGAGATACAGTGATGGCTTAACTTAATGCTAAAGGCATGCACACTTTATTTTGTACATAAGGGCAAAATAAGTATAATAGAGTATTTCTATGTGATAGTGCCAAACAAATATAGGACAAGCTGTCAATCACATATGAAATGGCCGATCAAGTTAAGGAATCAAAGAGTAGCATGTTCACTCTCGATTATGATCTGTTCAAGATGAAATTAGAGAAAGGTACCAAAGTTGTCTAATTATTTTAGGGATATCATAATGGCTTAAAAGGTCTTGGAAAGACATATCTAAACAAGGAGATGGTAAAAAAATTGCTAAATAGTCTTTCAAAGTCTTGGAAGGTTAAACTGATTGTAATTGAGGAATCAAAGGATCCAAATTCAAATTTCCTTGAATGAGCTCATTGGTTTTCTCCTCACTTCTAAAATAAAGATGAATTACAGACAAGTGCAAAAAAAAAGGTTAGAGCTGTATTGGATCATTCGTCAATGAGAGAGAGGATGATGATGATGAATAAGATAGCGACAATGAAGAGATGATCATTTTTTTCAAAAGATTTAAGAAGTTCATAAGAATGAACAAAGATAAACCATTTCAAAGATACAAGGTTAACAAAGTTGTGTGCTACTCCTACAAGAAAACAGGCCATGTCAAATATGATTGTCCTTTATGGAAAAAAGAAAAAGCTAAAAAGAGAGCAATGGTAGCCATTTAGAGTGATAGTGATTCTTCCAATGATGATGACTCAAATGATGATAAAAAACTAAACCTATGCTTCATGGCTCTTAAAGAGCCCAAAGTAACCTTAAACTCTTTCAAACTCTTATGATTCAAATCCTCTGTTCAGTTAATGAGTTGCAAGATATATTTGATGAATTAGCAATAAAGTTTGAAGAAATGAACTTAAAATATAGAAAAATGATTCCAAAATTGAAACTTGAAAATGATATTTTGATAAAAACAAAAAATGACTTTGAAAACCAAAATGAGAAATTAAAAATAAATTTTAAAGCTAATAAAAAAAATAAAGTATTAGAAAAAGAAAATTTTGATTTGAAAAAGAAACGTAAAAGCTTGAAAAATGAAAAACAAAAACTTTTTTGAAAAATCTTTTCATTTGAATTTAACTAAATGTTATCATTGCAATTTTCAGTATCATACTTCACATATTTATCTTATTAAAAAATGATCAATTTAAGAGAGGTAAGTATGGGTTCCAAAATGAAAAATCTACCTTGTAACTAACGTTAAGGACCGAAAGCAATTTGGGTACCAAAATCCAAGTGTTAGTTATTTGTAGGTGTGTTGAGTAATAAGTAACAAAGCAACTTATTTGGATACTCTATAGAAACAAAATGGATGATGGGTAACCTCTAAGCTTCAAGCTTAATGATTGTGTATTTTAGTTGCCTATTCATGTTTTATATATGTTTGACTTTATAAAACCAAATTGAATATTTTTTAACGCAAAGTGCTTTTAATGAAAATACATGTTTTGCATCTTGAATGAAATATGACTTTTATTGAATATGCACTTGATATTTTCGTTCTTAATAATAATGTATTTCAATGATTAGTGAACTGATGTTATTAAAGCATGAACTCAAGCATGATTTTATACATAAGAGATTGATTTTGAGGGTATCATGTATTGAGTAATTATAATGTTTGATTACATCATTAAGTTATATGTATGCACATCTTTAGGGGGAGCATACAAAGGTTGCTTGTCTAATTTAATGCCATGAACACATTTTAGCTTTCTTTATGTTTCTGTAATGCTATATGGTTAATTTCACTTATGAGGCTTGAAATGTTTGATATTGTTGTTCTTTCATGTTTTATAGCTTAAACAAGTTTGGTGAATGTTGAATATGACTATGAACTTGTTTATTGTGTTGTGAATGAAAAATCCTATGTTTAATGCTTTAAGATTGCATATTGCTTGAACTTGAATGCTTGATATCATCTATCGTAACGTATCCAACGCGATCCAAAATGTCATACTTAGATGGATAAATATTTTTCTCATGTTAGAACTAGGTTGTGGGAATGATTTGCACACCTAGCTTAACTCTAAATGGCCATTATGAACGGTTAAATGATTTGGAGTTGCCACCAATTTATTTTAGCTAGGTGAGATTGGTCACTTATTTGAGTTCGTCTTTTGAGGGTACTGTTACTGGAATTAACCACGCAATTGCACATATCATAACAAGTAATATAGTGATAAAGTAGAGGGTCGATCCCACAAGGAATTGATATTAAATTTGTTAAGTACCAAAATTAAAACAACTTAATCTTATTCAAACAAATGATTACAAGTTATAAATTAAAACTAATAATAATAATAATAATAATAGAAATAAATAAATAATAATAGAAGCCTAGGATTACAATTTCTCTCAACACTTCAATTGAATAAAATCTTACTCTCTTAACTTGACTAATGACAATAAATTTTTAACTTAGTGTTCTAATTTATTTATAAGTATCTTCCGATAGTTTTATAAAAATATCTCTCTTAATCAATTTACTATATTCCTATCCAAATTGAATTAAAAGAAACTTATTAAGCTAAGACTCTAATTTGGTTACATATGGCATGTTCGTATATTCTTATCTAACATGTAGATCAATTTATCCTAATAAATAAATATGAAGCATATGTCATTCAATCCAGGTCTAAACACAAAATTTCTTTTTCCAAGTTCATTAATGTTACCAAATCAATCTAATTAGTGATCAAGTAATTAGAAGCATTAAAAACAAGATTGAACAAACAACTCAAATATCATTAAATCAAGAAAAGAAAATAAAGTAATCTAAACTACATGTTGAGTTTCATTGCAACCCTAAAAAAATAAATCTAGTTCATAATAAATATATAAAATATAAAACCAAGGAGTTTCACTATCATAAATAATACCAAAAAGATAAAAAGAGTAAAAAGAAAGAGAAAACTAAGATTCACCGGATCTTTGATCTTCAAATGTCTCCAAAATCTTTGTAGCTTCTTAAATATTATGGTGGGTTCTCTCCTCTTCTGAAAACTAAAGAAAAATAAAATTATAGAATATATGGGATTTCTCTATGATGTCCCTAAGTCTAATCCTAAAATTCCTTTTTATAAACAAAATCCGGAAAGTAGAAACTTGTTCTTCAAGTAGCTTGAACACATTATTTTTGGAAATTGCGAACTTTAATCACTTTGCTTGATTGAGTCCACTTTATTTCTTGATTAAGTTATTATACTTTTGGAAACTCTTTTGGGTTTTGAACTACAAAAATATAGAAATTATTTAAATAACTAAGTAACTAAAATATAAGGAAAGTAAATAATACTAAATTAAAAACTACAAAAAAAAAAATTAAATAAAATAATACTACTATAATTAAAATTTAAATAAAAATCTCTAAGACTTACTAATTTAATATGAACAATAAGACTAAATAACTCTATTTTATAGAGTTATCACACCCCCAAACTTAAGATTTTGCTAGTCCTCGAGCAAAATAAAGTAAAAGAAAAAAATAGAACCAAATGAATGAAATGAAATAAAATGAAACACGAATTAAGTTAAATGTACTCAAAGAATTATTACCTTAATTATCCTCAAAAGTCATCTCAATATTTCAATTCAAGGTAGATACAAAGATAATTTAAATTCATGCTTTGATTCAATAAAAAATCTCAATGCTTCGAATGGTTCCAGGGTGTGTATAAATAATCTCTAAGACTTACTAATTTAATATGAATAATAAGACTAAATAACTCTATTTTATAGAGTTATCACACCCCCAGACTTAAGATTTTACTAGTCCTTAAGCAAAATAAAGTAAAAGAAAAAAATAGAACCAAATGAATGAAATGAAATAAAACGAAACACGAATTAAGTTAAATGTACTCAAAGAATTATTACCTTAATTATCCTCAAAAGTCATCTCAATATTTCAATTCAAGGTAGATACAAAGATAATTTAAATTCATGCTTTGATTCAATAAAAAATCTCAATGCTTCGAATGGTTCCAGGATGTGTATAAATAATCTCTTAACAAATCATTGCATGCAAACCGAATAAATTTATGCCAATGTAAATCACCAATTAATACTAGATTCTCATATGTTTGCTTTTCATCTTATCTCCACTAATGTAGACCAACACTTGATCGAAGATCGTGTAAGACTTTATTAAGGTTGTAATGTAAGGCTAGGGTAAAGGTAGGATAAAGAATATATTTTGGTTTAATTCACCCATAAACACTTTTCATTGTTCTAAACCTTTTACCGAGCCAATCATAATTTTTTATGACATTTTATTTTTCATGCCATTTTATTCATTTACACACTTGTGTATTTCTTTTTTTCTTTTTTTTTAATTTTTAATTTTGTTTCATTTTCATTTTTCTCTTTCATGTTTCACCAGTACAACACAATTCAAACATGGTTCATTATATTTTCTAAAACAACTTCATGATCATGCCTATGTAATAAAGGTTGATCATGGTCTTTCTTATTAGCTAGGCCAAATATATTTGGCAATTAAAAGAAAAGGATATATCAATTAGGCTTAAATGGGGTACCCAAGGATAAATATATAAAGGTAGGCTTAGAAAGGCTCAAACGATCCAAAGATGACCTATATCATCTCCTTAACTTAGTGTTGTCTAGGATTTCACTTGAAGAGAGAATCAAACAAATTCTAGGCCTCTAGATATAATTGTAATTTACATCAAAATAAACAATTTTCAAATAAGAAATATAAGCCAATGCAAAAGATCAAGTACTCAAAATTTTTGAAAATCACATCCTAATAATGAGAAAAAAAAATCTAATCACAAAATTAAATCATGCTTATATTTTTCCAAGAATCAAGATAAATCAGTAACTTAGTTTTCATCATTGGATAAGGATTTCACCATATTAAGCACAAACATCTCAATCATACTAGATTGTTAAAAAAATTTATGCAAAAAAAAAAAAAGAAAAAATTATGCAAAAACAAAGATAAAAAGAAAAAAATAATTATACAAGAATCAACTAACCTAGACTAATTTGACACTAACAAAATAATAACCTCACCCCTTAACTTAAAACAAACATTGTCCTTAATGTTTATAAATAAAAGGGAAAGAATAAGCAACTCCTCTTTTGATGAAAGAAACTCAGACAAAGCTTTAGTCATTTTTTTCTAATTATCCTGCTTGTTAAAGTTGGTGAAAGGCCTAGAAAATAAATTAAAATAAAACAAACTCATTAAAAATAATCCTAAATAATAATAATAATAATAAATTTTCAACTTTAGTAATTTTTTTAAAATAAAAAATAAAATTAAAAAAAATGTAAAAAAGGGGGAAAGGGGTAATTGCTAACACTGTAGCATCGGCCTTCGACATATAGGGGCTGAAAGAAAATTTTTTTATCGTGGTGCTGTAGCGCCACTATTCTGGCATTATAGCACTAGCCAACGATTGAACTTGGTGTTGTGGCACCAAATTCTAACGCTATAGCGCCAGCTTGTTTTTTTTAACACTTGAAAAAAGGAAAAAAATTAAGTATAAAAAATTAAATAAATTTTAAAATTAAGTAAAGAAAAGTTTAAAAAGCTTGCGTTGCCTCCCAATAAGCGCTTGGTTTATAGTCATCTACTTGACTATCTTTAATGTTATTTTAGGTAGGCTAAACTATTATAGGATCTTTGATGACCTAACTTGCCTCCCCAAAGATGTTTGAAATGTTGCCCTTCCATCTTAAACTTCCTAGGACATTTTAGGTTGACCATTGACCATCTTAATGCACTTTTATAGTTTCTTAAATGCATCGACAAGGGCTTACGCTATAGTAAAAGTGGTTTTAGAAAAAGAGGCTTTAAAGATGATGTTGCATTATCTGAAAATCCCAATGGTTTGAACAAAGGAGTGAAACTAATAGAATGTGATTGTGCTTCTAAGTTCTAATAACTTCAAACACCTAATAATGTCAATGTTATCCCATAGGGAAGTTAAAATCAAAGATGGCTCGGATAAGTCAGTGGAATAACTCCCTATGAACACTTCATTGGATGTACTCTTCACCTACTTGATTGTGCAATACTCATCATATTCTTTTGGAAAGAATGATGGTGGCTCGGACTGTATTTTCTCTTCTTGAACCTTTTCAATATGTTTATCAACCAAAATTTCATTTTCAGGCTTGATTAGTAATTCTGGTTGCCTGTTATCCCCTTCAATCTCCTTACCCATCATAAGATTTGTCTTAGTATCACATGGTAAAGTTTTTTTTAGGACAATTGTAGATGGCATCAACAAGTTGGCCACACCTCAAACGTTCTCATTTTAATTTTTTTAAGAATAATGCGTTTTAGCGACATGGCTTTAAATATGTTTGGCTAGGTTGGCGAAGGGTGTGTCCCTAAATGCATTTTGTAAAAGAGCATTATTCTCATTTAATAAGGGTTACATGAACTTAGTGCAAAAGGGTAATTTCTCAAACTTAGCTGAGTTGCCAAAGAGGTTGTGAAATTCCTTAATACAAAAAAGTTAATGAAATTCTCTACTTTAAAATATAATAGAAGGATTTCCAAAAGTGTAATTTTGTGCACATTATTCTTATTTTTTTGTCTGCATTACTTTTATGACATTATATAATGTGTTTTTACGATTGTTGTTTGATATGCCATTGTTCTTGCCTGCATTAAATCAAAGTTTAGAATATTTTGCATTCATAATAAACTATTTCAAAATGCATACTCAAAATGATTTCAGTTTCATATAATACATAAGGTAATATTCCAAATTAAGGTAATTTCTCGAACTGTCTACTAGACTGTAGGCGATATTCTCAATAATTATCGTTAATGTGGAATATTCTTTTAAGGAATAAATTGGATTTTTTAAATAATAAACAACCTATGATTTGTTGGGTTGTCAAAAAATATAGAAATTTTGCAATAAATATAAGTTCCAAGTCATTCTGAAATAATGCATCTATTTTTAGTTTTGAGAATTATAATTTTAAATATTGAAACCAAGAATCCTCAGAGACAAAAAGATAACACATAGTTAATGGGTATAGAGTTACAAGCATTGTGGGGGTGCTATAACTTTCCCTATACATAACCGACTGCTGAACCTACACTATTTTTTTATTTTAATTGTGGACTACAAAAATTGTCCTTTCTAAAAGATTTTGATTAATTTTATAACTTTTTTATAAAGATGATTTTTATAGGTGACTAATCACACTAATAAAAAATTAGCTACAGCTCCTTTATATGATCATTTTTGGATGGCCATGTTTTTCAACCAAATCGTTGCATAATTTCACAGATGGATATATGCCCCTTTTGCCCAGAGAAGGAAGGAAAAATGAATTTTTAATTCATGTCAGACGATTCTTGTACAACACTAATATTTTCTCACTTTAATAAAAGTCTTCAATTTACCTTTTTCATGGAATTCTCATTACACTTCTTATGGAAAAGCATTTCAAGTATACACAAAATCAATAAACATTCTTAAATTCATAATATTGAAATAATTAATATAGTAATTAAATTAAGGGTCGGGTACTTGCCCATCTTAATAGGCTCAGTCTCAATTGAATCAAGACTAGACATGAGATTTGTAAGTCAGGTCAACTCGACTTGGACTATGTTAATTTAATAAAATTTTTATTAAAATTTAATTATAAAATATAAATATTAATACAAAAATATTTTTTTAATATTTTAAAATAATAATATAAGATTTCCTTTCTAACTCTAGCCAAAATTGATTAAGCAAAATAAAAAAATCAAGCCTCAGTGCAACCCATAATAGGTCTAATAGTGGTGATTACACGAGTTTTTTATTGGCCACGTTGCCATAAATATTTTTTTAATATTTTAAAATAATAATATAAGATTTCATTTCTGACTCTAGCCAAAATTGATTAAGCAAAATAAAAAAATCAAGCCTCAATGCAACCCATAATAGGTCTAATAGTGGTGATTACACGAGTTTTTTATTGGCCACGTTGCCATAAATGGAATCCAAAAAAATTTTTCTTTACTATTTTTTTCCTACTAGTTTTTAAGGCCATATATATTGCACGTGATTTTACTTATTCAATTGATAATAATGTATTTTTTGTATAAATAATGAATTAATCGATAATAATTTAAAGAATAACTTAGTTTCAAAAACATTTGTGATGAATTCTCTTTTAAATCTATTGAATTTACAATATGTAAAAATTTGCTTAGAACAAAATAAATCTAATAAAAATAAAAAGTACAAAATCATATTAAAAAAAGAACAACTTACCAAAAAGTCAAAAACCTTTATATAAAAAAAAATCTTAAAGCTACTAAATTTGTAATATTTTGAAATCTATCCGAGAATGAGATAGAAAAAATGTTACAATAGTGAATGAAAAATTAAAACCATTCAAAGAAAAAAATAAAAAGCAATAAACTGTATTAAAAAATTTAAAAAAAAATTGACAAAGTATTACTCTATATTTGATTTTTTATGAAAATAAAATTTAAAACATATATTTTATAGTTAAAAATCTTAGTTTTAATTGCTATTTAACTATATTAGTAATTAAGTAATAATTACTTTAAAACTATAAGTACTAAATTATAATTTTTATATATAATTAACCAATGATTAAATTTAAACAAATGAAATAATCATTATCTTATTTTGGTCAAATATTTAGATAAAGATTTAAAAAAACATAATCCTAATTTTATAATATAATAATAAAATATTGTTCCCATCATTATTAAGTAATAAAATAAACAATAATGAATAAGTAATAATAACTTTAAGACTATAAGTACTAAACTAAGATTTATATATATAATTAATATAATTAACCAATGATTAAATGTAAACAAATGAAATAATCATTATCTTATTTTGGAAAATATTTAGATAAAAGTTTTTAAAAAATATAATCTTAATTTTATAAAACATAAGATAATAATAAAATATTATTCCAATCATTTTTAAGTAAAATGACAAATAATAATATATTCATCATTAAATAAAAGTGTTTTAATCCAATCAAACTTTTTACTTATAAATTAGATAAATATTATCAAAAATAAATTATTTATAATGGTAATTTAAAAATAAAGTAAACAATAATGGCTATTTTTGTTAGCTCAAAAAATTCTCTGCATTTGTGTTTTTATATTTATATGATACATAATGTTTTCTTTCTAACTATTACTCTTGATCTTTTTGAATCCCAAAATAACCCACTCGTATGTCTAGAATTTAATTGTTATTGTCATCAAGTTGTCCTCTGCAAAGGAATTTTTTAAAATAAAAGGAGAGTTAGGATTGCCACAATGATTCAAATTTCATCCCACAAATGAAAAGTGGGTGGATCATATTTTTTTTAGATAGTATGAATCTTAGCATATTGTTGTGCCTGTTATTATTATAGATGAACTAAGTGTTCACAAACAATTCATAAACAGTAGGGATGTAAATAAGTTGAGCTATTCATGAACTATTCAAACTTGTTAGATACTTGAATGAACTTATTTGTTTAACTAAACAAAACAACTCAAGCTTAAATTTGAGTTCCATCATATAAATAAGCTATGCTTAAGCTTTATAAGCTTGACATTAAAACTTATGAATAACTCATGTGCATATAGATATATATGTATAGATAATAAATAATTTATTTATTATATTACTTAGTAAATTGTAATTTTATTTTTAGAATTGCAATTTTATTTTCTACTATCTACTACTTATCTAATTTCAATTTTCAGAAAGTATCTTACTTTAATTTTCTGGCATAAAGATGTCTACTAAATACTAAAGTAATAAACTAAAAAACAATACTTCAAGGAGAGATTTGATAGAGGGAAAGAAAAAAATCAAGTTATAAATGAGTTAAACAAGTTGAGTTCAGGCTTCACTTTTTTTTTTGGCATGAAGATGTCTACTAAATACCAAAGTAATAAACTTAAAAAATACTTCAAGGAGAGATTTGATAGTAATCAAATTATAAACAACTTAAATAAGTTGAGCTCAAGCTTCATATTTTTTAAACAAGCTGAGCCTAAGCTTTAAATTTGACTTATTTAAATAAATGAGCCTAGCTTCGGTAGCTTATTTTTTTTCACAAGCCAAGCCTAAGCTTTAAGTGCTCGTCTGATTTACACACTTAGTAAACGATTCAATTTCTATTCATTTATATTCATTTATTAAGTTAAATAAATGACTATGAATAAAATTTTCACTACAAAAAAAATAGGTTTTAGCCATAAAAATAACGACCAAAAAAATAATCGTTGCTAATTAGTGACAAAAATTGCAATGACAAAAACAATTATTGGATGTTCGTTGCAAAATTCATGGCAAAATACATAGGGTGCTTTTCCTACAAGTTATTTGTCATAAAAATCATCACTAATATTAGCACAAAATGGCACCAAATTTTATGACAAATGATTCGTCGCCCAATTCGTTGGTTAAGTGTCGATCGTAATGGCATCAAATTTTGTGATGAAGAATTCGTTGCTAACTTTCATCCCTAATTTAGTAATAAATAATGTTTATTGCAAAATTCATTGCTGAATTATCAATGTAAAAAGTCATCTATAATATTGTCGCTAATCAATGACAAACAACATTCATCGTTAATTTAGCAACGTCCTTTTTCATGATATTTGGTTGCAAAGTATTTGTTGCTAATTTTGTGGCAACCTTATGATTGCTATGCATTCATCACCAAATTTATCGCAAAAATTTTAGCTATAGTTTTTCATTGCTAATATTATCGCAATTTTATTATGGATGAGTATTCATCATTAATTTCATCGCTAATGTCCATCGATAGTTTTTTTTCGTTGATTTCATTGCTATTATTTTCGCAGCATTATTATGGATGAGTATCCGTCGCTAAAGTTTTTCACTAAAATCCATTGACAGTTTTTTGTTCCATTGCTAATATTGTCAAAAATTTATTATCAATGAACATTTATAGCTAAATTCATTGCTAAAGTCTAGTACTTTTTACGTCACTAATTTTGTGCCAGAGTCAAATATATTTATTACTCACTTTTCCTTTTTCCTTCACTTATTTTTCCATGCTCTTCTCTCTTCTTTCTTTTTATTTGGTGTCATATAGTAATCATGGACTTAGTTATTATTTATTTCACTCTTTTCTTTCATCGATTGTTACAAGCTTCGTCAATCTTATGTAATTTTTTTTTGTTTAGGTATGTACCTATTTGAAGGCCTCATAATCGAAGTGGATGTTGTAGTTCTCATCAAACTGACCAATTTCTACTACAAAGAGTTCAATGAAATACTTGGGTAAATCCCTTTTACATGGTATTTTTTTAATTTCAAAGTAATTGTGTAGGCACAAATAAAATTTTAATTTTTTAATTAAGAATATTAAATATTGATATGATATTGTTAATAGTTTATAAATGTTTAATTTGTATACAAACACAATGCAACAAGATAGGGCTTAGATGTATAATAAAAACTTACCCGAATGTTAAGGATTAACCGATGAGTTTCTATTGGGTTATAACAGTTTTTAGACTTTTCTAGTAGTAAAATTGAGTTCATGGATGGAAATAAGATAAGGTGTCTATGTAAAAAATGTAGTAATTGTCAGTTTCAAATGTGTGACAAAGTTAAGGAACATCTTTGGAGATTTCAAATTACTATAATTGGACTTGGCATGGTGAACCATTTCTATTTGATAGAGAATATCAAAGAAGTAAGAAATTTTCAATTAGGGGAGAATGTAGTTATTATGAGCAATTAAACCTATATCAGAGGATGGTGATTGATGCATCTAGTCAGAATTTTATTTCGGAATCAAACCATGCAAGTACTAGCTTTACTTCAACATTTGAACAAGTGGATACTGGTTATGCATCACCGTTGGAAGAGGTAAGAGTAATAGGTTTTGATAAGAATATGGATAATGAAACTTTTCTAACTAATCAGTTTTGGGAAGTGTTGAAAGCTGCAAATGAACCTTTATAGGTAGGCTATGACAACGACACAACGTTATCAGTGACTGCAAGACTGTTAAATATCAAGGCAGAGCACAATGTGTTTGATAACTACTTTAACTCTTTTATTGAAGTAATGCGAGAAATAATGCCTCATGATAACATCATGCCAAGTGATTTTTACGATATGAAGAAGCTAGTGGATAACTTAAGTCTTCCAATTTTAAAGATTGATGTATGTAATAAGGGTTGTATGTTATATTAGAGGGATAATGAAAATGCAGAATCTTGTAAATTCTGTGCCCAATCTAGGTCTAAGATTAGCAGGAGGCAAGGTCATAAGCAAAAACATAAACCATATAAGCAAATGTTTTATCTGCACTTAATTCCCAGATTGCAAAGGCTCTATGCATCTAAGGCCACTGCTAAACACATTAGTGGCATGCAAACCATGAAACAGATGAGATTTTAGTATGTTATCCTTCAAATGCAGAGGCATGGAAACATTTTGATAGAATATATCCTGAGTTTGCCATAGAGCCTCGAAACATCAGGTTAAGTCTCTGTGTTTATGGGTTTACCCTATTTGGGAGATCAGGAAAAGCTTATTCATGTTGCCTAGTTATCTTAACTTCCTACAATCTTCCACCTGGTATGTGTATGAAGATAGCTTACATGTTTTTGACATTGATCGTGCCTGGCCTATAAAATCCAAAAAAATTGTAGGAAGTTATATGCAACCATTGCTTGAAGAGTTACAACAACTATGGGATAAAAGTGTTCCTAAGTATGATGTCTCTACTGATCAGACATTTGTAATAAAGGCTGCTCTTCTTTGGATGATAAATGACTTTCCTGCTTATGGAATGTTATCTAGATGGAGTACAGTTAGGATTTTAGGATGTCCAATATGCATGGAGAGATCAAAGTCATTTAGACCAGCTATTTTGACTATCATAGATAATTTTTGCCAATGAATCATACATTCAGAAGGAATAAAAAAGAGTTCATAAAAAATAAGATTGAAAGAACACCTCCACTATTGAGGCTGACTGATGATCAAGTTTGGAGACGAGTACATGTCTTTCCAACTATTGTTGAAACCCCTCTTAATACAACTATTACATATGAAAGTATACATAAATGGACTAAACGAAGTATATTTTAGGATTTACCTTATTGGAAGACCTATTTATCATAATCTTATATGTCATACATATAGAAAAAAAATGTTTTCGACAGTGTCATAAATACTATGATGGATGTTAGTGGAAAAACAAAAGCCAACTTGAATGCAAGAAAATATATGAAAGATATTTATGATCGATCTACACTAGATGTGGATGCAACAGCAAGGGACCAAAACCAAAAGTAGTTTATGCATTGAACAAGGAGTAGAGACGAGTTGTTCGTGAATGGTTGAAATCTGTGTGGTTTCTTGATGGATATCATCAAACCTTAGGATAAGTGTTTATTTGAATAAATGCAAGTTGACAGGTTTGAAGAGTCATGATTATCATACATTTATGGAAAAACTAATTCCAATATCATTCAAGGAACTTTTACCAAATTTTGTATGGGGCGGCATAACAGAGTGAAGTATATTTCTTCATGATATTTGCTTAACAATGTTGAAAGTATCACACATGGAGAAACTAAAGAGAGATATCCCTGTCATTCCTTGCAACCTAGAAAGGATATTCCTTCCATCATTTTTTGATTCAATGGAGCATCTCTTAGTTTGTCGCAACATGACCCGAATTTGAATCCTAACCAGCCCAACTTAAAATGGCGAATGTATCCATTGGTTCTATATAAATATCTATATATATAATTATTTCTTTTTATTTTTAAGGTCCATATCCTGGGGATTGAGTTATCAAGATGAATCGCTCCCTAGACTTCTCTAAATAGTTGTTACGAAACGATCAGTTATTTTGGAGTCGCCACCAGTCTTATTTTAGCCAGCTGAGACTGGACATCTGCCAGAGTTTATATTTTTGAGGGTTACAAAACCCATGAAAACAAACTCCAAGGTCTATGCTCACACCAAAAATCACATGAAAAGGTCCGAGAGTCTATTACAATCACAAGTAAGGATCAACCTTCTCGTGATGCCTGATAATCGGTACCCTATTAATCATGTGTTAACTTAAATTTTGCTTTTTATTTGGTTTCAATATTTGATATTTAATTATAATTCCTTAATATTTTATTAAAAAAATTTATTATTTCGAGAATGTTGGGTTTTAATGCTTTTAGAAATCACAAAATTATTCGTATCCTCTTAGGGAACTGAGTGGACACGAATTCTTCATCGTAACACGTTGGAGAACCATGCGGAATACGAAAGGTTTTATTTTCTCAAAATTAAAAAATCCTGACTTCCTATTTGAAAAGGATATCTCGCTACTAAAATAATTTGTAAAATTCCTCGCATATTATGGTAGGAATCCTATGTATTAATTTAATTAGGAGACATTGCCTTATTTATAAAAATAATTTTTATTATTAAAAAATACGGACTCTATGACCTAATATGATGAACCTATTCTTAATACGTACTTTCGATGTAAAAGTATCCTAATACTCATATAGTATATGGTTCTAATGCAAAATTATGAAAACACCCTTGGGGTATACCTTCTACACAAAAGTATCCCCGGAACCCTTAAAGGACTCAAAAATGAATGAAAAAGGGCGAACCTATCCTAAATAGGCATTTTTGGCCAAAAAAATCCTAATGTTTATTTAAGACTAGACTCAAAAAAAATTATGAAAATACCCTTAAAGTATACCTTCAACATGAAAGTATCCTGGTAACCTTAATGGACCTTAAAATGACTTTTTAAAAGTAATCCAATCCTAAATATTCACTTTTGGCGTAAAAGCATCTCGGTGAGCAAAATTACCAAACTGCTCATAGGTATACCTTCTATGTGAAAGTATCTTCGATGTGAAAGTATCTAGGTAACCCTAATGGACCTTAAAATAACCTTGGAAAACTAATCCAATCCTAAATATTCACATTTTGTGTAAAAGCATCTCAGTGAGCAAAATTACCAAAATACCCTTAGGGTATACCTTTGACGTGAAAGTATCCCAGTAACCCTAATGAACCTTAAAATTACCTTACAAGGCTAAACCAATCCTAAAATATTCACCTTTGGTGTAAAAGCATCCCAACGAGCAAAATTACCAAAATGCCCTTAAGGTATACCTTCGACGTGAAAGTATCCCAGTAACCCTAATGGACCTTAAAATGACCTTAAAAGGCTAAACCAATCCTAAAATATTCACCTTTGGCAAAAAAAATCTTGATAAGCAAAATTATCAAAATACCCTTAGGATATACCTTTAAAATGAAAGTATCTTGGTAATACTAATAGACCTTAAAATGACCTAAAATATGAAAAGTAAATGAATTTTGTCTAAATGGAGAAGCTGCAAGCTTAAGTTTGACTTAAAATGCAAAATTTGCAATCAAGCTCCTAAATTTTTGAAAACTATATTTCGTATCCTTTGAAAGGCCGAACAAATACAAAAAGTTTAAAAAATTTTTATATCCCTACGAAAGGCCATAGAAATAATAGAGATCTTTAAAACTGGTAAAATATCTATTTTGCCCCCTAAATATGAAAATTTTCTATTTAATCTTTACACTTTTCTAAATTTTCATTCTTGTCCTTACATAATAAAATAACCTAAAAATCATAAATCATATGAAATTATGGATGAAAATACAGCTAATATATCAAAAAGATTCGACCAAATGCTTTGCCCTAAAAAATATTTTTCTATAATTTACAAAATAACCACTAAACTTTGTAAAAATACATTTCGACCCCATATATGCTAAAATACCATAAAAAAACATTAAAACTCATCAAACCGGCAAAGAATTAACACAAAAATTATGGCAACAATATGCATGAAGTTTCGACCAAGCATTTTTAGCCATTAAACACAATTTTCATATTTTACAATTTAGTCCTTAAACTTTCTAAAATTGCAAAATGACCCTTAAAATATTAAAAGTACCTAAAACATGTTATAAAATACACAAAATCAATTTCCAAGTTATCCATGAAGCTTTCAGCCAAACCAAAAATAACCTAAAAGAGTTTAGATGTTTTTGCAAACTAGTCTGTGTGTTCGCTAATGTTGCAGAATACATAAAAACAAGAAAGCAGGAAATTATTATAAAAATATGCGCAAAATCATCATCAAAAGAACCTATCAAATTTGACCAAACCAAAAATATCAAACATAAGCATGCTTTGACATAAAGAATCGTGAACATAAATAAACATTACTAAACCAAAATAAAAATAAAAATGAATATATAAATATACTTAATCATATATTAACATGAATATAAAAGCAAACTGCATATACCTCAACACACATGTACAATAAATTAAAATCTCAACAACAAGAAGATATTTTACAAGCAAAAGTCAAGAAATAATTAAAAAAAATCAAATATAAAAAAATAAAAAATTACCATGTTTAGCCTTTCAACATGGATGAAAATCCATGAGCCTTAACATGGATTTAAATCATAAATAAGAAAAAAATGAATAAAGATGAAGAAAAACTAAAGGATTAAACATTATACCTTGAATAAATTGAAAACTAAAATAAGCTATTTTTTTTAGTGATATATATAGTTTTTCAAACAAGAAAACTAGCTAAACTATGAAAATACATCCTCCCCCCTTTTATAAAGGGGGAGGGCTGACTAAGAGGATCCCCCAAATCCTCTTGGCCAAAACTCCAAGAGAAGAAAAGAACAAAATATTTAATTAATTTATTTTATTATATTTTTGTCATAATTAGCATAAAAAGGTGAGATCTGTATTAATTAGACAAACAATCAAAGGTCATTCAAAAAAAAATTATCATAATTGCCTAGAAAATATCATGTAATTGGTAATTAGAAACCAACCAAATTAGTGAGGGGACAAGTTGAAAATTAACTAGACTAGTTTTCATGAAACTAGTAGAAAATAACCAATAACTAAAATAAAAATAAAATAATAATAATTAAATATAAAATTAATAATTGATAATTATAAATAAAGTTTTTTTAAACGAAATAATGAAAAGAAAAAAAACTGATTGCAACTCCAAAACTAGTAAAATTATACGAGAAGAAACCATACCGAGAAAAATTATCATATATTATAAATGCAAAAGTCATAAAATAAATTAAATTTTCACAAATTGATTTAATAGGGATTAAAAAATAATATTCAAAGAATTTTAAAAATTATTAACTCTGAAAAACCCTACTAAAAAAATTGACAGAATAGAAACTCTGTATTTTGGCAACGGAAAAAATTCTAAAACTTATAAAATAAATTGAATTTTTTCAAAACTGATTTAATATGAATAAAAAATAATATTTTAAGAATTTTAAAAATTGCAAACTCAGAGAAAGCTTACCAAAAAAATTTAAGACTAGAAAACTCAATTTTTTCAAAATTGATTTAATATGAATAAAAAATAATATTTTAAGAATTTTAAAAATTGTAAACTCAGAGAAAGCATACCAAAAAAATTTAAGAGTAGAAAACTCTATGTCTCGGTAATAGAAAAATTCTAAAATTTATAAAATAAATTGAATTTTTTAAAACTATTTTAATATGGATTAAGTAATAATATTTAAAAAAAATTTAAAAAATATAAAATAAGAAAAATCCTCTAAAAAAATTACAAAGTAAAAACTTCATATTTTGTAAACAAAAGAATCTCGAAAGAAAAATACAAAATTGATAAAAATAAAAGGAATTTTCCTAAACTGATTCAATATAATTAAATAATAATATTTAAAGAATTTACTAATTATAAACTAAGAAATGTCTTCTCAAAAAAATTTACGGAGTAAAAAACTCTGTATTTTGAAAATGAGAAAAATATAAAACATAAAATAAAATGAATTTTGAAAAAAAATGATTTAATGGTAATTAAATGCAAAATTTTAGAGAATTTTGAAGTTGAAAACTTGAAAAAATTCCACCATAAAATTTTACAGATAAAAGAAAGCTCGTATTTTAAAACTGAGAAAATTTCAAAGAATCCATTAAATTTATATAAAAATGAATTAAATAAAACCTATTATCCAAAATACTAATTTAAAAAATGTTAAAGATGAGAATTTAGAATCCGAAATAATTTTATTAGGAAAAATGAACCACTTATGTGATTATATTTTTGTTGCCTTCTACTAGAAAGTCCTACTCGTTCCCGTTCCTATACATTACTCAAACACATAAATAATTACATATATTACAAAAAATTGTATTAAAAATAGGATATACTTGATTAAAAAATATTATTATACCTTTCCTTTCTTCGAAAACAAGAAGTCAAAAAGTTTTTCATACTGCCAACCAATCACACCACGTGGTACATTCGGTTTTGTGATAGCAATATCAACATTTCGATTAAAGTACTTCTTCTTCAAGTTATGCTTAAAATCTTTCCATTTTTTCCCTACTAACTTTAGAACATACGATGTTGGAATATCTAAAGCAAAGCGTTGCTGAAATGAAAGAAAACTAAAAAGTTAGTTTAGATTAGAAATGACATTCTTAAGGTAATGCGTCCAAAGTAATGTCAAGGAATTTATACTAGTACCTTAACAAAGTCCAAAGCCTTAAGCTTGTCTTTTCTTGGCACTTCATGCCATGATTCATAATGTATTGGTACCTTTCTCCTATTTCGAGCAATCATGCCTAAAAGGCCAGCCAATACTTGTGCTTCTGGACCAGTAGGCTGGTTATCACTATTTTTAGAGACAATAATACGTTCATCAAGAGGTAGTTCCCATAGCTCTTTCAAAGTAGTACAACCCCAAGTTGTGCGTTGCCCAGTGTTATCGACTACAAAAAAGTGAGATAAGATTAACAATTACAGAACGTTGAACAATTACCGTAAGCAAGAACTTTTAATGCATTTATCAATACCTGCATTCAAAATAGTATGAATTACATTTTCTATAGTTTCATTCCCTAAAAGGTTATCTGGGATGGTTAAAAAAGGTGCAGCCAAAGTATCAGCAGGCTCTGGCTCTGAAAAAGTGTGAACAATATTCAAACCCTTTAATCTTTTTCTCGGCATATTATCTGCAACAATTTTAAATTAATAACACTAGTATTACTCATAGTAAAATTCAATATGTAGCATGTACTAAAATGCCAAAAATATATAATAAATCAATCGTGATATAATCTTACTATGTTTGCTTTATTCATCAAGGTTCATAAATGTCTTCATCGACATCTTCACGAACCCATTGAACTTCTGTGCTAGTAATAGGGATATTCTCATCCAAGTTTTGATCGGCAAAAGGCAAGCATTCAATTTTTTGTTCAACATCATCTCAACATCCATCACCCATATCAAACAAATCTCTAGGTGTGTTATGAAGTACAACATACCAACCCTCATCATTCGGATCTT
>JBBYHM010000026.1:6649958-6688961 GCA_038381775.1 Adansonia rubrostipa
TAAATTAATATATTTTATTTAAATTTAATTATAATATATATAATATTAATAAAAACTATTCTTTAATGTAATAAACAATAATTCTGGCTTAAATAAACAGGTTTGGGTACGTTAAATAAGGGATTGGGATTGGGATTTTAAAAAAATTTAAACCATGGCTCAGCCCAACCCATAAGCAAGTTTAATCATATTTAAAATATAAATTACATTTTAATATTTAATTAAATTATTAAAGTTTTTATTTATAAAAAAATTATTTAATTATAATTTCTTCATATTTATTTTTAATATTAAATTCGAGTTCGAGTTCAGGTCGAGCTCGGGTTGGGTCATTTCGGGTTCGGGTTCTTTCAGGTTCGGGCCATTCAGGTTTGGGTTTTTTTGGGTTCGGGACATTGACTTTTTAGTCAAATCGAATTCGGTTTAAGTTTGGACTCAGATTTTTTCAAACAGATTTTTGGATTTGAATTCATTTTGCCATCTCTATTTATGAGTGTTAGTTTTTTATAAAAATAAAACCATACACAATAAAATATAGTGATTAACTCGGAAGTTGAAAAGCTGTCTTTCATTAATAAACTAACATGGATGATTAATTAGTTGCATGATGTTAAAAGACACATATATCTTTATATTTATAATAACTTTATTTGAATTTCTTATAATAAATTCATTAACTGAATTAGTAACACTTAATTAAATATTTTATATATAGAATAGATAAAATTAAATATGAATTATAAACCGTAATTAAAATTGTATTATAAAATAATAGAAAAAAAATAATGGAAAGATGGCATTAGGAATCTAAATCATAAGCCAGGAAAAGAAAATTTAAAGTACAAATATAAATTGGTGGGAACGTATTAAAATCCAATGGCGTCAAGTAATTTGTGGTCTAATCCAACAAGGCCAAGTTCGGACTAGAGATGAGAATATTAAAGCACGTGAAGCTGACACAAGAGCCAACTTCCATTCAAAACATGCAAATTTCTTCACTCTCACCAACTAGCCCAAAAAGCAGCTGAATCATCTTACCTTCAATGCAAAGA
The DNA here is from genome assembly GCA_038381775.1 of Adansonia rubrostipa. NCBI lineage: Eukaryota > Viridiplantae > Streptophyta > Magnoliopsida > Malvales > Malvaceae > Adansonia > Adansonia rubrostipa. The sequence goes on from JBBYHM010000026.1 coordinate 6,651,011, forward strand.
CACGTTCAAAGAAAGTCCTCAACAACTTCAAAGATTGAAGGTCAATATCATCACAATTATTTTAAGTTATGGGACCTCTTATTGTCGGGCATTTTAATAACGCATAGGAAGATATGGAGATGGAAGTAGCCGGGAAGAAGCATGAGTTACCTTCCAACTTAAGTCGAATCGGATCTGTTTTCAAAACAAGTTTGGAGCATGGAGGGTACAAGGAACATCTGCAAGGAGCATAGGAAGAACATCTGATTGTTTCCCCGGGAACGCGGGAGAACAATTGGGTTTGCTTGTTTTCCTGAGGAGAAGAATAGATTGGACTTTCTTTTTGATATTGATAATGGGGTTTCCAACAACAATAGGGAAGTATCGGCTAGGTAGAACTATTGGAGAAGGTACATTTGCAAAGGTCAAGCTGGCTGTAGACACCTACACGGGGCATCATGTTGCCATCAAGATTATCGATAAGGCCATGGTGATGGAAAGCAATCTCAAGCATCAGGCGATTTTCCAACCCTTGCTTTGTTATATGCCTTGTTCTTATCAATGTCTTGGCCTGACATAAACATGTGAAAAAAATAAAATAAAAAGATTATTACGGCTGACTAATCAACAGTCAAATTTCAGGTACAGCGAGAGATACGAACCATGAAGCTTCTGCATCATCCCAACGTTGTGAGAATACATGAGGTGTGTTTTTTGTATTTCAGGACTTGATTAACTTGTACCAATTTTTGCACCGTCATTCATTTTTAGAGATGAATCCTGGTTGCAGGTTATTGGCTCCAAGACGAAGATATACATAATAATGGAATATATATCAGGAGGACAACTTTCAGACAAATTGGTGAGACTAATCGGACCGCACCTGGATTCAATAAAATCTGGATCTAAAGCTTTTCAATCTACATTTCTAATCCTCTTTGCCCTTACTCTATCCAGTCTTATGCCAAAAAATTGGGTGAAGCAGAGGCAAGAAAACTTTTCCAGCAATTAATAGATGCAATGGACCATTGCCATAGAAGAGGAGTCTACCACAGAGATCTAAAGGTATTTGTAACATTCAATTTTCCCCGTCTGCACAAATGCACAAAGAGAAGTCACTTAAACTCATTAAGATCGGCGTCAATCTTTTTCTATACAGCCAGAGAATTTGCTTTTGGATAGTAAGGGAAACCTTAAAGTAACTGATTTTGGACTGAGTGCTTTGAGGAAGGTAGTCAGACAGCCTTGCCATTTTCTTAAATAATTTTTCATTTGTTCTAAATTAATTCCAGACAATTATCATGGAAATTTGGCTAAAAATTCAGATATATTACAGCCTGGAGATATACTAACTACGGCATGCGGCTCTCCCTGCTATGTAGCACCCGAGGTACGAGACATCTCTTCCTGTCCCATGTTCTAAACTGTCTAAATTCAATGGCCTAAAAGAACGTAGAGAAATTTAGACCAACAGCTAACTTTCTTCCAAAAAGGGACTTTACTTGATTAGACTGATAATTCATCTTCTTGATGATAGCTGCTTGCAAATAAGGGCTATGATGGAGCAGCTGCTGATATTTGGTCCTGCGGTGTCATTCTTTTTGAACTACTTGCTGGCCATTTACCGTTTGATGATCGTAGTCTTCTGGTTTTATACAAGAAGGTATGCATCTGCATGTAGGAACATAACCTTCACCAGGTACAATAAGTTACCCTTCACTGATGCTTCCACTTCTGTGAAGATATCTGGAGCAGAATACATATATCCAACATGGTTTACAGGATGTCAGAGGAAGCTGATTGCACGAATACTTGATCCAAATCCCAAAAAGGTAAAACGCCGAGACAGTATGAGGTAGAGATTTCCAAGTTAAAAGTATAATAATAATAGGAATTTCTCCTCATATTACTACAGAGGATAACAATTCCAGAAATCATTGAAGATGCATGGTTTCAAACAGATTATATACCTTCATGCGGTTATGACTATGATGAGAAAATATACTTGGATGATGTTAGTGCTGCCTTCGGTGCAGTTGAGGTAAATGCTCTAATTAGTATTAACATAAGAGTTTCATGGCTTAATCTTAACCATCTGAAGTACCATACAGGAAGACAACCCAGGGATGAAGACGCACAAATACTCAAATTTCATAAATGCATTCCAATTGATAGCAATGTCACAAGATCTGGATTTATCAGGTCTCTTTGAAGGACAGGCGAGTCTGTTAAATCCAAATAAGTGTTTACATCAGACGAGCATCCTTAGATCATTCCTAAATTAAGTAAACCATTTTTTTTCTTACATAGGATGGCAAAAGGCAGAGGACAAAAATTGGATCCAAGCATACAGTTAATGAAACCATAAAGAAAATAGAAGCAGCTGCAATGGATGTGAGTCTGTCAGTTGAAAGGACGAATACTTTCAAGGTGAAAAACCACGCATGTTCAGAATTCTTTGACAAGTGACTGAATTTGTATCTAAATTATTGCTTTTCACCTTATCAGATGAAAATTCATCCAAAACAGAAGATGACTAGATGTTGTAGATCATCTTATGACTTATCAGCTGAGGTAATTAATTGTAATATTCTCTTCCTATAATACAATATATCAACGAGTCTCACCATCTTATGTTTCCATGTCAGGTAATTGTGGTTTCTCCCACAAATTGTTTTGTAGAAATATCAAAATCTGCAGGAGAACTAACAGTCTACAAAGAGGTATGACAGTCAGTTCTTTAAGTTTTGATTATCTTAGCTGAACAATGATTATTTTCTAAGCCAATATATAATGACAAGCAGTTCTGCAAGAGTTTGTCAAGTTTGCTAATAGGGAAATCAGATGTCTCATCGCAAATTCAAGAATCCGAGACCATCAACACCAATAGCAATAGTGTTGAAATGAATCAATGGTAAATTTAAAATGGATTGCCAATTAATATTGAGTTACATTGAAGCTGCAAGCTCACTATTATTTTTCGATCATGCAGCTCCGAAGAAGAAAAAGACAGAGCGAAAGACCAACGAGGCTATTTCTCCTCATGAAGATCGGCTTATATTTATTTTAGTCTTAACTTTTCAGTATCCTAAGCAAATTCCCCAGGAAGATCGGAGGAACATCAACTCATAATCTATTTCAAAGTGCAGGAAAAAATAAGAATGCAAAATTGTTGCTCTTGGGCATCGTTTTTCACTCACTCTACGCAAAGTCCAAATAATATCATTTGCACAGCTGTCTTCATGTTTCTTGTGAAGTTTTTTGTCCTTCCGCTTTCTCCTCTCTTAAAATTAACACCGCACCATACTGTTCCAAGATGTATATTAGAGGCTACCATTTTTTATCAACTTTTTTTTTTTCCCGTTTAAAGAGTTAATAACACACAAAGGAGCTTCTCAACTGCTCCATTTTCCTTAAAAATCCCACTTAGTTCTTTACATGCATGGATGGTATTCAAGCAGAGCAGAAGAGCAATATCAACCAATTGATGTTAATCTCTTGGTTCAGTGGCCTGTAATTGTTTGCAAAACGGATTTCGTATCACATTCCTAAACCTCCTACTATTATTCCTTTAACACGTGTTAAAATAATGAATATTTTCTCATTCTATGCTGTCTAAAGCCCTGAAGCACTTGAACTTGAATTATCTCTCATTTAATCATCATTCCAACGGACAAGAGTTTCGGACAACGTCTCTAACTCTCCACACCTCTGGATTCCCCTCTCCCTTCTCAAACCCATTTTCTCTCTATATCACTGATTTATATCTCCTGGTACGTTCACCCACCTCAATAACAATGATTGATACCAAATCGGATGTTAACACTAACTAAATTCCAAATCAAGAGCTAAGTGAATAACCGCAAAAGGAATGAGGGCTAATGTGAAGAGATTCGATGAAATTGATCTAGTGCAACTCTGGTATTATAATGCAAACCATAACAGAACTGATTCAGTCTGTACCATGTTCGAGCTGTTTCGTAAATGTTTTTATCTGAACTTGCAATTCAAGCCGGTAATTGACTGGTAAAACACAATGAATTTGATGGGCCCTAGCTATGTATGAGGGTGTCTTTAAATACTACACTTAGTCATATGCATTCACTTGTGCATACTGCAATACAGTACAAATTAAACAGTTGATTTTTGGATACAAAATTGACCTTGTAAAGAAAACAACTAAACAAACTACCAAAATCTTATAGAACTAAAGAAGGCAATTGGATTAAATTTGTCTGAACTTCTTTCTTACAAGGAATAATATCTCCTGATACATAAATTTTAAACCGGATCAGGCATGCTCTATCAAGAAGATATTTAGATTTAAATCCCTAATTTGATAGGATTGCCACCAATTTTAATATCTGTAGGTAGTGCAGGGTGAAAATTAAAATGTACTGCTGACATCTTATATTGTACCTTAAACTCTTAACAGACTGTTTGGTGCATCAGAAAAAGGCATTCCACATTGAAATCTTCCAAACCCTTAATTATCATCCTACCTTACAACAAGTTTAGGCATATGATCGGTTAGAATATAACTCCAATTTTGATTTGTACAATTGTTGCATTGTTAGTTATAACATAGGAATCTTAAGTTATGAAGGAAAACGATGGATTTGTAGAGAATAAAATAAACTAAAGATGAAATGAAGAGAAAAAAGCTAAAGGTGAAAATGGACAGGAAAATTAAAGAAAGAATATAGGAAAATAAGCTTGCATGGAATAGCTCTTGGTGTGTTAAGTTTAAGGTTTTCACTTCTATTTATACTAGTTTTACACCATAAACAAACAAATACAAACAAACAAAAAAGATATTAAAGCTTATGACTAATCACATCACAAAGATAAGGTTTATAATTAGTTATATCACCAAGACAAAGCTTAAGATATACTTAAGATATATTAAATATTAAAGATAAAAATGTAGCCAATGACTTGTCACTTCATGAATACTAGTTAAATCATGAATGTTAAGTTTGATCAAATCATGAAGATTACAAAATATTTCAAGTGAAAAGATAAGTCAATAACAAATCTAACCGAGGTGTTGGATGTAAAATGCCACTACACTCAATAGAACAGAGCCTATAGACTATTCAAAGGAATGTTTCAGTTCATTCAGTCATGACGATACGCAATTACTTAAGTATGACTACCCCAAAGGGTACTCGACTACTACATGTAAAATGTTCACAAGAATGTAGGCACAGAACTGTACATCCAAAACAAAAAATAGATGATGAGAAAAACAGTGAAGGTCACTACGACAACTGGAAGAACCACAAATAGATCACGACTTTTAATCAACAAAACAAAGACCAGCCATAGAGCTTTCCTTACAAGGTTGAATCAACTATAGTTTCTTCAAGTTTAAAAAATGTCCTTGAGATTTTGGCGGCCATACATCATTTTCATCAAAAAGACCGTTCACAGATGTTTATCAGACCAGTGTTTAAGGTTACAATATCCTTCAACAATGTGGATCTACAATTACAGTTGCACCTCATCTCTCCAGGAATTGTTCCAGGACATACTTCATTCTGTTATTAGAACTACCTGATCTCTTTCTATCTATCATACAAAATAAAAGCTTATTCCTGACCGATATAAGTTGCTACCCTTTTCATTCTTCTGATCTCAATATGCACCAGAAAGGACATCCTAGTAACTACCCTATGCCAAAGCAACCGCCATGTTGAACACACGCATGATGTGCAATTGTCCAATATGGATATTAAGACACTAAAAACTAGAGTACTTGCAAAGAAACTATCTTGTCTTTTGTGGTTTTCAGCAAGCAAGTTACACATGAGCGCTACGGACTGAAATATCACTTCTTTCCTCAAACCAGTTCTCCTATAATACTCAATGTAAACACATACACAAAGCAAGAAAGCAGGAAAAAGAAATTCAAAAGCCAAGAACTGAACAAGGCTCAGTATGTAAATACTTCTAATTACCAGCAGTCAAGGGGCTACATATAAAATGTAACACAAATTATGAGCAGTTAAGATGTTCGTATAACTTCACATTTTCTAGTATACGAGAACAAACAGAAATCACAAATTGAGAGAAGATACAAATGGATAATAAACAAACAGCATATTGATACATAATTTTTTAAAGAAGCTAACATAAAGATGAAAAATAACAGGCAAATAAAAAGGACTCAGGAATTTCTTACTTGATGTAGTTTTGAGTTTTGCCATGTTAACCTTTGATCAGAAAAGAAAAGCCGCCTCAAAACTTATACAAATTCTTGTTAAATGAATTACTAAGCCACCATATATAGAAAAAGATCAGTAAGAACAAGAAATACATCCTTGACCAAAGGTCCAGCTCAATAATGTCACTCACTCAAACATTGTTGTAAGAAAATTGACATGCTTAACTTTTACTGGGCCAATATTTTACGTATGTATTCAGGCGATCCTTTTGCTCTCAACAGATGATAGACTTTCTTATCTTAGGTGACAATCAGCTTCTAGGTTACATATTGATGCTCACAAAAGTTATAAATACTGTAAAACATGCGATGAAATATCCAAAACTAAACACATTATTTTATCAAACAGTCCAAGATTTCATTTTCATGATTTCCATATTCAAATGAAAAACTAAACTTCTATATTGACATGGAACCTCAAGGTAACAAATGGGAGGGGGGAGGTGAAGATTGAACAATAGATCACAATGACATACCTCATGGAAGTTAAATGGAAGAGAACATGGGGACTCGTGGTTTTTTTTTCTTTCCCCCTAAGCCAAGGAAATTTCATTAAAAGGTGAGTGAAAGGGTGAAAAAGCATTCTCACCAACTCACAAAAAAGCATCAAAGATGCCTTGCAAGCTCTTGAAAAACTAAATCACTCCTGAACCAAGAAAACAATAGCACAGATCCAAAATGTCAATAATCTACCTTCATGAAGAAACCTGACGACAAAAAAATACCCGCAAAGCCCATCAAATAGCCAACGCAATTGCTTCCCTATCTATGAAACTCAAAAGACAAAATACCAAACTTGACGAATACCGGAAAAATCCAAGGCTCAAAAATGTTCATAGTCTCCATATTTTTCTCTAACAAAGTGGCTATCAATGAGGAATGCGTTTTCTTCTATTCATGCTTGTGGCCATGTCCTCAAAAGACTCGAGCATTTCATGTGTCAAATACCAGAACAGATAAGTCCAAACAAGGAGAAAAATAGGGGAAATGCATGGCATAATCACATCATCCAGCATCCACATATTGAATCATGAGATTAGAACCCATTTCTCAAACCAATTCAATAAGGCAGATACTCATAACTCAATCCAGCTTTTGATAAAATGAGTTATCCTTTTTTACTTTTAAGAGGCTAAAGCTGTACTCCAAGCTTCTTAATCAAATTCATAAGAATTATCTGAGAACTTTTCAAGTCAATAAAAAAAAAATAAAAATGACCGAATGTAATTTTAGAAGAAAAAAATTTGATTCTTCTATGTATTATTCAGCCAAAAAACATTATAATATATATAAAAAACCATTAAGCTATGAATTCCTGATTATAGGCAATGGAGATCTTTAATTTAATAAATATCCTATTTAAAATACTAAGAAAATTTCAACAATGAAAGCATAATTGATTCCTAAAAGTTATGAATCAATAATTGATTTAATTCCAAAAAATCAGTAATTAACTTCTTAGTCAAACTTTCCTAAACTAACTAATACTCCCCTCAAGTTGATGCATAAATGTCTATCATACCCAGCTTGCTGATAATAAACTCATTATTTGGTTTGTCCAATCCTTTTATGAGAACATCTACTATTTGTTATGAAGTTGGAACGAATGACATACAAATAGCTCCCACTTCAATCTCAACATGTTTCGTTCTGTCGTGTTGAATCGAGTTGTGTGCAATGCTAAGGGTTGCTTTGTTGTCGCAACAAAACTTGATAGGCCTAGTTGCAGGTCTCCTTAGCATCTCCAAAACCCTCTTCAGCCATATCATCCCGTAAACTCCATGAGCCATTCATTTGTATTCTACTTCGGTGCTACTCTGAGCAACTACACTTTGCTTTTTGCTTCTCTATCTCACTAAGTTCCCCCACAAAAGCGTGCAATAACTTGATATTGATTTTCAATCTGTAATAGATCCTGCCCTAACTCCATCAGTTAAGAGTTGCCAAAAATAACTACACATGGTTGTTCTCCTCTTTTTCCTCGAATTTACACTATCAGTAGAACAATTTCATTCATCATTACAAAATTGATCTAATCATTGCCATAAAGAAACCATCTCATTATAATAAATAACGACTTCCTGCTCATCTTTTTTGGATTTTTACAATTTTGTTTTCAAATAAAAAATATGAGAAGAATTTTCGACATCGAAATAGCTTTCGCTCATTATTTCTGATACATCTTTTATAGTAGGGTGAAAGATATAAAGTTTAATGGATGGATTCATTGAATTGATCAACCAAACAATGATTAATAAATTTTTATATCTCTATTTGCTCAGGTTGGGATCTAAGACTATTGACTATTTTACATTTCCAATTAGATGCCCTAGCTTTTTTTAACTATCAACTACTAATTTCACAAACTGAGCTCATCTCAGTAATTACTTTTTGCTTAGTTAGTCAGAGGTTAATTGAAAGGAATTTTCAAAAAAAAATTATCTGCTTTAGTTGTCATGAAGATTGTAGAACGTTCTATTTAAAAGAATTTGATGGCCTTCTTGCCCTAGTCATGACCATTATAGCCAAAAAAATATTAACAGTTTTACTCTGATACCATGTAATTTTAGAAGAAAGAACACTTGGTTCTTCTATATATTATTCAACCAAATAACATTATAATATATAGAAAAATAAATAACTACTTGGCTATAAATTCTCTTGATTCTAGATACCAATACATAATTGATTCCTCAAAATTAGAAATAAATAATTAATTTGATTCCTAAACATTAGAATTGGTTCAACTTTCTTAACTAGCAAACACTGAAATTCAATATATTTATTGCATCTAGATAGATGATCAATACCATGCAAAGGCCAAAGATTTCAACAAGCAACAAACTATCTAAATTGAAAATGGACTAGACATTGTTTAAAACAATAAGCATCTTTCAGTGGAATTTTCAAGCCCCCAACAATCTTTCCATACATAAATTTTATAGCTTCACAAAACTTAAGGACAAAATGCTTTCGTATCAATAGTTATCTACATAGGTTTTAAGATATGACAAGCTAATCTTAAATAAATTTTGAAATTCTTGCACTATTTAATTAAAAAGAGTTATAATTTATGACTCGATATGTAGTAGCGCAAACCATACATCACAAATTAACATAAAAAAATCACAAATTGCAAAAAAAAAAAAATTTGGCCAAATCAATGAATAATGAAGCTATAAATCAACGAATGTGTATTTGTAATTATTAAATAAAACGTGTTCTTAAAAGTGTTATTTAGAAGTCTACAATGAGGCAAACTCAATTGCTTGTATAAACAATGGCAAAGCAGTCAAATTACATTAAACATGTGAACAATGATATATATATATATATATATATAAATATATAGAAGTAAAATAATTTTCATTTCTAAATAGAAAATAAATCAAAAATATCATAACAAAAGAAAGATAATATATATCTTCTACACAAATAAGTGAACCTGTTTGGACATAGGTCACAACAACTTTGCAATCCAATATATAAAGTTTAGATGCTTTTGAAGAAAAAGAGCCTATCCAGATAGCAAGCATTATTGTTCATCCTTGCTTTTTTTTTTTTTTTTTTTTTTTTAAATTTTTAAAATTAAAAAAAAAAAAAGTCAATGGAATGTCGTATACTCCTATTCTTTACTATTTTTATTTACAATAATTGTTTTCTTATATATTTTTTTTAATTTTTATGCAAAAAAATGGACAAAGTGGAGCGACAATTGCTATACTTTTGTCTCCATTAATTTTCCTTTTTCTTGGTCTTTTTCCCTTTTTTCATTTTCTCAATTTATTTTTTTTTCTTCTTTCTTCTTTCATCAAAACCAACATTTTGTTATCCAACTGTTTCTCTATTTCTTTACCTTTTTTCTATTATTTCTGTGAAAATCATAACTCTGTTACCCTCATTTTAGGAAATGCTTGGCAGTTTAATAATGTATGCTTTGTGTTTACACCATCATGCTTTTTATGTTATAGTTTCTTCTGTATTATTTTGAAACATTTTATGTGAATCTGCTAAGGAATTTTTTATCGCAGGTTATTTCATATTTTTATCTGCTTTGATGTTGATCTTATTAGCCATGTGGAATCAATTTGCAAATGATGAAAAAATTTATTTTCTCTTATTCCTCTTTTTCTTGTTATTATTGTTTTATATTTGGTATATCATTTAATATTATTTACTAATTTACCTTTTGTAGGGCATCAAACTAGACCTGCTCGTGGGCAGGCCGGGCCGGATTTGGGCCGGGCTTGAGTATGGTATTAACATTAAATATGCTTGTCTAAGCCCGGCCCGACCCGAAATATGGGCCTCAAATTTTGCTCAAGCCCGCCCATATTTGTAAATAGATAGTCCAAACCCGTTTAGGCCCGCCCATATTATATTTTTTTTATAATTTATTTTTTAAAAATATATTTTTTTAATTTAATTTTTATTAATTTAATAATTTTCTTTTATTAAGTTTATAAATATAAATAATTTAACTTAGCTTTTAAAGTTTACACTATAATATTATACAATATGTATTGTTTATATGATAAAACTTACATAATACATAAAATATAAAATAAATATAATATAATATAATAGTAAACCGGGCCGGGCCGGGCCGGGCTCGAGCTTTGAAGGTCGAACCCAAGGCCCGGCCTATTTTTTAATCGGGCTTATTTTTTTCTGTCCAGACCCATTTTTCGGGCCTATTATGTTTGTCAAAACCCTCCCAAATTTCGGACGGACCTTCGGACTTGGGCGGGTAACCCGGCCCTTGAGCAGGTCTACATCAAACTTTGAACTTTTTTTTAGCTTTATTTATTTTTCAGCACTGTTCTCGGTTTGTATCCTTTTTGGTAAAAAAACAAAAACACCAAGGTTATGCTTTTCCTGACTTTTTTATTGCTAGCAATAATTGTAGGTAATCTTGAAAATGCAGTTTTGATTGATAACATGAGAAATTGTGTATTAGTTGGTAAAGATAGACTCATGTTTATTTTATTTTTTGATGTAAATAATCTTTAGTTTGCCTTTGTAGGAAGATTTTTTCAATTGCTTAGTTTGGATTGTTTAGTATATGTCATTATGGAGGTGCAAAAAAAATGATTCGAATAGAGATTTATGACACCTTGTGGTTAACATTTGATTTTTTTATCAATCATAAGTACTTTTTTATGCAGTAACTTATGTTTTGTTTTCCATAAATAATTTCTTTCAAATATTAGAAATGCTTTTTTTTTCAACATTTGATCTTTTGCATTAATAGATTTTAGAGATCATATTTTCTTTTAATATTTATTTTTTCAAAGAATTTGTTGGAATGGTTTTGTGATGGTAGCTCCAATGAACTTTGGATTTAACCTATTATTACATTGGTGTTTTTTTACTATTTTTTCTATAGTAAGTGATCATTTGGGTCTTGTTTTTATTTTTTTCCGTAGTAAGTTATAATTTGGCTTTCCAATGCTTAATTGTTCGTGGCAAAAATATAAATAATGATTTAATTATTGCTTAATTTACTATCAACTATAACAAATAAACGACTATAATGAATGCGTCACTATTAAAAACCTAAACAAATGAATGATTCTTTTACTTTTAACTATTTGTTGTGATAGATTTGAAGAACAAAATTAGGTTATGTTTTGTTGTCCATCAATAATTTCTTTCAAACATTGAAAATGGGTTTTTCAACTTTTGATCTTTTGCATTAATAAATTTTTAAAGATTAGATTTTCTTTCAATAGTTATTTTTTAAGAGAATTTGTTGGAATGGGTTTGTGACGGTGGCCCTAATAAACCTTGGATTTAACCTATTATTGGATTTGTTTTGTTCTAACTATTCGTCTAATAATTTGTTTTTACTAACATGATTTTGTAAGATATTAATTTTCTCCGCAAGCAAGGTTAGTCTTAATTTCTATGTGGTTAAATTTATTCTTGAATCATTTGGCTTTCCATTGCTTAATTGTTAATTTATTGTTAATCAAAACAAAGAAGCCAGGGTAAGCGCCAATGATTTTTAGTGTTAATTTTATAAACAAATCCAATTAAAATGTAACCCTTGCTAATGTTTTTCTCTTTAATTATATATTTAAATTATTTGATTAACCTTTTTAAGTATATATAATCAATAATTTCCTTCCTTTGGTTGCCCAGAAAACGATTTAAGCTTTTTCTTTCTTATTTTTAATTAACTGTGAATATAGAGTTTATATTAGTAACTGAGAATTGCCTTGAACAAAGCCAGGACTGTGAAACATAAGACTTCAAATGCCTTTCCAGCTAGAGTGTATAAGAGACATCCTTTTGATCCATGCATTTAATGTTATTCAAACAATGGTTGAAATTTTTTTTTGAAGGTATTTGTTGTTGCTTTCCAATGCTCTTAAAAGCATCGATATTTGTGATTGGTCCATATAAGAAATTCAAGTTAATGTTTATATTAATTATTTTTATAGATCATGCCAAACATTTTTGATTTTCCAACCATCTGATTGTTTGTTTCCTATTTGTTATATATCTAACATGTTATGTATCGGCTTGTAAACTGAACATTTTGATATGGACATAGCTGATTCTGAGAGCCATATTTGTTTTCGTCAGCTCTTCCATTTATGGTTTGTAGGAATGAACTGTTTGTTATTTTCAGACTTGAAATTTTGAGTCTTACATACTCTAATGCTAAGATAAGCATGTGTTTAGTTTCTCCTCTCAATTGATTGACCTAGTTCTCGTAATTTTTTGAAGTTATGACCACCACTTTGGGCATAGCAGTCATGCATTTCTTTATTGGTACTTGATTTTCAAGTAACCTTATTAGAGGGTGAGTACATATATATATATATATATGATGTGGCATCTGCATATCATTGTATGACGTTGACTTTAAAATGTGGAACATTATAAATTAGTTGAAATATTGAATTTTCATTTTGAAATCTTATTATTTCCCGGGGAAATGATTTTTTTTTTATTATAAACATTCATTTTAACAACCACGGTAGAAGTATCTAGAACCACTTGATTATGATTGCTACTGCTTCGCTGTTTCACTAATAGAAATCCTTGACTGTTGATTAATAATATGATTTGGCCATTTATTTGTCCGGCTGAAATAGTTTTAGTTCTTCTATATTGATATTACAAACAAGGCAAAGGCGACTGAAATTATTGATAAGGTGATTTTAAGGCGTTGTCCACATTGATGTAGAATTGTTTAAAGAAATCACTCAGCTTTTGACTATCAAAAATCTCAGTTAATTTCATTTGCAAAAATAAATTAATTAATTTTTTTAATCAAAGTTTAGCACTGAATTGACAAATGATTACTATTTTTCAAGCACTTCGTTTAGAAATTGATTTAGGTAGTTGAGTTTTAAACATTTATTTTAAGAAATTTGATTATTCTCTTAAAGAATACATCATTTAAGTTTTGATTGTTATTATAATTTGTTACTCTATTTGATATCCTTCCTTTGCCTATACCGTAACTGTTTTAACATGGTTGTTAAGATTCATTATTATAACTCTTCCTTTAGTCAACTATCAATTTTATCTTTGTTACTTAATTGGAATATAAATTTTATAGACACTGAAAATTCCCCGACTGCAAATATAAATTACATGAGTTAACTTTAAAAAAAAATTAGTATTACAGATAATCCTGCAGTGAAACGCGGGAATCACCCAAGTATCCTTAAAGTTTATTAACATAAAAATACATTGCAACATTCTCATGTGGGACAAAGAGCATATTACAACCCCCCAAAAAAAAATAAAAATAAGTGACCTAATCCATTGCAGAATCACCAATAGGCTGACCCACACATTTCCAGGACTAGAGAAGGAAATTGTCAATCATATGGAAAACTACATCTGTTCCGTCAGAGTTCAACCAGTAGCTCTTCACCTAAAGAAAAAAGGTAAAAAAATGAGTGAAACTATAAAAAGTAGAGTGAAAAGAAAACGATATCACTGCATGCTCACTTAAAAAAGTACATACTTTATATAAACTAAAAATAATAATAAATTAAGAAACCAAAAGGAAAAAAAAAGTATTACTTACTAAAGAAGAACCTAATACCTATATCACTCGGGCTTGAGTGTCAAGTGTCGAATACATATACATGTTTGATATGGGTATGTTCAATTTTTTTCTAAGTTTTTCCTTGTATTTGGAGAGTCCTTCGAGAGTAATATCTCCATACTTATATCTGAAAATATTTTGGACATGGATACTTTAAAAGAAAAAAAAAAAAGGTCGGAACAACATAGCCGAAAAGATGACCATCAAGCAATTAATTTTCACACTAATTGCCTCAAGCTCAGTTAAAGTGTTTTAGCAGATAACTCATCCAACCACACTAAAATAGACTTCTTGTGATGGTTAAAGACAAATAAATCACAATAATAAACCATGATAACATAAATAAGTGAATAACCAGATACGAATTGCTTTCAGATTATTGTTTGCATTTGTAAAATAATAATGGGCATTGCCTGACATTAACCTCTTTCTCAAACCGGCCTTCCACGCCATAGCCCTCTAAAGAAGGGAAAAGGGCTCCAAAATTGTCTCTTCGTGTTGGTACATTACAAGAAAAGAGATCCTTGACTAAATGCAAATGGTTCTAATGATTAAATTTTGTCGACTTGAGGGCAATAAGGGACTGCCTAGGTTTCTTAGCCACCCTTTTTTCTTTATAACACTGGATTGTTGGCACACGGCCTCTTTACAAAGCAGGGGCCAGATGTGTAGAATAATCCCTCCAAGTACAAAACGATGCTTTTCGCATTTGGCTACCTTTTAGTGGATTATTGGCATAAATGGGAGACGTTTGGCGCAATTGAAACAATGTCTCACAACTTAAACACAAAGAATACAACAATTTTCAATTTTGTATAAAAGAAACGACGCATTCAAACAGGCAAAAAAAATCTATTATAATATTGAACTTGCCTGAATTGTATTATGAGCAACATATCGTTGTTTACTTTTTTGAAAGCTTACATCAACACGTTCCCAGGGCACTTGAGTAAGACCTTGAATCATCACCTCTAAAATTAATGGGAAATACTAAAAGTCAGACGTTTAAACAATTCAACAAGCTGATATAAAATGAAGGACACCATGGCCAAGAATAAATAACAGCAATATGCCACAAATCTAATAATAACATACTGTAATTTTATAACAATTAGAGAAGAAAAAAAAAGATGAGAATTCAGTTAAAACTATCTGACAGAGGTCCTACTTGTATGCCAGATTGACCATTACAACAGCAGTTCAACAATGTGTAGAAACCAATTTTCCACTCCAATCACCTTTAAGATAAACGCTATATGATTGCAATTCAATCTTTTAAGAATAGCATAATCAATTTAAAATACAAAAGAAACAAACAAAAAAATTGAAAAAATAAGAACTAATCAATCAAGCAAGCTTGAACAATAAAATAGATAAATTACAAGTAATATGGAGGACAAAATTCCTTATTTCTTCACTCTTTATAGAGGACTTTCCAAAGTGAGACTATCACTCAAAGCAATTACCAGTTTCATTAGTTGCAATGATTTTCAACCCTTGACAAGATAAACTGTAAATTTATTTCACGTTCACACTCAGTGAAAACAATTTCTGTTAATGCTCTAATAAACGGGGACAATCCACTTCCTTCTTAGCTGCTGTCCTTCTCAAATAACCTTGCCCTAGTTAATTACTATTCTGTTTATTCATGTTGACATCTAGTGAACAATCTCCAAAACAAAACAAAACAAAACAAAGGGATACATATAAGAAAAGAAGGGAGCATACAAGTTATAACTGTTCACAAGTCTAAGAACAGGATAAAACATAGTAAGATGAAGAAAGCTCATTCAGCTAAATTTTGACATAGACAGCTTTTTAGAAGTATTATACCGCTAAGGACAGATTCCCTTATGTAACTATGGACATACTTTGTTATAGAGGCTACTACAAATTTAGTATGGTTCCAGTTTATCAATTTCGCTTTCCTTCATTAATGTAGCCTTTTGAGACCAGGCCTATCCAACCATAGTTCTATTTGGGAAGGGGGCAACAAGAAGAATGGAAACCCTTGGAGTACATCCAGTGAAATTGGAAGATCATTGAGGGAATGTCACCTCTACATATATAAAAACATGCAGATACAATACAAAGAGTGAAGACAACCAAACATTCATTGGTTTCTTTCCACCTTTTGAGTTATTGGAATTTTGAAGTTATTTGATATCAGAAAGCCCAACTTTTGGTGATGGTGTTTCATTATATAAAATTTTTTATATTTGCTGTTTTATCACGGAGTGGTTGTTGTGGTAGCATGCAATAGTATACAATGTGAAGTTTTAAGCTAGTTCCTTAGTTATCTACCGTGCATAATGGGATAGACTGTGGATTCTAAAGGTGTTGCATCTTCTCAGTTCCCCACAATTCACAACTGAAAATTTGAAAGGTGGTAATAATTTCCAGTAGCCCTAGGTTCCAAGTGCGTTGAAATTTATTTTAACTGATAAATAGGAAGCAACACGATTTCGCTCAAACAGCTGCTAATTATTTTTTTTTTAAAAAAAGTCTCCATAGTTTCAGAGAGATGCTCAGATGGTTAGTTATATAGAATTAGATGGTGCCATGGATTGCTGGAATATGAACACATTAATACACTTTTAAGGACATCCAAATAAAGGATCACATTCAACAGCAGTACTTCAGTAATTGCATGTACAATTCGTCCTAGCATACTGAGTTGCAATATGGAGGTAAAAACAATTACCAAGTCATGTTGTTACATTAAAAGACTTTCCAAGACAAGTTGAATTTCTGCGGCTCATTGTCAAACATAAAAGTGAACAGATGATAGTTCTAGAGCTTTTAGCTAGTCCAAAGTCAAAGTTTGAACTAACTAAATCATAGCTTTGGTCGAAGAAGATTTTGCATTTGCTGAGACTTATTCAGAAGCGATCAAGCCTCTACTCAATGGAATTCTTCTGCATTATTCATCCTGGCAGGAAGGCTTTGCCAAAGTTGCAGTCTTCTTAAAATAATAGAGATAGGAGTACCCATTGTCAGGAAATCATGAGGGCAGATGGAACACTTAAGGTTGACCTTAGTATTTGTGGGCTTGAGAACTATTCTGGTGATCAGTGTTCACAATTCATCAGTGGATGCTGCGTCCCCTAATTTCTATGAATCCCCAATTGTTTGGAATAGAAACACTTCAAGTTTCTTCAATATCAGGAAAGAATGATAAAACTAAGAAGCAAAGTTTTTCCAACATCCATTTTGTAGTTCTCTTATATAACCTTGCATTATAGATTCAAATATATTAAAGTACTTCACTATAACCTAAGGTGAGATGCAAGGAACATTTACTCAAGCACGTGCCTTTTGCAAGGCCTCAGGCACTGAAAAGACTTGCCTAAAGTGAAATTCCTTCAGCATATATAATCAATCATTTTCTGAGTCTTACTTCTAATTTTATTAAAAAAAATGGAAAATGCATGACTTCCTAAAATAATAAGATAATACAAGTATTTCATGAAATGAAGTCACTCAATTAAGTCTAGGATGTTCCCAAAAGGAAAGGAAAGGCTACCGAAAATAGTGGATACTTCCACCATACCTAAGACGAAACAGGAGATGCACTCAAGATCAATCACTTCAACTTCACAATCAAACTCCAAAGAGAATGAAGCTAGCTTAGATGAGACTGAGAAGGAAGCGGTAGAAAATAATCAATCTAGCGGAGATGGAAGTGAGGCAATCTAGGGAGAATTTATCCTTTAATGTTTGACCTTCGCAACCACTGGACAGTCAACTTTTCAAAGTTTATTCACTGGAGTATATTTTCAGTTTATTAGGTACACGTTGTCTATGTATGTATGCACATGTCAGTCACGAGTCGAGCATGCATGTGTGCGCGCTTGTATCAATTTAGTGCCTTGTTTCAGTGGAGCAAGCATAATTTTGGCCCATCTCACTTCAGGTAATACCAAGATCCTAGAGCTTTTGAGCGAAACTTTCCCCTTTGACTAGACTAGTACTATCCTTGTTTTCTTTTCATCTGACGTCTGTTAGCAAATGTTTTAAATATTTAAATTGCTCAATTACCATTGAGCATTTATAAATGAGAAGGTAATTAGCAAAGAACATGAAACTGACCAACAATGCTGCCTCAACTTGTTGACATCTCCTACAGCTTATTTGGTTTCTTTTCACCATTCAAGATCCAACTTAGTCTGGGGAAATTCTCGGAATACTAGTTGTGAGTTGGTTTCGATGAAGACGACGTTCACAAAGCTAGCAGTTGAGATTCCCAAGTCGTGAACTTAGTGTGATATAATCATAAAGCAGTTCATGTTGCACCTAATCCAGTAATTTAGTCGAAGAAAAACAAAACAACTTTGAATATCATATAGTTTATAGAAAAGCTTTTAAAAGTCTTACTAGTCATTCTTGGGAAATCAGAGAATGAACTTGAAGATCCCTTCACCAAATTCTTTGGAAGTAACCAAGCTAAGAATTTATGTGATAGAACCTATAAGCATATGATACATATGCTGAAACTTGAGAGAAAGTTATGAGAAGCATTTCACTGCTATGTGTGATTATATAAATATCCACAAACAAGAGGAAATTATAATTTAATATTGATGCAAAGCATGGGCAGGAAAGAGAGAAAAAAACAAAGAAGGATGTCCAGTGGAAGGGAGGGAACAAAGGTAATTTTTATCAAGGAAGAGACACAACAGAGGGAGAAAAACAAAAATCTCAAATTCTCAATAATCCAAAATCTAAAGCTCCAAGAAATGGAAATAACATAGATAATCAGAGGCTACACCCTAAGTGCTAATATTAATATGAAATGCTAAAAATAACTAATGCTAAATGCCATAATAGTTTGCTAAATACTACAAATTACAATTGATCTATTTCCCTCTCTAACTCTCCTCCAATCTAACTAGCCAAAAGATAACACAGAAAATAATGGGCTGCACCTTTACCCTAATATTAAAGTAAAATACCAAATATAACCTTAAATGTCATAACATTTCCCTATATCCTAAAGGTTCTAATTGATTTCTCTCCCTCTCCTTCATCCCAACCTTCCAAAGATAACCCCAAAAGCCATAAAATCCCTAAACACTATATAACCAATTGCTGTGCCAAAATTGAAACAATAATTCAGACGCATAAAAGCTCAACAAACCTTCAACATCACTTGTTTGGGATCCAGCAATGGAGGAAGCTTTATTTTGGATCTTGTTTGTCGTTTCCCTCTCAACATACACAACATGCGGATACTTCTCATCTATAACAAGAAGATTTGACTGGAAATAAAAATGAAAAATTATTAATAAAACTAAGCAGTCATGGGACACAGAGTTGAGAAATATACAAAGGGAAAATTTGAATAAAAAAAAATCACCTTTGGAAGTTCATTCTGACGTCGGATTGATGATGTTCTCCAGCCAACCATATCTCAGATAAAAGTCAAGATAAACATATTTCGTACAATAAAAAACAAAAAATGAACTAACTAGATGCAGTTAATGAGAAATTTTACCCTCAAAAAGGATACGATCATAGTTCGCATTTGCATATGCCACACGTCGCTTAAATGCACGTAGAGCTGATCTATACATGTTAATTAATAGAAGGATATTACCCAATGTGTAGTTATTAAGAATAAATGTTAAGACGATTGTAGGGAATCAGAAAATTAACACTAACATGAATTTCAGGTTATCATCATCATCAACCATTCTGAGGAGAAGAGGGGGTTTTCCCTCATCACTGTCAGTGAGAAACAGATGCTTTCCAGACCTTCCAACAACCAAGTGTGCAGTCTGAGATGCCCTTTTCTCAAGAAAAGGAAGACCACAAAGAAGTGGGAGCTGCGAAACATAGATAACAACATCATCTATACTAGGCGCAGCTTAATTTACTTGTACATCAAATAGAAGAAAAAAAGAACAGGAAGGCAACAAAACAACAACCAGTAGAAACAAGTTTCTACATGAGAGCCAAAATGGCAATGTCTACGTCCACCATTCAAGCATGCATTCTCACTTTGCTTCATTTATGAGTTATCATGTCCAGACTCTATAACATTGCCAAGTATGCAAAGTTAACATCAAATTATGGTCCCAGGTTACAGGTAAACCTTATTCCATAAAGTAAGAAAAATTAAAGTGTATCCACCACCCTTTCCCCCCCCAGGAACTGTTCATTTATTCTTCCCAATGTTTTCAGCACCTCACAACCATAAATCATCATCTAACTTAAACTATTAAAAGAATATGTGGCAAGGAGAAATTTCAAAGAGAATAAGAGAAAAAGGAAAAGGAAAAAAATTCAAGCAAAAACTGCTAAGGAGAGCAGTCCGCCTTGGGAACACTGTGGGGAACAATTCTGACAAGTGACAACCTCTAAAAGAGGAAAGTTTTCTTCCAAATAGATGCTTAGTGTCCAAATCACCATCTTCTGCTAATCTATACTTGGTGAGACAGCTTTGATCCTAGGCTTGTCATATACTAGGCATCTCTTGGACTGTAAAGGAGCCACCTGGGTTAATTCTGTGGGCTTGGTAGGTTCATATTCTTGTATGGATAGGAGTAAATAAGATTTAATGATCCCATCCATTTTGGGATTTTCTGGACAGGAAGGTTTTTGGGGTGGCTAAGTGACCCTCATCAGGTGCTTGGTTTTTACCCATTATTTTTTGTTCAATATTGAAAATATTGCAAGTCCATAGCAAGTAAAACAGCATGCACATAAAAAATTGACTCCAATAACATGTAAAAGGATGCTACTTACCTGTTTATGTCCCCTTGAACCAAGATGTGGCGTTGCAAACGTTATAAAATTCATCGGTTCCAATCCAGCAATTCTATCTTCACAAGGCTGCTCAAGATATTGCATCGAGGAACTTATCGGCTTTTCAGTTAAAGAGCTCGCAGAAAGACCTGATTGACCTATATTTGAAGAATGCCCATACAGCCTCCCTATAGCATATCTTGCAACAAGACCACCTAAGGAGTGAGCCACAAAAGAAATCTTTCGTACCTCAGGCCTACGTTTGACAACACCCAATACCTGCATCATACGTTGGTCCAAAACTGAAGATAACTATGATACTCTCCCAAAAAATTCCCACAATTAAAAATTTTTAGAACAAAAAGCAGGAAAGTGTAATTCAAAACAGCTTTTTTGTCAATCAAAACACCAGGAAATAAGATACAAACTTTTATTACCAAAGTACCTCTTGAGCTAGCCTTTCACCCATCATATCAACACCATCAAATGTCAATTTTGAGTAGTTGCATTCACTGCCTGTACACAAATATCAAGTCAAAACCTATTCTATACATACATACATACATATATCTATATATACACACACACACACACACGATAGAATATCCCAAACAGATGCAACACATGCAAAGATACGGTAAATATGACTTAAGAAATAACTGGTTGACTTGTATAGCAAAGACAAAGTACTGTCAAATTTGCTAAGGAGCTTTGCGGAAATCATTTCTCCAAACTTGTATGATGTGTTGAGCTTGTGCAGACTTTAGACAGGCACTAATGTTCCATGATTATCACTTCCAGTCAAATTTACCCATATTTTACCATGCATTAGTCTCATCTTCTCAACCGAAAGGATAATATTAGCAAACTTTTGGTTTACTTGAATTCTATATGTTTTCTTTTTCATAATATATATTCCTGTATTTTTGCAGAGTTAAATTTGGATACTTTGCACTTGTTCTAGCTTGACCTGTCTCAGCCATCAACCATGCCTACCATACATGCGTAAAAGACCAATAACCAGAAGTTACTGATGTGACCATTAATAATCTGCTTCTTCAATTGCTTTGAACAAAAGAAGCCTTAACAAAGTTAATTGGACTCGTGAAAGCAACAAATGATTTTTCACTCTATAAATACATCTTGTCCTGAGAATTCCATACACTGAGTAAAAAACCAGATGTGGCACCAACAGTGAAAGTCACTGTTGGAGACTTAATTTGCTTTGAGAACTGTGAATGTCACCAGCATCATACTGCTTTCTATATCCGCTTCCTTAACCATCATACATAACTAGGTTTACCATTATAAAGACCACTATCTAACTAGAAGAAATTATTCCAAGCTTTGCTTGTGAATCTCTTCCCAAGGGTAATGCACCAAAATCATAGGCTTAATTATAATAAATAACAAAACAGAAGAAGAAGCAACTTTTTCTCTTGCCAGGTATGCATAGAAGACATACCAAAATATGGTTAGCAAAGAGAGATAAAGAGCAATTTCAACTTAGAGCAAAATTTGTAATTTATGATCTCAAATAGTTACTTGTACAAGTTTTTACTGTCATCTTTCCATAGTCTCAGATCAAATATTGAGGATTTTACTTCTGTCACCGTTCAGAACCAAATCAACATTTTCCAAGCTGAATTTGAGAGATCAAAACTTAAATTATTATATTCATTTTCCCTCTATCATTCATTTAGTTTTCCTTATTTTATCTTTTATGCAATTTCTACTTACTTTATGAACCACATCAATTATAAGTCATAACCCCAATATGTATATAGAACTTAATAGGTAGGAAAAAGTAATTCAAGTTACACCTTTCCTTGTACCTCTAACTCCTCTGAATTGTTATTAACTTCATAACTACTTCTCTCTTTTTGTACCACTCTATAATTAAAACTAATATCTTATTGATCTCAAATTTGAATCAAATTAGAAGCTTCTAAGCTGGTCTTCAGATTTAAAAGTTAAAACCATTTTCATTCAATCAAGTTATTTTCTGTTTCCTTCTGTAATTTCCTCTCTTTACTTATACAATGAAATACAAGTGGCTACATCATCTACTTTTGTCTCAACATAAAGTTTGAGTGCTTAAAAATGGGAAAGATTATCACCCTCAGTAACTTCATCCATCATCACATGATTCCTAAAATTTCAATTGCCTCAGGTCAAAATATCACCTCTTGACTCATTTTTATGTGGTAGTTTGCAACAAACTCGTGCATCTCATCCCTGTTATGAAGAATTGGTAAATAATGATTTACTTGTGACCGCCTTGCAAACAAGACCAAAGATGTTGACTGGATGCAGAAAACGCGACTTAACTAGCTATATCAAGAATATCACATGTAATGCATGGAGTAGCAATGAAATCAAGAATCAGGGCTCAAAAGGATATATAATAACACAAGTGGAACATAGAAAAGGAGGCAAAAACAACATGAAACCCAATATAAAATACATCACATGGATGGATTCAATAAAGCAGTCAAAAGACAGAGTTATATTCAGCTACATCATATTTGTATACAGCATAATGCAAATAAATCATTCCAAAACATGCAAAAGCCTTATAGCATTCAATAAAATGAGAACTTACCAATGCTTACTTTTAGAAAAAGGACTCTAAATTAACAGTTCCAAACATTAAAGTTTCATCTCACAGTATAAAATCAAATAAAATACAGTCCTCCGTTTGACAATCAATCAGCTATAAAAAGAACTTTATACCAAAGGGGAAAATTCAAATACAAATTAAGCACACTGCAAAGTTTTGGATATTTGATCAGCAACCATTAGATTATCAATGACTGAGCATGCACAATAGCAGAAAAGAAGGGAGAAAAGTCAAAAGAAATGTACAAAAGAAGACTCACGGTGCACTATTACTTTGTCAGGTAGCCTCATCACAAACTTTTCTGCAGCAAATCTCCAATCAGCAGCACTACACACAAGGATAAAATTATTATGATTAGTTTATCACCTTTAGTTGGGTGAAGAATGTATAAATTGCATAGAAGCACAAACAATTTAGTGACTACCGCAAGCCCACACAGCATAACAAGTAAAAGTACATATAACTTGTTCAAAATAAGAGATTGGATCTAGAGGGACAAAAGAGACAAACTTGGACTATAACAAATCTTAACTAGTTAAACCATATAAACAGAGTTGAGAGTTGGGGTATGATTAAGCAAAGAATCATCATCCAACATAATGCTAGTACAGTTCAAAAACTTCACAAAATTCTTATCAGGCACTTACTCGAACCCAATATCTTAACATCTTTATCAATGAGCTCTAAGGATCTTGAGTTGGAACCGCAGTCATACACCAAAAAGACCAAATATATATTTAAAATATTTAATACATTATTGCTTTCTTATACCTAAACGAAGACGGTAAAAAAATGAACCAGCCTACTTGGTAGAATCTCTAATATCCCCTCAACAGAGCATTCAATAATGATCCTTAAACAAAAGTCTTTCCACCCCTTCTTATGGATTTTGCTCGACCAAGTTCTATGAAGGACAATACAAACAAAATTCAAATGTGTTTACAACAATATTAAACTTTTAGGAAACAATATGGTATGACGAGGATATGATAATAAAACAACAAATATATACATATTTGTACAAAAAAAATATTTCATTAGTTTTATCCTAGAAATCTATAAAAAGCCCTAAAAGGTTTAAAACATAAAAATAATTAAGATTTGATTGACATATTTTAAAAAGAGCCTCTACGAGCGAAAACATATATAAAGGAGCACATACATTTAATACAAATGATTTTCTTAAAACAAGTTTATTGCTTATCAAGTACATAAATTAATTTGAAGCTGAATTCTTACACATGAAGGCAAACAAAGAAAAATCCAAAATAGGTTTTAAGTGCCTGTTTGGCTTAACTATTTTTTAGCTTAAAAGTAGAACCCAGACCAAATAGGTTTATTAAGAAGCTCATTGAAAAAAAAAAAAGCCAGCTTATTTTTATTGAACAAAATGGAGAAAAAAGAGCTTAAAAAACAGCTTAAAAAAGGAACTTCTTTAAAAATAAGCTAGCTTTTTATATAATTTTTATTTTCCTTCCTAAAATGCCCTTATTCATTAAAATATAACCAATATCTATAAAAAAAAGAGCTTATAAAAATAAAATTACCTAACAACTTTAACCCAATTTTTAAAGCTCTTATTTTTCATATAACTTTCATAATAGCTTTTAAGCCAAAAAAAAAAATGGTCCAAACAGGCAATAAGCGGAGCCACCCTAATCTGCATGGTATAAAATATGTCCCCATATAAAATAATTTTTTTATTCTTCAATTGTTTGATGTCAAATGGATGAAAAATTCAACAAACCAGTATGGACAAAGATTCTAAAGTCTTTTGCTCCACCTCCTTTTCTCTATTTGGGTTCCACCACTTTCATATAAGCACTAGCATCTAGCACACCTTTAATCGTTACAAACCCACGAGGAGTATCATGGGGGAGCAATGCAATATTGTAGACACCAACTCCGCATCATCAATCAAGGTGCTTCTACAAGTTGGGTTGTTTGATCTTTCTGTATCTTATTTGCCCCACTCTGTTTCTCCATCAAGGGCATGGAAAACGTCTCTAATGACAATAGATTTAACCTTTCATGCTTCTTTTAGCTGCATACATCATGGATTTTCTCTCCTAGTGTATTTCCTCTAAATGGACAAAAAAAAAAAAACATTTTTTATTTTATCTATTGTCATTAGAGACAATAGTGTTGCCAAGGTCTGCACCTAGGCGTGCCTGCTGCTTGCACCTTAGAAAGAACCTCATTCCCTTTCGGGCAAGGCAAATTTGATCAAGCACATACCCAGTGCACCTAGATGCACTTTTTTGTAAGGCGACAGGCATAAAAAAATTTTAAAAAAAAAAAAAAAAACCCCACCTAACTGAAGTTCTTTTTAATTTGAACATTTTTTTTTTTTTTACTAAATGTACCTTTAATGGTAAGAAAAAGGATAGTATCAAACTCTCTACTTTTAAATATTTGAGTATTCAGCAACAGACATGAGACTGTAAGGAAATCATGCATATTGACCAACAAAAAATATTGCAAGTTTTGTAGACAACTTGGACCACTCTTTAGAGTTTATTATCATAAACATACACACACACACACACACACACATGGAGCGAGACATGTAAAAAAAAAAAAAAAAACACACATATGCATATCGTGCCTTATTTCACTCAAGCGAGCACTTCTTTTGCGCCTTGCGCCTAAGGCAATATAAGGGCTCCAGCACCTATAATACGCCTTCCACCCTTGACAACATTGTTATCTCATGTGTCCAAGGGTGTATTAATGGTGTATCCCATCATATCTTGAGCATATTGAACACAAATAACATAAGGATCCAAGCGGTGTTTAGGAGCATTTATGTTTCATTAATGCCAGGCATTGGATATTAAGGAAACCTGTATAAGGTTACAGATACTAAACTTATATACGGCTGTAGATATCATTTCAATTTTAGTTGCTAAAAAAAGCCTCCTTGGTAAAATTAAAACAGCAGAACTAGCAACCGACGACACCATGCAACATCATAAATACAATATAGTTACGTATTGCAGATTTCTGTAGGCTTTACTCAATATTGGGGTAAAAGGATTCAGGCATAAAATTTATGCAAATGGGGCAGGCAAGAATTGAGGCAGCTACACGCACTTGTATCCTTAATCATTTCAGAATTAACATTTTGAATTAAAAATTGGCATTTTGATTTAAAATTCAAATACATATTCTGAGAATTATGTGCATTGGGGACAAATCCACTTGGGAGTTATAAGAGGTTTCAATCTAACCTTTCAAATTTACTTTTGAAGTTATTATTTGTCAAATGCAGCACAGTTTTTATTAACTCTTTTCTTAAATCTAAGATAGTTTTAGAATCTTTAATTTCAGAATACAAAAATGTGTTTCAAAATTTACGAACTTCAATAAATCAAACATCTGAAATTCAAAAGTACTTAATCCAAATCCGCATGTACATTATATTTGGTTGGAATGAAGAACAATGGAAGGAAGATAAAAGGGTGAAGAAATAAAAAGGGCTTAAATATATATAGATATATATAAAAAAAAAGTCCATGAACTAAAATCAAAATAATCATCCTAGCCCCAATCATTTTATTGCAATCATTTGAGCCACCAAACATTTATTCTCATCCATTTGAGGCCTCAAACGTATATTTTCGTCCAATTGAGTTCTCATACTTCTATTTTCGCCAAATTAAGACCTCAATTAGACGGAAATTGATGATGGCCTTGAACCAATTTCCGACTAATTAAGGGCTCAATTGGATGAAAGTAGATGTTTTAAAAATTAATTGATCAAAATAAAATGATAGGGTTTGGATAATTATTTAATTTTTATTTAGGTGCTTTTTTATATTTCAGTCAAGAAAAAAAAAGAGAGCAAAGAAAATTTATATGAAGGAGGGAAAATAAAGAGAAAGAATGAGATTAAGGTAAAGTTGTAAATAAAATTGTTAATTTAAATTAAATGAGTGTTTTGCTCGAATGGAAGTATCAAATTTGAGGGTAAGGTAAGGTGCAAATCCACCCATTCTCCTTCCCTTCTCTTATTGCCCTCCAACCAAATGAAGGAAAATGTGAAAAGAAATTAGTTTTTCCTTCCACTACCTTTCCTTCCTTCCTCCTCCTCTCCTACCGAACACAACACCCGCTACCAATCATAGTGTTGAGTTCCCAAAAGCCTGACTTAAAAGACTTTGGCCTAGTTTATAGATTGAATGCATTCAAAAGCTGCTTTGGACCCAACCTCAAACAAAAACAACTAAAACATGTGGCTTACAGCAAAAGCTTCAGAGCTTTTGCCGTGAAAAGGTGTGTTTGGGATAGAAAATCATTATATTATCTTATATTTCTAATATTATATTATTCTATTAATTTTTTTTTTTTTTTTACAGATTTCAATTACTTACACTGTCAAAACAATACCATACACTTAAAATTTCTAACTATACTTTCTTCGCCACACTTTTAATCGCACTTTTCTCAACCCAAGCTTTTTCCAACTGCAACAACGCCAAACTAGGCATTTAAGAACTACTTAAAATGACTTTGCCCCGATAAATTTGAAAATGATGCTTATGGTTTGAAGTAATTACAAGTTACTTTAGCAGCTTTTTACTTGATGTAATTGTACACATTACTCCTTATAGTTTTAAATGTTAGCCAAAAAGTATAATTTCTATTTACCTTTGACAAGTACATAAAGCTTAAACTAATTAAAGGTCTGAATTAGGATATGATACCAAAAAAAAAAAAAAAGGGAAGAAAAAAACAACTAATTTACAAACAAGCTTCCTATATCAGTATTACTAATTATCATTACATTACTTCATAAAAAATTGAATCGTATTACCTTTCAAATTACAAAATTTTCTAATATGAGTTCAATTGAATTCTTATTTAAATTAAATTTCTAATATTATACGAAATTCTTATAAGATGAAAGATACCTTCCAATGAGGCCATTGACCATGATGACAAGATGATCAGGCGAAACCTTGGAGGCCATGGCATCGGGGACGAAAAGGTCTTCGCCGCCACTGTCTTCTTCGACTTTGATCCCCTGTTTTGGCGGTGGCTCCGTGCTCCTGAAGCAACCGCCGCTCATGCTCCGAACCCACGCCGTCTGCATCTGCTGCACCCGCTCATAAGATAGGCAGTTCAGTTTCGGCTTCCACAGCGGCAAACCTAAGTTAATGAAGCGAATCGAGAGGCGGTACGCGTTGGGGATTCGAATCCTTCCGGGGCCCGGCGTGGCGGTTCGGGGTGGTGGAGAAATGGCAGCAAACATGTGGAGAAAAGAAGCATGGGCAAAAAGAAAAAAAAAAAAAGAACTGAGATTTTTTGTGATTGGAGTCTTTTTATTATATATTCTTTTGTTAAAAAATAATTAAAAAAAGAAATATGCAATTTCGCTTCCTTCTGAAAGATTTTTGGAGAGGAGAGGAAAGATTTTGGAGAGGAGCTGAGTTGCGAGTTAAGATTGGGGGGTTTTTGGGGGATTTCAATTGGGCAGTTACGATTTGTGAAGAAGCTTCCAAAAAAAATGACATGACGGTGAGAGGACGGAGCAATTACATAATGACACGTGTGTGCACGTGGGTTTTCCCTTAACGGCGAAATAAATACGTAGGTATCTTCGGTGTCAAGGTAGCTCGTTCTAAACATGCTCTAAATCCGGCCCCCTTTTTTCCCTTAAAAAATTACTTAAAATTTTTCCTTTTTTATTTTTTATTAATGCCTAATTATATAAAAATTAATTAAATTATTTTTACTCATTAAAAGTAAAACGTTTAATTTGAATATATATATATATATATATATCTATATTTATATAAAAAATTAATTTTACATAGAAATGTTACTAATAATTAGATTTTGACATAGGTGAAAAAATAAATGAGAAAAATAAAAGGATTACTCATAGGTAAAGGTAATTTATTAATTGGATGGGTGTAAATTAAAAAAAATAAAATTATTTAAAATTTTACACATAAATAATATTTACACATTTATTTTTTATGTTTATCAAATTTAATTAAAATTTTTTATTAAATCTGAGTTTACGTTAATTGACTTGTCTTTTAAATTTAACTAAATATATAATTAATGTATATTATTAATAAAATAATTGACTGAATTTAATGAAACAATTATCATACAAAATACCCAGAAAAACAAACTAAATCATGCATCAAATAATAATATAAGAATGTTTTAATTTTTTTAACTTTTTTATGCAATATATAATAAAAAATAAATTATTTATTTTCAAAAAGCTACATATATATTAGAAAACACAATAAATTTATCCACTTCGTAAAACTGTAAAACCATCATGAGTAACTGTTTTTTATTTTCTTTTAAACCTTTTATTTTTCACACAAATTTTTGGCTATTACCCACAACATCGATGTATATATTCTAGTAACGCTAGTATTAGTTAGATTCACATGTGGGTGAAAAAAGTTTCAAAAGAAAAAGTAATGCAAGATAGTTTTTTAAAAAGAGTGTGTAGTCTTTTAAGAATATTTATTTTTGTTGCATAAAATATTTTAGAAAAAAAGATAAGATATAGTAATGCCCATTTGCTTATTTTATTTTATGAATTTATTTGATCTTTATGTAAATTTATAAATTAGTTTGTGTCACTAGGCTCATAACACTGAACTTAATTAATCTTTTTATAATTAACTAGAATTTCAGAAACTCGCAGTGTGAGTGAAAAAATTTATATTTTAGATATAAATTTTTGCTTTCAAAAATAATTATATTTGAAAAATGTAGATAAGTTCTAAAGAAATATTAAGAAAAGAGTATGTATAAACCTAATTTCGTCTAGGCCTCCTAATTGACTTTTTCTAGTTTTATAAGTTAACCGATATTTCTTACCTAAACCCTTTAGGATGAAGAACGATTAATCACAAGGCCTGGTACAAGTTTTTGAATGAATTGGAAAGCTAAATTGGATATAAAAACAATAGGTGAGCTTAATCACATGATTTATAAGAAAATTGCCGGGATTAGAAAATCGAGACCCAAGACATGAAAAATCAAGTTGAGGGTGCAAGTTGACTTGCTTAGGCTCCTTGAGAAGATGGAATGATTCTTGGAAACAATTAGACTAAAAAGAAGGCTCTATTTTAAAAGTCAAAGTTAAAGTTAAAATCAAAAGTTAACCAAATTCAAAGTCAATATATAATGAAAGATTAACTTTAAATTTGAAGAACTAGGGATTTTAAAATTCAAAATTGATTGCATCATTGTGCAATAAATATGGAGATAAAATCATGGATGTACAGTTAAGCTTGGGTTTGGAGAAAACCTTAGAAAATGGATTTTTAAGAGTTTAATCTAAAAGGTCCGGGATGAAAAATTTCACATTTTGTGGAAAGAATATTATTATGGTTTATTTTAAATACATGGAGGAATAACCAACTGAATATTATGAAGAGCAAACAAAAGCCAATTGGATGAACAAAATAAATGTACAAGACTAATGCCATAACATTCTATAGGCAAAATTGATGAGACCTAAGTGCCTAAGGTTAGTTTGTTACTTATTCAATAATTCAAGAAAATCACAGATTTTCCTCCAAGGGAGATATTGAGGACACTAGAAGGCATAAAAAGTCCATCTTGGAAATGCGATGATGTATGGAAAATTAATCTCATGGTGTAGGTTAGCTATATGAAAACCATGGCTTTACAAGATTACATTTTTACAATACCACTAATGGTATGTGGCACCAACTTCCCCCTATATATGCATAATGTTCTCATCTTTCCTACAACTTTTAATTTAGTTGTTCTCCAAAAGAAAAAAGAAAAGGAAAAAGAAAAGCTAAAGGAAATTCTTGCTAGAGAAAGCTTAGTTTGTATAATTTCTTTTTTTTTTTTTCTTGTTGTTTGCTCTTGATTTACTCAAGAACCTTGCCTTGCCATATTCATAGATATATCTATAAAGTTCTTGAAGTAGCAACATGTTTCTTGCATTTTCATGCATTTGCTTCAATATGATCAAGTTATGTTGACAACCTTGTGCACTTTTTATTGAAAGCATAATGTTATGATGCCTATATTTCATTAAAAAGTATTTAGCCAAAAGATTAATGCAATAATCTCTTGTTTTCTTTATGTTTTGATGATTTGAGTTGAGTTTTTACTTGTTTAATGAAATGTGAGCTCTGTATGCCTTTAATAGATTCGACCTTATTGAACTCTTTTATGACCTTGTGCTTTTCTTTGCATGCTTTGATAATTTGATTAAGTTTACTACATGCTTGATAAAATGATGATGAAATATAGGTAGGCCATAGTCCATGATAGTTTTGGCCATGAGGACTTTTTCTTTTTTTTGCCATGATCATGAGCTTTTCTTTGTTTTTTGATGATCGGGATTGAGTTTGATATAGGTTGATGAAATAAGCATAAAATAGACTAGTACATCTTATGCATAAGTTTCAGCCAAGCTGCTCGTGGCCATGGTTTTATTTATTTCCCTTGTCCTCTGATGGTTTGTATTTAGTTTGCCATGTGTTTGATATTATGCTTGCTTGTTTGGTTGGTTGAAAAATTGGTTTCCAAATTCCCAATTATAGGTTAAAGTTGGCTCAATCAATGAGCCAAGCTTAGCCTATGGTTTTTGTCTTAACTCTACTTTGAAAACTTAGGACATATTAAATTCAATCCTGCTTAGAAAAATACTGGTTTGAAACCACAATAGACTAATTTTAATCTTTCTCAAAATTGATTTTAGAATTGAATGTATGTAGCCTTGTTGATAAGCCTTAGAAGGTTGTGATTAAGGAGTAGCATGAGCATGCATAGCTATTATTTTGGGTCTATTTTAGCCGTATTGGAAAGCATTCTAATGTCTCACCATTGCTGGAAAGGTGCCTTAGGAAAAGGAAGAGGCAAGGCAAAAAGTTGAAGGGAACATTTGAATGCTCCATGATTTCTGTTAGAAATTTTAGTTTGTTTAAACAGGTGGTTAGTGTATTGCTCAAGTGCCAACTTAGTTGTACTCGAGATAAGCTTATTAACAAGCCTTATTAAGGTGTTGAGAAGGTTTCCAGTTATAACTGTAGGTAGAAACGCTTAGATTGATCATGCATTGGCAACCATCAAATTAGTGGCATTTGGGTGCTAATTCTTTGATCTTTCCAGCCCTTACCCGTCACCTTTAGGCCTCAATTTTGGTATGCCTAATATCATGGTTCTTAATTCATTACATCTAATCTTTGACCTTTGCATGTAGACATTCAAATGTCCAAAAAATCAACTCCAAAAGTTAAGAATGGAAACCAATAAACAAAAGAAACTTATTCTCCTATTTTAGTTGCTATCATTTACAACCAAATTCGATTACAAAATTTTTTTTTCCCACCAAAATGACATTTTGGCAATTTAGGATTTTTTAAGTCAAGCCTCATTGAGTTAAATTTCTAATGGCATATCATATACTCTTTTTCGAGGTCATTTGGAAAAGAAATGAATTATTTTTCATTTATTGTGTAAATCCCCTCTACCTAGCAGTCAAAGTAAGTGGTGTCTTTATTTTAGCCCATTAAATGAAATTTTTAGGTATTTTCTGATATCTTTATGTTAAATTACATGGAGTTAGCTCTCCAACGGTGTATCATATGCCTTTTTCTTAGTCCTATTTAAATAGGTAACAATTTTTTTTTTTTGTTTTGTTGCATAGATCTTTTATATCCCATCGCTAGAGTTGATTAAGGGCTTTATCTATAAGAATTTGGGACACCCATAAAGTAGATGATTAAAATGTAATTTTTTTTGTAAAATGTAGGTAGTTTTCTTAAGGAACGCGATTGGGTTCTTTAAGAAAAAGTTGAGTTTTTTTTTTGTTAATTATTTTATTAACAATTATTAGACGACAATAATATTTTTGAATTTATATTCATTAGTATAAATTATGTTTAATATTTTGATAAAATAGTAATTTTATTTACTAAATTTGTGTAACTTAACTCGTGACACTAACTCAGCTAGCCACTTTATCTTTATTTAATAAAAAAAGAATGGCTAAATTGGTGTCATGAATTAATTAGACACCAACTCAGCCACTAAAATGTTAAAAAACCCTTTTAAAATAACATATAGATAAATAAAATTGTATTAAAAAAGTAATTTAACTTTTACTTTTAATAGTCTAAGGAAAACTCACTTGCCCTTAAATAACTTACATTAATAAAAAAAACCATTTATTTCTCCAAATCTTTTAAAACTACCTAATCTTTTTTTCCGTAAATTTTTTTGAATAAATAGTATATTACTTTTTTTTAATTTCAAAATTAGAATTTCAAATGCATTTGAGTATGTCACAAAATTTAATATTAGTAAGATTATTGATATAGATGTATGTAACTAACTTTAGTATCACATTCCAATGAATATGGATAACTAAGACATGATTTGCACGATTAGTATTAGCCCTAATTTATTTTAAATTTGAAAATTCTATCCACAAAGAAATTATTACTAATACCCTTCATAATTTTAAAAAATAAATAATTTGATTTCGAAGTTTTTTTTTCTCTATTTTCAAAACTTTAAGTTTTAAACCATTTTTTTATAAAGCTTAAATAATTTTGTTTTAAATAATGATATAAACGTGTAAAACTTATAAAATGTGAATTTATATTTTTAATAATTTCTTTTTCCATGCTTCAAATTCTTTGATCTTATGTTAGCATAAAAATCAGAAAGTTTGCTCCTGGTTATTAGATTGTATAGACCGATAATAAGATAGGTTCAAAGGTTGAATTACTTATTCAAATTCGAAGGCTCATTCGATATTTAAAAGAATTTAAACTATTATTAGCCGAAAAAAAAGAGCTTTGACGAAAAAAAGCCCCATTAAAAAATGGGTCAGGCTTTGATTCTAACATTTAAGACTCGAGTTTGACTCAAGTTGTTTTCCAATTATATAATATATCATTTTATTTTCATATATACGATATATTATGTAATTTACAATAATGATTAAATTATATAATATAATAGTATAAATATTAAAAAATATATTAAGAACTTAATAAAAAAACATAAATTCACTAGGGATTAAATAAAAAATTTTACTTTTTATTTTTAGAAAATCATATTGACATATCTAAATAAGCTTATATTATCTATTTACAAATA
The DNA here is from genome assembly GCA_038381775.1 of Adansonia rubrostipa. Lineage (NCBI taxonomy): Eukaryota > Viridiplantae > Streptophyta > Magnoliopsida > Malvales > Malvaceae > Adansonia > Adansonia rubrostipa. The sequence goes on from JBBYHM010000026.1 coordinate 6,685,802, forward strand.
TGAATAATTTTAGGTAGAATTTTAGATTCATGTTAGGTTCAGGTTAACCTTGGGCTAGTATATGTAAGCTAATCTAATCATGAACATCTCTACTCATAAATTATGTTGACTAATCTAATATTTGGTTTTTTTTTTTAACTTAATAAAAAAGGATATTATATGTGCTAAGGTCAAGTCTTAATCTTGCATAAATCTACATTTCAAGAGAAGTGAATGAATTATTTAAGTCTAATTTATTTTTAAAAAATCACGATTATTTCTTTAATTAAACTCCATAAAGTAGGCATATTCTCATTGCAGACCTACTATATGACTTAACTAATGTTTTAAACATTTCATGATTATATTAATATTATATGACTTATCTTTAATGTTCTAAATGTTTATGATTAATTTCATAATTTAATTATGCATAAGTACAGGAAAGCGTTAATTTTCAAACCATTATATGATTTATCTAATGTCCTAAATCTTTTTATCAATACTTCTTTAGTTGAACCAATGTACGAAAGCTTTAATTTTCAATTGATAGGCATATTCTCAGTACTAATCATCAACTTTATAGCTATCTAAATATTTGAACTCGCACAAGAAAGCTTTAATTTCAAATCCGGTCTTCAACTTAATCTATGACTTATCTAAATGTTCTAAAAGATTTATTACTTTTTTAGTTAATTTCGCGTGTAGACTGAATAAATTTGAACATGATAGGAATATAATGTGAGAATAATATGTTCAATGGACAAAAAAAAAAAAAAAAAAAAAAAAAAAACTTCGTTTCCACCTCTTCTTTCCCCCACCACAAAACAAACCCTCATATATTGATGCTGATTTTTCCCAAAAATCAATTTTCGTTAGTAAAGTAAATATATACTGTCAGATTTTCTATCCGTTAGTAAATGTTCAATATACAACAATACTTATCATATCTATCGGTGTAGGTGATATTTATTGTGACGGTTGAACATTACCCATTAATATAAAATTGATATAGAATAATGGTTTGTTTTGATTGTCAGAATATATGTTTTATAAAAAAATCCTGCATTTTTCTAGATAGTGATATTAATTTAATTTATAATTTCAATTTATTTTTCATAGAAAACCCTATAGCAACGGGTATATCTATTATGCCTGTTGCTATTGGCCGTGTAAAAAATACATCACAACTTGGTATTAAAGTCAAGTTCTGCTATTATTCAATGTTACTCTTACCTATTACCACTTTTGAGTTTCATGTTATAGTCTTTTCTATTTTTACCAACGTATAATGTAGCCTGTTAAAATAGTGTTATCCAACGTTAGTTAAATCATTGATTGCTTGTGGTTTTTTATTCACGTTGAGTTTCTTTGCTTATTTCCTATCGGTTTTAGATTAATATTTAACATGATATTAGAGCTTCTTATCATATAACATGGTATATAAGTGTCTTTCTTACAGCATAATAGAGAGATTTTCTCATAAACCAAACATAGTTTAGATAAGTAGCTTTCTCAATAGCCAAACAGGAAGTAGAAAGCAACAAAAAAAAAATTACCTTATTTGAGAAATATGTAGCTCTTCCATAGGACAAAAAAGGGTATGAGTTTTGTTAAAAAGCTTCCTTTCAAGTCAAAACATCTTCAAACCCCAAATATCATACAAAATTATAAGCCTACAAATAAAAATACAAGCTCAAAATAACATGAAAAAGCAAGAAAATAGTAAAGATATATTAATCAAAATAGACAATCAGACATGCATGCAAAGAAAACAAAAATACTAAGAAAAAACTAGCATCTAGATCTGATATGCAAGCTCTATATCTAAATACAAATCAATTTGAAGTATTTTTTTTCCAAGATATAAAAATGCAAAAATATAAAATAAGATGAATAGCAAAAAAAAAAAATGAAGACATGGAAGCCAACGAAGAAAAAAAATGAGATTACGAAGCAATTGAAAATGTGAATTGACAGGATCACCAAATCAATGATTTACAAAAATAAATAAATAAATAAAATCAATTCAAAACCTAATATAAATCCAAAAATGAAATCCAACAATGAATTTTACTATTTAAGTATAAAAACAACTATAAAATCCAACAATCAGTTTTGCAACTTAAAAAGAATATAATGCAAGAATGTTTCAAACAACAAAAATTTACACGTGCAATATCGAGAATGAAAACGCAAAAGGCAAATAAAATAGAAGCCAAAGATAAAAGTGAGAAGGAATTAGGGCCCATTTGGATTAAAAGAACCCACGGTGAATGGAATATTAAGAGAACATGCTTTTTCATTAGTGTTTTTGTTCCATTTGGAATACCTCCAATACAACACGGCGGAATGCTTCTACCATATCACAATGTGCATTTCTCGGTAAGCACCCATTGGTTTTTTTTTTTAATTAGAAAATAAATTTAATAAATTTTGTTTTATACAGTTGATATATTTTCTTTTGTATAATAATATGATAAATATATAAAAATTATAATTATGAAATTAATAAGAATTAATTAAAAATAGCAGCGTGAATAATAAAAAAATAAAAAATAATATTTGACATATTTAATGAGTAGATATAATTACTAAAGAATAAAATTTTAGTGACTCTTTGTGACCAAATAATTGTCTCTATAAATATAGAGATAAGGCTAGACTTTTAAAATTAAGAATGAAAGAGATATAAATCCTATGAGATCTCATTATGTAAGTTTAGTTTTGTAGCTTTCTCCATGCAAAAACTATTTGTGTGTTGGCTGGAAAGTTTGTAATTTTCTTCGTACAAAAGTTGCCAGTGTGTATATCAAAGGGTTTATAATTTTTTTGTGCAAAAATTACAAGTTTGATTAGTAATGCTGTTTTAACCCTTTTTAGGGTCAGTGGACATAGGCCAAGAGGGTTAATCCACATTGAAATAGTGTGTTGTTTTATTTATTTTCCATTGATGTTTTTAGGCTTTTTTATACAAATAATATATATTTTTTTATTTATGAAAATAGGCCAAAATCAGATTATTTACCAAAATAGGCTAATTTTTCAATTTAATTGAGAAATCGCCATTTGAAATGGCGATTTCATAATTTAGTTGAGAAATGGCCAAATCAGATGGCGATTTCTCAACTTATTTTGAGAAATCGCCAAATCAAGTGACGATTTCTCAATTAAATTGAAA
>JBBYHM010000026.1:6697006-6804878 GCA_038381775.1 Adansonia rubrostipa
AATGTCTCCCAATTAAATTGATATGTAGGATTCCTACCAGTATATGTGAGGAATTCTACGGATTATTTTAATAGCGAAATAACTTTTTCAAATAAGAAGTAGAGATTTTTCAGTTTTAAAACATAATAAAACCTTTCATATTTCGTACGGTTCTCCGACGAGATATGATTGAGAATTCGTGCCCACCCGGTTCCCCGAGAATGTACGAATAATTTTGTGTTTTCTAGAAACATTAAAACCTGACTTTCTCAAAATAATAAACTTTCATAATGAAGTACTATATGAATTATAATTAAACATCTAATGTTGAAACCGAATAAAAATTAAAATTTAAGTTAACACATGATTAATAAGATACCGATTTTCGGGCATCATGAGAGGGTCGATCCTTCTTGTGATTGTAACCGACTCCCGAATCCTTTTATATGATCTCTGGTATGGTGGTAGGCCTCGGAATTAGTATTTTAGAGTTTCATAACCCTCAAAATACACGTTCCGATAGGTGACCAATCTCACCTAGCCTAAATAGATTGGTGGCGACTCCAAATAAATAGTTATTTCGTAATGACAATTTAGGGTTAAATCAAGTGAGTGATTTATCTCGATCATCCAGTCCCCAAAATAAGAAAATGATGATAATGATATGGCATATAGAAATAATAGAATATAAGATAAACTTAACAAATATGGAAGCGAATGCCATTTTAAGTCGGGCAAGTCAAGATTCGTATTCGGACCACATTGTGACACCATCGAATCAAACTTCAACCTAAGAAAGATTACTCTATTAGGTGAAGAGATTGATAGCGAGATCTTAGGTCTAACTTATTGGTCTTATAGTATATCTTAATATAAAGAATGATTTGAAATATGAGATTAGAGCTGGTATTTTGGTTAATTTCCATTTGTCCTGGTAGAGCATGTGACCCCTTCTCCAAAAACCAGAGGTGGCGGGTTAAATAAACATGCACAAACAACTTTGTTCAGGGCAAACCCACCCCCCCCTCCCCCCCCCCCCCCCCCAAAAAAAAAAAAAAACCAAAAAACACTAGTTTAGAGCAGAGAGGCGCATGCCCTTTTTCCCACCAACGAACAACAACATGGTTAAAAATCATGCTGCCATCACAATCAGACAGTGTAAATTGAATGATTGAATCTCTGCTGCTTTTTTTTTTTATTAAATGAATTCCATACAACTGCGAATAATTATTCAATGTTACATTAAAGTTTTACAGTGCAAACATTTTGATATTTCATATGGAATAATGTTTTTATGTTCTCAAATTGAGTTAAAAACTGATAAAGACTGTTAAAAAAAAAAAAACCTCCTAATATCTGGAAAAGGGTGCACTGAAGCATCCAGCTTCAGACGGCCACAATCAATATTGAATAAGACGATCCTTTTAAAAACCAAATTTACATCATATCTATGAACTCTTAGTTTTATCATCATAATAATGATAAGGGCAAAATGATTAATAATAAATTTTGGCTCCTAGTTTATCTTAAGTTCACAATCTGTGCATCATTAGTTACCATAAACTTATGTACAAATCTTCAAAAAACTAAAAAAGGTCCAACCTCAAATGACAGATGCATTCACCCATAGTACCACCAGCTTGATCGCATCGAAAGCATCAACAGTCCTGAGTGGGGGGAAGTTGAAACCTGTTAATGACCATGAGAAACCATTTTGTGCAAGATTTAAGATTAAATTGCAGCAACCGAAACATCACAATTTAACTTTCATGGCTCTCCTTCGTGAATTTTGTAATCTCCCTGAGTACAATTCAGCCCAGATAGTACACATCTGCACTCTCGAAAGAACTCGTGGCGGGGGGTACTATGAGAGCATCCATTACAGAAGAACCAAGGCATAGTAGCGTGTATTATTAGCCTAACCAGTAGATGGCCTTAAACTGCAGTAACTGGGCCTCTTATTTGTTCCCCATTTTCCCATTATGATGGCGAGAAAGTGAAATCCTTACTTCAGGCTTGGCTTTATTTTACATTTATTGCAGCAGCCGTGTTCCTCAGCTTCTGAGATATTTCTGAAAATGAAGGTCTCTCGGCGGGGTCAGAGGCCCAACACTTTTCCATCAAAGCTTTCCATTCAGGATCACACCATAATGGTATTTTTGGCCGTAATGTGTTGTTTACAATTCCCCCTGCATATTAAAAGAAGAAAATTTGGAAGTGAAAAAAAAATTAAAAAAAAAAAAAAGAAAACCCATTAACAGGCTGAGTTCACATCCAAACATATAATTTCAATGTGAAGTCCAAAAACATGCATGATACTAGCATTGAATCAGAAAAGATACTTTACAACAATATTGAAGAGAGTTAAAATTCCATACTCATCCATCAGACTATTGATTTCCCTTTCATTTCAAATAAAAACAACTTAGTACTAATTTTCAGCAATAATCACAAACAGAGAATCAATCCACAGGTCAACACTAAATTCTTTTATAAGAAGAAACTGCATCAAACTAAGACTTACAAACAAAACAAAACAAATATAAGAACAGAAAGTTGCTTTCTTATTTGTCTTTTAGAAAGTACCTGCTTACTAATCAGCAGGATAGTTTCACAAATGAACAGTAAATAGCAATGCTAAGATCGCTAACATGTGAACCATACTTTAATAATGCAAGAAATTTTGAAACTTAAAAAACTCTTCGACTAAGACAACAATTTTAACAACGCCACCGCTTTTACAAATCAACGATGGAGGATCATCTTTGAGGCACTATTAGGGTTTTCTTATTGTTTAGAGTTATTTATTGGATTTCCCTCATTTGATAAAAGGATGGTTAGGCTTGCATTACTAGTGCTGCTTATCATATAACGTTCCAATAACTTTTTCCATATTTGGATATCGAAAGTAGTAGCTTCTGCTGTAGTTTCTCCCTCTTTTTCTCTTTTTTCTCCTTTCTTTTCTCTCTTTTCTCTCCCTACCCTGTTTCTCCTCCTGTACTTAAAATTTCAAGGTTCAAAAGCAGCAGATGGATAGCATCAATTATGCAAGAATATATGAAAGCAATTAATATTGAAGAACAGAACATGGTAAGGCAATGACAGCAAGAAAAGCTCAGTATTAACAAGAGATTTCCCAACAAGAATCACTCTCTTCGCATCCCCTCCCCCAAGGTGTCCCCAAACACCCTCCCTTTTTCTTCTTTGCGTGCATGCAAAGTGTGCAAACTATGGATGTTCTCCATGCATAGAACTCAGGAAGCGAACCTCATGCATAACAGTAAACTACCAAAAATTCAGATAGTCCAAAACAATAAAACGACCCTGAATAAAAATAGTTCAGGTCATTTCTACTTGTTGAAGATCCAATTCTAGTCACGGATACATGCATTTCTACATGACCATTAGAAGTCAGGAGGCAATATCAACATTCACTTTTGTCTCGGCAATGACAACTTTAACCCAAAGCATACATGGTGCCATTGGCCTATCCTCACAGCCTCACAGGAGCTGATGTTTTAGTAAGATATCAACTTCCAAGTAGTTAAAGAAATCGCAAAAATTCCCTTAAATAAACTAAAAATACTCACAATTCTTATTTTTCCTTTATTTTCTCCGTCTATTAAATTAAGTTTGATAAACAAAGTTAATCTGCAAATAAAAGAGAGAAATCCAAAGAAAGCTACTTAACAATTTATATATGAAATAAAATGGCTACAGTGATTGGCCATAGTTTGAGTGTGAGGCATAGACCCACATTCGACAATGGAATGTTCAATTTTCCGTAAATTGTTCCTCATAGCCAAATGCATATGATGAGCTCGATATGTGTGCCGGATGTTTTGTAAGTGTAAAGGGATTAAGTAACAAAAGATTCATAATAAAATCTATGGAAGGAGTATAGCAAATCACTCCCAGCATACAAGATACTATAATTTATGACAATTACCAATTATAGATGCACAATGCATATCTGCATAAGGTTCTTCACCAGTGAGTAACTCCCACATGACAATCCCAAAAGAGTAGACATCAATCTGAACCACAGAAATTGATGAAACATATATAAAATTAGTTTCTGGCCAAATAAATCTTAAGAAGCAAAGGAAACAAAGAACTCATATTAAAATTAGCTATATCTGTTCCCGAATTTCTATAGTCTTTATATAATATTACCTTTTCAGATACCATGTTACTTTTACCACTCAAAAGCTCAGGTGCCATCCATGGTAGAGTTCCACGAACACCTCCTGAAACTAACGTATGTTGTCTCACCTTTGACAAGCCTAAATCACCAATCTAAAAGGGTATGTGTCGAATGAGTTTCAACTCCGTTGAGCATCAGAAGAAAACTAATAGTAATGTGCTTGAAGGAAATATATATAAAGATGCTATGCTAAAGAAACAATCTCAAGCTGAAACTCTACCAAGTTTCCACCATTAAAGAAATCACAGCAAGCTAAGAAATAAGAATAACCAGAATTTTCAAGAAACTTTGGAAGAACACACAAATTTTCCTGTCTCTCCTCCAACACCAAAAAACACACACGGATAAAGTTTGAGTTCCAGAAACAATTTATAAGAGAGCATACCTTGCAAACTGGACGCTGTGGATCTCTCATATTAACCAACAGATTTTCACATTTCAAATCAAAATGTACAATGTTCTTTCCATGCAAATACTCCATTCCAAATGCAGCATCCATGGCTATGATGAGTCTCTTACGACGATCAATAGTCCTGCTCGATGAAATTATCATGTCACAGATATTACTTAAGAAAATGATACTCTGGCTTGTTTAGTCTACCATGAAACAAAAAGGTGCATGCTAAGGCAAACAACAACAATTCCAAAGAAACAACAGTGACAATGCTCAAAAGGCAAAATGACCACATCGCTATTAACATCGGTTACCTGTCCTTCTTCTGTAAAAACTGCTTCAGGGATCCATTAACCATGAATTCAGTAACAGTAGCTAAGGATCCATTAGGACCATCACGTACTATACCATAGAAAGAAACAACATTCGGATGATGTAAAGAACTCAATATCAAAGCTTCTTTCCAGAAATCCGCAATCTATGGCAGCAAAAAGATAAGGATTGCTTCAATCAACATATGAGAAGCACAAAAGTATCATATATCATGAAAGCTCTTGAAAATAGAATCCTTGAGTGGGATTTAATAAAAACCAACAATTGAACCGTGTCCCACAAAATATCCTTGATTTGAGTACCACTATGCACAGATATTAACTTGTAGGTGTTAAAAAAAAAAAAAACCAGGTGCAAAACAAAAACGCAGAGTTATAAAAAGCATAAAGCAAAAAACAAAAAGCTGGTCTTCCAGAAACATATGGTGAGACAATCTAAATACGGGCAACTGGGAACCCTCATTGTAGTGATACAAATCTCACAGCCAGGATCCTGCCAAAGAGGAAAGAAAGAAGAGTAGCCAATTGACAGGATGTGGTCTAGAGAGTTCGTTACAGCTAAATTAGTATTTGGCACCTTTTATTATGTCATAAATAGAAATAAAATTTCCAACATTAAATTTATCAACTGAGTTGCTTCCATTTAATCACAGTATTTATAAGAATTTTTCCACTCCTTTTCCCTTTCGCCGATGATCAAAGCTATATAAGCAATTAAATGCCTTGAATGCAGGCATAGAAAAACAATCATAAGCTACATAATTTGTTTTAATGTTATAAAGCACCAACTGTTCTTCTATGTGAAACAACATAGCGGTTCATTCTTCATGTTATATAAGAACTTATCTTTTAGTCATTGTGCAATTAATAGGAAAAAAATAAAAAGATGTAAGAAACATTAAGTTTGCTTCTTCCCCCTTTTAACTTGTAACGAACTCACTTTTTTTTACTGTGGAATATCCCTCTAAAACTTTGCTACATGGCTAAACAAATACCATAGCATCTGTGCCATATAAGACATATCAGGTGAAGCATCTTTTTGACTATCAAGCAACCAAAGCTTCAAGAAAAGGAAAAGGCTAATAGTTATTACCAAACGTTCTCTTTCAGAAGGCTTCCCTGCAAAGCAACTGGCTTTAATTCTCTTGATAGCTACATCAGAACCTTTCCATTTTCCATGATAAACTGCCCCATATGTTCCAGAGCCTAATTCTCGGATCTCCTCTAGATCATCATTTTTAATAGTCTGAAGGTAAAATGCAAAGATCATCAGAAATAAAATGGTAACAGACCATGTGTGAACAATGTAGATAATTCAATGATCTTAAGAAAAAAAAGAGAAAACGAAATTAAAGTTAATATGAGGAAAAGGGTAAAGAAAATAATGACCTGTAAGCCTCTCGCAATGGCTTCTGCCTCAGCCTTTGTTGGCTCAATTTTGGAGGGGGGTATGGTGTCATTATCATAATCCAATTCCAACTCGCCATGTGCATTCTAGAGTGCAAACAGATATTAGAAAGGGAAAAATATAACATTGCAAAATGTTCCTTAATAAGGAAAATTTTCTTCAATCTCACCACTGATTCAGATTCATTTGCAGCAGCTTCTTTTTCAACTGCGCCACCATCTTCATCTTTGGCTTGCACTTCTTCAACCTTTTCTAAAGCTGCTTTTTTAACTGAAGCAACAAACTCCGGTATTAAATTCAAACGGTTCACAGATAGCTTTGAATTTTCAGCAGCACTAGGATCTTTTTCATCAGGTTTTGGCTGCTCTTCATCCTTTTCAGCAAGTTTTAAGCAATTTGAAACGCTAGACTCAAAGGATGCTATTTTAAATTCATTTTTAGTAATTTTGTTTTTCTCCAGACAGCACATACTTGGAACATCAGATTTTTTTATCTTTGCTACATTATTTGCTTCTTTATCTTCAATGGGAACAATTTTCTCCTCAATCATCAAAGCTCCAGTGGCATTAGAATCATCTTGGAATTTTGGATTGATACTGGAAACAGATTTATCATGTACTAAAGTTGACAGTTGATCAGGTAACTTAAAAGGATCTGTGGAAGTGGCACAATTGACCATGTCTTGTGGGGATCGAGCTGGTCCCATAGTAACAGAGTGTAGAGTTTCCTGACCATGAGGACCAAAGTTCACCTTGGGAGGCTGGGCATAATCATTGTCTTGAGCAGCAGTCCCATCAAAACCCAGCATCTTTTGTGAAGACTCAACCCAAGGACTTTGATTATCTATTGTAACACAAAGCCTTTTGCTTCCTTCCACCGGACCCTTCGAAAATGCTGAGTTAACTGCAGAATTTACTTGCTGGGGTAAGCCAGATGCTTCAAAAGCAGGAGCACCAAGAGTCGGGTTATGAACATTTCGGCATAAAGACTGTGAATGTACATGTCCATGTGACACTTGGTAGACATTATCTCCTCCAAATGGGTAAGGATAATTCCCATAGCGGACTCCACGTTCTTCAGGAGCAATGTGCATGTGGGGTGAAGCAACCACAGCTTGATCGTGAAACACTTCATGCCCATATTCGGAACCAGTTAGGTAATGGACATAATTTGAGGGCAGCTGATGGCCATCAGCCAAACTAGCATGCCCAAGCGGTAAATTCATGCCAGCACCATCTAGAACATAGCGGTCATTCAATCTTCCAGCTCCATGTACAGGATTTCTCACTTCCTCAATAGGAGGTTTCAATTGGTGCTGCAAAACACATCCTCTTTCACGACTGCATGTTTCACCATAAGCAGAACAAGGATCAGTTTGATCTATGGAATAAAACCCATGATGCAATCTACCATCTGCATTCAGCATGAATGCTTCCCGGTTTGGGGGGCACTCAGCACAAGGATTATTTACCTGAGGTACACCATTTTCCACGTTGGTCTGCTCTAAAATTGGTGGTTGATTTCTACTAAAAGTAGCCATACAGTGCTCGCAGATGTGGTTCCCTTCATAAACACCATGACCATGAAGTACATTACCAGGAAAACCACCAGCCTTATCACCAGAAATAGCTCCAGTAGGCATCCATACAACATTATCTGAAAACTGTGGCTGGTAATCATATTGGAGATGATGATTTAAATGCTGCCGCACGTAATCTTCAGGCATTTGATCCAAGCATTTGTCTGGAAGTTCTTGAAATGGCACTCGGTAACAAGCGGAAGATGGTGAAGGTGGAAATTCTGATGGTGTTCTGGGATCATGATGTCCGTGGTGCCTAGGAGAATAGTAAGCAGGACTCCACGGACCTTCCATTTCATTGTATCTCTGAGGAACTGGTTGCTGGAGTTGCCCAGACCCCGTATGAGGAATGGTAAGATGATGCAAGTTATAAGGCGGCATCAACATATCACCAGTCCTCTGGCTATGAAGGCCAGCATCAATACTCATACTGTTAAAGAATTGTTCTGCTAAATGAAAATCATCGGAAACTGGAGCCATCACAGGAGAGTCGCTCTTTCTAAAATCAGAACCCTCATTTACACTGTTCAAAGCGTCCACATACCTCCTCTCAGTCTCCCTCTCATCCCCATCAACATAGTGTGATGAACCATCTTGGTCAGGATGCGAAAATAAAAAAATCCTAAGCCTAGTGAACCCTTCGGCCGAACCCAACTTCTCATACTCTTCCATCATGTTAATCACATCGTCATCATTCACAACTGACACTAGAGCATCAAGATCCTCATCTGGCTGCTGATATTTCAAAACCGCTGCTACATCATAGAGCTCCCTCATCTTACTCATCAATTCCTCATAACCAATATCTCTGGGCACGCTAACGATACGCGTTTCCCCACCAACATACCTCAATTTCCCATCTTGAGGTCGAGGCAAACTGCCACCTAAGAAACTACACAAGAATTTTACACGCGGGGTTTCATCATTCGGACCAGGGGTGGAGGAAGCCAAGGCAGATGCCGCGGGGGTCGATGAAGATGAATCCATGAAATAGACAGCTTGATTATTATGCTGCTGTTGATGATCAGCTATTCCTTTATTACACATAGGAATTTTTGCAGCTCACACCAAGTAATGCAATTCAACAGCGTGGAAGACTCTGACCAAAATGGAAACATACAAGTTCACTAATTTCAACTCCAGGAACAGATTGATTCTCCATCCAATAACTCAAAAAAGAGTACCAGAAATCAACAAATCTCTCAAATTTCAAACACCCAGAAAGCCAAAGAAGAACCTAAATAGAATCCAACTAAGCAAAAAAAAAAAGAAAAAGCTACCAATCAACTAAATCCATCAACAACAGCTGAAACAAAACCCAACGAAAAGCTTCCAAATTTAGTAGTTTTAAGATTCAATGAAAGAAACCCAAATCAGCTTTAGTCAGAAACAAATCGAATCCAAAACCAAAAAAAAAAAGTTACCTGAAAAATGGTTACTGTCAAAAAAAAAAAGATTGAAACTTCTATTCTATTTCTGTCTCCCTCCTTGACCGGGTGATCAAAGAAAGAATAATGAATAATACGGGGTTGATCTAATGAGAGAGAAGAAAAAAAAAGAAAAATTGGAGGAAAAAAAAAAAGAAATGGCGAAGGTGAAAGTGAAGGCGGAGCGCCATAGCCATTAATTAGCCCATAGGCAAAGGGGGGAAAGAGATTGGGGGAAGTTGTTTGGAAGGATGCCAACATCGAAGTCTGTACGCCAGGCAGTGCCCACGTGGCACAACCATCTCCCCCCTTCATTTGCCTTATTTATATCTTCTCACTTCTCCCTCAACGAAACGAAACTAAACTAAACGAAACTCTTTCCATCCATTTTTTGCCCTTTTTTTTCCTTCGTATAATAAAATTATTTCTGTTTGGCCATCCTCTAGACTCTAGTCTAGACTGATGGAGCATCAATTTTATTTTTTAGATTTTTCCTCTTTTTCGTGTTTTCAATGTGAATAATTGGAAACTAGAAAGTTTTTTTTTTTCTCTTTTCGTTGCATGTTTGATTTAGGTAATTTTATTTAAATATTAATTTTTTTATTTCTTTAAATGCGTTGATAAAAAATATTTCTCAAAATATTTTTTTCTTTGGATTTAGTTGAGAAATTACTTGATAAGTCAATGAATTAGTAATTTTTTATGAGTTAATAAGTAAATTTATCATCATATTATAAGCAAATAATAAAATTTATCACTATAATTTGTTTTGATTAATATTAATTATTATACTTTTAAAATTAAGATAAATTTATCACTTTATTTTTATATAATTGAATTTTGCCACTAAGCTTTATTTTTTAATTAAATTTTGCTACTCGATTTTGATTTTAAAATATTTGAAGATAAAATTAATATAAAAAATTTAGCATAAAATTTTTATCTAATAAATAAATTAACGCTTAATTTTATTATCATCCTTCATTTATTAATTTGTAAACCTTAATTATTAAAATACAATATTTAAAGTAATTTTTATTAAATTTTATCTTAAAATCATACAAAGTCAAAATTGAGTGACATCCTTTATTTATTAATTTGTAAACCTTAATTATTAAAATACAATATTTAAAGGAATTTTTATTAAATTTTGTCTTAAAATGATACAAAGTCAAAATTGAGTGATAAAATTTAATTAAAAATGAAAATTTAGTGACAAAATTCAATTAAAGAAAAGTAGAGTGAAAAAAATTTAATATTAAGTTAAATTATATTAAAAATTACATTTAATTCAAAAGTATAATAATGAATATAAAAAAAATAGAATGACAAATTTTAATATTCATGTATAATATGATGTCAAATTTACTCTTTGACTTTTTTTATGTGATAAGGCGATCCCCTATGGTGTAGCCACCAATTGAGTAGGCGAGTTTCCACCCCAATATAAAAAAATACATATTAAGAGTGAGGCTCTGGAGCCTTGCATATTGTGAGCCCTGCCACAATTCTGCTCCTTCGATGGCAGAAATAATTAAGGGAGACCTGTGAACTCTCGCCCATGATGAAGTTTCTTGCCTTCCTTATTTGCTCATCACAAGAGAGGAATTAAAATTTATTATTTTTAAGTATTTTTTAAGTTTTTAGCTTGAAAGACTTACACGACTTCATTTTTTAATATATGATTTATTTTTATTTGTAAAAGTTTAAATTAGTTTTTAGGTATGATTATACGAATTTAAATTTTTTTAAGGCATGATTAATTTTTATTTATAAAAGTTTAAATTCGTTTTTGGGTATGATTATACAAGTTTTTTTTTTTGAAATATGAAGAGGAAAGAAGTTTGTACTCAACCTTTAAAAGTAGGGAGATGGTTATATCTTAGCCATAAAAGATAAAGGAAGATGTTTCTGTCTAAGCCTTGAAAATTAAGGAGTTTTAAAGGTTATACCTTGTCCTTAAAAGGTAATAAATTCAAGTTATTGAACTTGGAGCTCCTCGGTAAGTGAGGCCAAGGGAAAGGATATAGGCAAGTAAAGTCGAACCTTTATGAATCATCGTGTTTGCTTTTCTATCCTTTACTCATTGATCTTTTTATTTCACTATCTTGCAAGCCCAAGTTATTTACGATTTCTCAACTTACATATTCAAAGTTTTAATTCAAAAAAGTTTTTGAGAAATCAATTTACCTTTCTTGATTTCTGTCACCACATTTAAAGTTTAACATAGTTTAACACCTAACTACTAATAATGGTTTCAAGTTTAGGAAAAAAGGTAATAGTTGCTCAATTATCCTAAATGACATGGTCTATCGATCTAGCAGATTGTATAATGGCCTATTTGTAATTGATCCAGAGATACCTACACTCAACATAAAAGTGAAGAAAGCAAAGAAAGATGATCGAAGAAAGGCTTATATCTAGCAATGTTACCTTACAAAATAAAAGAATTTTAGAGATGAGATAAGGGAAAACTAAAAAATGTCCTCTTTATCTTAAATTTAGTAGTAATGGGGACAAATATCATATTTAATTTAACAATATTGAGGATGAGTGTCATCTCTAATTCAGTATTATTAGAGACAAATGTTATCCTCAAAACTTTTAGAGATAGTTTTAAAGAATGACTGTTAGAGCTGATTTTTTGCTCCTAAAGCTTTTAAGGATAATTTTTTAATTTTTTGGAGATAATTATTGATGTTCTCAGTTCCTCTAAATTTTTTAGTGTAGGCTTTGGACAAATGAGACTCAAGTAGTTGAGTTACATAAACAAGTTACCTAAACCCATTTGACCATAAATCATATGGGACATATGAATTTTATAGGCTCCCTTCATTGGTAAAGGTGAAAAGGCTATTGTTTTTCATTAGGCCTAATACATATAGATGTATGTGGAACAATGAACATAATGGCTAGAAATTGGTATTCCTACTTCATTACCTTTAACAATGATCACTTTAGGTATAGGTATGTGTACTTAATAAAGAAAAGTCTTAAGCTTTTGGGATTTTAAAAAAGTTTAGGGCTGAAATGGAGAAACAAACTAGTAAAAGTATTTTATTTCTTAAATCCGTTAAATAGTAAAGTACTTAAGTTAGGAATTCTTAGATCAATTGATAGAAAATGGTACTCTATCTCAATGGTCTCTACTTGGAACTCCATAAAACAATAGAGTATCTAAGAGGAGAAACCAAACTTTTTTACACATGATTCATTCCATGACATCTAAGGTTGACCTTTCAATATCCTTTTAGGTTTATTCCTTATAGATTGTTACCTATTTTTTGAATAAAGTTCCAACCAAGTCAGTAGATAAACACCATATGAGATGTGGTATGGTAAAAGACTATTGTTGTTTTATCTTAAGATTTAGGTTGTCTTGCTTATGTGGAGTGAATAGCACCTGACAAGCTTGGAACTAGATTAGATAAATGTAAATATATGGGATAACCAAAAGAAATGAATGAATATATTTTTATAATCTGACTAAACAAAAGGTGTTTGTCTCAAATACTCTATGTTCTTGGAAAAAGAGTTTCTATGGATGATTACAATAGGAGTAAAATTAATCTTGAAGAAATTTAAAAACCACCAGCTCACAATCCTACATCTTAACGTCCCCTACCATCACTGTCGATGAAATGCACTTGACTTAAAAATAGTGGATGAGAAAAAGTGTTTCTTTGATTCTGATTGGGGAAAATTGTCAAACATATCTCTCATTCAACGGACTTTGGTGACCACTATGAAATGGATAGAAAATTAGAGTTGCCACTGATAATTTGGGATAGGTATGATAGAATACCTATTAAAATCAATACTTTAAGTTACAAAACTCAAGGATTCGATTTTAGGGTTTGTGTGTAACAAACTTCGATGAGCAAGTTTGAGAGTCAGTTACTCGTCAAGAAGGATTAGTACCTATATGAGGACCTAAATTGGTAACATCTACCATAGATTTTCTCTATCTTAGTTTTTTAGTTTTAAGATGTGATTATCTTTTGTCCAGTTCCCTTTTTATCATGCATTTTTAAAAATAATAAATCCTAGTTTTTTATAATAGCAAGCTTGAATTCCCTTAACATGTCCTTGGAAGGTGGGAAATATTTTTTTAATAAAATGATCTATAGGTTTGATTTTAAAAAGATGTTCTGTGTAAGTACTAAAGGGATATTGACACAAAACATTGCCTCGATAATTTTTGAGAAATTTAGTATAAAAATATGAATGCAAAGTTATCACTAACAGCTAAAACTCTTTAGTAAGGCATAAAAATAATAAATATTGCATAGAAATAAGACACATGAGGCATGGAAAGAAGGGTTGGTTAGAATGTATCTAGTAGTTGTCGTCAGTTATCTGAGAATAACCAATTAACAACTTGGAGATGTGCTTGGATTTGTATGGTGTTGAGGCATGAAAATTAAGGATTGGTTGAAAAATTCGAGAAAACTTGGGAGCAATAAAATTTAGATTTTGGTGAAATCTTGAAAAATGGGGTTGAAACAAAACCTCATTGATGAAAAATTGGTAAGTTCATGAAAATGAGATATTTTTAGGTATTTTTGACAAAAAAGTGGATCCTAGGCTAAAATGAGGAATTAATAAAAAGTTTTAAATTAATTCTTTGAAAACAATTCAGCATTAATCCGATCCTAGTAAGACCCGTGCATGATTTAAAATCAATGTAGGTATTAATTGGACTCATCACGAGGCATTTGAAAGCCTTAGGAGAAGGATATGGGATGATCGCCAAAAGATGCCCAAGACTAAAAACAATGACTACTTTGCATTATATGACTTCTTGAATTTATTCGGGGTTCATCCTAGGGTTTCAAGGGCAAATGAGATATTGTCGAATAGTTAACTCAACAAGGATTAATATAACAAATACTTAAAAAATACTAGAGAATCACTTTCTGGGAGAAAATATATTTTTTGAAGTCGGACTCAGTTTAGCATTGATAGTAGATGTAGGGGAACGAGTGCAGCATACTTTGAAAAATTACCTTGAATTTATTCAAACACAGAATGTCATAAATAATAATTTTTTGAAAAAGAAATTTCATGTAGTTTTCAAAATAATATCTAAAAAAATCCATAAAAATGATTTTTAGGGGTAAAAAATGATTCGAATTGAAGTTAGATTGCCAGTTGTCATAACATGGCTTGGATACAAATCCTGACTAGCTGGACTTAAAAGGCAAGTGTACCCCTCATTCCTATATATATCTCTATATCATTATTTTTTAAAATTTTAGGAGCCATATCATTATTATCTTTTTATTTTTAGGGATTAAATCATTGAGATGAATAACTCACTCGACATGACACTAAATAGTCATTAAGAAACGACCATTTATCTTGGAGTAGCCACTAATCTATTTGGGCTAGGTGAGATTTGTTACCTATTAGAGTTCATATTTTGAGCATTAAAAGCCCATGAAAATAAGCTCTAACATCTGCGTGAATACTATAGGTCACGTGAAAGGGTCCGAGAGTTGGTTACAAGTATGAGTAAGGATCGATCATTCTTATGATGCTGGATAATCAGTACCGTATTAATTATGTGTTAACTTAATTTTGGTATTTATTCAGTTTCAATATTTGATATTTAATTATACTTCCCGTATATCAAAATAAAATTTTTACGAAATAAACTTATTATTCCATTCAAGAAAATCCTTCGAAAATCTAAATATCTTACACACCCTATCGGAGGATTGAAGGAACACGAAAGTTTTTATTATTCTCTTTTAAACCTAATCGGAGAGTTAAAGGAATATGAAAGGTTTTCAAAAATCAAAATATCCTTTGCACCCCACCAGAGGGCTTGAGGACTGCAAAAAGTTTTATTTTTACAAAATTCAAAAAATCTTGATTTTCTTGTTGTTAAAAGGATATCTCATTATTAAAATAATCCGTGAAGCCCCTTCTATATGCTAGTAGAAATTCAACATACCACTTTAACTCAGAGATATTGCCTTAATTTTAGAACTTCTAATTTTATGAAAAATAATAAAATTTATCTTAAGACCCAGTTTTGACTACACATACAAAACTAGATTCAAAGATCTGAATATGGTTGATAAGACCAAAATGTCTCCTAAAGTACCTTTGACATGAAAGTATCCAAGTAACTCTAAAGGACTCGGTTCTTAATGAAAAATTACAAAAATGATCTTAGGGGTATACCTTTAATGTGAAAGTATCCCAATAACCCTAGAGGACTTGATATCACTATAAAAAAATATAAAACTATCCCTAATATGCACTTTTGACATAAAAGTATCTCGATGATCATATATGACTTAGTTCTAAGATTAATTATCGAAATATTCATAAAGTGTACTTTTAATATGAAATTATCTTGGTAATCCAAAAAAACTTAAAAATGAAAAAACTAACAATTTCACCCTAAATGGATAACTTAAATATAAAAAATGACCTAAAATGCAAAAATTACTAATAGGTCTCTAATTTCTCAAAATTACATTTTAAGCCCGAAATGGTTAATAATGCAAAAATGTCCCTAAAATGAAAAAAATACCCTAAATGGGTAATATGATATTAGAAATGACCTTTTTAACTCTAAAATTTAAGGTTTTACCTGATGAACTCCAAGCTTTTCTAGCTTTGCAACTTAGTTCCTACATGATTTAAACTCATAACTAAACATCAAACACATCACAAAAAATCATAGAAATCATATTAGAAGTCATAAGAACCATTCAGCCAAGTACCTTTGGCCTTGGAATAATTTTTTCAAGTTTTGCAAATAAGCCCATAAACTTTTTAAAATTGCAAAAGACCCCTAAAAACTATAAAAATGTATGGTATACATATAATTATGTGAAAAATGCATGAAAAACACTCATAAGACTTTATGAAGCATTCGGCCAAGCATGGTAGGCCTTGAAATAATTTTTTTCATTTTTATAATTCAGTCTCTAAACTTTCTATAATTACAAAATGGCCTAAAATATAAAAAACTTCACACATTAACGTATAAATGGTTCGGCCATCTTGAGAAATACCCTTCTAAGGCCTTAAAAGTTTTTATAAAATTACTTTGAGCCCTTGTAAGTTTTAAACGTAACAAAATAGTCCAAAATATCATGAAATTAAGCATGAAAAATTATCTAAGGGCCAGAATCATTTTCGGCCAACATTTATAACAACCAAAAAACAATTCTTTCCTCCACATACTTTCATAAATATCAGCAAAAAGATATGTCCTAATTTTTATCAAGCTTAAATATGCATTAAAATCATGAAAAAGAATGAACATATCAACATGTTTCAAATTCAATTAACATGAAAATATCAAGAAAAATAGCATAAAATTATATACATTATATCACAACATCACTTCCACAACGAACATGTATTTGCATGATGAAATCAACCTATTATTAATAAAAATCAAATTTAACAAGTATATCAAGGAACTTTAATCATGGCCTTCACACTTGGCCTTTAAACATAGATCAAAATCCATGAGCACAATAATCTATAGGCTCACTAAAGGAAGAATCATGCATGAAATGAATACAAATTAAAGCTTTTACAAGAGAATTACCTTAAAAAGCTCGAAAACCTAGAAAATTTTTAGTGTTTTTAGGTTTTTCTTTTTTTTTTTTTTTTGCTTATGGAACATTAAGCTCTCAAAATGAGCCATCCTTCCCTCATTCATAAGGGAAGGGATTCAGCCAAGGGGTGAATAAATTGCCTTGGCTGAATGCCTTCTAGTATTTTCTTTTTATTTTTTTGATTTTTTGTTCATTTTAACTTTTTACATTTTTTTTTTAGGTTTCAATAAGATTTAATTAATTTTATAGTCATCAAATCTTAGTCAAAAGTCTAACGCATGAGAATTCTCGTATAATTGAATTATCAAATTCTGAAATTGAACATACTTATTCATGAAATTTCAAAAATGTAGAAAAATAAAATTTTAATTGCAAATTTCTTAAAAAAATGAAATGAAAGGACTAAATTGGTAAAAAATTAAAAATTATAATTTGATAAATTTAATTATGAATATAATCACAAAAAAGGCCTAATTATGTGTCCATAAAAAAATTTTGGATCCAAAGAATTAATAAAAATTTTGGTGACAGAAAAAATTATTGGGCATTGTTGTAAAATCAAAATAGGCTAATTGGGCATTGTTCGAAAATAAAATTAGCTTGTTGGAATAATGAAAAATGGGCTTATTAATCTTGTAGAGAATGAAATGGACTTGGTAGAGAATCAAAAATGGGCTTAGCAAATTGTTGGGCTTATTAAGAAATTGATGGTCTTATTGGTAAAGTTTGAAAGTTTTAGGCCCATTAAAGAATTTTAACCCGAAATAAAATTAGTAAATTTTTCTAGAAAAATTCCAAGTGCTAAACACTAAAGAAATTTTAAAAAAATTTTATGTTTGAGAAAAAGGCAATTCAAAATCCTAATTTCATAAAATTTTATAAGAAAAACTCTTATAGAAAAAATTGATATTTAATAAAAATGAATCAGAATTTCAAAAAACTATATTCAAGATATTTTATTGAAATATGTGAAAATATTTAAACTCAAATAAATTTTACAGATTAGAAAAAATTTGTATTTTGGAGATGAGAAAATTTCAAAAATATGTTCAAATTTATAAAAATGAATTAAATTTAACACATTACTTAAGATATTAATCAATAAATATAGTGAAGATGAAAACCTAAAATCCAAAACAAATTTTACTATAAAATTTTACGAGCATGCTACTTGCGGTATTGTGAAAAATTGAAAATTAATCAATAAATTTGACAACTGACATGGTATCAAATGTCAACATGGATTTTTCTTGAATATTTTTTTATTTTTTGAGGTGAGTATCGGCATAAATACTACACAGACTTCGATAAAAATATACGATAGTTAAACCTAAAATGTCACAAAAAATCTTGAAAAAACTTTTTAAAAATAAGAAATTTGTCCATAACATCATATGAAAAAATGAATTTCCAAAATTTGAAAAAAAATATTTCAAAACTAATTTTTGCTTTAAATATTTGTCTTTTTTATCTAAGATTTATTCTTTATGACCCTTGAAACTACACTTTTCTCCATCATGTGCATATGCAGTTATTTAGGCATGACTAAATTGATTTTGAAAATGTGTAGTCCGCCTTGAGGAGGTTGACCTCTGCAAGGCGACCATCAGGTTCTTAGTTTCGGATATTTAGGGCTGTCAAAAAAAGGGCTAGACAAAATTAGAGGTCTACACTAGTCCCATAGGTTCCAAACAATATGGGTTTGAAAAATCATAACTCCCTCATTCAAGCTTGGTTGGAGGCAAATGAAGCTCGTTGGAAAGATAATATGATATTGTTCAATGGAAAAATACTAGAAAAATTCAAAAAGATCATTTGGGTTCAAAAATAATTTTTCAATTTGGGTAAGCTACTACTAGTAGCTAAAACAAGGGAGTTTTTGGTTTTTGGGTTTGTTAACACTCGACTTGAGTTACACACATATGAATGTCCAACTTTTATGGGTCTATGATAGTGGATTCACAGGCTCATTCTAAAATCCTGAACATGTGGGATGATAGAACGCCTATTAACCATGCCATTAGCAATTATATCCACAGGGCTTAAGATTGTTTTTAAACCAAACAAGGAAAATCGTGTTTTTTGAAGCTAGAAAACAGATTTTATTTGGCATTATTTGGATTTGAATCCAAATATAAATAACTTAATATTACCCCAAGATTGAATAATTAATTTGTTAAAATAATTGACCAATATTAATCCCATTATTTGGGTTAATATTAATCCCAATATTAATCATTAACTTGTAGGATTACATGGAGGGTGTGGATAGAAATTAAGGGATGATGAGGTTGTTTTTTAGTGCTTTCTAATAGTAGTGTTGATGGTTCGAGCAATAAGAATAGGCTAGGGTGAGGTGGATCTAAAAGAAAATATGGTTTATGACTTTTGCATTAGTGGTTTGGTCAGTTTGGTTACTGCTAAACTTAATTGTTTTCTAGCACAAAAGCTTTGAGTTCAATTATCTTATTATGCTTATAAAAACTTGAGTAATGTGGTGGTATTAGGCAAAATGGCCGAATGATTTTTGTTTAGTGGAAGAGTTTGTTATTGAACCTAAGCACTGGTTGCTGGAGGTTAGGAAACATAAATAGAAGGTTGATTGACAGTAGGAACTATCGAGTAATGGATGGTGGAAGTTTAATGTAGATGCATTAATGAGGGGACAAGCGGGACACACGGGGATAGAGGAGTACTAAGGAATTCTCTTGGCTATATGCTTGTTGTTTTCTTAGAACCTTTAAGTGTCATGGCATCAAATGAACTGGAGCTTCAGGCTGTACATAGGGTGCTGATGATGGTGAGTGGAAGCAAAATTTTTATAAGTTATAAGTTGAGATTAAGAGAGATTTTATGGTTGTTGTCTTATGGTGCAATACCTTTTCTTTGAGACCATGGCATTATTACAAATTTTTTTGACAAATTGATAATATAAGGAAACGAATGCGAGGTTTCAAAATGTTTCATATGGTGAGATCTTCAAACGCGATGGCAAATCAACTAGCTAGGCAGGAGGTGGATAAATTGGGCATTTTTCATGTATGGTTGTGATGTGAGGACTCATAAGGCGTTATTTTAATTTTTTTATTTAAATGGTGAAGTGTATAGCAATTGCAAAAGAAGGCTACATGACGTGCTAGGGAGAACAAGTATAGAGGATTCGAGTAGTTGATGTGATATTTGTATAGGTGTTTTTGGTTTTTTTTTCAGGTTTTGTTAGCTAAACTTGTTTTTTATTTTGTTTTAATAATGACTTTAGTTGTTCAAAAAAAATATTAATCTAAGTTGGGGTGGTTTCCAAAAATTAGATTTGGGCATACAATAAGACAAGCATTTTGTCAAACATATCATTTACTAAAAATATAAATATGATACAAAACAAGCAAAACATGATACGGCATCATAAAGTGACATTTTCACAAACATATTGTAATTAAGATGCAAGAAATGTCATGGATGAACCATAAATCACAAGTCAAGCAAGGGACATGGCATAAGCATTGTCATAACGTAATGAATGAGAATCTGACATGCCAAACATAAATGAATAATTTTCTCTTTCATTTTCTTATATTAGGACGAGATTTAATTGTCGAAGGAATCACTTTTCCAACTTAAACCTAAATGGTCTTTACAAAATGACTAAATAACTTGGAGTTGCCATCAATCTTATTTTTGACTAGGTAAGACTGGTCACCTATTATAGTTCATATTTAGATGGTTAAAAACCTTTAAAACAAACCCTAAAATCCACTTAATAACCCAAAATCCATATTAAAAAGGTTCAAGAGTTGGTTATGCAAGGAGTCAGTATCACAAGGCAAGCCCTCACATTTCGTGAGAAATCTTTTATCTCTTTGGAGCTTGCCTGGTGCTTCCTGATCATCAGAGTACTTGTGTCTCTTGAGTTTTGGGTGGAGCATCTAATACTTTGTCCCTTAACTCTTGTGGTTCTTTAATTTCTTCAAGATCAATTTATTCCCACTAAACTCTTTTAATAGAAACTTTCTTAAAAAAATAGCTTTTTTTGAAACAACTATATTTGGTTCAGATAGGATGTAAAAGTAATATCTAGCAATTTCTTTTAATTATCCCACAAATTTACATCTGTGTGATCTAGTCTAAGCTTGTCAGATGCTATTCACTTTACATAAGCTAGATAGCCCTAAATCTTAAGATGAGACATATATGGTCTTTTTCCATGCCACGTATCATATAATGTGTTATCCATAGATTTGGTTAGAACCTTATTTAGAAGACATGCAATAGTTTCTAAGACATATTATTGTCAAAATTAACCATGCAAGTACATGAATCATAACAAGTAATATAGTGATAAAGTAGAGTGTCGATCTTATGAGGAATTGATATTAAATTTGTTAAGTGCTAAAATCAAAACAACTTAATCTTTTTCAAAGAATTGATTAAAAATTACTACTACTACTGCAGCTGCTGCTATGCTACTACTAATAATAATACTAATAATAATAAAGCAAATAATAAATAACAGAAGCCTAGGATTACAATTTTTCTCAACATTTTATTTGAATAAGACCCTATTTTCTTAACTTGACTAATAATAATGAGTTGTTAACCTAGAGTTCTAATTTATTTATAAGTATCTTTCAATGGTCTTATAAAAATCTCTCTTAATCAATTTACTATACTCCTATGCAAATTGAATTAAAAGAAACTCATTAAGTTTAGACTCTAATTTGGTTACATATGACATGCTAGTATATTCTTATCTAACATAGAGGTCAATTCATCCTAATAAATGAATATGAAACATATGTTATTTAATCCAAGTCTAAACACAATATTCCTTTTTCCAAGTTCATTAAGGTTACCAAATCAATCTAATTGATGATCAATCAATTAGAAGCATTAAGAATGTGATTGAATAAACAACTCAAATATCATTAAATTAATAAAAGAAAATAAAATAATTCAAACTACATATTGAGTTCCATTGCAATCCTAGAAATAACAATCTAGTTCATAATAAATATATAAAACCAAGGAGTTTCACCATCATAAATAATACAAGAAAGATAAAAAGAATAAAGAGAAAGAGAAAACTACGATTGGCCAAATCTTTGATCTTCAAGCTTCTCCAAAATTTCTCTAGCTTTTTGAATATTATGGTGGCTTCTCTCCTCTTTAGAAAACTAGAGAAAAATAAAATTATAGAATATTTGAGATTTCTTTATGATGTCTTTAAGTCTAATCTCAAGATTTCTATTTATAGGCAAAATCCTAAAGAAGAAACTTGATCTCTAAGTAGCTCGAATATATTATTTTTGGAAATTGCCAAACTTAATCACTTTGTTTGGTTGAATCCACTTTACTTCTTTATTAACTTGTTGCACTTTTGGAAACTTCTTTGGGTTTTGACCTATAAAAAAGTGAAAAATATTTAAATAATTATGTAATTTAAAATATAGGGAAAGTAAATAATAGTAAATTGAAAACTACTACAAATAATACTACTATAAATAAAATTTAAATAAAAATCTCTAAAACTTAGGTAATTTAATATGAATAATGAGACTAAATAACTCATAAAACAATATATAAAAGAATATTAGAAGTTTTGCCTTACACATCGTGGAATAAAGTAAGAGTACCCATTTCTACCCATTGTGTTCATTGGTCCATATATATCTGAATTTATTAGGCCCAATAAATCACTAGCTTTTTCATTTACCATTGAAAGGAGTCTTTGTCATCTTACCAAAGAGACAACATTCACATGTCCCATATGATTCATAATCAAATGGGTCGAGGTAGCCTTTTTTGTGCAATTTGGCTATTTAAGTCTCATTGACATGCCCAAGCCTACAGTGCTGGACAATGATCTATGATGGATTATTTTTCTTTACTTTTTTCACATAGATGTTGAGTGAAGGCATTTTTGGATCCAATACGAATAGCCTATTCTTTAATGAGGGCGATCTACAGACGTGTAATTTAGAATGATATTGCAGCTATTGCCTTTCATTCTAAACTCGAAATCATTGTTATTAGTGAGGTATGACATTGAAATACATTTTTAGACAATCTGGGAACATAAAAACATTTTTTAGTTCTAAGATCATGATTAAAGACAATGATAAGGTATAAGTTCCAATGTACAACTTTTGCTTAATTACCCATGGTTAGAACTACCTTATTTGAGCCCAACTACTATTCTTTAACAAATTTATGTCATTAATGATCCACATCTTGAATCTATTATCCAGGTAGTGGAATCAATAGATGAGTAACTTAACTCTATCATGTGAAAATCAATTACGTTTCTTTTATTGAGAACTTTACTCAATTTGACATACCAGTTTAAACACTTTAGGCTAATGGCATTAATGAAGCCTTGCTGTACAGTTATCATAATTACCATTATCAATAACCTAGTATAAAATAAGTATTAATTAGTTTTTCATGTATTAAACCAATATTGATAAGGTATTAAATCTTTATTGGCCTCTCCACTAACTTTTCGTAATAATAGCCTCACTATTATAGAAAATCTTTGTAAGGTATTTCTAGTGGGTTGAACCCCTTTCAACGTGTTGTAACCTTGAGTGACTCAACAAATCACAACAAGGCTTGTTGGATAGGTAGCATAGCATACCAATTGTATCTCCATGCAACTACTAGATCAGCTAGGCAGCAACTCCTTGCCTAAATGTATCATATACATTTAGCCTAACCTTCACCTCTAATGCTATACAGTCAAGTTGTACCATCTAGACAACACGGTGTTAGTTAAGTAAGACCCATTGTTCAT
Organism: Adansonia rubrostipa; assembly: GCA_038381775.1. Lineage (NCBI taxonomy): Eukaryota > Viridiplantae > Streptophyta > Magnoliopsida > Malvales > Malvaceae > Adansonia > Adansonia rubrostipa. The sequence goes on from JBBYHM010000026.1 coordinate 6,720,715, forward strand.
AACTCAAGTAATGTAACCTTTAGTGACTTAAGAAATTCCCACGGTCGGACTCTATATCTTGTTATGAATAATGGAAGGCATCTTTATCATGCATAGCACGTGAATCAATATTGTATGAGGGATTTTGTTCATTCATTTTATCTTTTAATTTAAGGTCTCATCATATTTGCATGCATAGATATTATATTATTGCATAAAATAAATCTACTATCATGCATTCTACTTGGATGATTATGAACTTGACTAATGTAATCTCCTCGAGCCACCAAAGGAGATTACTTGGTTAATTCGAAGGTGATTATAAACAAAATCTTAATAAGTCTTCTTGCAACCTTTTGGGCTTCGTGGTGCCTTTGCTTTGATCTCTATCTTTGGGATACAAAAGTTTTGTTAACTATTCAACTTATGTGTAATCTAATTACTTTTATAATAATAAAACCTTGAGTTACATTCGATAGGAATTAGATGAGAAAAAAGTTTTACATCCCCAAAAAATAAAGATAAGGCAAGGTATGCAAACCTTATCAAAAAGAATTAAATATACATGAACAATCAACCATCCACAATCATATTAGCCCTAAGTTCATAACCATCTGATACATCTACAACATTTATGAATGTATTTAAATAAATATTAACTTAGTTTCTAGTTGCTAATCTTGAATACTCTCTTTTAATCTTAATTTAATTAAGAAAATTTATTTCTTACAAGGTTAATCTTTATCCTAATTTTATTAGGACAAATCTTTATCTACTAAAGATTAACAATCAAATTAAGACATTATCCATTGTTGTCTTAAACAATTTAAGACATTATCTAGATCGGACAATGTTGGTTTGGTGATAAAATATGGAGCTTTATTGGAATTAAATCTCATCAAATGTAAGACTTCACATGCACTTAACTAGCTCACTTTTAGTTACAGTATCCTTTTTTTTATTTAATTTTAATGGTATCTTTTCTTGGCTGATCGTATCAAGCCTCAAAAGATAGATTCCTACCATGATCAAACTTTCAAAAACCTAGGATGTTGGCATAAAGGAGGACTCCAATCTTTCCAAGTTTGTTGCCCCTTATGGTAGCTTCCATCGAGCACTTGAATGCTGGGTTGCCACTAATGGTTCACTCCCACTAAACCTTTGATTTTTGCTACAAAATCCAGCATCATAGGGTGCTATTAATGTCACAAATTAAGGTGTCAAAGAGCTGGTCTGAGTGTATCCATGAAGTATGAGCATTTATGCCAATCTCGAATGGCATTGATTCAAAATGTTTTAAACCAAACCTTTTCCTAATTTTTCCACAAAGTATCATGAACTTTCATCTCTATTACAAGGATGGAAAACATGGAAAACATAATTGCACCAATAGCAACCAAAATTTTGAAATTTTTAGGTCGCTTGAAAACCACTAAATCAAAGCAATTTTTGCACAAACAATAGTTAAACATGGTTAATTAGATCTAATCAGCGTAAAATTGTTAAAACTAATTTTAAGTAACTAAAAGATGATTAAAAACATATTATTAGCATGTTGTAAGTGTGCAAAATTTTTCACAATAACTTCAAGACAAAATCACTTCAAATAAACTAATTTGAAGGAAACTATTTTACGATTGGCAACAACCAAGTTCATGATTGATCAAGGATAACAAGAAGGCTCTGATACCACTTTAAGGATTTAATCCTAGGTATTAATGTCCCCTGTTCTGATTTAGCAAATTGATTTACAAAAAAAATTTATTAAAATAAAAAACTTAGAATAATGTAGTAGGACTCACTGAACAACATTAATGAATCAACTTATAAGCACTTAATCAATCTATATAGAGTAAGAAGAATGGAAATCTGATTTGATACCTCAATCTAAAGATTTCCATCTCCTTGGATTAAAATAGACTTCATTTTGGTCTTGTACATCGAGCTTGGTTGTCGTAAACTAAAGCTATCTACATGTCTAGTCCTCAATGGTGATCCACACAAGTGACTTAAAAATTCTTCATAAGGAAGAGACTTCTTTAGGCTAAAATCTATGCTAATGGATTAGGTTTCAAAAAACTTCCCCAAGTAATCTCTTTACGTGCCAAATCAAGAAAATCAGTGAAAAAAATTTCTTATTAAAAACTGAAAGAAAATGATGCAAGAAAGAAATAAGGTGCCACAAATCACTTTAGGGAATTTTAAATGGCGCATCTAGGATCTCTTACTTTAACGATAGCAGAAAGTAGGTTTAAATACCAAGGGTTGAGATTTTGCATATTTGCACTTTGGCCTCTTGTTTTTGAACAATTCAAAAAATTCCCTGAAGAAATTTTACTTTTTAGGCAATTTAATCATTATCTTATTTTAATTTTATAAAGTCACTCTTATGTGTGTGACCCATTAAGCCTCCATCATAAGGGTAATAAATATAAATTTACTTAACTAAGATTGGCATCTAGCAATGTATCATGGCCACTTGATATACAAGAAGAGTCGAATTGGTTTTAATAAGCCCTCCAGTAAACAGTTGTCGTAACGTGGCCCAGATATAAATCCTAACCAAGGCCAACTTAAAAGGCCTCGTTCTTATGTTTATTGATATATAACTATTTTAGACTCTATTATTTCTATTGCCATATCATTATTAATATTTTTTTTGGGATTGGGTGGTCGAGATGAGTCACTTACTTGACTTAAAACTAAATAGTCATTACAAAATGACTATTTATTTAGAGTCACCACCAATCTGTTTAGGCTATATGAGATTGGTTACCTTGGAGAATTCGTATTTTAAAGGTTACGAAACCCTGGAACACTAACTCCAAGATTCATGATCATACCAGAGATCATTTAAAAGGTCCAGGAGTTGGTAGAATCACAAGTAAGGATCAACCCTCTTATGATTCCTAAAAATCAGTACCTTATGAATTACATGTTAACTTGAACTTTAAGTTTTATCCAGTTTCAATATATGGCACTTAATTATATTTCCCAAAATAATATTTTATGAAACCAATTTATTATTCCTTGCAGGAAAAATTAGGTTTTTGAAAATTTTTTAAAATCTCTTACTTACACCATTGGAGGACTAGTGGAACACGGAAGTTTTTTATCATTCTCTTTTGTATCCCATAGGAAAACTAGAGGAACAGAAAAGGTTTCAAAAATAAAAATATCTTTCGCAACACGTTAGAGGACTGAAGGAATGCGAAGGGTTTCATTTTTTCAAAATTTATAAAAGTCTTGATTTTTACTTCGAAAAGGATATCTTGTTACTAAAATAGTTCGTAGAATCCCTCTCATATTCTTGGAGAAATTTCACGTATTACTTTAACTCAGAGACATTGCCTTAGTTTTCTAAAAATAAAATTTTGCTTTTATTAAAAATATTTGTAGAACATCCTAAGGCCTGGTAAAAATTTAAAATGACAAACCTATTCTTAATGTGTACCTTCGACATGAAAGCATCCCAGTAATTACATAGGACTTGGCTCTAATGTAAAATTACTAAAATATCGTTGACGTACACATTCGACATGAAAGTATCTTGGTACCTTAAAGGACTCGAAAATAATCATAAAAGGGTGAACCTATCCTAAATACACACCTTTGGCGTAAAAGCATCCCAGTGACTACATCAGACTCAATTCTAAAAAATTACCAAAATGCCTATAAATTATATCTTTGACATGAAAGTATCTGCATAACCCTAAAGGACACAAAAAGATAAGTAATGATGATTTTTACTCTAAATGGGTAATTTAGATAACAAATATGACTTAAAGTACAAAAATTTCTGGTAGGTCTCTAAATTTCTCAAAATTACATATTCGTCCCAAATGGGCTAAAAATGCCAATTTTTTTAAATGTCTAAAAAACCCTAATTTTAGATTTTAAAATGACCTATAATGCAAAAATGCAATTAAGTCCCTAAATTTTTTAAAATTGCATTTCATATTCTAACAAAAAACTGAAAGAATATGAAACGTTTTAATATTTTTAACACCCTAAAGGAGGACTAGTGGAATCTTAGTAATATTCCAAAATATTTTAAATGGATTATTTTATGTTAGAGATAACTATTTGGACCAAAATGCTAAATTTTCCTAATGGTCCTTAAACTTTTCTAAAATTGCAAATAAGTTCTTACATAATTATAACATAAAATTAAACATAAAATATATTAAAATAAACGTAAAAATCACATCCAAAGGTTATAAGGGAGATTGGGCCATTTTCCTTTGGCCTTAACAATAATTTTTCAATATTTACACCAAAGTCCCTAAACTTTTTGAAAGTACAAAGGGACTCCAAAAATCTAAAAAATATATTTCTACTTGATTGGATGCATAAAATACACTCCTAAAGCTATATGTGGGCTTCGGCCAAGCATGTAGTGGCTAGAAATTTTTATTATTTTTATTATTATTTTTTATTTTTTTCAAATTAGTCCCTAAACTTTTTATATTTACAAAAAGAGCACAAAAATAAAAAAATCATCATATATACATGCATGGGTTTAGGCCAACCCTAAATAACTTACCAACTAAAATTTTTTCAACTTAATAATCACATGTTCATGTTTTATCAAACACAAATCAACAATATCATATGATAAAATCATAAAGATAAAAATGTGAACATGTAATCTCAACATAATAATAAGAAAACACTAAAAGAAATAACATATATAAGAATATATATATCAGAAATATAACACAAAAACCAACATTATGTCAACATAAACATGATTCATGAAGAAGAATAACTTATTAACAAGAAAAATTAAACAAAAACAATTAAATCAAAGAAATTGGTTTATGGCCATCATGCTGAGTCTTTCAACATGGATCAAAATCCGTGAACTTAAGCATGATTTTGGTTCACCAATAAGAGGAAGTATGCACAAAAATGATGAGAAAATCAAAGCTTTTACAAAGAAATTTTCCTATTCAAAGCTTTGAAAACTTAATTTTTTTTTTCAAGTGTTTTTCTATCTTTTTCTTTCTAGCCAAAAAACCTTTCAAAATGCAAAATCCTCCCCCTATTTATAAGGGGGAGGTTCAGCCAAGGGATCACAAAATCCCACGATCGAAAATGTTTTCTTTTTTAGTTTAATTTCATTTTAGTTTTTTTGGTATTTGCATCAAAAGTAGAAAATCATTAAATTGATATGAAATTAGTTGTCATTCAAAATATTTTTATCATGATTACATAGATAATGTCAGGTAATTGGTAATTTAGAAACCATCAAATTGGTTAAGGGAAAGTTAGAAATCAATTAGACTAGTTTTCACAAAACTAGTAAAAAATCCAAAATTAAAAATAAAATAAAATTAAAATAATAAAAAAATTAAAGATTAAAATTAGTAATCATAAACAAAATTTTGGAAATGAAATGATGAAAGAAACCTTGATTGAAATCCAAAACTCGTAAAATTATATGAGAAAAATCCTTTTAAAGGAAAATTGATATATATAAAAAAATTCAAAACTCGAAACTCAAAAAATTAATTAAATTTTCAAAAACTGATTTAATACGAGCTTAATAAAAATATAAACTCAAAAAAATCCTTCTAAAAAAATTTCGGAGTAGAAAACTTCATATTTTGAAATCGAGAAAAATCCTTAAAATGGATTGGAATTTCTCAAAACTAATTTTTAGGCAACTTAATTGGAATATTTAAAGAATATTGAAGTTCGAAACTTAAGAAAATTTTATAAAAAATTTTATAGATAAATGAAAGCTTTTATTTTGGAAGAGAGAAAAATTTTCAAAAATGCATAAAAACTTATACAAAATGGGTTAAATACAACATATTATCCAAAATATTAATTATAAAAATTGAGAAAGGTGAAATTTTGAAATCAGGAATAAATTTAACTAAGAAAAATTTTGCGAGCGTAATACTCATGATATTGTGAAAAATTCAAAACAATTAACAAAATTGACAATTTGACACCTCATCGTAGAAAATGGCATTGCCTATTTTTTCTTGCATATTTTTAATTTTTCAAAGTGCATACCAGCATAAATACTGCACAAATGTTAGTAAAAATGTACAATGGTCAACTTTTCAAGTTTTATGAAAAATCTCAAAAAATTCCAAAAAATTGAAAATTTGACCATGAAATCAGTAATACTAGTTTTCAAAATTTGGCAAAAAAATATTTAAAAAAATTTCTTTTCAATATTCATCCTTTATATCTGAGATCGGTCTTCAATGGCATTTTTTGTCATGTGCTTATAAGTCCTTTTATTGTGACAGCACAAGTTACAAAAGTGTGTAAACTACCTAGCAGAGGTCGACCTTTATTCGGGAGACAGCTATACTCCCTGTTTCAGATAACTGAGATTATTAGAAAAAAAATTCAAACAAAATTAGGTGTCTACAGCTGCCTCTCTTTGGCCATTGCTGAGAATTAGAATAAAGGAAAGACCTAATAGACATAATTTTCTTGGAGCTTTAATGTTTTTTTTTTAAATAAAACTACATTAAATATATTCATTAAAAATAAATAACCAAGGTAAAACCTAGGTCAAGATAGGAAATTAGACTATGGTGAGACCAAAGTCTAGAGGATTGACCAGGATGAAACTAATACAGTCAAATAAGGATGATTAAGATATAACCAGAGTCTAAGATTGACCAGGGCAAAACCATACAGTCAAACAAGGATGACTAAGATGTAATCTAGGTTTAAAAGGTTGACTAAAGCAAAACTGATACAATTAAATGAGTGCAACTAGGATATAATCTAGGTCTAAAAGGGTTGACCAACGCGAAGCCTGTATAGTTAAACAAAGGTGACCTAGGTGTAAACTAGGTCTATTGACTAGGGTGAACCAATACAGTCAAACGAAAGTGACTATGATGTAATCTTAGGTCTAGAAAGGTTGATTGGTGAAACTAATATAGTCAAACAAAGATGTCCAAGATGTCATCTAGGTTTAAAAAGGTTGACCAGGGCAAAACCAATACAAATAAACAAATGTAACTAAGATGTAATCATAGGTCTAAAAAGGTTTGACCAAGGCAAAACCAATATAGTCAAACGAAGGTGACCAGGATGTAACATAGGTCTAAAGGGTTAATCAAGGTAAAATCGATACAGTTAAATAAGGGTGATCAGAATGTAACCTAGGTCTAAAAGGGTTGACTCGGGCAAAATTGATATAGTCAAACGAGGGTGACTAGTATGTAATCCTAGGTTTAAAATGGCTGACCAAAGTGAAATTGATATAGTCAGTTAAGGATAAAAATGCCTAATATTTGAGTTACTTGAAGGAATGTGAGACTTACCTTTTAGCAAACATACCAAAAAGCTTTTTCTAATATTATTTTTAGTTTTAGATCTGCAAATTAAAAAATATGAATACAAATGCATGAAGAATACTGATAAATTTTCATGATTTAATTTTCTTGATCAATGTTAGATCCAACCTATTTTGAAATTAAATTTATCTTTTTAGAAAATGTGATAGATATTTTTTCTTGAAATGGGCCCAAATTTTTGCTTCGGGACTGAAGGCATCTCCAGAAATTTTTGCTTAAGGCCTAATCTTCCTCTGAGCAGGAGGGAGGCAGTAGTTGAACTTGACTTTAAAGACATCTTTAGAGCTCATTGTAGAAAAGATACATTTGCTCCTAAGAGGTCAAATTGGGTGATGCACCAATATCATCTAGTAACTAATAAAGAAAAACATGATTGGGAATATATGGTTTTTAGAATTTTCATCAATAATCCAAACAAACTGATTACTAGCTGAAGAAGAATAACATTATGGGGAATATGTGCTTTCTAAAATTTCCTATCAACAGCTAAAAAAACTGACAACAAAATGTTATTTGCCCCTTTAATCCTTCCTAGAATGTCTAATAGAATTTGGAATATAAACTAAGATCCTTATACTACTTTGAACTTATTCTAATGTAATTTAAAAAAATCAACTTATCATCTTTTCATCTAATTCCATTTCCTTAAAATGTTAATTATCATTTAGTAGAAATGTTAGCATGGTTGAAAGGATAATTCAATAAAGGTATGAATGAAAATATGTACTTGTATTGCAACAATGAAAGAGGATACAACATTGACAATTTACAGAAATGATAGTAAAGTATAAAAAAGTTTTGAATATTACTTAGATAAATAGAATCTCCCACTCAGTTTTTCAAAGATTTCTCCTGAACAGAATGTTTATTTTTTGTATAGATCCATCTTTTGAAAATGCTTTTGATCATACTATGCTTTTTTCAGACTTAGCCTTTTAGCAAATTATGTATTGGCCATTCCTTTAAATACTTGAGCTGCTACTTTAGGTTTTCAGCTCAAAACTTCCTTTTATACTGCCTTTGGTCATATGCCCTTTTTAGGTTTTCATCCAATTTTTTTTGTAGAACAGATGCCCTTTTGGGTTTTCATCTTTTTTTTTTTTATGGAATGGACACCCTTTTGGGTTTTCCACTTTTTTTAGGCATAATAGCTTTTTACATTGTCTGAATTGATAGGTTTGGTAGAATGCCTTTATCCATCTTTGCCAACGTTAATGATTCTCCTAAAAATGCCTTCTAGACTATATAGGGCTCTTTCTAATCAGATGCCTATTTGCCTCGAGGATCTTTTTTGTCCAAGCAAAATTTTTTTTAGTACCAATTTCTTCCTTATGGAATTTTTTAGGATGGATTTTCTTATCATGTGCTTTTATCATTCTTTTCTAGTATATCTGCCCATATTGATTAGCTTTTAGCCTTTTTTTTAATAAAATTCAGCTGATCATAATGATTTCAGATCCATTCAGCTTTTTCCAACTTGGTTTCCATTAAAACTCAGAGTAAAAGGATTTCAACTTTAATTGGTAATACAACCTTTGTGCCGTAAAACTAATGTATAGGGTGTTGCTGCAGTTAAAGTTTGGACTGAAGTTCTATATGCTAGGAAGGCAAATGAGAGCTTCTTATGCCAATCCTTGTAAGTCTCTAAATCTTCCCTATGATTTTCTTAATATTTTTATTAGCTGCCTCTAAGGCTTCATTCATTTTTGGGTAATATGTCACTGAATTATGATAGAAAATTTTGAGTTGGATACATATTTTTGGCATCAATTTATTATTCAAATTGGAGGTGTTATTTGTTATAATTCTTTTGAGGATCCTAAATTAACAAATGATGTTGGTCCTCAGGAATTTTATCAATGTTAACCTTTTTACATTTGCATAGAAATCAGCTTCAACTAATTTGGTGAAGTAATCAATAGCCACCAAGATGAAATAGTGATAGTTTGAAGCTATAGGGATAATTGGTCCAATAACGTCCATGCCCCATATGGAGAAAGGCCATGGCCCTATTATGACATGTAATGGTGAAAGTGGTACATGTATCTTGTTGGCATAAACTTGGCATTTATGATAGTTTCAGGTATACTAGATGCAATCACCCTCCAAGTTATCCAAAAATGGCTTAATTGTTTCGCCATTATGTGTCCATTCACATGGATTTTTCAAATCCCTTCATGTGCTTCTTCTAGTATCTTTTGTGTTTTGGGAGCATTAACACATATTAGTAGTATTTTGTTAGAACTTTTTCTGTAAACAATCTCTCCATTCAAGATAAAATTTATTACCAACCTCCTTCAAGATTTTTTATCATTTTTTGAGGCATTGTCCAAGTATACTTGATCTTAGAGATATCTTTTGCTGATGTGATGCCATGAGGGGCCATCTACTTTCATTTTAATATTGGAAAAATATGCAGGGGACTCATAGATGCTCATTCTGAATCGACATTACCTTTTGCTTTTCATTTACTTTAAACATTGAGGCTAGGTTGGCTAAAGCATCCACCATTTGATTATCATCTTGGGATAAATGAATGAATTCCATTTCTTTGAATTCTTTGAGCAATTCTAAAATTAACCTTTTATATTATTATATCCTCAAATCTTTAGTTTTCCATTCTTGATGCAATTAATAAATCACTAAAGCTAAGTCTCTATACTTTCAATAATTAAGCCTTTCTTTCTATAGCTGCTCAGAGTTCTATAACACATGCTTCATATTTTGCTATGTTATTTATACAGTCGAAGTCCAATCGAGTGGTGAAAGAATAAATAGTCTCCTTCAAAAGATATTAAGATTGCCCTAATTCCATAGCCTAAAACATTTAATGCACCATCGAAGTACATTTTCCATATTAATTCTTCTGACAACTCTTCTTCTTCTTCTGCCTAAAATATTCATTATGTCCTCATTAGGAAACTTAAAGTTGAATGATTGATAATCATTAAGTGCTTGGCTTGCTTGGAAATTAATAATAGTGCTTCTTTTTATTGCTTTCCAACTCACATAAACTATATCAAATTCTAATAGTAAAACTTGACATCTAGCTATCCTTTCTCACAAATCCAATGCTTCAAACAGATATTTGATCGGGTCTATTTTGGTGATCATCCAGGTGGTATGATATAACATGTATTCTCAGAACCTTTTTCCAGCCTAAATTAGGGCACAACATATCTTTTCTATTTGAGAATACTTTACCTCATAGTCAAGGAATTTTTTGCTGAGGTAATAAATCACCTGCTTCTTCCTTCCTGTCTTGACTTCTTAAATACTGACAAGTACAAAATTAAAAGCCATCCTGCTACCAGTGATACCAATATTAGAGGATTACAAAGATAATGCTTGAATTTAATGCTTCTTGGCATTCTTCATTCTATTCACCAAGATTTTATTTTTGCAAAAGCTAAAATATCAGATCGCACTTATTTGTGAATTGGGATATAAATCTAGCAATGTAATTAGCCTCCCCAAGAAATTTGCACCTTTTTGTGTACGCATAGATAGCAATTCTTGTATGGCTTTAATTATTTGGATCAACTTTAATCCCCTTTGCACTCACAATGAAGCCTAATAATTTCCCCGACCTTGTGCCAAAAGTGCATTTTTCCATATTCAATTTCAATTGATACTTTCTCAGTTTTTGAATAGCTTCCATAAAGTTGTGACGTGTCCTTCTCTTAGGGTGACAAGCTAATCATATGATCTACATATACCTTTATCTCTTTGTACATCATAGATGGAATATAGTGACCATTGCCTTTGAATAAGTTGCCCTAACATTCTTTAGTCCAAATGATATCACCTTATAATAAAAAGTTCCCCACATTGTGACAAATATGGTCTTTTCCATGTTTTTGGTGCTGTTTTATCTGGTTATACCTTAAAAATCCATCCATGAAAGAAAATAGACAATTCCTTGTAGTGTTATCAACCAAACTATCTATATGGGAAAGAGGGAAATTCTTTCAAACTCGCTTGATTTAGGTCCCAATGATCTACATGTATTCTGACTTTGCCATCATTTTTGGAAACCTAAACAATATTTGCAACCCATTTTGAGTATTTTGCCACCTTGAGAAATTTGGCATCAAATTATTTCTTTACTTTTTTTTTATTTTTAAAAATATTTCTAGTTTCATTCTTCTTAACTTTTGCTTAATTAGTTTGCGTTCTGGTTTTAAAGGTAATTCATGGACCACTTCTGTATCCAATCCTAGCATATCGTGGTAGGAGTATGTGAAAACATCTCAAAATTCCTCAAGCAAACTTATTAATTCTTCCTTAATGGTGGGCATAAAAGCTTTCCCTATTCTGACTTTTTTTTACCATCTTTATCATGTCCTAAATTTATCACCTCTAAGGATTCTTCATGGGCCATTATTCATTTATCTTCTTGCTAGATTGTTTTTAGCAGATAGGGTAGTAAAGTATGATCATCAATATTTTCTTTGAAATTAACCTTACTCAAATAAGTAGCTTGTTCAAAATTGACATTTGAATTATGCTTAGGATCATCCACTTCTCTTTGAGTGGGGAATTTGTAAAGGTAAAAAAAAGAAGAAAAAGAATGGATAAAGAAATATATGACATGGTTTTTATATGTATATCTAAAAAGAAAAAGAAATATTGGTATAAAAGAAGTTAGACATAGACAAAAAGGTCATATGCATTTCATTTCTATAAATTATAGTTTGACATTTCAAGTTTTTATAGAATGGTTTTTATACGACAAAATAAGTTTCCAAGATTACTGTGAATCTGACCTAAACACTATGGTTCTCTTAGTACAAGTCCAATTCTTTAAGACATATTTAGAAGGATAAGGATGGATCTCATGATCATCATTTGGCTTTTCACTATCTTCTCGAATGGTGGCCATCTAACACTTCTTGAAAGATTCATTAATCACCATAATGACTCCATTGGTTTATCTTTCCTCAGTTCCTAGATTAATAACCCCTTTATGATAAATATTTCATCCGGTAAAGAGTAGAGGGTCAATTTTTGACTTCACTATTGGTCGATGGCTTAGGCTAATTTCTTTCCCCAAGATCTATTCTCAAATTTCTTTTTTTGGTTTCACTTTACTTTGAAGCCTAGTTCATGCTTATTTGTTTTGCCAATGACATTGATGGATTGGTTAATCCCTTGGAAAATCTCCTAAGTCCACTTTCAGCTTGGGCTTTTTTTTAACTGTAAGCTTGAGACCTATGTAGGTGCTCTTTGAAAGTCTACATTTTACAATTACATGCCCTTCCGCAATAAAGGTGGCATTGATAATTTCAAAGGATCTAAAGGAGCACTCTTCAACTTTAATATTTGCTTCAACGTAAAGGGTTTCTATATAAGTTGTGGCCATGATGTCTTCTTCCTTGGATGGGCTAACCAAATTTTCATCAACTATGAATTTAACTTTTTGGTGCAAAGATAATAGGATAGCCCTGGTAAAATGAATTTAAGATCATTTCAGCAATAGTTGTATGCTAAGATAATGTCCATCATATGAGACTCGATTTTAAATGAGCATAGGCCAATATTTAAAGTGATCAAAATAGTCCCTTTGATTTCCTTCTTTATCCCTTTAAATGCTTAATAACTATATGGCTAGGCTTGATTTGATTGACATTAATTGGCAAGTCAGACAATGTGATTAATGGCATTATGTTCAAAGTCGATCCACTATTGATAAGGATTTTAGGCAATATGGTCTCTTTACATTGAGTTGTGATGTGAAAAGCTTTCATTGAAGTGTTGCCCTTTGGCAGGATTTCATCATCACTGAATGAAATAAAACAGCTAGCAACAATGTTATTTACCAGGCAACCTAGTTTATTTATACAGATAACTTAAGAAACGTAAGTCTAGTTGAGCACTTTCAATAAAGCATTCCGATGTGCTTCTGAGACAGGGCTAGCAGAGAAATTTTTATCGACTAATATTTCAACTATACCACTATACTATACTTACTATGTTTAATAAATTTAAAGAATCTGGCTCTCTTTTTCTTTTACAAATTTTTGTATTTCCACTGGATATCTTTGGTAACTGCTACTTTTCCAAATTTTTGTGCTATAGATTTAGTTTTGGTACTAGTTTCACTAGTTTTTGGACTATAAAGTAACCAATTCTTTCATGTGGCTTACTCCTTTAATATCGACAACAACCAATTGGCTTGTAACAATCTCTAGAGTTATCATCTTGCTATCGTATTTTCATGGTACTTTTTTGTTATTCTGATGCAACAATGGTGATAATGCTCTAATAATGAGTATAGATGTAACTTTAACCTTAAGAAATATGGCCTTTGGTCGGTTATGATGAATGATAAAAGGGTAATCGATGCCATGGGTGGTTGCAATGATCTTTCACCAGCTATGTTAACTAATTTTTCTTTTTCTGGTTTAGCTTCTTAAAAGAATCCAATTTCACCATTGTCTATTCTTTGAACCATGGCAAAAAGTCTAGGCAATTTAGCTAAGTGTGTCCTCATGTCTTATGGAATTTGCAAGAGTTAGTACCGGGATTAGATTGGCTTTTGATGTCTCTATGATTTTGACCAAGGATCCCACATTCAGTCAGGATTGCATATACTCTTTCCATTGGAGTTTTTACTTCTTAGACCTTTAACTTTTTGGGTATCTTTTCTTTAGTAATCAAACCATTAATCTCAGCTCGGGATAATCAGGTAAGGGATTTGCTACCATATTAGGTGCTAAGGCATCATTAAATTAAAAGGCACCCCTCTTAAGAAGACATTAGACCTTTTACTTGAAGGCTATACAATTTTTGATCGGGTGACACATTATTGCATGATACTCATAGTGCAAATTTAGGTCATTCTAGCTAGGGTAATTACCCTCAGATGGTTTGGAAAAGATGGGAGCCACTAATTGTGCCTTAAAATGCTTATTAAACATTTCCTTATAAGAGTAAACAAGAGGTTCACAGAAAGGTCTAGGGTGGTTGGCTCTTGAGGCTGGTGGATCAATATTAGGTCCTGGTTGGTTTTGTAGAGGTTATGTTAAGAGGGGTATTTTTAGAGGCTCTTTAGGTGTTGTAGTGAAAGTTTAGGGTATGTTAAGAGGGTTGGTATTTCGTGTTTGCTGTCTTTGGCTTTGGTAATAGGGACAAAGTACTTGATGAAATGTCTAATTGGTATAGTTAATACATGAAGCCTTATTTTTCTTCTTTTTTGGCCTTGGTTTTTTTTGATAGAGGATTCCTCAATCATGATTTTTTTAGCCTTACAGCCATCTCAATTATCTCTTTGGAGACAACAAGATTAGCAAAATTTTTGGTCATATCCTTATCAACTTATCATAGTAGGGGGACGTAAGGTATTCATGAATAGCATCGTGGTCTCTTCTCAGTAGTGAATCAAAAGCTTATCATTCTTGGCATAGCTAGCCATCTTTCTTATAAACATTTTAATGTATGCTTAAAAGGAAATGGTGCCTTTGTACTTTTCAAACTCAGGCATTTTAAATATCAGTGGGAAGATTAAATCTGGTACTAGGCTGAGATCCTTGACGTCCATACTACTATAGAGTTCAGCCCCTTCAATAACTTTTAACCTTTTCTCAAAGAGCTGTAACTTTCTTTTTGAGTTTTTACTTTTGCCTGCTCTTTACACTTATGTTTATGCTTTTCCTCTTTATTAGTACTTGGGTAAGTCTCTACTTTAGCCTGCTCTTTACACTTTTGTTTATGCTCTTCCTCTTTATTAGTACTTGGGCTCACTGATTTTTCCTAGGTGATTGCAATTCTTGCACCTGCCTTTTGTAGAAAGGCATCAAGGTTAATAATGATGACCATTAGATTAGTTGTTGGGATATTTTGTTGCATATTTTAGGCATCAATTAGTTGTGCATTGTTTGTCTGTTCCTTAGCTAGTACCCTCTAGATCCACTGCTAGGAATAACAATATTTACTCTAGTCATTGTTGAACTAGTTTCCTTGCCATTAATGACTCCATTATCCTTATAACCTGAGCTAGTAGTTTTTATTGCCTTTTCAGCGTTGCCTTTTAGGTCTGTCAGTGACTTTCTTTTAATCTTTTCAATCTTGCAAAGTGGTCCTTAGCCATTCTTTTTGTTTTGAATCTAGTATGGTATCGATAAATAGGCAGTGGTTAAGTTGATCTTTTTTGGGTTTGAAATGTTGAAACATTAATAATTCCAAATTTCTTTGAGTTAATCAATTTTAATTTATGAGCTAATGAAATTAATAATCATGTATGTATATGTGTGTAAACATATGGGTATATGTTTGTATGGTATAAGTATATGAATGCATTTTTAAGGATGCTTACTTTTGTAAAAGATTCTAAACTCAAAAAGTTTCCATTTAACTCTGTGACAAACTACATATTCATATTGTTGATTATGTAGAGATTACATTCAAGGAAATTCCTAACTTAATCATATTGTTTCTCAGCCTCATGCAAAAACTAAAGTAATACATGTCTTTATTCTTCTATAGGGTTAATCCTTATCTGTAAGGCTTTAATCCTCTTCACCATTTTCCTTACTTGGATGATGACTATTTGGATCTATTCTATGAGATAATCTATGTACATCTATCTACTAAAAGATTTAGCTGCTTATCTTTTACCATCTTCTTTGGCCCACCATAATTTATCAACCCAGTATGCATCCAAATCGTGGGAGGCTTGTACCTAGGCATGAATGCATCTCCTCTGCACTGTAGTTCTAGTACCATCTCTGCAATAGTTATAGTGGGGCCTTGTCTTTCTTGAAGTAGTTGAAATACTTTTCCATGCTCTCGATCTAGGGCAGCTTGAAGTAGTTTATTTTCTTCAATAGACCTCTTTAACTGGAGACATGTGCCAACATGCTCTCTTCTTTCTCTTTCAAAAATAGCTTGCTTAGCTTCTCCTTCCAAGGCTTTAGACTTCCATATTTCTAACTTTTCACTAAGCTTGCACATTTCTTCCCTTATTCCCTTAGTGGTGCTGTTGGAACCCTTAAATATCTTGGCAAGTTTCATTTTCTTGTTCTATTCAATCTAATCATTCTTTATTAGATTGTACTTTTATTTCATTTTCTTCAACTTTTTTTGCTTTTGCTTCTACCTTTATTCATAATACGCCACTTCCTCTTGGAGTTAATGATTCTTGTCACTCATTCTTTTTCGTTCCTTGGTAATTTTCTCCTTAATCAAATCAATCTTGGATGGCATAAAAGGCTCTAGTTGGATAGATACTTAAGGAAAGGTCCTTTTTAACCAGGAATGATTATGATACAACCTTGAACTTTCCTTCAAGCATCATGCTTGGAGTGGTCTTATCTATATATACACATAACCTTGAATCATGCCTCTCCTTCCAAGGTAAAACAAACATCTGAAGTGACTTTCTATAATCCTAACCCTGATATTCCAAGTCCATTAGCTAAATTTGAAGTCATAGGGATGAATTGCTGTGATCCATATTATCTCTGAACCAATAATGGCATATAACCCATAGTGCCTTATATGCTGAGCAAAGGCACATAAAGTAGATTACCACACTGATAAACAAAAGCGTTTTGATGAAAACCATAGTGCCCTCTAAGTTATATAAAAAAGCCAAGTTCTTGAGCATTTCAACCCATTGTTTCTTGTTTTTGGAGTTAGGCCATTCTTTTTTAATGAATTCCTAAAGAGATACAGAATGCGAGAAGTAAGTTTGACTTTCTCTACCTTTTTGCCTAAAAAATGACTTTGGGCCTAGATATACAATAAAAGAACGCTTATAAAGAATCTCCTGACACTTTTTGGCATACATTGAGTGCTCGAATCATTTCGGCTAAAATAGCTGGAGCTAGGTGGATGTTCTTTTTTAATTGGTCAAATAAATCCACTACCATCGCCTCAGCATATCCCAACACGCTCGAGAAGAAAACAATCCTATATATAGCAAAAGCAAATGCATCTAGAGCTTTTTCAATGTCGGATCGCATTTGGATATATTTTTGTGCAAACTACCATGAAATGACACTAGTGTTACGTTTTTGCTTAATATGATTATGGTTGGCTTTGAAATCTAGATCCAAAATTTAACTCAATTTTTTATGGAAGATGATCAAATTGCGCTCTTTACAGTAGATGGGTCTTGTCTCCAAAGGCCCAAGCCTGAGGAAAGCCAAAATCTCTTCCACAGTCGAAGTCATGTCATGTTAATTGAATGAAATATATTAGAATGACGGATCCTAAAACTCGGCTATAGCCTTGCTAACTGTTTATCAATGTGTATTTTGAGCAAGAGAGCAATTTATCCATACTTTTCTATAAATTGAGTTTCCTTTGCATTTCCTAACTAATCCCATATTTCAAGTAACTCTCTTAAATTATTCTGGTAGAGGTTTAAATGTGTGATCTTTAGCAACTCTGACACAAAACCCCTTAATATACAGTCCCTGTCCTTTTTCTGGGTTGGAGTCAAAATGGACCTTTTTAAATTCCTTTGAAATAATCACTATATGTACTATTTTGGCCATAAAGTTAGATAAAAATTGATCTACGTTGAAATTCTTTTTAAAGCAAGTGTTCTTGCACACATATAAGGGAAGAAAAATGCACCAAAAAGGAAAAAGAAAATGAGTTAGTATCCTTAAGAGATATTAAATTCAAATAAAATTTTGAAACAATGAAAATTGCAAATTATTGAAATAAAGTTCCATAATTAATCAAATAAATAAATTTCAAAGCAATGAAAATAAAAAATTATTCAAATACTAAATTATCTAAAAGTAAGAAAATAAAGAAAAAAAGATAACTTTGTCCCTTTTTGTGTTCCTAATTTTGGAGACACCTAAAATTAGGCATGGCTTTAATTGGAATGTTAGTATAGTTCACTATATGAGGTTTAGGTTAGACTACTAATTAGGTTTTCAAATTTCTCGAGCCCGAAAAGGACTAACAAGGTGCATTATCCTTATCCATCATAGATTTATGTTGAAATAGGTTTAATTTAAGTGGGCGTGTCTTCTATGCCCGTAATGAGGCTTAGGCATTCATAAAAATCTACATCTTGTAAGCTTTTTGCTCGCCCAGATAAAGGCTAACACCTCTAAAAGCAGAGTTACTTTACCTTTCCTAAAATATTAGGTACCTATGCCCCCTCTATATCAGATGAAGGAAAAACTATTGCACAGTGCACAGTGTTTGTGAAAGGAAAAATACACCTTTTTATGACACAATGTTAAAAATAACCCGCTATCTTAATCCCTAAAGACTAAAAGAAAACACAAAATGATTAGTGCAAAATATTAATATAAAAATATTTTTTTTCTTAAAAAAGAGAATTTAAAATTAAATACCAATTGAAACTGAATTAATTACAATTTATTTAACAGGTAGTTAATCTTAGGCCTTACTCCTTAAAGTCCCTAACAGAATTGCCAAGCTATCATAATGTTGCCCGGATACAAATCTTAACTAAGCCTGACATAAAAAGTCCTCATTCCTATATTTATTGATATATCACTATTTTATACTCTCTTATTTCTGTAGGCCATATTATTATTAATATTGTTTTGGGGACTAGGTAGTCGAGACGAATCATTCACTCAAGTTACTCTAAATAGTCATTACAAAATGAGTATTTATTTAGAGTTGCCACTAATCTGTTTGGGCTAGGTGAGATTGGTTACTTATCGGAGTTCGTATTTCAAGGGTTACAAAAACTTAAAACACTAACTTTGAGATCCACAATCATACCAAAGATCATATAAAAGGGTTAGGCAATCGGTTATAGTCACAACTAAGGATCGGCCATCTTGTGATGCTCAAAAATCGTACCTTGTTAATTACATTTTAACTTGAATTTTAATTTTTATTTGGCTTCAATATATAGCACTTAATTGTAATTCCCAGAATAATATCTTATAAAGCCAATTTATTATTCTATGTTAGGAAAATTGGGATTTTGAAATTTTTGAAAATCAAAATCTCTTACGTACCCTTCTGGAGGACTAATGGAACGAAAAGTTTTTTTATCATTCTCTTTTGTACCGTATCAAAAAACCAAAAGAACACAAAAGGTTTTAAAAATCAAAATATCTTTCATACCCTACTGGATGATAGGAGGATAGGAAAAGTTTTATTTTTTCAAAACTTACAAAGGTCTCAATTTTCACATTGAAAATGATAAATAATCATAAAACCCCTCTCATATTCTCAAAGAAATTTTACATATTATTTAACTTGGAGACACTACCTTAGTTTTTTAAAAACAAACTCTCAATTTTACTAAAAATATTTATAGAACATCTTAAGACTTAGTAACAATCTAAAATGATGAGCCTATACCTAATGTGTACCTTTAACGTGAAAGTATCCCAGTAATCACATAGGACTTGGTTTAATGCAAAATTACCAAAATGCCTTTAAGGTATACTTTTGATATGAAAGTATCTCGTTAAACCTAAAAGACTTGAAAATGCTAATAAAAAGGTAAACATATCCTAAATACACACCTTTGGCATAAAAGCATTCTAGTGACTATCAGACTTGGTTCTGGGAAATTACCAAAATGCTCATAGGTGTACCTCTGACGTGAAAGTACTCTGGTAACCTTAAAGGACACAAAAAGTTAAGCAATGATGATTTTTACTCTAAATGGTTAATTTAGATGATAAATATGACCGAAAGTACAAAACTTGCTAGTAGACCTATAAATTTTTTAAAATTACATATTAGACTCAAATGGGCTAAAAATGCCAAAATTTTCCAAAGTACCCTAAATAGGTAATTTAGATTTTAAAGTGACCTATAATGCAAAATGCAATTAAGTCAATTTTTCAAAATTGCATTCTATACCCTAACGAAAAACTGAAAGAATATAAAAAGTTTTAATATTTTAACACCTCACCGAAGAACCAGTGGAATGCTAAAAATATTCTAAAATATTCTAAATGGATAATTTTATGTTAGAGATGGCTATTATGACAAAAAATGCTAGATTTTCCTAATGGTCCCTAAACTTTTTTAAATTTGCAAATCAGTCCTTACATAATTAAAACACAAATTAAGCATCAAATATATTAAAAATGAAGAAAAGAATCACATCTAAAGGTTACAAGGGAGATTCGGTCATTTTTCTTTGGCCTTAACACAAAATTTTCAATATTTACATAAAAGCCCCTAAGCTTTCTAAAATTACAAAAAGACCCCAAAATCCAAAAAATATATTTCTACTTGATAAAATGCATAAAATACACTCCTAAAGGTTATGTGGGTTTCAGCCAAGCATGGGGTGGCTAAATATTTTTTATTATGTTTTTATTATTTTTTAATTTTTTTTTCAAACTAGTCTTTAAACTTTCTATATTTATAAAATAACCACAAAAATCCAAAAAAATCATCACACATACATGCATGAGTCTTGGCCAATCCTAAATAACCTACCAAACAAAATTTTTTTCTACTTAATAATCACATATTCATGTTTTATCAAACACAAAATCAGCTATCATATGATAAAATAGTAAAAATATACATATAAACATGTAATCTCAACATAATAACAAGAAAATACTTAAAAAAATGGCATACATATAAAAATATAGATGACAAATATAACATAAAAACCAATATCATGTCGACATAAACATGATTCATGAAGAAGAATAACTTATTAACAAGAAAAATTAAACAAAAACAATTAAATCAAAGAAATTGGTTTCATGGTCATCATGCTTAGTCTTTCAACATGGATCAAAATCCATGAACTTAAGCATGTTTTTGGTTCAACAATAAGAGGAAGTGCGAACAAAAATGAAGAGAAAAGCAAAGCTTTTAGGAAGAAATTTACCTATTTAAAGCTTTGAAAACTTAATTTTTTTCAAGTGTTTTTTCTATCTTTTTTTCTTGCCAGAAAAAATTCCAAAATGCAAAATCCTCGCCCTATTTAATTTAATTTAATTTTTTTGTTATTTGCATCAAAAGTAGAAATACATTAAATTGATATGAAACTAGTGGTGATTCAATTTTTTTTGTCATGATTACATAGATAATGTCAACTAATGTGTATTTAGAAACCAACTAAATTGGTTAGGGAATGGTTAGAAATCAACTAGAGTAAAAAATCCACAATTAAAATAAAATAAAATTAAAATAATAAAAAATTAAAAATTAAAATTAATAGTTTTAAACAAAATTTTGGAAGTGAAATGATGAAAAAAACCTTGATTGGAAATCCAAAACTTGTAAAATTATATGAAAAAAATCCTTTTAAAGGAAACTTGATATAAAAAATATTCAAAACTCACAAAATTAATTTGAATTTTCAAAAAATGATTTAATATGAGTTTAATAAAAATATTTGATGAATTTTAAAAATATTAAATTAAAAAAATCCTCCTAAAAAATTATAAAGTAGAAAACTTTGTATCTTGAAAAAGCAAAAAATCCATTAAATGGATTGGAATTTTTCAAAACTGATTTCATAGCAATTTAATGGGAATTTTTAAAGAGTTTTAAAGTTTAAAACTTGAGAAAATTCTACCCAAAATTTTATAGATAAAGGAAAGCTTGTAGTTTGGAAGTGAGAAAATTTTAAAATACATTGAAACTTATATAAAATGGGTTAAGTAAAACATACTATCTAAAATATTAATTATTAAAAATGAAAAAGGTGAAATTTTGAAATCCAAAACCAATTTAATTGAGAAATATTTTATGAGCATACTACTTACGATATTATGAAAAATTTAACATTAATTAACAAAATTAACAATTTGACACCTCATGGTAGAAATGCTAACACATATTTTTATTGAATATTTTTTATTTTCAAAGTGCTTATCGGCATAAATATTGCACAGGTGCCGTTAAAAATTGTACGAGGTTAACTTTTCAAGTTCTACAAAAAAAATTCAAAAAACACTCTTAAAAATAGTAAATTTGACCATGATATCATGATATCATTTATAGAAATAGTTTTCAAAATTTGACAAGAAAATATTTAAAAACAAAATTTTCTCTTCCATATCGGTCCTTTATATTTGAGGTTAATCTTCTAATGGCACTTTTTTCTGTCATGTGCTTATACGACCATTTATGTGTGATAGAACAAGTTATAAAAAATACGTAAACTACCCGGTAGAGCTTGTCCTTTATCAAGACAACAGCAATATTCCAAGTCTTGGATAACAAGGGCTACTAGAAAAGGACTCGAACGAAATTATGTGTCTACAATAGTATCTCAGTGTAATTCAACCTTTTCAACATATATCCCAGAATAGGCAAAAGTTTAGTGCAGTGTCTACTTTTAACCTATTTCATATTAGTATGTAACCTTTATGTGTTAACTTCATAATTGATATTGCTTTAGCCAAGGTCTTTGAGCTAACACGGGCCAGGAACAACTAGGATGTTTCCTCTTATATCACTTGGGGTGATGAATCCTCTTTGGACCATTCATTCACGATTAGTATGCTTCCTATCATACCTAAAACCACCCTTATTTGGTATTCATCTATTTTGAACTTGTTCATGATGATCTTTATGTATGATAATTCATAGACAAGATGACCTAGTGTCACAAATCTAAGTATCACTTATACTACTGACACATGAGAATATTTCTATAGACACTTGAGTGAAATACCATATGGAACACCCATAACGGGTTATGTTCAATGTACTTATCCTCATAACAAGCACCCATTTAATGTCTTCAGGTATTTCTATACTTCCATTTATGGGATCAGTTACATTTATCCTATGCATAGAGGCTTAGATATGCTAGTCTTTATGCATTGTTAATACCTTATCTTGATAATACGATGACCAAGAACATTTTTTGAAACATGACTTTGATGCATAGGAATCTCATAATTGTAACCCTTTACAATTCTCTTACAGAGCCAATGTGTTTCATTGGCTTTATCTATATAAGATTTAAACAACTAATAATATATCCATCTTATGGATAAAGAAATACCTCATATTACATTAATCAAATCTATTGCATGTTACATGAATTAACCAAATGCTACTATATTACAAGTTAAACTGATTGGCTTGTAGGACTTGCACTAACAATCAAAAAGTTCAAGGAGAGTTCAAAAATCATTTTTACATTGAATTTTTTTCTAAATATTAAAAATAATAAATATTCGAGAATAAAATATTAGATTCATGTGCATCATATTTTGTTTTTTATCACGTGCGTTCATATTAATCATTAATGTAATTATGGACTTCCAATAATAGGAATCTAAAAAAAGTTAAAACTAGCAATTACTCAAAAATTTTTGAGTTAAGAAAATTTCTTCAAAAGTTACCAAAAGTTTCTAGTATAAAAAATAGGGTAATTTATATTTTGTATCACTAAATGTAGTATTAGTTTTTCATCAAATTACATTATTGAGATAAATTAATTCACTTAAACTAACTTTATTAAGTAATTTTAACAAAAAAAACAAACTTAGCAAACATAAACGGCATGCACTTATCTAAAAAAACATACATCGCATATTATCTTGATGAGATTAAAAATAAAACATTTTTTTCATGCTGAGTAAAATTTTCTATTAGAATTACTTAACAGACTAAGGGAAGTGACTGAATTTATTACTTAATAAATTAATAAATGGTCAATGATGTAGTTTGATGAAAATAAAGTTTTTTGACCTACATGAAATTTAACACTATGTTTAGTTGACTCATAATTTAAATTATCCTAAAAAGTAGCTCTTAAACTTTAATTTTTTAAGCATAACTTTTAAAGGATGGAAATTTAAACCTACCTCTCTTGATAGTAACAATATACTTATCATTAAATAAAATATTTAAGTACTAATTTTATCTTTTGTCCTATATTTTATTTTATTAGCTATATTTTTTTGAGATTCAATTGATTGTGTTAGTTAAAAATGAAAAAAAATATATAAATATTGTTAAAATAAAATACATTTAAATAAATAATTTTACACATAGCAAAGTTGGGAAAAATTTTTGTTATACTAGTGTTGAATTCTTGCCTTACTTCAGTTTTATTATTATTGATAATATATTAAATATGATTATGACCTAAAAAATGGCACAAATTTAAAGTTTAAATTGAATCACAATGACAAACAACATAACATGAAAAATAATATGAACATGATATAAAGAGAAAAACGTATCAAAATCATAAACAAAAAAATAAGTTAAACATGATAAAAACAATAACTTAACATAAAATTCGGAATTATTTGGATAGTGCTAATTAGACTTTGCAATTTCAAGCATGACATAAAACAATAAGTAATGCATACAAAAAATAACACTAATATAAATTATTAACTTGTCAAAAATTATATATGTTACACATTAAATATGATTATAACATAAAAAATATAAATACAACACAAAATGCACAAATTTTTTTTCTTTTTCTTTTTTTGCTTTCTCATTCATTTCTTTTTTCCTCTTTTCTTTATTTTTGCATATTAAAAATTTTACAATTACTTGCCACATGTTGCAAACAATTTCCCTTTAAATAATTATCAATTAAGGAATTACTTTCATTTTATGTTATAAGTTGTTATTTGTACTAGTATCTACCAGACATATGAAATGAACTACACTAACTCAGCCAGTTTTAGCACAAGTCTTGCTTTTGTGTTTGTTTTAGGCCATTAAGGGAGAGAGAAAAAGAGATGAAGAAAGAAAAGAAAGAGAAGAAAGGAAGGTAAGAGAAAAAAAGAAAGAAAAGCAAAAAAAAAAGAAAAAGAAAGAGAAAAAATTTGTATGTTCTTGTTTGTGTTATTTTGACATGTCCTTGTATTTGTGTCATGTTCATTTTTTTGTATTGTATTTTAATTATTTTCCTTATGTTGTGTTTGCATTAGATGTCATCCACATTAATTTTGTATAGTTTGTTATTATGATTCATTTAGAGGCAAATTTATGTATTCTTGTCATGTTCGTGTAGTCATGTATAAATTTTATGTATACTTTTACATTTTCATTTATTATTATCATGTTTATATTATTGTTCATGTCATGTTTTAAATATTATTATACATGTCATGTTCATATTACTTTTTGTACTTTTAAACTATTATAAATTTATATAAATTTTACACGTTAATCATTCATTTATGCATATTCTAACACGTTCTTGCATTTTTGTTATGTTCATATTATTTTTCTTGTTGAGTTTTAATTTTTTAATATATTTCATGTTCATATCGTGACTCAATTCATCTTCTATTTTGCATAGTCAGTTATGGTGATTTAATTTAGAGATTATGTATTTGTGTCGTGTTAGTGTTCTATCTCAATTTATAACATATTTTGCATAATATGTCATACTGGTTCAATTTAGTGAAAATTTTAAGCGTTCATGATGCGTTCATGTTATTTTTTATATATAATATAATATAAAATTTTGCACTTTAATAATTACTATTATGTATATTTTGACATCATCGAGTATTTTATCATATTCATGTTGTCTTTTATGTTATGTTCATGTTGTGTCTTAATATATCTCATATTTTGCATAGTTTTTCATTGTGATTCAAGTTAAAAAAATTTGCATGTTTGTCTCATCTCTTAATTCAAAACATATTTTGCATAATTTCTAATAGTGATTCTATTTAGAAAAAATTTGAATGTTTGTATACATTCATATTCATGTTATTTTTTGTCTACGCAAAGTATTATAAATTTATATAAACTTTCACATGTTAGTAATTCCTTTTATATAGATTTTAACATGTTCATCCATTCATGATGCCTTTCAGCAAATATCTTAGATTGAGCATGAGCATGGTGTAGTGTCCACTCATGCCTCAATTCATGTTAGTTCTTATAATTAATGGTTAATGGTATGATAAATTCACTATGCTTTGGCCAAAGACTTTATTGCTATTAACCTTAGTTAAAAACAATTAAGATATGTCTCTAATGTCATTAAGAGTGGTGAATCTTTTTTGGATCACTCATCCATCTTCGTGTACTGCATGTCATACCCAAAATCACCTAACCTTTAGCATCCATCAAAGTGGACTACTTTATGATGAAATCAAAATATGAGACTCCCTATTTGAGATGACCTAGTGTCGCAAGTCTGAGGACTATTATACATGACTGACACTTAAGAACGTATTTCATAAACTCTTGAGTGACTAATACCAAATAGAGTTCTCATATGTGCCATGTTTGGTGAACTTGTTTCCATAAAACAAGTGCCTACATGCCATTGCATATTTCAATCTATAAGATTAGTTGCTTACTTCACAAGTAAGAAGGCATAACATGTTCTGTTCTTTGAGTATTGCAATGCCCCGTCTTAGCAATACGATGACCAAGAACTTGGCTTTGATGCATAAGGATTTCATAATTACAACCCTTTACAAGTTTTTTTAAGTTTCATGGGCTTAATCTAATTACTGGTTTCACCACAACATGAAGGAAAACCTTATGTTACTATCTTTAGTAATTGGTATACAGTTAATTGCTTATATATCCCATGTCCTAATTTGATTGGTTCAAAGGCATATACTAATAGCTATGATAATAACCTCTCAAATTTTTCTCTATAATCTACTTGATAGATTTATTGGTTCGCTTGCTATAATTTCCCCTCAACATAATATTCTATAGCTAATCTTAAGTTTGTATTAACCTGATTTCTTATGATGCCAAACTAGTACATCAAGGGACCTTAATTTATAGATAGGCATAGAGCTAATTATATAGGCCTCTTTTCTGAAAACAACTCTTTTACTAGGCTATAATTCCATTATTTCTTGTTTGCATCCATTAATTCCATAACAAGTCCATTCTTATCCTAATTTCCTCATAGGGTTGAATCAAGAAAGTTTGGTTGGATAGATCAATTTGTCTTTTCAGGTTCTAATAGGTTAACCATTCCCTATTTCCTACCTCAAGCCTCTCTGTAAAATATCCTTTAAAACCCAAATATTTATCCGATTAAGTGATATGTGATTCCCAGGGTTAGCATCTAAGACAAATGATCAAGGAAAATATCTTGTTTTAAGCATTGCTCAACCAGTGTATTAATATTTATGAGCAGTCTCCACCCTTGTTTGTCCAACAAATCTTGATTGATTTTCCAAATATCTTTAAAGCTCATCCCTTATTATGTTTTAATTCACGCATTCATAGCCAAATCATCCAATGATGGTCCTTTTATTCCTTATCTCCACAAATAATTGTTCATCAAACTATTCATGTCACTGCACAAAGATTTTGGCAGTGAAAATAGCTCATGAAACATGCTAGTATTGCCTAAATTATAACCTTTAAGAATATTTCCTTTCCCTTTTGAGGGAGCAACCTCCCATTTCGGCTCTTTATTTTTTATTCAATTCTCTTTTAAACCTTTAAAAGTTTTATTATTGTCTTGGCCTATCATAAATGCTAGTTGCCAGTCCAATATAATTAGCGTTATTTGGTAAAATTAATCCTTGTAGATTAAATCATTCGTTATTGAGTATAACAGTAAGTAAAGGTATTCTCATAAAGGATTGGTTTAATTAACTAGATATTAATAATCTAAATTGATTTTAAACCAAGAAGGGTTTTTGGTTATAATAAAGTGAATAATGAAAAACTTGAAATCAATAAAGACTATCACACTAATAAAAAGGATAAGTTAAGGAATTATTCTCCATCACTAACATAAACTATGAATCAATATCAAAATTATCTCTAATTACCTTTTAAAACTACCAACCGTTGATAGCAATAAGTTTTACTATCACAATCTCTTCTTAGTTTCTCGTTAAATAAAACAAGCTCTCTGTTTATTCTACAACTGTCAAATGACTTAGAATAAGCTCTCTAGATTTTATTTAACAGAAGCTTTAAGATAGAAAACATGGTTGATCTAACAAACGAACACACAAGCTTGAATTATTTAACCTACATTATGCTTCCCATCATAATTAATGGAAACTTGACTATAATCATTGATCACAAACAATAATTAATAAATAGAATACAAGACAGGATTCCTAGTCTAGGAATAGATAATTGTAAAGGTCTACTTAGTTGGGTAATTATACAAATCAAGATAAGAATCATAAACAAATTTTATGGAATAACATAAGCGATTTCAATAGATAATTGATAAATAATATCCGATATTCAATTACAAAGTCATGTTTAGGGCTTTGAAATCACCTTGAACCAAGCAAAAACAAAAGTTACATAGGTTTGATTTGTTCAATAACAAATATTAGTGTTATCCAATCACATTTGCTTTTAAGACACTAGCAATTTAGTGATTTAATGTAGTACACATTATATCTTATTAATGATAAATGAGATATTTCTTTAAGTTGTATAATAATTTTTACTTTTGTCTTATGATGATAAAGCTCATGAAACATATTGGTCTTGCAAAGGAATTATTAAGTGTTATAATTATTAGATCTTTATACATTAAAGTTGTGTTTCTAAAAATGTTCACGGTTATTGTATTATATTGACTGGGCTTTAATAATACCTAAAAACTAGTAGATGCTAAGCTTCCACGCAAATGATGCATGCAACTGATCTTATGAGTTAAAGTATTGTGATACTCGATGATAGCATTTGGGTGTGTATTGTGAGAACAAGTTCACTAAAAATACTTGCTATGAGAGTTTCATTTGGTATTTCACTCAAGTATCTATAGAAATATTCTTATGTGATAGTAGTGAACCTTGGACTTATGACAACAAGTCACCTTGTATATAGATTCTTAATCTAATAAATCATTATGAACAGGTCCATTTTGATGGATGCCAAAGGAAAGATGGTTTTGGTATGACATGTAGCATATTAAAGGTGGATGGTTGGTCTAGATAGGGTTTATCATCCCAAGAAATATGAGGGGACATATCTTGTTCTTGGATCGTGTTAACTCAAAGTTTTTCACCAAGGCAATATTGATTATGAACTTTAACACAGAGAAGTTACATGACTAACGTGGAAGGGGTATAGAGTAGACATTAAACCATGCTTTTAAATATTCTAGGATATATTATGAAGGGATTGAATTACACTAAGATACTATACACTGAAAGGCTTGTTAAAACCAATTTAACTCCCCTTGCATATGGGTGGACATAATGCATTGTGAGACGTCAATCTTGGACTATAAATATAAATATTTTTAACCAACTAATTTATACTTATTACCAGTGTGATGGGCTTAATGGATCACACACATAAATGTGGCTTCATGGAAATTAAATAAAACTTAGCTTAATCACTCAATGAGCAAAAGTTACCTAGGCCCAATATTGAATAGTTTAAGGGATGGGACTTAATTGCAATCAATTAAAAAGCTGATAGCATTTTTACCTTGGGTAATTAAACCTTGGTTTATCATCCCCAAAATTTCCCTAAGTGAGATTTGCACTATTTTATCTTCCAAGTACACTCCCAGTGATTTGGAGGAAACATATTTTCTTCTTCTGCTTGGTGTTTTTGGCTTAGAATGTTGGTTGTTTGGGGAAGGTTTTTGATATAAGTTGCTAGCGTAGCTCCTGACAAACCTTACAAAGATCTTTTTAGTTGCCTATATGGATAACTATTGGAGACTGGATGCTTAGACAATTTTGATTTACAACAACTAGGCTTAACGTACAAGAATAAAGCGAAGATTGAGAATAATCTACTAAAATGGCACCTTGTATATTAAGGTACGATTTTTTAGATGTTGAATTATTCTTGCAATGGTAGATCAGTCATAGGTTAGTATAATGAGTCATTGACATTGTTTGGGAAATTTTGCTAGGCCATATTTAATTTTTTGTTTTATTTTTTATTTTTATTATAAGCTAATTTGGCTAGATTCGAACAGTGGACATATGATGTTTGAGAAGCATTCTTGCAATAGACTCATGAAAAGTAAGCAAGAGCATAAAGAAAAAAGAAAGAGAAAAAGAATAAAATCAAGTACGATGGCTGATTGTTATCTAATTTTCTTCCTTTTAGTCTTCTTCTTTTCATCCTCTATTTTGCTCCTTGTTCTCTTTTTTTATCCTTAACCTCTTCTTAATTTTAATATTGCTCTCCCTTAAATGTCAAGGTTAAGTCTCTATTTGTAGTAGTTGAAAAGGAATCTTAGGTAAAGTTGGAAAATCCTAGTCAAAGTAGTTAACTTGGATGTCACTTTCTTAATAGATTGTTTAGACTAAGATTTTTATGCTTTTTGGGTAGTATTTGTCTATTATTTGGAGTGCAAGAATCAAGATTTCATCAAAGAATTTGATCTTTATGACTCTAATATCTCCTTCCATTTTGTCATTGTGATATTATAAGCTTATTAACATCCTCATTGACATGTTTTTGCATAATTCTCCAAAATAAATTTGAAATTGAAAAACAAACATAATTAACCAAAATAAAGATAGAAAATATAAAAAAAAACTAAGAATAGAAAGTGCATAAAATTTATACTTTATGAACTTATTAAATATCCACACTTAGCTTTTGCTAGTCTTTCGTAAGAAAAATCTAATCTAATCCACTTTCGTATGAAATCATGGTGGCACATAGCATGTGGCATAAGTCATTAAACCTTTAGATGTCTCTACTAGACAAATTTAGTCTTGTGAAGGTTTACTGGAACGAAACTAAACACATTGAAAACATTAGAAAAATTAAAGTATTCTAAAAATAATTACTCTTAATCCTTCCAATAAAAATTAGAGTAAACCACTAAGCAAGTCTTATAAACTAGTTAATAACTTAAAAGAATTTCACAAAGAATCATACATGAATAAAATATGGTTTAAGTTAATCCAATATTAACACAAGTTATCTCAATCAAAATAATGCATATTCTAACTTAATCTCAGCTTCTCACTAAGGTACTCTCATGATTTTCACTCTATGTAGTAATCATAAAGTGTTTACACCTTTAGCAATCTCATGAAACATAGGCTTAATTGTTTACCCATTTTG
This sequence comes from Adansonia rubrostipa, assembly GCA_038381775.1. NCBI lineage: Eukaryota > Viridiplantae > Streptophyta > Magnoliopsida > Malvales > Malvaceae > Adansonia > Adansonia rubrostipa. Next base: position 6,751,968 of record JBBYHM010000026.1, read on the forward strand.
TTCCATTAAGAACATTTAATTCCATGAATCAAGTCAAAGATCATGTCTTGGACATCTTATGTCCACTGTTTGGATTTGGCTAAGTTGGTTTAGAAAAAAAATCAAAATCATAAGGATGACGTAACAAAACCAACCAAATAGCCTTAATAAGTTGCCTTACAAGCCTTTGATCAATCCAAGAACTTAAAAAAGAAAACAAAATCTAAAAATTCATACTTAATCTATAGAAAGCCACTCTAACAGATTTTCAATCACCTTCACTTCATTCTTTTACATCAATCTCGATTATTGCAAACCAAAGTTGTTTAAGCATCCAACCTCTAATGATGATCTACACATGTGACTCAAAAAACCTTTCCAAGGTAAAAGTTATTTTTTTGGGAACTCTGCTAGTAGCTTAGGTTTCAAAAACCTTAACTTAGGTGAGAATCTACCTGACCAATCCTCAAAGAATAGAAGAGAAATGATTTCACTTCAAAATCATAGGGAGTTATGCCCAAACCTTAGAGTGCCATAAGTTTTTCTTATCTTAGAATACTAAGCAACGCCTAGGGTTATTCTCTCTTAGTGAAGGATGACAAAATAAGGTTTAAATAATTACTAGAATTATGCTATTAGATTTTTTATATTTTGCATTCTAGCCCTTAGCCTTTTGAACAATTCAAATTGGGCCTGTGTAACTTTTACTTTTCATGCATTTCAAACCAGTCTTATTTTAATTTCCACGAATCTTTTTTATATGTAAGACCCATTTGGCCCCAATCACATCGATAATAAATATAAATTATTCGATTAAGAATAATTATATGTATAGACCAAGATTGGCATCTAGCAATGTGCCATGGCCACCCGACATGCAAGAAGTGTCAAGATGGATTTGATAAGCCCTGTAGTGTACATTGTCTTGTGTAATTCAATCTTTTCATCATATATCCTAAAAAAGAAAGAGCTTAGTGTAGTGTCTATATTTACCCTTTTCATATTAGTATGTAACCCTTATGAGTTAATTCCATAATCAATATTGCCTTCGCTAAGGACTTTAAGTTAACACAGGCTAGAAACAATTAGGATATACCCTTTCATATCACTTAGGGTGATGAATCCTTTCTGGACCACTCATCTACTTTCAGTATGCTTCATGTCATACCCAAAACCATCTTACCATAAGTATTGATTTGTTATGGACCAATTTGTGATGGTCTTTAAGTATGAGAATCCACATACAAGATGACTTGGTGTCACAAGTCTAAGGTTCATTTACACTGCTAACATATAAAAATATTTTCATAGACATTCGAATGAAATATCAAATGAAAGTCTCATAGCAATTGTTGTTCAATGAACTTGTTCTTATAACAAACACCAATATTTTATCCCTAAATGTCTCTATACTTCAACTAATGAAATCAAAGAGTTGCATGTATCAAATGCATGGATGCTTAGCGTATGCCAATCTTTGTGTATTGTCAATACCCTATCTTGACAATACAATGACCAAGAACTTTTTTAGAAACACGGCTTTAATACATAAAGATCTTATCGATGCAACTCATTACATACTTATCGATGCAACTCATTACATACTTTGTAAAGCCTTTGTGTTTCAAGGGCTTTATCTACATAAGATATAAATAACTTTTATCGTATAATCTTATGGATAAAGAAACACCTCATATTACATTAACAAAATATAATATATGTTACGTGAAATTACTAATAGTTAGTGTATTACAAGCTTAAGTGATTGGCTTGGAAGGTTTACACTAACTATCTCCCACTAGCACCAAAGGTAATCACCTATATGTTTAAGCCCTATATTCTTTATTTAGTGATCAAGTTTCTATTGGGGATAGAACTTTAGTGAAAAGTTCAGCTAAGTTGCCCTTAGTGGGTACTCATTCCATACTAACATCTTATCTCTTAATGATGTCTCTAATGATGTAATATTGTGATAACACATGTTTGGATTTGTGATAAGATCTTCATTCCTTAACTTGCGCTATGACTATTATTATTATAGTAAAGTTGTATTGGAGAAATAATGCTCGAAACCACACCATGTTTAGTAATGAACTTTTTTTTTAAATTGCTTCCTTTATAGTCTTACACATAAAATGTATTTAGCTTTAGCTATTAAATTTGTAGTTGTAGCCTGTTTGGAAGATTTCCAACAAATTACAACCTTGTTAAAGGAAATATGTAACCATTTTGTGATTTGCTATCATCCTAATTAGATTGAAAGCTAGCTTTAGTATAATCCTTAATAAGGAATTCAAGCTAGCTTTAGTCCTTTATAAGCACTTAAGGATATTTTTCATAGTAATCCAGTGAGCACCACCAGGATTGCTTTGGTATCTACTCATGACACATAAAACATATGATACGTTTGGTCTCGTAAAAACGTAGCATACATGATAGATCATATTGTCGAAACATATGGAATTATATCTATCTATGTCCTTTCATCTAATGTTTTAGAACACATCTCTTTCGAGTAATGTAAGCCATGTCCCATAGGCAAGTTTTCTCTTTTAGAACTTTCCATGCTAAACCTTTTTAGCACCTTGCCTATATATGTGTATTGGGATAATCTAAGGAGTTGTTTAGATCTATCTCTCTAGATCTTAATTCCTAAATGTTGTTTTTTCCCAAATCCTTTATGGAAAATTGTCTAAATAGTAAGACCTTGTGGCTTGCAGCATTGGTATTTTGTTTCCTATGAGTAATATGTCATCAACATATAGCACTAGGAAAATAATAGCTTGTCTGTTTACCTTTTTGTAAACATAAGATCATTAGTAGTTTTTCTTGATGCTAAATTCTTTATTTGCTTCATCAATTTTGATATTCCAACTCTGTGTAACTTGCTTCAGTCCATAAATGGACTTTTGCCGTCTACATAACTAATTCGAATTTAACTTAAATGTAACACCTTCAAGTTGTGTTATATATACCTCCTCTTGTAAAATCTCATTAAAGAATGTAATTTTTTACATCCATTTGCCATATCTCATAATCATAGTATGCAGCAGTAGCAAGCATAATCCTAATAATTTTACTGTGGCAACTGGTAAAAATGATTCTTTACAATCAATATCTTTTACTTGATTACAACATTTTGCTACTAGTCTGGCCTTATATATTTGCACATTGCCATCTATATCGGTCTTTCTCTTAAAGACCCATTTACACCTTTTAGGTTTGATTTTTTAAGGTGAGTCAACTAAGGTCCATACTTGGTTAACCTCTATGGCATCTATTTTAAAGTTTAGTGCATTAAGCCATTTCTTGAAATCAAGGCAAGTCATCTTGATCCATAACAAATCCATATCTCTATGGTGCTGGGAATCCATATTCCTATTGAAGTTTGACCTTATGCAATAATAGCATTTAAAAATTTACAAAACAATGTAAAATAGGCAGCAAAAATGTAATCATAAAAAATCAAGACTTCCTCACAGATCTTTAGAAGGGAATTGACATATAATAAACAAAAATCAGATTTAATAAATTTAAATCATACATATGATAAGATGTTACCTAACTATTAAATCTCATAATTTAGAGTCAAATCCAACCTGAAGGATAGATACATTAAGAAAGGAAACTAAAGTGTTTGATCAGATCTACAAGGTCACAAGCAACAAACTAGTCTAACCTTTAACAGTAATAAATAGATGACAATATAAGGATCAATAGTCTTTAGGTGCTATCTAGAAGACTCAACGAGCCTTAACCAAAAGATGACTACAATCTATTTCTTCCTTCACTTAATCCAAGAATAATTTTAGGATAGTGGTTTCTCTCAAAAGAACAAAAAAATGGTGCAAGGAGTAAGGAAAAAAATGGCAAAATAGGGTACTTTCTTCCTTTCGGCAGTGGCTATTAGAGAGAACTTATAGAGAAACCTTTTTTTCTCATAAAACTAATCACTTTGCAAGTATTTTTTAGGTTACAACTTAAGTTAGATGTCTCTACCTTACTTAGCCAAATTCCATAAAATTCTCTAGGAGACTTATGATCAAAATTAAACTCTTTTGTGTAGGTAAAACTTTTTCACCCTTAGTAAGTTAATTTTGATTCCAATTCCTCCCTCTATAGTGGCTGAGCCTTATACACAAAAAGGGCAATATCTTTTTCGGCTAAAGCACTATGTATTTAGATTCTAGCTCTGTGCATCATAGACTATTTAGCTAATTAAGGTCTTTATAGAGTTTAATCCAAATTAAGCTCTTTAATTTATCTTATAAATCATTTAATTTGTCTAATTTAATTGTCACATAATTAAATTAAGATAAATAAATAGAAACCAATTTTAGCTAATTAAATAATACTTTGATGAATTTTATCCAAATAAAAATTCATAATTAAATTAAAATAATTTTAATTTAATAATAATATTATTAATTATCTAAATAATTAATATTCTAATAAAATTATTCAAGGAATTTAAGCAAGGACGTTATCCATCTCGTAATGTTTTAATTCAGACATTATCCATCTAGGCATGGAATTATCTACTATGTCTTAAAAGATAATAAAATTTTGGATTTCACAAAATCAAAACTTTTTCTCAAATTAATTCTTAATTGAACTTTTTAATTAAGTCCTACATTTAATCACTTTTTATTTAATTAAGTCAAACTTAATTAAATCCTTATTTTAATCCTACAGTATCATCCTATTGTATGTGACCCATTAGGTTCCCAACTTATTGATAAGATAATTTATCTCATTAATCGCATTCATAGATCAAGAACGGAATCTAGTAACCTATTATGACCATCCAAATGTTGAAAAGTTGATGTAGCCTCTTAACAAAACTTTTCATTACCCCGCCTATTAGTGTATTATTGTCTTTTTATCATATATCTCAGAATGAACATAAGGATAGTACAATATATAGGAATCGTTATTCCCAGTTAAGTTCGAGCTTCATGCAATAATAGCAATAAAAAATTTTCAAAAGAATATAATATGCACAATGGAAACAATAAACACAGAAAAACTAGACTTTCTTATAGGTCTGTTAGGTAGGGTTTTACATGTGGTGAACATAACTAAATTAAATTTGAATTTAATCAATCATATGTTTAACGATTACCTAACTCAAAGATATCATAATCTTGAGTTATGCAAATCTAACCAAATCTGAATTAGAAGGCTTTCTGAGAGGTAATATGAAATCACGTGTAGTTCAAATGCCCTATTGTTAATGGTAATTCACATATACAATAATTAAAACCTTCTTTGGCCTGGTGGTTCTTTGGTGCTAGCCAGATAACTTTTCTAGTCACAACCAAAAGATAAGTTACTAATAGGTTCATATTCAAAAATACTGGACAATAATTCCCTACCTTTGTCGCAAAAAAGATGCCAACAATAGCTCTTTAAAGAGATAGCTATTTTGCATAAATTTAAGAAAACAAACTCAAAAATCATAATTTTTTATTCCAATCAATTCCACTAAGATAGAAGATTGACTTTCTATCTTCAAAGTAATCAAGAACAATTATTGATCACTTAGAATATTGATTTGCATAATCTTAGCTTGGAAAAGTACAAGTTTAGTGCAATTAGCTTCAGAGAGGTCCAATGATTCTTGCTTAGGGTTTTTTTAATAGCTCCCTTATGCCCAAAAGGACTTAATATTATATTTATAAGCCATTTGGACTAGGTTTAGATGTTTAATGAGTAAGCTAAACCCATTAGAAATAAGCCTATAAGTGAAGCCACTTTAAGGGTTACATGTAGCCTAATTAAAACTATTTTTAATTAGTTTGTCTAAGATTGGGCCTTTGTAATAACATGCAGCCCAATACCCATAGATGGCTACACCATACGCTAACTCCTTTAGTAAACCCAACTTGGAGTAATTCATAACTAAAATCACTGGTCTTACTAATTTAGGGCTTTTAACACAAACCCTTAATTCACATGTTAGATAATTTGATCCATAATTGAAGTTCTAACACAAGTAAACATTTTACTTCATGTGATTAAATATTTAATTAAATAATTATCCAATAATTTATTTAATTTCCAAATACAAGTATTTGGCTTATTTAATATTTTCCCTTAAAGCCATGTCTATGCTTAGACATTTTCTTGGTAAGATTTTCTTATCATTATTACATTTTTGAGACATCTCTAATTAGATTTCATAAATTTAATTCATGTCTTAAATTATTCTTAATTGAACTTATTTAATTAAGTCTTCCTTAATTTATCTTTTATTCAATTAAGTCCAAATTAACTAAACACCAGATTTAACCATTAATTTCGTCTTATTATGTGTGACCCATTAGATTTCCAATAAGTTGGCAATGAGCATAAATAATCTTATTAATTATGTTCACAGATCAAGAACAGGTCTAGCAATCCATCATAACTACCCAAATATTGATAAAATGATGCTTGACTTCTTTAAAACCTTTCACTAACCCTTCATCAGTGTACTACAGTTCTTTAAACATATACCCCAGATTAAAGATGGACATGGTGTAGTGTCACTTAAACCTTTATCCATATTAGATCTTACAACTCATGGTTAATGATCATGAATTTATAAGGAATTATTCCTCATAATTTGTTACGTTCTGGCCAAAGACTTTAGTCTAATTAACCATAGTTGAGAACACTTAAGATATTTCTCTAATGTCACTTAGAATGGTGAATCCTTTCTAGATCACTTATTCATTTTCAATATGTTTCATATCATACCTAAACCACCTTTATTTTGGCATCCATTAATTGTGGACCTGTTCATGGTAATCTTTAAGTATAATACTCCATATATTAGATGACCTAGTGTCACAAGTCTAAGGACTAATATACATGATTGGCATATAAGAACATCTTGCATAGACACTTAGAGTGACTTACACAAAATGGATTTCTTATTCTGGCCATGTTCAGTGAACTTTCTACAAAACAAGCACCTATATGCTATCCTCAAGTATCTTGTATAGTTTAACTTCTATGAGATCAAAAAGTTCCATGCATCCCATCCATGGAGGCTTAGCATATACTAGTCTTTGTGTATTGGCAATGCACCATTGTCATAATATGATGACTAGGAACCTTTTAGAAACACTACTTTAATACATAAAGATCTCTATGTCATAACTTATTACTAACTTTGTGAGGCCATTGTGCTTCAAGGGCTTCATCCAATTAGTGTTTACATGAGTGTCAATCACACCATTAATATGAAGGAAAACCTATGTTACTTTAACTTAGTAACATGAATGCTGTCATTTGTCCATGTATCCCATGTCCTAATTCGATTAGTTCCAAGGCATACATTAATGTCTCCCACTTGCACTTGAAGCAATGCATTGCTCTATATGGAGTATATGTCTAATTCATTAATGATAATCTCTATTATCAAGTCATGAAACCATTTTAACCCTAGTGAGACAGTGATTCCAATCATCTAGCTTAGTTATAACAAATAACTATTAAAGTCATCTTATTAGCCCAATGGCTAAAGGTCCAAATAAAATTTTTTTGGAAGCCTTTGATAAAATAAGTTATTTGATGACTGTAGGATATAAATATATAATCTCTCTAGTTGAAACTCTTTCTAGTATTATATCCAAGTATGTATAACTTTTGTTTGTCATCCATTCATGATTATTAACCTTTAATAAGTCATGAATACTCCCACTAAATCTTACAAGTGTAAGACTTTTTTATGGGAATTCAATTCAAAACTCTTTTTGAATTCTTAATTAACTTGGGCCTTAACATATTTGATATATATCTATTTGATATAAATGATGGATAAAGTTTGTAGAATAAACCTACCATGATTTATTAAATGAGTATTTAAAAGGTATGGCATCGTTATGCCATCAAAAGCAGATGTACTTCATAACATACTCCACTAAAATATCCTCCTAATTTAGTCCATAATTGCTAAAAAAATAAAACAACTAAATGTTTAATTAATAAATCATAAAAGTTTCATAAACTTTTTTTAATGGATCAATGAGCCTAATCTACATCAACTGGGTCACCTCCTCTATATTATTGCTAGTTTATGTTTTGAGAATAAAGAGTCCATGACATAAAACAAATTCTACATTTTGCCAAAATAAATCATGATTGCGTTTCTTAAACATTAAGAAGGCAAACTTTGATCAATATCTATAAGATTGCCATTATTATGGTTTTTCTTCACTACTCTTTTCATTTGGTTCTTACAATATGTCACACATATTTAAATGCCAACCTCTAGATATCATATACCAAGTGAAGTGAATAAATCTAAAAAATGTCTCTTTGTGAAACTTCTATAAGTTTCCTACTTTGATAATAGCAAAGAAATCCTTGCAATCTTTACTCTATTAATCTAGCTCTCTATGATTACTGCATGTTAATTTGTTAGTTGGCTGCCTTCAAAAGAAAACATAATGATAATACATAGATCATGATCCATTGTACATCTAATGTGCTTAAGTCTTGAAATACATTCTATCACATGAGACCTATTTAGGATACCTTTTAACATCTTATTTACGAATAATTCCTTTGGGATGTCAAACCTTTCATTGTGATTGTCCTTATTGAACCATTTAATAAAGCTTTAAATGATTTTAAGATCATTGATTGCTATTTGCTTTTTTTTTGAGTTTAGGTGCCCTACTAGTCACCATCACAATGCGGCTAGACCAAGGTTATCTCTATGAACTTAACAAGCTACCCCTAACTTAGTAGGCTTTTCTTTTATATGCCATTCAATTTTGTATTAGAATAGTCTTAATATTATGGGACTAGATAATGGAGTTTGGCCTAGTCAACTTGTTAGCATCTAGTATGCTACATAGTGACAAGTTTGATTCATACTTCCTGTTTTATATCCTATATGAATTTAGAACATATTTAATGTTAATAACATGCATAAGATAATCATTCAATCAGGTTTTAATATTAGAATGATTATTCCTTATTATTTTTGCATAATTATAGCCCTCAACTACAATACAAGAAGTTTAACTTTTGAATCTTCTTAATGACCTAGGTACCCTTTTCATCCTTTTATGACTTTCAGTTAGCTCAACAAACCATCAAAAAACTAATTAGGTAGGTAACTTCGTTTACCAATTGCATCTTTATGCAACTCTGAGATCAGTTAGGTGGTAACTTTTTACCTAAATATATCATATACATTTCACCTAACCATCGCCTCAAAGTCATGCAGTCAATTTATATGCATCTGGACAACATAGCCTTAGTTGGGTAAGACCCTTTAATTATAACTCGAGCAGATTGAGTTGAAAGGAAGTTGAGTCAGCTTAACAAATCCTTATGGCTGAAACACAGGTATCTTGTTATAATCTAATGGAAAACGTCTAATCATGCTTAAGTATGGGCTCAATATTTTACAAGGGAGTTTTAATTTAATGATTGAGTCTCATTGATTTGATTTAGATTGCACTACATTGCATTGGCATTTATTTCAAGTCCATACATATCATATATATATATATACATATATATATCAACATAAAACAAATCTAATCATGCAATCCTATGTAGATGATTGTGGACTTTTAACTCTGCCTAGTTTCCATGAGCCATTTGGAAACTAGTTGGTCAAAACCCTAGGATACCTTACCAAGTCTTCATAAGTCTCGATAGTGATCTCCTTGGACAATTCTCAATGGTGCCATTCTTCAACTATATTTATGGAAAAATAGAAGTCCTCTAACCTATCCTAGTTCTAAATCTAGACCTATGTAACATTTATATACATTTGATAGAACCTTGAGTTACATTCAACGAAAGTTAGGTAAGAAAAGAATTTTATAACTCTGGAATGTATTAGAGATAAGGTAGGGTTCGCAGACCCTATTTAATAAAATTAAATAGCGCAAGAATATATTTCAACTATACATTCACCTAGTCACATTAATGCCTAAGTCCACAACCATGCCTTAAACAATTATATGTATTGCTTGTATCACATGGTAATCATGTATGTACAATGCATGTATAAAAAAATTACAACATTCAAAAAAGCATCTAGAAGAATTGGTCACAAAGATTAAACACATTTAATCTTATTCCTAACTTTTAGGAAACTAGTTTTAAATTAGACATTTACAAACTTTAAGGTGATTTGTCTTAACAAAGACAAATTTTTTTTAATTTGCATGCTTAAATGCACGTTTGAAAATTAGCATCATTAAATAATTATAATTAAAACAACTTATTTAATTAAGCAATCTAAGAAAACAAGTTTCCAAAACTTGATTCTTTCTAAACATGTCAACTTAAAAAAAACATAGTTGAATTAAAACTTTTTTATTATTCCTAACTTTTGGGAACCTAGTTCTATTAGATAACTTTTATCTAATCTAACTTAAACTCATTCCAAAAATTGAGGAATCAAATTCCTAATTTTAATAAATTTGACTCCCACTAGAAAGCAAGTTCCAATGAAAGTAGGACTCTAACAAGTAATGCTCTTGGTTTAGGCAATCTTTTTGTCCATTGATGGCCTTTGATCTCCACCTTTGGAGAATGCTCATAGGTATTTTTGGTCTGGAAAATTAGATTACATTCTACTAAGAAACGAATCAAGGCTGCATTCAAGATGGCAACTTTCATGCCCCTAATCGCAAGTTTCAAGAAAACTTAAGAAGTAGCATTACCTTGTCGCAAGCCTTAGCATTAAAACACAAAATCCACGTCCTTGGAGGATGTTCAAAATACTGATTTTAGATGCTTTAAATTCAATCAAGAAGATGCCAAAATCTGAACTAATGTAGTAAACTTGATGACAATTAATTACCATGCAAATCGCAAATCATGGGAACATTTTCCCTAGGGTACGACATTAACATGCCTTAATTTTTAGCAACCAAAATCCATTCAAGAATCACATGTTCTTTGATTAACTTGCTGTCCCTAGATGTAGCAATCTATGGAACTCTACCATAAATATTTCAGGGTGCAATTAGGAGCAAGAATCCATCCAAAGTTACCATACAAGAACAAGTTATGCGATTTCACCAAGATAATTCAAGATTGTGTTTCTTTGTATTAAAACATATTTCCATAATTTAAAATTAATTTTTATGAACATTATATAATAAAATCAGATTAAAAAATCAATTTTTATAACAAAAAACTAATAAGAAAAATCCAATAAGAAATATCAAATCATAGGATAAGTATTTGGGTTTCAATGATTCAATATGTTTTCAATCTAAATTAATAAAAATCAATTTTATTAATTATTAAACATTTTAATAATGATTAATACACCTTTTAAGCATGCTGTCTGTACAAAATTCTAAGGGCTAAAACTTATAAACTATATACGTGACATCTGAATGTCAATTGTCATGAATTAGACTATACTAACAAATGTAATCTAAAACCTATGATACCACTTGTATGAATCTGTATTCCTGGTTAAGTCTGACCTCAAGCAATAATAGCATTTAAAAATTTTAAAAACATAATATGCAAAGCAAAAACAATAAACACAAAAAAGTCAAACTTCCCTATAGATTTGTTTGGTAGCGTTTTACATGTGGTAAACATGAATTTAATCAACCATATGATTATATCATAATCTTGAGTTTTACAAATTCAAAAGATTCCCAAAACTAAATCAACAAGCTTCTTGAGAGCAGATTTGAAATATTAAGTAGTTTAAGTGCCCTGCCTCCAATGGTGATTCACACAGACAGCAGTTGAAACCATATTTGGCTTGGTGGTTTTTTGGTACTAGCTAGATGACTTTTCAAGTCATAACCAAAAAATAACTTGGCAATAGTTCAAATCTAAGAAAATTTATGAATAATTTCCTACCTTTGGCATAAAGAAGAAGCTAAAAATAACTCTTTAAGAAGGTGGCTATTTCGTGCATATTCAAGGAAACAAACTCAAAGATCACAATTTTTGATTCTATCAATTCCACTAAGATAGACGACTTCGCAACAATCAAGAACAATTCCTGATCACTTAGAATCTTGATTTGTGCAATCTTGGCTTAAATAAGTAAGAGTTTGGCATGACTAGTTTTAAAGAGATTTAAAGATTGTTGCCTAAGGTTTCCTCATTGCCAATATACTCTCAAAAGGATCTAATATTATATTTAGAAGCCTTTTGGATTAGGTTTAAATGTTCAATGAGTGAATTGGACCCATTAGAAATAAACCTGTAGGTGGCACCACTTTTACGGTTACTAATAACCCAATTAAGAGTATTTTTAGTTATAGCTTGTCCAACATTGAGCCTTAATAGTTATACGTAGCCTAATAACACCCCATAGATGGCTATACCATGCTCCAAGTCCATTAGCAAGCCCAACTTGGAGTAGTTCATAACTAAATTTACTTATCTTACTAATTTAGGACTTTTAGCCCAAACCTTAATTCAGATGTTAGTTAATTTAATCCACTATTAAATTTTTAACTTAAGTAAAACACTTTTAGTTTATGTGAATAATATTAAATAATTATCAAATAAGTTATTTAATTTCTAGATACTGATATTTGGCTTATTTAATATTTTTCTGCAAAGCCATGTCCACACTTAAACATTTTTCTTGATAAGACTTTCTTATTATTATTACCTTTTAAGACATCTCTAATTAGATTTCACAAATCTAGTTCATGTCTTAAATTATTCTTAATTAAACTTATTCAATTAAGTCCTTTTCAATTTATCTTTTTGTTAATAATTATCTTTTATTAATAAAGTCAAACTTAACTAGACACATTCAACAATTTTGTCTTATTGTATGTGACCTATTAGGTTCCCAACATGTTGGTAATGAACATAAATAATCTTATTAATTGTGTTCATAGATCACGAGAGGGATCTAGTAACCTATCATGACCACTCAAATGTTGAAAGAAATAGGCGTGACTTCTTTAAAACCTTTCAAAAACCAGCCTATCAGTGTCCTATGGCCCTTTCACCATATATCTTAGATTACGAATGAGCATGATGCAGTGTCTGCATAAACCTTTAACACATGGTAATGATCATGAATCTATGAGGAACTATTATTAATAATTCATTATACTTTAGCTAGGGACTTTAATCTAATTAACCATAATTAAGATTACTCGAGATATGTATCAATGTCACTTGAAGTGGTGACTCCTTTTTGGATCAGTTATTCATGTTCAGTATGTTTCATATCATACACAAAACCACTCTTATTTTGACATCCATTCATTGTGGACCCGTTCGTGATGGTCTCTAAGTATGATACTCCACATATAGGATGATGCAGTATCATAAGTCTAAAGATTAACCTACACGAATGACATATTGTAGACACTTAATTTTATCTGGGCCCTTTCCCCAGTAATCCTAAAATATTTAAGATCAATAATTAGGTAATCATCTTAGTGGGGATCAGCCTCTTCCAAATGGACTAGGCATTTTTAAGACCCAATCTTGATACATAAATGGTCGCTTGTAAACATAATAGAAAAATTACCATTTTGAGGGTCATAAAAACAAATCTCAAATAAAAAAGACAAATATTAAGGTAAGAAATTAGCTTTTAGCTTATGAAAATTTGAAATTTGCTTTTGCATACTAGTCAAATTCCCTAATTTTAGGAATTTTTCAAGATTTTTTTGTGAAATTTTAGAAGTTGGCTGTCGTTTATCTTTACCAAAGCCTATGTAGTATTTATGTCAACACTTAACCCAAAAATGAAAAATCTTCAAAAAAAAAAAAAACCTCATATTGGCATTTATACCATAAGGTGTCAAGTTGTCAAATTTATCTATTAAATTTGAATTTTTCAGAATACCGCGAGTGTCATGCTTGTGAAATTTTTCAATAAAATTTGTTTCAAATTTTAGGTTTTCATTTTATTCCTTTAATAATTTAATATTTTGTGTAATGTGTTGTTAATTCATTTTTATTTGAACGTATTTTTAGAATATTCTCAGTTTCAAAATATGAACTTTTTCTTATCTATAAATTTTTTTAGATTTCAAAATTTTAAATATTTTAACATATTTCATTAAATTGGCTTGGATGTACTTTTTTAAAATTTTAGTTCATTTTTATTAAAATTTTCATATATACCATTTTTTCCATAAGAATTTTTTCTTGTTATGAGTTTGAGACTTTCAATCAAAATTTTTCATTATTTATTTTATTTCTTTCATTTCTAAAATTTTTTTATATTTATTTATTTTAATTTTTATTTGTAATTTTTGAATTTTATAAGCTAGTTTGATAAAAACTAATCAAGTTGGACTTCAATTTTTCCCTAACCTATTTAGTTTGATTCTAACTATGTTATTAGTTGATCTTGTCTTGATAATCATCAAGATGATGAGTCATAATGATGACTAGGCTAATAGTACATGGCAATATAATGAATGCTTATCCTAATTTACAAATATCCATGAAAAAATAAAGTAATAATTAAAATAAAATTGATTTTTGGCCAAGGGATTTTTCCTCACCTTGGTTAAATTCCTTCCCCTACAAATAGGAGAGGATGCTTTAAGTGTAAAAAAGGGTTTTCTAAAAAATAGTCAAAACACCTAAGAAAAAAAATCAAGTTTTCCACACTTTTAAGGTAAAAACATTTAGAAAATTTTTAGCTTTTATTTATTTCATTCATATTTTTCCTTTGGCAAGCTAAAATCATGCTTTTGCTCATGGATTTTGATCCATGTTGAAAAGCCAAGTATGCAGGCCATGATCATTTTCTTGATTTAATTGTTATGTTTGATTTTTAGCAGCAATAATTTGATTTTTACCATGAAAAATTTTATCTATTAATAGAAATGATATGATTTATATAATTTTATGCTAGTTTCCTTGGTGTTTTCGTGTTGATTGTTGATGAAATATCTTGATATGTTCATTATTTTTTATGAGTTCTTGCATATTTGAAACTAGGGCATATATTTATGATGATATTTATGAAAATACATGAAGAAAAAACTATTTTTAGTTGGTTTTGAGGGCTAGCCAAATATAATGATGGCCTATGATGGAATTTATGCCTTGTTTTATGATATTTTGGACTATTTTTTCATTCTTGAAACTTACAGGGACATAAAAATTATTTTGCTAAAAATTTTAAGGCCATGGATGGGTATTTCCCTTGCTGGTCAAATCGTATATTTATTTATTTGTGAATTTTTTATTTTTAAGCTATTTTATAATTTTGGGAAATGTAGGTACTAAATTACAAAAAGTGTAAAATTTTTTCCAATGCCATCCAAGCTTGGCTGAGTCAATCCATAATGGGATCTTTAGGGGTGTTTTTCATTCATTTTAGACATGTTTAAGTGCATATCATGCATTTTTATCTTTTAGAAGTCATTTCATAATTTTAAAACATTTAGGGACTTATTTGTAAAACTTGAAAAAAAGTTCTAAGGCCAAAGGCATTTGGCTGAATGGTTTTTATAAATTTTTTGTGTGTTTTTCATGTTGATTTGGTGTGTTTAATACTATTTTATAACTTTTATCTGAGGTAAGAAGTATATTGCAAAGTTAGAAAAGTTTGGAGTCTATTAGGAAAACCTAATATTTTAGGGTTAAAAAGGTCATTGCTCACATCATATTACCTATTTAGGGTATTTTGGTCATGCTAGGAACATTTTTAGCTTTTTTTTACCATTGTAGGGTTAAAATATGATTTTTAAAATTTTAAGGATCTATTAGTAATTTTTGCATTTTAGGTCATCTTTGATATTTAAGTTACCTATTTAGGGTAAAATCATAACAAATACCATTATCAAGTCCTTTAAGGTTACTGGGATACCTATATGTCAAAAGTATACCTAAAAGGTATTTTAGTAATTTATCCTAGAACTAAGTCCTTTATGATCACCAAGATACTTCTATGGCAAAGGTGCATAATAGGAATAGGTTTATCCTTTTATGAAGTTATCAAGTCTTTTAGGGTTATCGGATATTGTCACATCAAAGGTAGACCTTAGGGACATTTTAATAGTTTACCTTAGAATCATGTCCTATGTGATCAGATAATTTTATGTCAAATGTGCATAGTAGGAATAGGTTCATTCTTTTAAGATAATATCATGTTTTTTAGGGTTATCGGATACTTTAACTTCGAAGGTAAACCTTAGAGATATTTTAGTAATTTATATTTGAGCCAAGTCTAATGTTATCACTGGGATGCTTCCATGTTAGGTGCACAGTAGGAATGGGTTCATTCTTTTATGATGTCATCAAGTCTTTTAGGGTTGCTAGGATACTTTCACATCAAAGCTATATCTTATGGACATTTTAATAATTTAGCTTAGAATTGAGTCCTTTAAAGCTTTTGGGATGCTTTCATGTTGAAGTTTGTACGTTAGGGGATATTTTGGTCTTTTCGATCAAATCCAAGGCTTTAGAGTCTAGCTTCGTACTTTTCATCAAAACTAGATCTTTGGACAAATTTTTATTATTTCTTATAAAATTGGAATTTTTTTAAATTAAGACAATGTCTCCAAATTAAAATGGTAAGCAAAATGTCTCCCAGCATATGGAAGATGTTTCACAAATTATTTTAATAATAAGATATCCTTTTAAAAATGAAAAAATCAAGATTTTTTGAATTTTGTAAAAATAAAACCTTTTGTATTCCTCTAATCCTCCGTTGGGCTATGAAAGATATTTTAATTTTTAAAAACTTTCATATTCTCTAACTCTTTGGTGGTGTGCGAAAGAGATAATTATAAAAACTTTTGTGTTCCTCTGGTTTTTTGGTGAGGTATGATAAACATTTTGATTTTCAAAAATATTAAAACCTAATTTTCTTAAATGGAATAATAAATTTGTTACATAAAATTTTGTTTTGATATATGGGAATTATAATCAAATATCGGATACTGAAATAGAATGAAAATTAGATTTAAGTAAATATGAAATCAATAAAGTACCAATAATCAAGCATCATGAAAGGGATTGATCCTTACTCGTGATAATAACCAATTCTCGAACCTTTTTAGGAGATCATTGGTATTATCACAGACCTCGAAGTTTGTTTCTAAAGGTTTCATAATCCTTGAAATATGAACACTAATAGATGACCAATTTACCTAGCCAAAATAGATTGGCGATGATTTCAAAATAAATAGTTGTTTCGTAATGGGTATTTAGTTTACGTCAAGTGAATAGTTCATCTCAATGACTTTGTCTCCTAAACTAAGAAAAAATGATAACGATATGGCCCCTAAAAAATAAAAAAATAATGATATATATATATAAGAATGAGGGGTATGCCTACCTCTTTAAGTCCGACTGGTCAAGATTCATATTGCGGCTATGTTGCAACAGCTTGACGCTCCATTGGGGATAGGTTAGAGAGTCAGGCCTAAAATTAATCATATGGTAACTAAATTTTTCAAAATAGAACTTTTTCATTCATTCATATGGAAAATTCCAGTATATATTATTCATATTTTTACTAATCCTTTTGTTTCCTTTGTAGTGTTATTTTTATGGGGCATTTAAGAGAGTTTTTTTTTTATTGTTGAACGAGTTGACTCATAAAAGGTTTGTTCGATCCCCTATACATAATGTGCACATGGATATGCATTAGACTCTCGTCCAGGCATATGAAGGGGGAATACGTTACCCAATATTTTAGGAGGAGGTGAAGTAACTTTCCCTTCTAAGGTGTTAGCCTCTATTTAGGTTGGTGAAAAACCTACAAGTGTAAATTCCTATGCCTACATGAGGTGTTAACCTCATTATGGACATGGATGATACTCCCACTCAAATTAAACCTTTTTCGACATAAACCTGTGATGGGTAAGGATTAAAGTACCTTGTTAGTTTTTTTTAAGCTTAGGGAGCAATTCGAGAACTTATTTAGATGTACAAGCTGAACTTTATGTAATGAACTGTAAACGCCTCACTAAGTTTATGCCATACCTGGTTTTAGAGACTACCAAATTAGGTACACAAGGGGGAACACTTCGTACTCTTTCCCTTTTATGTTTTGTTCTAAACATGTAAATTAGGCAATAATGATTAAACTTTTTCATGTATGGTAAAATCTTTGTTTCACCTCAGAAAGTATCATCATTATTTTTAATTTAGATATCAAGTGATGATGAACAAACATCCTCGCATGTAGCATGATTACTTTTTTTTACCTTGCAAGCCATTATGTAATCTTAACCATACATTCTAGATGGGTAGATCAGGCGATGATGTTCATAAATCATTGCTAGCAATAAGGCCTTTTCATTTGCCCCAATAATTGTCGTAATGCCCTAAAAGGGTCTATTTAGGGAAAAATTTTCTCAAATTAATTTTTAGTTTTCTATGCTAACCTTTTTTTCTTTTTCTTTGTATACTATTTTACCATAATAAATACACAAGGTGATGATGGATGGCACCCATAATAAGATGGATTATTATTTCTTAACGCACCATAATGCCTTAATTTTATTTTGGAATATCTTTTTTTGATGATAGATCCTTTTTATATATTTGTTCACACACTTTTCTTTGACATTACTTTAATTTCATCCTTTTACGCATTCATATATGCACATTCATACATGCATTCATGACACATTTCCTAAGGGTAAGGGGCAAAATGAATGTTTTCTCAGATTTAGGAGTTCTCTTAAAGAATTTTTTTTCTTTCAAACTAGGAGTGTTAGGATAATCAAACGCTATTGAGCATGGAAGATGAATTCTCAATACATTTACAAAGGGTAGAGGAAAGTGATCATGAAGCCTAGGAGGCCATGATAAAAAGACAAGAAGAACGGCAAGCATAAATCATAATGGAATTGCTAATAGCAAAGGAGCCAGTTCACTAATAGCCAGAAATTACTATTGATACTCTTATTGGCGGACCCATGGGGTACCAGTTGAAAGACAGCCAACTAATGCTCAGACGCATAGTTGGCAAATACCTAAAATGTGCAACAAAATGTCCTTGCAATTAATCAACTACTAGTCATCATTATTAACCCTAACACCTTCTCGAAGAAGTAAATGTGAGAACCACAGCTGCTAAAGGAGGGTTGGTAGTTGTTAGCATTGACAGAGAAGAAAGGCATAAACAAAAGGGCAAAGGCAGAAACAGAGATCGGAAAAGGGAAGTTACAACTTCTAGAAAGAAGTTTAAAAGCCAAAAAGGGGATGTGCTCTAAAGTGATGTTAATGTTGATAATCTCGCCTAGTTCCAGATGTAATTATCCCGCCAAAGTTTAAAGTATATGCATGACTCAAGGCACATTTAATGACATATTACTGCAAAATGTCTAGGTATATCAAAGCTGAAAAATTACTCATTCAAATTTTTCCTGAAACTCTGATAGGGAGCACTGGAATGGTATTTCCAATTAGAAAGAGGCCATGTAAGCACATAGAGGGATTTAGCTCAAGTATTTTCTATGACAATATGATCATAGGTTGGAAATTACTTCAAAAGAAGAACCTTTTAAAATATGAGAAAAAAATCCTAACAAGAGTTGTAGAGAATAGACCTATAGATGAAAAGCTGTAACCTACGTATTTAACCACTCCTCATTAATAAGAAAATAAATGCTTATTTCATGGATATCCTACTAACTCTGTACTATGACAAGTTGGTCGAGAATGTTTTTTTTTCTAAATTTACAGGGTTTTGTTTGCTTTAAAAAAAATTAAACATGGCATAAAAATTGGAAGGATCATGGGCACCAACCAGGTAACATATGTTAGATGAGAAAATGATAAATGCCAACTTGTTGTAGATGATAGAAGCTAGGATCATAAAATTCAAGAAAGCGAAGAAATCCATTAGGACTACATCTTCACCTTTAATTTTTTATCATTCAATGGTCTTAGTAGGTTCATCTGCGTATCTTGCAACGTAACCTTTTACATAAACTTTTTTAACCCAGAGTTCTAAAAGGCGAATGGACCCAAAAGACAATTAAGGTGATTCTTAGAAGCATTTTAAAAAGAGGAAAAAAATGTACCACACCCCACTAATTTCCTAAACTGAGCTCTTTCCTTTGCTTATTTAGAATATGATGATCTTTGTTGTCCTAACAAACCTTAGGAAACTTTCTTACTTGAAATGGTACAATATGGTGTGAGTATCATCAAAGGGTAGAAGGTCATTCCACATTGAGCTATATTGCATTCAAGGGCAAAGTACAGGCCCTTAAAGATGTTGACTTGGTAAAATTTCAAAAGCCAGTGGATGCCTATCTAGGATGATTGGCCTAAGGGTCATTGACTTTATAGTAGTATGCCAAACAGAGGCAGTTCTTGTCTTAACTTTAAACCTCTGTATCCTTCTTTTTAGAAACTATGAATTTTTAAAATGAATTTATGAATATTGTGCTTCTTATCATAGGCCTTGAATTTTGTTAATAATTTCCAATATCTTGGGTAGTGAGATCATGTTTTAAAGGTTTTAATTGGATTGGCAATCACCATTATATTAAAGTCTATCAAAAAGATCATTCACCTCCATTTATATGAGTAACCTAGAAATTCAACTATAAACCTTTCGCACCCCATTTTCATTTTTTGGATTCTTTTAGGGTCGAACAACAAGTTAAGCAAATAAAAGATTCAAGTACTGATAGTTTGACATGTGTTCAAGTAATGATAGTATTCTGATATCTCCCAAAAAAATTTGAGTAACCTTTTACCACAACTTCCATGACACTTCTCCAAATCCTTGATTCAGCAAAAATAAGAATGAAAATTAGCCAAAAACACATTTTCCTTTGGGATAAAACCTTTTCAATCCAATGCCTAATAAATAATATGTGAAATTTAAGGTGTTCCCCATGTTAATTTAATTTCTTTCTTACAGGATCAACCAAAACCAAAATTCATTGGTGGGCACAAAGCTGATGATGTTGAGGGGCATCTATGAAGCCAACATGTTGGAAGAAAAGAAATGAAAAGAAAAAAAGAAAAAATTTCCAAAAAAATTGACTGAAACATCATGTTATTAAGGTACTCAAAATGATTTTAGAAAGAAAACCATCCTTTTTCCTTAGGAAATGCTTGTTAATTTAAATGGCTTTGTTTAAAATGAAAAATGACCATCTTTCTCTATCCTTTTGTAGAATACAAAATTATGTGCTTTGCAGTACCTTTTGAGCTTGATGATTTATTCTTTCTTTAAACCCTAATCAAGGATCACCTTTCACATTAAGGGGCAGGATGAAACAAAGCTTCAAGATCAGAAGGAGCAAATTCTGCTTTAAAGTTACAAGAAGAATAAATCTATTATCACAAAGCAAAATTAAAGATCAATTCAAAGTTCAAATCTCAAGTTCCTATAAAGTGAAGAATAAAGTGAATAAGATGAAGAAAAAAAGAGAAGCAAAGGAAAATGAAAAAGAAGAAAGAGATAAAGAAATGAAGATGACTTTGGAAATTATGTCCAATGGGAATTCTTCTAAAGAGAAATGATCTTTGATTTAATTACCTTTAAACACTTTATTTAGGCCTATCTATCTTTTTCTTTCTTGTTGTAACATGGCCCGGATACGAATCCTGACCAGCCCGACTTAAAAGGGTGAGTGTATCCGTTGTTTATATATAAATATCTATATATATAATTATTTCCTTTTATTTTTAGGGGTCTATATCATCATTAATATTATTTTTCATATCTAGGGATTGATTTGTTGAGATGAATTGCTCACTCAACTTCTCTAAATAGTCATTACGAAATAACTATTTTTTGGAGTTATCACCAATCTTGTTTTAGCCAAATGAGATTGGACACCTACTGAAGTTTATACTTTCAAGGGTTACAAAACCCATGAAAACAAAATCGAAGGTTTGTGCTCATACCAAAAATTGCATGAAAGGGTCTGGGAGTTAGTTATAATCACAAGTAAGGATCGACTTTCTCGTGATGCCTAACAATCGATACATTATTAATTGCATGTTAACTTAAATTTTGATTTTCTTATTCAATTTCAATATTTGATATTTAATTATAATTCCAATAATATTTTATTAAAAAATTATTATTCTAGGAAAACCGGGTTTAATGTTTTTGGAAATCAAAATTTGTTCCATACATTCTCGGAGAACCAAGAGAACATAAAGATTTTTAGCATACGAAAGGTTTTATTTTTCTGAAATTGAAAAATCCTGACTTCCTATTTGAAAAGGATATCTCACTATCAAAATAATCTGTAAAATTTCTCATGTATTATGGTAGAAATCCTACATATTAATTTAATTAGGAGACATTGCCTTATTTATAAAAATAATTTTATTATTAAAAATATGGACTCTATGACCTAGAAATGACCTAATATGATGAACATATTCTTAATGTGTACTTTCGACGTGAAAGTATCCTAGTTCTCATATAGGATTTGGTTCTAATGCAAAATTATGAAAAATACCCCTAAAGTATACCTTTCACATAAAAGTATCTCAGTAGCCTCTAAAGGACTCGAAAATGATTGAGAAGGGCAAACCTATCCTAAATATGCACTTTCGACCTAAAAGCATCCTAATGCTGATCTAAGACTAGACTCAAAAAAAAAAATTATGTAAATGCCCTTAGGGTATACCTTCAACATGAAAATATCTCAAGAACCCTAATGGACCTTGAAATGATCTAGGAAGGCTAAACTAATCCTAAAAATTCACCTTCGGCATAAAAGCAACTTGGTGAAAAAATTACCAAAATGCCCTTAGGGTAGACCTTGGACGTGAAAGTATCTCAGTAACCCTAATGGACGTTAAAATAATCTAAGAAGGCTAACCTAATCTTAAAAGTTCACCTTCAGCATAAAAGCATCCTAATAAAAAAATTACCAAAATGCCTTTAGGGTATACCTTTAACGAGAAAGTATCTTGATAACCCTAATAAACCTCAAAATGATCTAGGAAGGCTAAACTAATCCTAAAAATTCACCTTTAGCATAAAAACATCTCAGTGAAAAAAATTACCAAAATGCCCCTAGGGTATAGGTATACCTTGATGTGAAAGTAGCCTGGTAACCCTAACGAGTGCTAAAATTATGAGAACTGGATGAACCTATCCTAAATATACACCTTTAGCATAAAAACATCCTGGTTACTATCTAGGACTCGATTTTAGGAAAATTACCTAATACCCCTAGGGTATACCTTCGATGTGAAATGTAGACACCTCATTTTCTTCGACCAAGTTTTGGCATCCTAAGAGTTAGGTAAAAGATGATAAAACCATAAAATAAAAATAAAAACTAGTGGACAACTGCAAAAAAAAATTTTGGGGAAGCCTAAAATGCCTAAGGGCCATGTTAAGGAAAAATTAAAAAATGAGGCATCAAAGGCCATTTTTTATTGTATCACCAAGGTTATTCAAACGAATACACAAATTAATTTCCCATTGTTTGTGACCAAGTTAAGGTAAATCAGGAAGCCACTAGTATGTACAACTTATATTAGGGTGTAAGTATTGATACAAGGCCTTTACGGTGAGAAAAACTTAAGTTTTCACATGTAATATCGATACAAGAAGGTTTGGTATTGATACCTGGCATGTTTGTATCGATACAGACCTTGGCAGTAGCAAAAGTTGTAACTTTTGGCAAAATGTATTAATACGCAAGCATGAGTATCGATACAAATCAATAGAGTATCGATATAGGCCTCTAAGTCACAAGACTGGAAACATTTTTTGCTCTTAATATCCATACACAACTCATTGTATCAATACTCAGGAGTAAAAAGTACCTTGAGTATCGATACAACATGATTTGTATCGATACACTAAGGCATTTTTGCTTAGTTTGAGCCATTTTTCAGCCATCAAAAATGCAATTTAAACATGTTTTTGCACCAAGAAACTATCATAAAACATTGCAAACCTCAACTATAGGTTTATTAACGAATTTAAACAAATTTTTGGAGCCTAAACAATCAATGACAAAGGTCAGTTTTATAAGATATATAGGTGTGAGAGGCTATGGCAAGCATATCTCTAGTTATAGGCTGTCGCAACCTTTTTGCCTCCTTACTCAGCATGGCAGAACCAATAAGAAGTGAGTTAACTAAACATGGTAGCTAGAGATGTTCCTTGGTCAAGGAAAGAAAAATAAAAAATACCTTTGTCTTGTCTCCTCAAGGCATTAGCTGAGCATTAGATTAAAAGAGAGACCTTTCAACTATAAAAAAAACACTACCAGCTATCTTATAAAAAAAAGCTCTCTAGTAGTCCCAGAAAGCTTTTCATCCATCCCCACAAACCCTCCATCATCTCCAACTCCAACAACTTACCAATACTATTCCATTACCTTTCACCCCCAACCAACCTCTATTCCCATAGCTCTCCAAAACCAGCACTAGAATACCTTTAAAACTCAACCTTTCATACACTTTCATCCTCAAAACACCTCATCAGTAACCATATTACCATAAAGCTTCTTCTTTTCACCATTTCTTGCTAAACAATAGTAAGAAAAGGGAAGGAACAAAGCTTAAAGTTAATGCTTTAAAAAGGGAAGAAACTTTAAGCTTTTATTGGTATTTTTTTTACATTGTTCCATAATTTTCTGTTTTGATCATCTATTTCATTTTAGTGAGCCCTTCGTATTGCCATGAGCCTCATAATACTCTTATGTATCTTTATTGCCTTAGTTATGATAGTCTTAGGATTTTGATGACCCTCTTGACATCTTGATGTTGTTAGATATATAAACTCACAATGCTTTATTTTCATCATCATACAGTCTTTTTTCATGCATCTTTTGCCATTTTCTTCCATATTCATATATCCATTTCATATTTAAATGGTCACTTTAATGTGTCTTAGGCATGTTCAAATATTTTTGTTGTGTTTTAAAGAGGCTCATGAAATAAAAATGTTATCTTAACAACCCCAACGTCCATTCCTTTGTATAAACATGTTTATATCATCTCCATGCACCCTATTTATCATCTTTTTGCATCTATGTCATCCATTTCCATGTCAAAATGTCATCTTTGCATGTTTGCATGTTTAATCCATCTTTACATATTTATGTATGTCAAAATGTCAAAATGTATGGGCTGTATTTTATTCATGATATCTCCACTAAAATGCTTGCTTGTTTCTTACAAACTGATTTTTAGAAATATCTTGAAGTTAAATTCATGTTACATTTAATAGATAAAGAGTAACATGGACTTACTATTTCATCAAATTGGTCTCCTAATGGCAAATTAACATTTCAACTATGGATTTCACGATGAAATAAGTTTATTTTTCAAAAAAAGGAAATCTTTTTTTATATTAAACCTTGATCTAGAGTCTCATGTTTCGTTTGTGACATGGTTAACGGGTTGTTCAATCATCCCAAACTACTTTAAGGTAATTAAACTAAGGTAGACAAGTGCCACCTTGTGTGGGCTTTAAGGTAAGCAAAAAAAGATGTCCAACTTTTTGTTGACTAAGGTAGACAAATGCCACCAGGTTGTGTGGGCTTTGATAAGCATGCTACTCTTTGAGGATTGAGGTAGGTGGTTACCACCAACTTGTGTGGGCTTAAATAAGTGTCTTGCTCTTTCAGTAATAAGGTAGGTAGGTGCCACTAGTTTATGTAGGCTTTAAGCTAAGAAAATGTCCCACTCTTTAAAGACTGAGGTAGGTTATGTGGTGCTACCAACTTGCATGGGCTTTGATAAGCATCCTACTCTTTGAAGACTAAGATAGGTAGTTGCCACTAGCTTGTATGGGCTTTGATAAGCATCCTGGTCTTTAAGGATTGAGGTGGGTAGTTGCCACCAATTTGTGTGGGCTTTGAGGTAGGGAAGCGTCATGTTCTTTAAGGACTGAGGTGGGCAGTTGCCACCAATTTGTATGGGCTTTGAGGTAGGGAAACGTCATGTTCTTTGAGGACTGAGGTACATAGTTACCACCACCTTGTGTGGGCTTTGAGATAGGGAAGCATCCTACTCTTTAAGGATTAAGGTAGTTAGGTGCCACTAACATGTGTAGGCTTTGTTAGACGTCTTACTCTTTAAAGACTGAAGTAGTTAAGAGTCCTTCTCTTTGAAGACTGAGGTAGGTAGTTGCCATCAGTTTATGTGGGCTTTAAACATCTTACTCTTTGAGGATTGAGGCCTTTTAAAGTTTCTAAAAATCTTAGGTTCCTTATAAATCCAACTTTTGTACGAGAGTTGATACCCATAGGATGTTAAATGATGCATAATGCATGAAAATGAAATGCCTGCCTAAATGATACAAGGGCGATAACTTTAAAAGGCTAATCCAATGGTAGGTTTTAGGCTTTCTTCAGCTTTGTTGAGGTAGTCTTTTGCCCAGGGTTCATTAATCTTGCTTTAGATTTGTAGATGCTTTAAATGTCAAAGTTGTCCCTCTTTTGAAGATACAAGAGGTCCATGACCACTTACTATGAGGAGGTTTTCAGCAAACCTTTAAGATATAAGGTCTTAGAGTAAGATTGGTTGTAGCCCCAAGAGTTTGTTCTTGGTATTTACACATGAAACAAAGTTCCTGCAAGGTTCTATCTTTCGAAGTAATGCTAGGAAATCTTATCATCAGTTTTGTCCATTTATTAAGCATTATTAATTAAAGGATAAACATGATGCAACATGGAATGAAGGGTTACAAAAAAGTTATGCAAGAAATCAAATAATAATATTTTCATTCAAAGAAAAAGGGTACAAGTTGTGACAAACTTATAAAATTGTGAAAATTTTTAAAATACAAAAGAGATATGAGAAGTCTTCCTAGTCAACTAGCTCTGACGCTGATGACATGAATTCTTCCTTGAGTGCTTTTAGAGTTTTGTTTTGAGTAATTGATTCTTTTAGTGCTGATGACTCATAAGAAGATCCTTTAGATTGCCCCATGGTGGGAAGAAGGCCTTAAAGCTAGGTAATTTCCATTTTTCACATGCAGGTATGGATAAGGTTTTAGTGGTGTTGGTCAACACAGAACAGATGGGTTAGGCCATGACTTAGTGTCTTGGTTAGAGCTATAAATATGAGGAAGATTGGTTTTGGGTTAACAATAGTTTGGGTTTGGCTTTGTTTGAATTAAGAGGTCTTATCACTTAAGTCACCCTCTTAGGTTTTCAACTTAAGCTGGTTTTTTTTTGGATTTTTTTGTGAGTGGTAGGCGAGAGACTAATAGGATGCCCTTTCAGGTTTTCATCCTAAAGTCTTTTGAAGCATAGTACTTCTTAACAGAATCAGAATTCATGAGGTTAGGTAGGTCACTACCATCCATTTCAGTTAAGACTAGAGCTCTTCCAGAGAATACGCATTTCACCACATATGGCCTTTCCCAATTTGGAGTTTATTTTCTACGAGTATCTTTGTGTATCGGGAGGATTTGTTTGAGCACCAGGTCACCTTCTCGAAACAGATGAGGATGGACCTTCTTATCATGGGCTCTGATCATGCGCTTTTTTAAGATTACCAGGATACTTTCACATAAAAGGTATACCATGAGGACATTTTAATAATTTCATTTTAGAATCGAGTCCTTTAAAGTTACTAAGATACTTTTATGTCGAAGGTATACTTTAAGGGACATTTTGGTCTTTTTGACTAAATCCAAGTTCTTAAAGTCTAGTTTTTTATTTTTCATTAAAACTGGGTCTTTAGACAAATTTTTATTATTTCTTATAAAAATGGAATTTTTAAACTAAGGAATGTCTCCAAATTAAAATAGTGTGTGAAATTTCACTTAGCATATGAAAGGGTTTCGCGAATTATTTTAATAGTGAGATATTCTTTTAAAAATGAAAAAATCAGGATTTTTTAATTTCATAAAAATAAAACCTTTCACATTCCTCTGATCCTCCAGTAGGCTGCCAAAGATATTTTGATTTTTAAAACCTTTTGTACTCCCCAGGCTCTCGGTGGGTGTGAAAGAGATAATCATAAAACCTTTCGTGTTCCTCTAGTCCTCTAATGAGGTATAATAAACATTTTGATTTTAAAAAATATTAAAAACCTGATTTTCTTAAATGAAATAATAATAAGAAATAATAAATTCATTACATAAAATTTTATTTTCGCATATAGGAATTATAATTAAATATCGAATACTAAAACCAAATAAGAATCAGATTTAAGTAAACACGTCATTAACATGTATCAATTATTAGGCCTCATGAAAGGGTCGATCTTCGCTCGTAATTGCAACCAATTCTGGAACCTTTTCAGATGATCTCTAGTATTATCATAGACCTCAGAGTTTGTTTTTAAGGGTTTCATAACCCTCAAAATACAAACTCTGGTAAGTGACCAATCTCACCTAGCCAAAATAGATTGGTATCAACTCCAAAATAAATGATCATTTCATAATAACTACTTAGGGTTAGGTCAAGTGAGTAATTCATCTCGACGACTTGGTCCACAAAAATAAGAAAAAATAATAACAACCCATAAAAAATAAAAAATAATGATATATATATATAAGAATAAGGGTTACCCTACCTTTTTAAGTTTGACTGATCAGGATTCATATCTCGGCCTTATTCTGACATACATGAGAACATTTTTTATATAAACTTGAGTGACTTGTACCAAATGAACTTCTCATTCTGGCCATGTTCAGTGAACCTGTTTCCATAAAAGTAGCACTTATATGCTATCCTTAAGTATCTTGTACACTTCAATTTCTATGAGATCAACAAGTTGCATGCATCTTATGCATGGAGGCTTAGCATATACTAGTTTTTATGTATTGGTAATGCACCATCTTCACAATAGGATGAGTAGGAATATTTTTAGAAACATGGTTTTGATGCTTAAAGATCTCACGATCATAACTCATTACCTTCTTTGCAAAGCCATTATGTTTCAAGGGCTTCATCCAACTAGTGTTTGCATAAGTGTCAATCACGCCACTAAAATGAACTATGTTATTTTAACTTAGTAACTTGAATGTTGTTATTTGACCGTGTATCCCATGTCCTAATCCAATTGGTTTAAGGGCATACACCATCACAATGCCTACTCATACTTCAATTCATGTTAGATCTTTTAATTTAAGGTTAATAATCATTAGTCTACAAAGCACCTTCCTCATAATTCACTATGCTTTTGCTAGAGACTTTAATCTGATTATTCATAGTCAAGATCATTCAAGATATGTCTCTAATTGCACTTAGAGTGGTTAATCTAAAAGGAAATCTTGGGCTCATGGATAGTAATGTAGGCATAAAAATTTAATTAGAATTAAACATACATAGCAAAATTAAATAAAGAAACACTCAAATTTCCTCAAGATCTTATAAAGAGATGTATCGGTGATTTGATTACAATTGAAAACATAGATCTGATAGAAATCATACCTACTTAGAGACTTCAAATTCTAGGTATGTTGATCCGTAAATGTACACACCATGGGTTGATTACTATGATCTTCTCTTAAGTTCAAAAGCAGTCCAAGTGTTTTGCTTTTAGCGGTGATCCATAGATGCCTATTGGAACCTTAATGAGGTTCGTTGGTTCTTTAGTGCTAGCCAAAAAGCTTTTCAAGCCTAAACCAAAAGATATATATATATCCAACAAGTTTAGATATGAAGTGATTTGGGAATAATTCCTATGCCTATTGTGCCAAATAGAAAGAGAAATAGCTCCGTAAAGAAGTAATTATTTTTCGTTGATGCCAATAAATGGATCCAAAAAATATAATTCTTGATTCTAGTTAATTCCTTTAGGATAGAAAACTTATTTTTCTATCTTTTATTGTGATCAAAAACACTTTTATAACCACCTGGAATACAAATTGACACAATTAGGCTTATGAAAGTAGAAATTTCAAGATTTGGCTAATTTCACAACTTTAGTGAACAATTAGTCTCTGAATGCTAGAAAATTGTTTGTTTTACCTTTGTTATGTCAAGAATGAATCATGAACGCTCAAAAAAAGCTTAGTTGCATAAAAAGGGTTTAGAAAAGCATAAGGTTACACTAAATCCCTTTAGAAAAGTCTAAAGATTGGCGCCTAGGGTTTTTCTTATACTTTTAATCAGCTAAAAACCATTAATAATATATTTAAATACACGTTAAGCTAGATTAGGCTTAACTTGTAAGCTAGTCCCACCCATTCTCGAGGTTGGTGCCATTTTGGTGGCGTCTAGGAGCCTAATAACAACTATTTTAATTAACTTGTCCATGATTGGGCCTTAGTATTAACTTATTAATACTTTAGCCTAATA
The DNA here is from genome assembly GCA_038381775.1 of Adansonia rubrostipa. Classification (NCBI taxonomy): domain Eukaryota; kingdom Viridiplantae; phylum Streptophyta; class Magnoliopsida; order Malvales; family Malvaceae; genus Adansonia; species Adansonia rubrostipa. The sequence continues at coordinate 6,782,105 of JBBYHM010000026.1, forward strand.
ACAAACCAAAGATAGCTACTGGATGTGCCTAGCCCATTAGCAAGCCTAACATGGAGTAGTTCACAACTAAACTCTATTAACTTGATAATTATTAGGGCTTTCAGCCTAACCACTTTAATTTATATGTTAGATAATTTAAGTCATGATTAAATTTTCTAATCCAAGTAAAACAATTTGAATTCATGTAAATAATATTAAATAATTAATTAAATAATAGTGAAATAATTATTTAATTTTCCAAATAAAATTATTTGGCTTTATTTAATAATATCCCTAAAATCTTATCTACAAATAGACATTAACTTAATAAGACATTCTTACCTTTATTGCCATATTAAGACATCTCCAACAAGATTTCATAAATTTAATTTATGCCTTAAATTATTCTTAATTGAACTTATTCAATTAAATCCATCTCATTATACCTTTTATTTAATTAAGATGTAATTAAATCCTAGTTTTAATCTAATAGATCATATTGTTGTGTGCAACCCATTAGGCTTCTATCTTACAACAACAAACATAATTACCTAATTAAGTGTATTTATATTTGTAGACCAAGATTGGCCTTTAGCAAGGCATCATGGCTGCCTGGTATAAAGGAAAAGTTGAGATGACCTCTTTAAGAAACTTTCAATAACCAGCCTCTCAGTGTACTTTGCTCTTTTTACCAAATATCCCAAAAAGACAATGAGCATAGTGCAGTTTCCACTCATGTATCAGTCCATACTAGTTCCTTCAGCTTTTGGTTAACCCTATGAATATAGAGAAATAATTTCTTCTAAATTCATCATGCGTTGGCCAACAATATTATCAAGTTAATCAAGGCCAAGAACAAATAAAATATGCCTTCGATATCACTTAGAATGGTGAATCATCTCTGGATCACTCATCCACCTTTATATGGTCAATGCCATATCCAACACCATCTTATTATAAGCATCCATCTATTTTAGGCCGTTTATGATGGAATCAAATCTTAACACTCCCTATACAAGATGACATGGTATTTCAAGTTTAAGGACTGATATACATGATTAGCATATGAGAACATGTTCCATATACACTTGAGTGGCCTATATCGTGGAGTTCTCATACAGGCCTTGTTTAGTGAACTTGTTTTCATAAAACAAGCACCCATATGCTATCCCCCATTTATTTATATACTTTAACTTCTATGAGATCAAAAAGTTGGATGCATCAAATGCATAGAGGCTAGCATATGTTAGTCTTATGTATTCTCAATGCCCTATCTTGATAATGCAATGACTAGGAATGTTTGTAGAAACATGACTTTGATGCAAAAGGATCTCATCGTTATAACTCATTACTAACTTTACAAGGCCATTATGTTTCATGGGCTTCATCTAATTAATGTTTGTATGAGTGTCAATCACTCCACTAACATGAAGGGAAACCTTAAATCACTAACTAAAAAGATTGGCTTACATTATTAATTATTATATGCCTTATCTAATCAGAATGGCTCTAGGGCATAGACTAACAAAATCCTCTCTAAATCGCTCATCCATCATCTATGATATGGATCTTGCCATACCCAATACCAGTATCCATCTTTTGTGGACCTATCAAAGTAGAACCCTCCTCATACAAGATGACTAAGTATTACAAGTTTGAGGAATACTTATACGACTAGCACATGAAAATATATTCCATAGATACTTGAGTGACTAATGCCAAATGGAGTTCCTATGTTATCCATGCTTAATGAACTTGTTCCCACAAAAAAAGCACCCATATGCTATCCAAGTAACATATATATTTCAAATTCTATGAGATCAAAGAGTTGCTTAAATCTAATGCATGGAGGCTTAGCATATACTAGCCTTTATCCATTGTCAATGCCCTGTTTTGATAATACGATGACTAGGAACATTTTTAGACACATGGTATTGATGTATAAGGATCTTATTGTGGTAATGGCTTACCATCTTTGAAGGCTATTGTGTTTCAAGGGCTTCATCCAAATTATGTTTGCATGATTGTCAATCATGCAACCAACATGAAGGAAAACCTGTCACTTTAATATAATAACATGTACACAATTAATTGACTCTGTATTCCATGTCTAATCCAATTGGCTTAAGGGCATACACCAACATCTCCCATATGCACTTGAAACATTCGTATTGCTCCACTAGGAGTATATATCTAATCCATAGGTGATAACCTTTATTATGAAGTCATGAAATAGTTTGGATCACAATCAGACTATGATCCCAATCGTATGGCTCAATTGTTCCAAATAACTATCAAAATCATCTTATAATGTGATGGCTAAAGATCCAAAACTAATCACCTTTGCAAGCCTTGACAAAATGATTTGTTTGATGGCTTCTGGATATAAATATGAAATCTTTTTGTTGAAACTCTTTCCAATATTACATTAAAGTGGTAACTGTGTAATCTTTTCATGGATATTAACGTTTTTAATAGTTCATGAATGCTTCCATTAAATCTTATATATATGAAACTTCTTGTCTAGAATTCAATTCTTAATGAAATTGAATTTTAATTGGGTTTTATTTAATTAGCAAATATAAAATATGAAAACCAAGTTGTAGAATTATTCTACCATAAATTTATTAAGGATATCTAAAGAGCATGGCATCCATATGCCAGCGATGATAGATATATGTTTAAAACATTTATCTAAATGAACTTCTTAATAATTGGTCCAAAATGCCAAAACAAAAACATTTAATGTTCAAAATAATAAATCATAAAAGTTTTTTAAACTTTCTTAAAAGGATTTGGCAAGCTTGATCTGTATCAATCAAGTTGCCAACTCCTTTGTCCAATTTCATTTTTCCTTCTCTTTGTCTTTTTCATTGGTCTGTACAATGTGTCAAACATATTTAGTACCAATAATCAAGTATTTTATGCCAAAAGAAAGTAAATGAATTTATGAACTTATACCTAAGGAGAAAACTCCCTTTAACTTTTTTACCCTTAACAAATTCAAGGTAGTTTTTGTAATTTCTCTTCCAATGACCGGGCTTACCATAAGATGGCAAGTTCCTTTGTCGTTCATTTCTTTAGTCTTGATAGTTGTGAGATGGCTTAGATCGAATCTTTACTAGCCCAACTTTCATTCCTTTATATATCTATATATCATCTTTTTTTACTTTTTAGGGGCCATATCGTTATTATTTTTCTTAGTTTTCCGTTTGAGGACAAGTCATTGAGATGAATCACTTACTAACTTAACATAAATTGTCATTGCAAAACAACCATTTGTTTGGGGGTCACTGCCAATTTGTTTGGGCAAAATAAGATTGTTCACCTACCAGAGGTCATATTTCAAGGGTTAACGAAACCCCTAAAAACAATCTCCATGGTCTGCACTAATACAAGAGATAGCATGATAGGGTTGGGAGTTAGTTACATTCATGAGTAAGGATCACCCCCTCTCATGACACCCGACAATCAGCACCTTATTAATCACATGTCAACTTAGATTTTGATATTTATTTGGTTTCAATTTTCAGCATTTAATTATAATTCTCATATTTCAAAAATAAAAATTTTATGAAATACATTTATTATTTGGCTTGAAACAATTGGGTTTCTAATATTTTTGAAAATCTAAATATCTCTTGTACCTTACCTAAGGATTAGAGAAACATAAAAAGTTTTATCACTATTTTTCATAACCCCACTGGAGAGCTAGAGAAAAATGAAAGGTTTTATAAATCAAAATATATGTTCTACCTCACTAGAGAGCCAGAAGATTACAAAAGGTTTTATTTTTCCAAAATTTGAAAAATCTCAATTTTCTCGTTGTTAAAAGGATATCTCGTTATTAAAACAATCTGTGAAATCCCTTATATGCTGGGAGGAATTTCAATTATTACTTTAATTCTAAGACGTTGCCTTAATTTTCAAAAATGCTAATTTTATGAAATATAATAAAATTTATCCTAAATACCCTAAAGTACATCTTCGACATAAAAGTATCACAGTAACTCTAAAGGGCTTGGTGACATCATAAACTATGAACTTATTCCTACTATGCACCTATGACATATAGGTATCTCGATGATCACATAGGATTTGATTTTAATATAAATTAGTAAAATGTCCCTAAGGTTTACCTTCGACACTGAGGTATCCTAGCAATCTTAAAGGACTTAAAATTATCATGAAAGGATGAACCTATTCCTATTGTGCGCCTTCGACATTTAAGTATCCCGGTGATCACATAGGACTTGGTTCTAATATAAATTACTAAAATATCCCTAAAGTTTGCCTTCGGCAAAAAAGTATCATATAACCCTAAAAGCATAAAATGATATGCACGATGATTTTACCTTAATGGGTAAGTTGGACATCAAAATGACCTACAATGCAAAAATTGCTAATAGGTCTCTAAATTTTTCAAAATTAAATTTCATACCCCACCAATGAACAAGAAGAATGCAAAAGGTTTTAATATTTTTTACACCCATTAGAGGATTGGAGGAATGCTAGAAATATTCCTAAAATGTTAAAAATATGCCATTTAACTCTAAAATGCAAGGTTTCCCTAAATGGTCCCTAAAATTTTATAACTTTACAAAATAGTCCCTAAATGAAATAAAACACAAAATCAAATATCAAACACATCAAATTGAGTATGGAAAACATACCAAATATCATCGAAAGTATTCAGCAAAACACCGTTGGCCTTAGAACAATTTGTTCACTTTTTTACAAATAAGTCCCTAAACTTTCAAAAAATACAAAAAAGTCCCTAAAAGGTTTAAAATGCATGCATCCAAACATGTTAAAAAAATGCGTGAAAAGCACTCTTAAAGGTGCATAAAGCGTTCGACCAAGCATGGATGACCTTTGGAAAAATTTTCACTTTCAGAATTTAGTCTTTGCATGATTCAAATATTACAAAACAACACCAAATATACCAAAATCAACATGAGACCAAAACTGACATAATCAATTTGGCCAAGCACCTATAGCCCTAAAATAATTTTTTTGAATTTTTATAAATGGCCCTTAAATTTCCTAGAATTGTAAAAAGTCCCAAAAAGGTTACAAGTGCATTAAATATATTTCAACATGTTAAAAATACATAAAACACATTCCTAAGGGTCTATGAAACTCTCGACCAAGCTTGGATGGCCTTGAAATAATTTTTTCTTGATTTTTACAATTTAGTCCTCAAAATTTTTATAATTATAAAATAGCCTAAAAATCAAAATATCACAAAATTGCCCCTATTATTTTTGGCCAAACATGGAAATACCTTACCAAGGCCCTCCAAATTTGGGGAAAATTATTTTTTTAACCCCTAAAAGTTTCAAATATTATAAAATATCTAAAATATCATAAAATCAAGCATGAAAAATTATTTAGGAACTCCAATTTTTCTTGCTTATGAAAAATAATTAAAAATAATTTTTTTCATCACATATTTTCATGAATATCGATATAAATGCATATCATAAATTTTACCAAGTTTAAAAATGCATAAAATCATGATAAATAATGAATATATCAACAAAAATTAACATGAAAAAAATCAAGAAAAATAAACTAAATATATACATGAAAATAATAACATTTTTCTACCAACAAACAAAAATAATCTTGGTGAAAATCAACATATTACTAATAATAAAATAACAAAATCAAGAAGGCCGTCATGCTTCGCCTTTCAACATAGATTAAAATCCATGAGCACAAGCACAATTTTGGCTCACTACAAGGAAAAAGAATAATTGAAAGTAGCAAAAACTAAAAATTTTCTAAGTAATTTTACATTAAAAGTGTAGAAAATATGTGAAAATTTTGATTTTCTTAAGCATTATTATTATTTTTTTGTTAGAAAGCAATTAAGACCCACTAGAAGCATCCTTCCCTTTATTTATAAGGGAAGTTGGCCAAGAGGTGGAGAAAGCCCCTTGGCTGAATGGGTTCTACCTATTTCCGTCAAATTCTTCCATTTTTATTTAGATTTTTTTTATAACATTTAATTAATAAATTTTGTCCTTATGTCTGACTCACTATGATCAGTCATACAGCCTAATATTAGGCTTTACGATGATTAGGATGATATTAATCTAATGGTTAGTTAAAATGTAACTAACTTGGTTAAATAAAAGTTAAATTCCAACCCAGTTAGTTCATATAACTAAACCACTAAATTTCACAATTAAAATAAATATAAGTAAAATTTAAGAATAAAAAGATGAAAAGGTCATAATTGCAAATTTTATAAAAATGAATTGGAAGGACTGAATTGTAAGAAACTAAAAGTTAGAAATAAACAAATTTATTTACAAATTTAAATAGGTAAAAAGCCCAAGTAAATATGCACATGAAAATTTTGGATCCAAAAAAAATTAATAAAAAAATTTAGAAAGGGAAAAATTATTGGGCCTTGTTAATAATCAAAATGGGCCTAATTAGGCCTTGTTAGAAATGAAATGGGCTTGTTGAAATAATTAAGAAATAGGCTTGTTGGGCTTGTAGAGAATGAAGTGGGCTTGTTGGAAAATAAAAAATGAGCTTTGAAATCATATTAGGCTTGTTGAGAAATAAATGGGCTTATTGGGCCAATTAACAAAATTTGCCTATTTTACTCCCATTATGGAAATTTGGCCCAAAATAATAAAAATAAATTTTTCTTATAAAAATTTCAAGGATTGAATTATACAAGAAATTTTTAAGAAGTCTTATGTGTAAGAGAATGACAATTAAAAATCCTAAATTCGTAAAATTTTATGAAAAAACCTTTATAAAGGAAAATTGTTATTTAAAAAAAATGCAAAACTCATAAAATAACTTAAAAAATAGATTTGATATGAATTTAAAGAAAATAATTGAACAATTTTAAAAATTATAAACCAAAAAAATCTGTCGAAAAATTTAAGAAATAAAAAACTTTGTATTTTGTAAATGAGAAAATTCCAAAAATAGATCCAACTTCAGAAAAATGAGTTGGCTTTAATAACTTGCTCAAAACATGAGTTGGTAAAAATAATCAAGATAAAAACTTGAATTTTGGAACAAGTTTTACAGAAAAATTTGCAAGTAAAAACTCGTAGTACAATTAAAAATTAAAAATTAATAGATAAATTTGACAACTTGACACTTCATGGCAAAAAATGCTAATTTGTATTTTTTTCTTGAATATTTTTGATTTTTAGGGTCAGCATTGGCATAAATATTACATAAGTATTGATAAAAATATACTATTATTGTCTTTCGACATTTCACAAAAAAATCTTAAAAATTCCTAAAAATATGAAATGTGATTGTGATATCATCTACAGAAATGAAATTTAAAACTTGATAAGAATAAAGTTAAAAACCAATACTACATAAATTTCGATAAAAATATACTCCAGTCAACTCCTAAAATTTCAAAGAAAAATCTTGAAAAGTCCTTAAAAATAGAAAAATCTAACCATAACATCCTATGAAAAGACAAATTTCAAATTTTTAAAATGATAAAGTTAAAAACTAATTTTTTACCTGATTATTCATTTTTATCTAAGAATTATTCCTTAAAACCCTTGAATTGCATTTTTTTGTCACGTGCACATGTGGCAATCTAAGTAGGACTAAAAAGTCTTAGAATTGTTCAGTCCACATGAAGAAAGTCTATGCCCATTGGACAGCCACTAAGTTTTTGGTCTTAGAGATTTTAGGTTTGTTGAAGAAAGGGCCTGAACAAAATTAGGTGTCTACTGCTACCCCTCTTTGACTATTGCTAAGGATCAAGAATAGGGCAAGGACTAGCTAGACATGATTCTGTTTAGGCCTTGATAAGCCCTTTAATGGAAAAAGGTTTCTTTTTACACATAAATATAGGCCAACTGTACCGGTTTTTCTACCTAACCAACTATATTGGGCTTTCCCGTTTTAATGCCAATTTCAACTAGGTCATGGCCATCAAATATTCTTAGGCTCTCTAATTTTGGTGCCAATTTCACCGAGATGGAACCATTAAGTACTTTTAGGCTTTTCATTTTAGTGCTAATTCTAATAGGGACTGAGCCATCAACTATTCTTGGACTTTTTAAAGCCTCTTCACCTATATTTCACCTGATTTAATGAAAAGGCCATCTTACTTTATTGGTTCCCAACTAAATGAAGCTGACAAACTTAAGTCCTACTTTATCTACCTTTCAACAAGATCGAATGAAGAGGACATATTACTCAAAAAGTCTGCCTACCCTTTATGGGATCGAAGGAAATAGACTAAAATCTTACTTCACCTACCTTTTACAAGATCAAATGTATAGGATAACCTATACCTACCCTCCATAAGATTGAATGAAGTAGACTTAAATCCTACTTCACTTACCTTTTATCGGATCAAATGAAAAAGAAATTTTTCTTAAAACTTTACCTACCCTTCAAGAGATCAAATGAAGTAGACTTAAATCCTATTTCACCGAGCTTTCATAGGATCGAATGAAGAGGATATCTTACTCAAAACTTTGCCTACCTTCCATGAGATTGAACGAAGTTCATATCTTACATAAAACTCTATCTACCTTTCATGGGATCTAATGAAGTAGATTTAAATACTATTTTACCTACCTTTCATAGAATTGAATAAAGAGGATAACTCACTTAAAACTTTGCCTACCTTTTATGAGATTGAATAAAGAGGATATATTACTTAAAATTTTGCTTATTGTTTATGGGATCAAATAAAATAGACTTAGATTCTACTTCACCTACCTTTCATAGTATCAAATGATGAGGACATCTTACTTAAAAACCCTGTCTACCCTTCACGAGATCGAATAAAGTAGACTTAAATCCTACTTCACCTAGCTTTCACAAGATCAAATGAAGAGGGCATCTAACTAAAAAACTCCACTTACCCTTCATAGGATTGAAAAAAGTTAACTTAAATCCTATTTCATCTACCTTTCACAGATCGAATAAAGAGGCCATATTACTGACAAACTTGAATCCTACTTCACCTTTCTTACACAAGATTACATGAAGAGGACATAAATTCAAAATATCATGAAGGTCAATCTTGGTAAGGTCTCATCAATTGGAACCTCATTGTTGCCAATTTATTTTTGATTGCTTGCTATTGAAAGTTTAAATTTTTGAAGGGGGATTTATGTTTGCCCCATGAAATCCTTCTTCTAATCTTAACTTCAGGAATCTAAAATTTATTTGATTTTTCCTAAAATGTCACCAAATAATGAATTAATATTTATCAATTCAAGGATACAACTTTATGTAGTTGAATAAGAGTCAATATTTCTTTGCTTAAGGCTTATCCAAATTATCCAATTAAATCACGAGAAGTACAATACTTCGTCTAAATTATAGGTTTTACAAAATGAGATCAACTTTTATTCTAACCTGGGAGAAGATCTACTTAATCAAAAATGTGGGAATAACAGAATGATTTCAACCATGAATTTTCCAATATTAAGGATAATAGATATACTATCTTCATCTATTAAGAATTTCTTATGATTGATTATCACCATTAGGACATCTTTGAATAAGGTGAGGGAATGAATCTAAAGGCATAAATAGGGTGGTACATACTAAAATTTAACTTGAAAGAACTGGTACAACAAGGTCAAGGTCTATCAGAACCAAGTTTAGATGGATTTTTTTATTGAAATTTCTTGAAAGTGCAAACGATCAAGTTATAACATCCTTTCAATATTCAAATACAATAGTCTAACAAGTGTTATACTAATGCTACTAAGCACTAAGTCTCAAGGGGTTAATTTTAAAAGGCTTTTGGAAAGTATCAATTTCTAAGGTATGGCATAAAATTTCTAGAAGGTTATCTTAAACCAAACCAATATTTGGGCATTTGACTTAACCTTTCATTGATATCATGAAATTTTTAGAGGTTTGGGATTATTTTTGGATTAGCATGAGAGTTATTTTTTTTTGGTGGCAACCTTTGCCAGTTTAAAACAATTCCAAAGCTTTTAAGTTTGTTCTAGACTATTTTTTTTAGATTTTCACTCTAAAACTTTATTTTTTTAATTGGTTGCCCTATCATATTCTTAAAAATAAAAAATCATCCAAAAAATGAATTTAAAAGAAGCTTCTTAGGAATAGCTTGACAGTTATGTTTGATTAAAATGTACTTTTTTAAGTATGTAACATAGCCCATGGTTTTGGGCTTGGAAAAAAAGATAAATAGGCCCAAATCAAATGTTTAAGCATAATTAAATCAAAGATTATTTTTTTCCAAAAGGATTCACATCTGGTATGTCTTCAATTTTGAAGGAACATAAACTTTGAACTTTCTTTATTCTTCACTTTGAAAGAACTTGATACTTGAACTTTCTTTATTTTGTTTGTTTTGTTTTGAAGAAACTTGAAATTTAAACTTTCTTCATTCTTCACTTTAAAGGAAAATTCAAAATTTGAACTTTCTTCATTATTCATTTTGAAGGAACTTAAGAATTGAATATCTTCATTCTTTGAAATTTACATTATGACAATTGACTTATTTTTCTCATAACTTTAGAATGGCATTTTCACTTCTGATCTTAAAGTTTTTCTTCACTTGTTCCCTAGTATGGAGGGTGATCCTTGATTGAGGTTAAAAGAAACAATGAATCATTAGGTGCAAAGGGGATTGCAAAGGGAATAATTTTTTATATTTGTGAAAAAATAGAGAAAAATAGCCGTTTATTGTTTTAAACAAAGCCATTTGAACTAGAATGCATTTTCTTAGGAAAAGAGATTGTTTTCTTTCTGAAATCATTTTAAGTACCTCAATAACATGATATTGCTCTTAATTTTTAAAGGCTCTTAAGGTATGCCCCTCATTATCAACTCCATAGCCATCAATAAGTCATGGTCATGGTTGAGCCTTTGAGAAAAAAAATTGAATTAGCATAGGACAACATGAATTTCACATCTTATGTATCAGGTATTAGATTAAAAAGGTTTTATCTTAGAAAGAAAAGTGTTTTTGTCTCATTTTTACTCTTATTCTTCCTAACTTAATGATTTGGAAGACTATCATGAAAGTTATGTCATCTAAATGAGGTAGATATAGGAATTACTATCATTATCTTAACATATATCAAATTATCGATACCTAAATCTTTTAGGAGCATAACCTATTTGTTTGACCTTTAAGGAATTTAAAAAATGAACATTTGGGTGTGAAAGATCTATGGTTGTGAATGGTCTATGGTTGAATGTCTAGGACAATCATATGAATGGAAGTGAAGGACCTTCCTAAGAGAGTTCAACCTAATGGTGATCATCTACCAAAAAAAATTTTCAAAATGTTCTCATTATCCTAGATACTAAAAATTATTATTAACAAAATTGATGGTCTATTATTTATAAATAATGGAACGGAAGGACCTCTCTAAGAGAATTTGACTTGATAGTGATCATCTACCAAGGAAAATTTTTTAAAATGTTCTCATTATCCCAGATATCAACATGCATACTATTTAAAACCAAAATTTGTTTCAAAATTTACTATTTCTAAAAAGAAACATACAAAATTTTAAAGTTAAGATAGAAACTGCCCCTAATTAGTATACTACCATACTACTATAAGGTTGATGACCTTTAGACTAATTATCCTTGATAGGCAGCCACCAACTCATCAAATTTTATTGGATTGGCATCCCTGAGGGCCTATACTTTGCTTTTCCTTCTAACTAATCTTTTAAAGGGATTAGCCCTTTTTCCTCTAATCAAGGATGTTTTTTATTTGCAAAAAGAACATAAGTTCAATAACCATTACTAGTAGATTTAGGATATGACATTAGAGTCTTTGAAAATTATTTTGGTTAATATCAGCATAAGCTTTAGATACGTTACCAAAAATTTTAAAAACTTTTTAAAATGTATTAGATTTCACCATCGAAGATTGTTTTGAAACCAAACTCATTTAAATGCTTCAGATTTCATTACTGAAGACTTGTTTTGAAAACTCATTTGATTGATCAATGGTTGATACAATTGCAATTATTTTAATGATACAATAAATGAAGACATTGTTCAAAGAATACATTGGTACCAATGCTTGTGAAATGATGCAAATACAAGCATTAATAAAGAGATAGATTTCTTTGAAATGATGTAAAAGCCTATTTCATCTATGGTTTAGATATGCTAGATGCACATGAATCAATGCAAATGCTTGTATCTAATAGTGCAAATACACATGACACGATGCAAATATGGATATAAATATAGAGGAAAATGCATATAAAGATGCAAATGCATATTATAAATGATGCATATGGTTTGAACGATACAAAAATTAGCACTTTGTTTAGTTATCTTCTAAGTTTCACACAATCATTCTTATCAATTTAAATATTAGAACATTCTTTGATGCTTTCATACTCTAAAAAAGATGTTATCATGATGATTTGTGAAATCTCAAGGTTAAAATTTTATTTTTTTCTTCTCTTTCCATGAGTTAAGTCTTATTTCAATTTAGTGCCTTCCACTTTGAGAAACCCTTGTTTCTTTTTATGACATAATTTCAAGTTTCTTAAAACTAATTTTTAAAAAATATTGTTTAAAACCTCAAAGTTAAAAACATGTGATGTTCAAATCTTTCAAGTACTAATAATCTTTTGTAAAAAAATCCTAAATCATAATTTGAGTTTTCTTCAAGATAAGTTAAAGAGCTTAAAAAACTTTGGTTGACCTAAAAATTTCAAGGTGGATAAGCTACATGCCTCATTTTCCTAGGCACAAATGGATCAGGTCATATAAATTATTGTAGACACCTCAATTCGTATGGGCTGTCTGTCCTCGAAAGTCCTAAATTCTAAAAACAAAAGTGTAATGGCTACTCTGATGGAGGTAAACTTCCACCAAAGGGGTTTCACATTTTTGTAATTTTAATGAATCATATGTAAATAACTGCATATGCATATGATTGAAAATTTCATTTTTTGGGTATAAATGACAAATCCGCAAAGGAAAAATTTTTGTTTTTGAACAAGTTCTTAACAAATTTAGGAAATTACCTTTGCGGATGATCTCACACTCAATTTTGCTATTTTTAAGAATTTTCTGAGATTTTTTTGAAAAAACTTGAGAAATTGGTGGTCAAATATTTTTTACTGACACCGGTATGGTTTTATGCCAATTCTCATCCCAAAAAATAATAAATATTCAAGAAAAAAATATGTTTTGGCATTTTATGGCATGAAGTGTCAAATTGTAAATTTTATAAATTAATTTTAAATTTTATGGTCCTACGAGTATCATGCTCGTAAATTTTACTTTTGGTTTTTGTTGATTTATTTTTAGAAATTTTACAAGTTTATTTTCTTCACTTTGGAAGTTAATGTTTTGAATAATATGTGGTTTTGAATTTGTTTTACTTCAGTATCAATAAAATTTCATAATTTTTCTCAATATTGAAATACGAATTATTCTTTACTCATAAATTTTTTTGTGGAATCCTCTCGAGTTTTAAACATCAAAATTCATCTAATATTGTCATTTAACTCCCATTAAATCAGTTTTGAAAAATTCAATTTATTTTATGACTTTTAGAATTTTTTCTGTTACCGAAATACAGAGTTTCTACTTTGTCAATTTCTTCAATAGGATTTTTCGAATTTCATAATTTTTAAAATTATTTAAATATTATTTTTTAATCCATATTAATTCAGTTTGTAAAAAATTAATCAATTTTATGAGTTTTGAGTTTTTTTTTATACTTGTCAATTTTTTTCCCGATAAAGGTTTTTCTCGTAAAATTTTATGAGTTTTTTTAAATATTTTTTTTGTACATAAAAATTTATTTTTAGTATTAAATTGAATTAAATTGATCATTTGAAATTTTATTTTAAAAACATAATTTTTAATTTTTACAATTTAATCTTTTAATTAATTTTTACAGTATAATTTTACATATTATATATGAATATCAATCAAAATATCTCTAGAAATCAATAATGTCATGCATCACATCACTCTAAAATGACAAAGGTATGGGCTTATGATACACACTTATTAGTTCTAACCCAACAAGCAAGCTTAACATCAAAAGAAATAAAAAATAATAATAAAAAAAAGAAAATCCATGAAAAATATTGTTTCTCTCTTTTTATTGCTTATTAACAATAAGGAAAAGAGGGAAATACTAGCCATCATTATTGCTCCAACTATTTTGCCAAAAATTGAAGTTTTATGGGTATAACTTTTTACTTTATCACTTGCATTTTATATTTTTTTAGCATCTTCATCAGTTTAGTGAGCTCTCCATGTTTCCATCAACCTTTTAGGATTCTCATGCATTATTGTCGCCTTTGGTTGTGGTAGTTTAGGATTTGGATGCCTTAATGCCCCTTTGATGTGCAAAATGCCTCATTTCATCCTTATTATTTTGATAGCTCTTGCTCGTGCATTTTATGCCATATCCATGCATCTTGTTATCCTTAATCCATGTATGAATTATTAGTCTAACACATTTCAAGCACATTTAAACATTAGCTTGCATGAATCATTGTCATTTTCAGCATCCATAACATTTCCTTACCAAATTTCATAACACTTTCTTTGTCAGACCTTTGGTAAAGTTAGCATCCCTATTCATGTTATGTGCCATCCCCTTGTATGTTTGTTGTCTTCTCCTTGTGAAAATGCATTTTTGATAGCTACCAAAAACTAATTTTCAAAACCTCTCCAAGCCAAGCATGTTAACCTCAACCAATGAGGATTAGCACGAACTTAGCATTTTCCTTAAAGTTAGCAAAATATCTTAGGGAAAATTAAGTTTTGCAGATCTAGAATCCAGGTTAAACGAACTCAAATCTTTTGATTTTGCAATGAAAATGGCCTTACACTTGTTCCTAAAATGTTCGTGCCTTGTTTTTGAGTCGAAACCTTGAGTGGTATGATCAACGGGTTGTTTCATTGTCCTAAAATACTCTGGGGTTATGCAAATGAGTTTGCGATGCTCATGCCACTCTTTCACTTCAGTCATGGATGTTCGAATGTCGATGACTCGAGCTTGGACCCGTAAACATAAAGAAAATAAGACATATCTTTTGCTTTACTTTGTCCCCTACTGGTAGCATCACTGTTTCAAACTAAAAAATCACTTCAAAATCTTAAATGATTTTTCATGAATTTTTTAATATTTTTTTCTCAAAGTGTGTCGAATTATCTTTAAAACGATGTCTTATTCACCCCTAGATCATTCTAGATGAGAGAGTTATGATTTTTCAAATCTAAATTGTTCAAACATTTGGAATCCAAACATGTATTTTGGTTGGGCCATTCAGACCCACTAAATGATTTTCCCAAATTTTTCAAGCATTTTTCCTAAAAGATTCATGAAATTCACTTTTCAGAAAGGTATTGCTTGCAATTTTTTTATACCAAATGAGTCTGGCATGATTTTTCAAATTTTGACACACCTTATCCCTCATGTACACTGCTAGCAGCAAAATTAATCTAAACTTGAAAATTTATTCCCTGGAAAGTGACTTTTTGGGATATTGGGAATATTTTTAGGTTGATCCTCATCGAGTTACCTTTCTAACAATATCTTGTCCACCCTCTAAAGCCTTCAAACCAATTTAGAATAAATTTAGGAAGTAGGATAGCGTGATGCTATCCTCTATTTTCGGGTATGGCCAAAATTGAGTTGTTTTCCTGAATTTTATCTCGAGACATTCGAATGTCTCCGTATCACCCCGATCAGACTCAAGAACACATTTTGACCTCCCATAGGCTCGTATCAAGGTGCAAACATATTTTACATCTTTACCATCTTTATTCATAATAATTTTTTTTTGCCAAAAGTTGTCAAAATGCTCACACATTTCCTAAATCACAAAGTTTTATCAACTTTGATTTCTCCAACCTCGACCTTCCGAGGGGATACTCCAACCTTGCTCTTCAAATTTGTTAAAATCTAAAAAAATCTTCCTGTATCAAATTATTTGTCATCCACAAGGATACTCCAACCCTGACTTTCTGAGGGGATACTCCAACCCTGTTTTTCAAAATTGTCAACCCAAAAGAAAAAAATCTTCCTT
Source organism: Adansonia rubrostipa (assembly GCA_038381775.1). Taxonomy (NCBI): domain Eukaryota; kingdom Viridiplantae; phylum Streptophyta; class Magnoliopsida; order Malvales; family Malvaceae; genus Adansonia; species Adansonia rubrostipa. The sequence continues at coordinate 6,798,124 of JBBYHM010000026.1, forward strand.
CGTCAAAATTATTTGTTATCCATGGGGATACTCCGACCCCATCTTTTCGAGGGGATAATCCAACCCTATCTTTCAACTACAATTAAATTTTTCTCCTTCTTGGACTTCCATGAATATGTCAAACAAACCTCATTTAATCAAGAAACCAAGATGCATCTAAAAAATTATCGATTCGGTTATTCCCAGATAATTGATGCTAATTGCGAGATAAATTTTGATAGTCCATCCCTTTTCTTTATCATTGCATTGAATGATCCATTTCATGTTACTTCATTTCTTGCCTTATTAACATGATTTCTTTGTGATGATTATTTGCATTCATGTTTTCCAATTATTTCAAATGAAACTAAAGGTAACATTCCGCGTGGGTGTCTCTCCAGTGCCTAAAGTGGAATATTCAATTTTTCAAAGTAAAATCCAGAGGTCATTTTATTGAAAATCTCTATATTCTCTATCTCTCTGGGGCATTTATGAGATTAAATCTTTCCATCAAAACCTAGATTTGTATTTCTATAAGATTCATGCATTAAAAAGGGTTATATTGAAATAATAATGAGTTAAGATCGAACGAATCGAAACTAAGATAAGACATAGCTAGTAAGGTACCAATTTCGGGCGTCGCGAAGAAGTTCGTACCTCATGTGCATAACAAACTCTCGAACCCTACATAGACCAAGGGATCAATGTTTTGAGTTTCGTAACTCAAAACATAGCTTTCAATAGTCATCCGGTCATGCCTAGCCTAAAATGATCGATGGCGATTCCAAGCATTTGCCATTTTGTAATGGTCATCGGAGACCAATATGATGAGCCATTTGTCTTATGGTCCCTTTCACTATATCACAAGTAGAGAATTCATACTTTCTTGTTCTCATCATGTCGCAAAGGAAAAGTCTCAGTCAAGAAGACATTTCTAACTCAAAAAAATATTTTAATTCATATGCACCCATAGGTCCACGAGGATCCACTTCGAGGTACATTGCGACATTAGTTGCTTGCAATAAATGATCAACAAACATCTAACCCATAAGGCACTTTCGATAACCTTCATCGACCATATTAATTAATTTTCCTTTTTGTTGAGCAGTTTCTGTATAAAACTTAATTTCACCTTCGTCCTTCATTTTTTGAATTAAAGCTAATAAATCTGAACAGTTTTGTAAACTATTCCCTTGAATAGCATGAAACTTGCAAAAGTTTATGGCATAGTTCATTGGACATTTTGTATATCTACGTTCTGACTAAAGATTTTAATTTTAGTTAGAATTGCCCAAACTTTTTCCATTGAGGTTTTAACCTTTCGGACATCTTTTTTCGCCTAATGATCTTCTTCAAGAATGAAGGCATTAATCGCTAGCTCAGGATGGTTAGGTCAAGGGTTTGCTGCTACATAAGGTCCTAGACAGTATCAAATTTAGAGGGTCTTATTTTAGAAAGATTGTAGACCTTATTTTTAAAAGTAGTACAGTTTTTAATTGGATGGCCTACTAATACATGATATTCATGGTTGGTATTCGGGTTATACCAGCTAGCTAAGTTACCTTCATACGATTTTGCAAAGATTGGAGCCACTAAGTAAGCCTCTAAAAGCTTATCAAATATTTTTTATAAAAGTAAAGAGGCTGTGTTAAAAGAAACACCCTTTCTTTACTTTTATGAAATATTTGTTTGTTTATGTTTGGTTTTAAGGATAATTCAGGGCAGTGGTTTATGGTGTTGATTGGGTAGAAGGTCAAGTTGTGTTAAAAAAAAGGGTGTTCTAGGATTGCTAACTTTGGTTTTGGTAAAAATGACAAGATTCTTGGTGGAGTGGTTGGCTGATATAGTTGGTGGATAAAGTTTCTTCTTTCTTTTTAACGAGTCCAATTTTTTTTATACTGAAAGATACACCTGTCACAATTTTTTCTACTCTATGGCAGTTTCAATCATTTCTTCGGAGATGACAAGATCAGAGAAATTCTTGTTTGCGTTCCCTACCAACTTATCATAGTAAGAAGGATGTAAAGTGCTTACAAACAACATGGTCATTTCTTTCTCAATTAAAGAAGGCTATACTTGAGAAACCATGTCTTTCCACCTATGGGCGTAATCTTTTAGGCTTATTCTTTAAAAGACTTCATGGACTTCTTATCCATATTTTGAAGGGTTAATCTATTAGGAACTTATTTAGCCATATGCTTGTATTGTAGAAAAAATGCGTTGGCTAAATCCAACAAGCATTCAATTTGATTATGAGTTAAACCATTATAGCAATTTAATGTTGATCCAATCAAACGTTCTTTTAGAAATAGTGGAAAGAAGCTTGTCATCATGCAAATAACCTACCATTTTTTGGATAAACATCTTAATATCAGCTTACGTAGGAGTGGTGCCTTTATATTTCTTAAACTCGAGCATTTTGAACATTGGTTGTAGGACCAAATCAAGAACTAAACTAAGATTTTCAACATCCACGCTGGTATAAAGCTCATATTTCTCTATGGCTTTGAGTCTATTTTCTAAAAGCTCATATTTCTCTATGGCTTTGAGTCTATTTTCTAGCAGTTGTAATTTTTCTTTTTTAGTTTCTGCTTCAATTTTGCCTTCTAGGTTTTTCTTTATTTTTGATAGAAGGAGTTATTGACTTTTATCATGCATGTGTTATTCTAGTATCTACTCTTTGAAAGAAAAATCAGGGTTGTGTATTTGGCACATTAGAAGTTTGAGTCTCTTAAGTATTGGCTGGCTTTGTCTCCAGCTATACTTCCGTAGATATCTGGCAAGAATAGCAATGATGCCTTCAGGCTGGCATACTGACACTCTTGCCATGAGTAACTTCATTAATCTTGTCATCTGAGTTTGCATTTCCTCCTGGCTCTTGATCATAGTCTTCTAGGATTGACATTGACTTTCTTCGAGCCTTTCTAGTCTTACCAAGTGATCCTTAAACACTTTCTTTGATCTAGATCTAGTATAGTAGCAATGAGTGAATTGCTATTTGTGGATCTCTCACAATTTACAATGTTTAAAACCTTAAAAGGAGGATTCCAAATTTTGTAAAATTATAAATTTATTAATGAATGTATGAATGTGTATATATATGTGTAATGCATATATATATATATGAATGTATGACATGAATGTATAAATGCACCTATAAGCATGCTTGCTTTAGTAGAAAATTTCAAACTCATAAATTTCCATAAACTTTATAGAAGATTACACATTGTTGATCATGTTTGGATTATATCCAAGGAAAGTTCTAATTTGGTCATATTGTTGTTGTGCTTGTTCCAAAAACTTAAGTACAATGGGACAATTTCACCAACTGGATTAATTTAACCTTTTAGAACATGGACTTTTTCCACCATATTTCTTGGTTGAATGAATACTGATTGAATATGCTTCATGATGTGATTAATGTAAAGCTGTCGACTCAAAGAATTAACTTCCTATCCTTTACATTCATTCTCAACCTGGCATAGCCTATTATCCCAATGCACATACATTTTCTGATAGGTTTGAGCCTAGACATCAATGTCATGTTCTCGTTGAAGCAGTATTTGTCTCATTCCTTCAATAGTCATGGCAAGAATTTCTTTCTCCTAAAGTAATTTAGCCATTCTTTCTCATTCTTCACCAAGCACGATCCTAAGTTGGTTATTATTCTCTATAGATCTTCTCAGCTAAATATGAGTGTTAGTGTATGCCTTTCATTCTTATTCAAAAATGGCTGCTTTGGCTTCTCCCTCTAAAGCCCTAGCTTTTCATACCCCTAGCTCTTTACGAAGTTTATGTATTTCTTCAGACATCTTATTGGAAGATGCATTCTAACTCTCAAATAAACTGGCAAATTTCATTTTTTTGTTTTATTCCACCCAGTCCGGCTTCATTAAATTATATTATTCTTCCATTTTCTCGGCATTTTTTTCTTTAGCTTCCATCTTCATCCTTAAATAAATAACCTTTTCTTGAAGAGCTTGGTTTTCAGCAACCAATCTTTTTTTATCTCTTTTTGCTTTTTTTATCAACTTTACTTCATAAAGCATAGAGGGCTTTGGTTGTATTGATACCCGAGGATTAACTCCATCTATACCCTGGATGACCAAATTGCATCCTTAAATGCACCTCAAGCATCATATCCAGAAGTAGTCTGATCTGTGTAAACACATAACCCTAATTCATATTTTCTCTCCACTGTAAAGTCATTGACTGAAGTAAATTCTTATAACCTTTGCCATAATAGTCCTAATTTGAGCTAGCAAAACCGGAAGTCATGGAAATAAATTATTAAGATCCATACTGTCACTAAACCAAAATTGGTTTAGGCACAAATAAAAGGCCTTCCATGTTATATCTTCAGGGGCCAAATTCTTTAATGTTTCCACCCATTGATTTTTTTCTCCCCGACTTAGACCAACCTAAGTTGAAAAATTATTGGAGAAGAATGGAATGCAAAAGATAGGGCTTAACTTTATTAGCACACTCACCCTAAAAATGACTTTAGGCCCAAATGTACTGTAATAATGCACTCCAAAAAAATCTGACTCATCTTGATTTTTGACACACATTGAGTGCTCGGATGATTTTTACTAGAATGGTAGGAGTGGAATGCATGTTCCTCTTTAACTAATCAGAAAGATCCACCATGGGTACTACAACATGCTTGAATATACTTGGAAAGAACACTAATCCATATATAGCCAAGGCAAATGCATCTAGGGCTTTTTTTATATTTGAAGTGTTTCTTGATGTATTCCTTTAGAAACTGCCATGAGATAACGCTTGTATTACCTTTATGCTCGATATGGTGAGGCACTGACTGGGATGGTAAATCGAGAATCTATCCCAATTTCTTCTGAGACTTGCCAGATTATGCTTCTTACAATAAATAGGTCTTGACTTCAAAGGCCCTAACCCTAGCAAAAATGCAATCTCTTTTATTGTTGGAGTCATATTATGCTGATTATATGAGAAACACCTATATAAAGGATCCCAAAACTCAATTAAAGCATGGACCAATCGTTCATCCATTGGTATTATAAGTAAAAAGGCAATATGTCCATATTTTTTGATGAATTAAGCCTGCTTCACATTACCCTAACTATCTTATATATCGACCAATTCTTACAAATTATTCTGCTAGAGATCCAAATGCATGATTTTCAAAAGCTCTAGCAAATCCCTTGATATACAATCCTTCCATTCCTTCTGATTTGATTCTAACTCGATATGGACCTCCTCAAAGGTCTTGGAAATAACCAATATATATGCTCATTCACCATAAAGTCTAATGGAAATTACACTAAGCTGAAATTCAAATATGATGTAAGCATCCCTATATGCAAAAGAAAAATTTATAGAATGGAAGAGAACAAATAAGTTAGTATCCATGGAAAATAATAAATCCAAATAACGAAAAAATGTAACATGAAAAGATAATAAAACAAAAATATTGTCTACATAGACCCAATAATCACATAAAAAAGAAAAAAGAGAAAGGCATATTTATTCCTTCATATGTTCATAATTTTCGGTAATCTCTAAAATAGGGCATGGTTTTAACTAGGAGGTCACTAAGGTTCATTATATGAGATTTAGGTTCTCAAATTGCTCCTTGAGCTTGGAATGGACTAATGAGGTACCCTCTCTTTACCCATCACAAGTTTTTGTCAAAAAGGGTTTAATCTGAGTGGGAGTATCTTCCATGACCATAACTAGGCTAACACCTGGGGCAGGCATAGGAATTTACACTTGAAAGGCTTTTCACTAGCCTAAACAGAGGCTAACACCTCAGAAGGCAGTGTTATTTCACTTCTCTTAAAAAATTAGGTACTTGTGTCCTTTTTAGAGATCCAAAAGAGGTATTGCTGCATACGTGCTTAGTGGGTGTGAAAGGATAAACAAACCTTTCTTGGAAAATATCATTAGAATGAAACCCTTATCCTAAATCCTAAAGAAAGCATGAAAACTAATTAAGGCAAAAATAAATGTATATTTTTTTGAAATATCAGGAATTATAATTAAATATTTATTGAAGCCAAATTAACCAAAATTCATTTAACACATAATCAATTTTAGGTTTGACTTTCTAACCAATCCCTAGTGGAGTCGCCAAGTTGTCATAACATGGCCCGAATATAAATCTTGACCATCCTAACTTAAAATGGCAAATGTACCCATTGTATCTATATATATCTATATATCATTATTTTCTCTTATTTTAGGGGCCATGTCATTATTTTTTTATTATTCTTTATTTTGTTATATCTAGGGACTGAGTTATCGAAGATAATTGCTCACTCGACTTAACTTTAAATAGTTATTACGACACAAACATTTATTTTGGAGTCACCACCAATCTCATTTTGGCTAGGTGAGAATTGGTCACCTATCAGAGTTCATATTTTAAGGATTATGAAACCCATAAAAACAAACTTTGAGGTTTGTGCTCATCCTAGAGATAGCGTGAAAGGGTTTAGGAGTATGTTAGAATCAAGACTAAGGATTGACCCTATCGTGATACTCGAAAATTGATACCTTATTAATTATATGTTAACTTAAATTTTGATTTTTATTTGAGTTCAATATTTAATATTTAATTATAATTCCCATCATATTTTATTAAACTTATTTATTATTCTGAGGAAGTCAGGTTTTATTATTTTCAAAAATCAAATTATTTTTCATACCTTTTTAGAGGACTAAGAGGACACGAAAGTTTTTATGATCCTCTTTCGTACCCCGCTGAAGAAGTTATGGAATACGAAAGGTTT
>JBBYHM010000026.1:6813251-6826681 GCA_038381775.1 Adansonia rubrostipa
ATAAAATTAAGGAAAAAAGATTATCCCCCATATATAATTCAAAATTCTTATTTATACATATTCTTTTGTCTATAAATCGTAGATGAAGTTTTTAAATTTTATAAATGAAAATAAAATTTAATAAATATATTTTATTATATTAATTTTTTTAATATTTTTTATTATGTCTTATGAAAATATGTCATTCTACGAAACCTGTGAATAATGTTGGTATATAAACTTCATAGAATAATAATATCAAAAAAATTTTATATGTAAAAATGCATGTGTAATGAATTAGAAAAAAAATTAAAAAAAAAAAAGAAGGAATAGTATGTGCTCGTGAACAAGTACAGTAATAAGAATGGAGACATTTTCAACCAAAGTATAACTAACCTCCCAACAAATCAAATTCATGTTGGCGTTCTGAGATGCACGTGATGTGAGAAGAATCATGTTATTCCGTGATTGACTACTCCTCTCTCCAAGTCTTGACATGCATGTTCATACTCTAGGTGCATCGTTCATGTCAGTTTGGTGGGGAAGCCCTATTTATTGGTATTTTTTGACGGTATATATATGTTATGTTTCAACAAGACAGTTGTTGATTGCCCTGTGCTAAGGCCTAATTTAATCAATGTATTGATGGTAAGCACATGTTCCTTCCGATCCAAATCCCAACTCGTAAAAATTGTCAACTTCAATCCTACAACCAAAATTTTAAATGTTTCTCATTTTTTCATATTGGTGATGCTTGGATTGGATCCATAGTTTATCTAGAATTAGCAATTTTTTTTATATAAAAGAAGCCATAGTTTGGAAATTAAAAAAAAAAAATTCTAAATGTTGACATACAAATCTTAAATCTATTAAATGTCATCTTTTAAAAGTAAATCAGTTGAATTAAACTTCAAAATTTAAAATTAGCATATTTCACTCGTAGTAAACCTACTCATGAGTTAGAGCGAATAATAGCTTAAAAAAAATTTAAAACTTAAGCTCAGACTCAAATTTGATCCGACTTGACTTGGTGGCCTGAATTATTATTTAAAATATATTAAAATATTAAAAATTTTATTTTTATTAATATTTAAATATTTTATAATTAAATTTAAATAAAAATATATTATTATATTTTATGAATACTAATCCGAATAGATCATAAAGTATTACGTCGAGGCTCAGCCCCGCAATAGTTCTAACTGATAGTTGTAGTAAACTTAATATTTTTTTTCTCATCTGGTGACCAAACTTTTATTCATTCGATCAAAAAGATTCATAAACATTGATCGTAAATATATATATATATATATATATCACAATTAAGATATATTGCATGTAAACTACTGCTTTTATAGACTTAAATATGTGTAACTTAGAATTAGAAAAAGAATGTATGCAAATTCAAAGAAAACAATTAAGAACATAAATAAGTTGGACATAGTTTGCCAATATCATGTTAGGTACATCTGAATCCTTAGCTTATTGACTCATATTACAATGTTCTTTAAGTCAAAATAAACAAATAATGCAGCTCCCTTAAAAGCATGGGCAATGCTTTGCTTTTTCTCTCGACATCATTTCCTAAATTGCGTCTCTAAATTAGTCAATTTGTTCAATTAATGGCACAACTTTAGTTTCTTTTTCCTATTAGTTTTGTTTTATTAAATTATAATATATATTACATTTTGCAATGCTTTTGGCTCCTCCATTAGCATAAATGATTCTGCAAAATTAAAATATTGGAAAGGTTTCTTATCTTATTTGTTTGACTACCTACCTCTCCATTTTCAATTAGATTTAGATACTGATGCTAATTAAGAAAAGGAAAAGAAAAATAGAGGTTATATATTTAAACAATTATCTAGATTGTTAAAGAAAAGGAAAACATACATGCTATATTTAAATGAATATGGTGAATTTCATTTTCTTCCTTGTTTTCTTCCCCCTTTCCGCAGTCTGCACAAACTCACCTTTTCCATGAAACGACAGGCCAATGAAGAGCACTAACATTTTTGTTTTGATAAAAACAAGGCGAAAGGGAAAAAAAATTGCAGATAATGTCAAACTTGCTAATATCAATATTAATAATATTACATATATTAACTAAATTAAATTCAAATTCAAAGGGTAGTGGCTATGCTGCATCCAATGCGTTGTAACATATCTTTCCAGGGAAGTTCGAAATTGGAACTTGGAAATGTTAGAAAAAGAGTCAAAAGGCAACAACTTTTTACATTTTAATTATGGTTCAGTGCACCCCAAAGCTGCCTGAAAAAAAGAACAGATGGAGACATAAAATCTGATCTGCTTTACCCACTCTTGCGTTTTTAGTTCCTTTTGTGATCCACATGAATAGTGCGTCGTTACCTGCCTGATTGTGATTTTATGATAGTAACCCGGTCAACTAGTGAAATATATGACTTCAACCAAAATATCTAGCTAAGTTTTGTGTACCTGAATTTTTTATTTTTTTTAAATATTTATGTTTAATTTTTATGTTTGATAAATATTCGAATATAATTAAAAAATATAATCTTTTAAAAATATAAAAAAATTTAAAAAAATTACATATATTTATATTAAACATGAACATATATATATATTTAATATTAACCTAAAACCGAATAAAATCGGATCAATGCATAATTTCATACACAATGCTAGTGGAGTTTCGCATGCAAAAAGGCCTTCATTTTCAAACCCTCTCTCTGACTTTTAGGCCCTTTTCACCGAAATTCACACGTACCTGCCCACTAAATGTATGGTTTCGCGCAAATCCAGAGAGAAAATATGATTAAACTGTAGGTGATTGGCTCAACATTTTTCAGTAGGTTATAGAATTAAATAAGCATCAATGTCACCATTTTCTGTTGGTTCTTGTAGCTTTTAAGCTCTACACTAATGGTAAATTTACCAGTTCATGTTCACCCTCAAACTTGAATTGACATTATGGAGATGGTACCACTACAAAGTACAAACCCCAGAGCTTCAGCTTTCAAGGCGTTAGGTTGCAAAGCAGAATCAAATAAATACAAGTAAATTTCGCCCCATCCCACTGATTTTTAATTAAGATGTTCTGAGCTAGGTATGGTTAATTCTTATACAAGTCTTTTGAGTATTTAAACCGCCACTAAACCTTAAGTTATTATGAAGATATGGGTCTTCCAAAAGAATGACAGTGTCCAAGTCTAACAGGTTAATTATTTAGCTATAAAGCAAAGTTTAAATTATTGGTCATATTTAAGCAACCATTCCCTATCATAATTATGGCAAAAAAAGGGGGAAAAGTCAGCCTACATTAAGCCCTCTTGCCAATGCCATAATCTTAACGCCAATGTACAATATGTAGCACACTTTTGACCAGTTTTCAACACAATTCCTAAATGATTACACTAACAAAAAATGTTCAGTGCTTGGACATAGTTTCCTCATGTAATAAAGAAATTCACATTAAAAGATGAGGGTGATGAAATTAATAAATGCCAACCATATACTAGATCAAAATTACGGGTGGTATACATTTTGGTGTTTTTCTTTTGAAGATATCGTTTATTGGTTTTTTTCTCTTCCATCATGAATTAGATTTAATAATTAGTGTATTTATACTATATTTGTATTACTTTTTATTATAGTTGTGTTTATATATTTATAAATTTTAATATGTAAATAATATTTTGTTAAGAAAATTTTGATATATTCATATATTAATTTTATGTTACATTTAATTATATAATCGTATATAAAATTATTAGATCTATTCGTAATGACAAGCACGTGCACCTATCATCCAAACCAAGAAGAGGAGAAAAATTGCCAAGAGGAACCCAATAAGAGACAAGGTGGGTAAGTTCCTAAAGTTATATTCCACAATTTCGCTTGCTGTCTTTCTCAATTTCAACTACCATCCAAATTTTCAATTAGAGCAGACAGAGAGAGATATGTTCACAATCACTATACACCCACAACATTTACTAACTCTTCACTTTTCTTATCTACTTGTTATATATACCCCCCTTGCACGGTTGGACCACTCACATGCAACCATCTTATAACACTGCAAACCTCCAAGCACCAGCGGCTATGGATTGGTACTCTTGGCTGTCAAAAACTGCCCTTGACCCCTCACTTATCTATGAGTATGGCCTTGCCTTTTCTCGGAATGAGCTCCAAAAGGAGGACTTAGCATACTTCAACCATGAGTTTCTTCAGAGCATGGGCATTTCAGTTGCCAAGCATAGGCTTGAGATTCTCAAGCTTGCTAGGAAGGAAGTTGGAGAAGCCCCTAATAGCTTGTCCAAGCTTATTTTGGCAATCAACAAAACCAGAAAGCGCTTCAACAAGTATGTTAACAAGTTGGTTCACCATGAGAATAACGCAATTAAGCCACTGCCAGAGCCGATTCGTTATAGAGATCAGTGGAGAGGAGGATTGACTAGGAAGTGCAAGAGTGAGAAGGAGCTGATGAAGATAGAGCAGCCAGTGCCAAGAACCAGGCAGATAGCCAAATCTGGTCCCCTGGATTTTAGAGGACAAGAGAAATCTTTGCTGGTCCCTCCTAGGAGCTTGAAATTGTCTGGGCCTCTAGACAGGAAAATGCAGGAGAAGTTGGTGTTCAATTATAGGAGCCCCATAACATCCGGTCCTATTGATATTGCAACGGCACAGGAGAGGTTGATGCTCACAAATAGAAGCCCAAGGTTATCAGCGCCACCTAATTATGTAAGACCTCCAAGCCCAAAGATTCATGGCGACTACAACAGGGAAAAAGCAGGTTGGGACTATGGTGATCATGCATTATGGGCAGAACTGTTTCAGGACATGAAACCCACTTGATTTGACCACATCTCTTTCTTAGTTCTTCCTGGAAAGGTAAGATATTCTCAGATGTTTCCTTCCAACCAATGGGGCAAACCTTATATGCCTTAGCAGGTGAATCTGATGTCAGGTTAGGCAGCCCCAATATGCTAATATACTCAATTAATGTAGGATGGTTTTTCTATCATCAACACGCATGCCATAGTTTGCATTCTTTTTGAGGTCATGTAATTCAAGAATCATATATGCTTTAAGATTTATGGTTATGTTTGGACTTTGGATGTTCTTGAGTTGTAAAACCGTTCATATCGGTAACCTTCATGCCCTTCTAATGAAGAAGAAAAATATATCTATAGATTGTGTGCTGCCAGCTTTCACAGAACTTCTTATTTTTTATTTTTTGCCTTATTTAATGTAGGCAACTTTATTTTCCAATTGGGTTTGCAATTTTGGGAACCATTTCCTGGGCTGACTTAGTTCCATCATCTGATATGCTTAGCTATGGTCTGAAAATGAAGATTGATCAAAGGAAACAGATTATGCTGTGTCTAAACTGTCAGAATAAATTGTTTCCTTGACTTCAATATTGTAAAGATGCTTTCACACTGGTATGCTGCTTGTAATTAATTTTTGAGGTGTAGAGACATTAACTAGCTGCTTCAAAAGTAGCAAACAAGATTTATTAGCTGCTTGATTTTAAAACAATACAACTATTTTTCATCTTCCATTGCAATGTGATCGACATGGCTGACTCGAAATCTTTAAAACCTGCCAGCCAGAGTCTACAAGGTTGCAAATGAATACCAACCTCTCTTATTAAATTTAACTAAATATTGTAACCCTACAGCATTTACATTCTTTAAATTCTTGTCTACAACTACAAAGGAATTATATAACTTTCTGCCCGTTCCATTTAAACAGGGTGCCACACACTACTGCAAAAATAATACAAGAAAAAAGGCAATAGCAAGATTAAAGGCTAGACCTTGCTTGTTTTGCAAGGATTCAGAGTTTTGCTATTCTTGTCAAAAGCCGAAAAGCCTATTGAAAAGTTAGGGAACAGTTGGAATTAGAGTTTTATAGCATTTGTTTTTCGTACTAGGAGATGGGAGACTAAAGGAACTGCCATGACTATACTGAACAATTACTTTAACAAACCTGTATAACAATCCAAGTTGAAGGAGCTATTTCCTCGGTACCATTTTATTTTAAGAAATCAGGAAAAAGGAGCATCTAATAAGCAACTGATCAAATCCTAACTCAATTGATGAAGATATATTAGCCATTTCCTTACTGTTTTCAGGCAAAATGAATATATATTTTGTGGCATTTTGTGTTTTGGAACCTAATGATTGAATGCATATATTTCAAGTACACAAACAATTAGAAAAAGAAAAGGCATAGGTGCATTGCATTTAAAAGTATTTAATAATTCCAGCTTGCATTAGCAGCTCCTACAGTCACGGTAGAGACTACTAGCAAAGTCATTTACTAACAATAAAATGCTTTAATATCAAGTTATCAATCATTCATCAATGCAATTCTAGCAGGATTTTAAAAGCATGGATAAGTACGAGCAAATAGAAAGGCATCCAAACATGAACTGCATTGATTAGAGTTTGTGAACCACAAACTTACTGGACTTGAAATACTTAGTCTACGAAGCCCCGTAGCTTAACTTAATTGATTTGTGTAATTACTTTTAAAAGATGACATTTAACAGATATAAAATTTAAATTTTGATATTTGCAATTCATTTTTTATCCCTAAATTGCGTCGTTTAAAAAAAAGAAAAAGAAATACCTTTTAGATGTGCCCAAGCGTTGGCTTCCAAAATGATCTTAATCTTCCACACTTCGTAAATCATTTGGTAAAAAGGGCCATACCCTCGTAGGTAAAATGATGCTTGCTACTAAGCCCACCCCACAGAGCCCAGCAAGATACAGGAAAGTGAGCCGAAAGCAGTTTTGGACCAATGCATGAAACGCTTGGAGCTGACCAGATCAAGTCCATGCTATTTTTACAACTTCAGTGTCATATATATATATAGATATAGATATAGATATAGATATAGATATAGATATGTTGTCCTGAGAAGAGATAATAAGAAAAAATGTCAAAGAAGAAATTAAAAAAGACAATATTTTTATTTTTATTCAAGTTAAGTATTTATTTTTCAAACAATTTTAATTTAGAAAAGATAATATTTTGTATGTTTATTGCAGAAATAAGCCATCATTTTGGGATTCAAAATAAGGGATTCGGGAAAACAAAAGCGTTATGGGACAGAGTTTTTCAGAACCTTTCCTCAAACCAAAGCAGCCGAGAAGAGCAGATAGATAAGGGAGAATGAAATTGGCATTATTAAATATTGTGCATGTGTTAGGTCTTTGTGGCATTATATGTATGTATTTATATAGCCCTGAGAAGAGGAATACTCCAAGAGGATTTCCATAGTGACTTGAAATTGTAAAATATAACCAAAAGCTCAGAGAGTGTGGGGATCACGATGGAGAATTGAACACCATTGCATATATCCCTGTAATGCAGTTGCAGCATATAAAGTACCATCAGTGGCTGATTCAAAACGAAAGTACGTAACAGCCATGATAATTTGAGTGCACGGCATCTAAAAGGATCAGAGGATCTGTGTTTGACCTGCAGACAACAGAAAATTCTTATCATGTGGTGACCTATGTAAGAAAATAAGAAAATGCAGACTGAAATGGCCACTTTGGCACCTATATACTCTAACCAACAGTCATAAACTAACGGTTGCGAATAGAATTATGTCCCTCCCCCCCCTCAAAAAAAAAAAAAGAATTCAAGAAAAACTTAATTTTGGCATCAGCAAGAGTAGTACAAATTCTTCAATTGTAGCCTGCTTCAAGATGCGATTCAATCATATCAAGAAGAATTTTCAAAAGAAAACACTTAGAAAAAGGAGAAACTGTTTTGATATGCCAACTATGTTCAATTTAGAAGTTAAGCGACAAATATAGCGCTTACTTTCAATGTAGTGGCTATTTACAGCAGATGGTTGGAAAACATTCCGGAATAAAGTGACCTAGTTATTCCTCTTTCTTGAAGTTAAATTGCAGCAGTACCTAATTTACTTTGTAGAGAGGTCATTGCCTAGAAGCCAAGTAGCTGGTCTAAAATTAGTCAAAAGCTCCAAACTATATGAAAAATGGTACATTAATTAAATGATTATTGATCATATATTTTTCTCCTTCCCTGCCTTGGCATTACCTTCTCACACTTATGCTGCTGATTCAAATGACTTCAGCAGTGGTTCTATTTGTTTTCGTTCCCTTTTCTCCTTGAAAAGTTTTCTCTGGAGAAGCAACTGGGTGGTTAAAGCATCCCTGTTTTGTTGATCCTCGTGGGAAAAAATAAGGGCCCAAATAAAGTTTTTCAAAAATCATTGATGGGCTTTCTCCTCTTTCCACATTATCTTCAACAAAACAACACTCTTTCCCTTTATGCCTTCAATTGTTTATTCCCCCACTGAAAAGTAGAGGCCAACTTCAGTTCACTATTATTGGGCTTCAATGGGATCTCAATTGTGAGGAACCAGATTTTTTTCTAATACAAACCCATGAAACCAATTATATGCATCTACACACCTTTAAGAATCTTAAAGGTATTGTGTTTGTAGTGTGCAAGCTAAAGATTTCTTAAACAACACATTACACATGAAAGCATATGTTAAAGAGTTTTAAGACAGCTAAATTGGACAGACCACCTTAATTAAGCTTTCTTAAAGACAAAGAGAACTACCCCTTAGAAGCATTGAACATTCGTTTTGGGCCAAGCTTGTTTGAATAACTTTTCCAAAATACGCCTTTTCCTTTCATTCTTCTATGCTAATTTGATCAAGGAAAACTATTTACAAAGCTGTTCAATATTTTACAGTATATAAAACCAGCTTCCCTCCTCTAGGCATATGTATTGATCTCCCAAATCAATCGGAATCCACCTTCTTCAATGCTTCTTATTGATGATCTTACCTTAAGAAATCTTGGCGTTGCCAAGGCTGGTCGTTTAACTTAAACTGAGGTACGGAGATGGCTTGCCTAAAACTATGGTTTCATGGGGGAATTGGGTACTCTGTTCTGGCATGCAACCTAAACTAAATTTTGGAGATTAAAAAAGAAGGTTAGTTAAATATATTGGAGCTTGTTGGACAAGTTTGAAGTTAAGCTTTGATGTTCTAATCTAATTGATCATTTCCGGTCAACATTGTCAAGTTAAAACTTATTATTTAAACATAATCAAAAACAAAGAAACAAGAGGGTATGTCTTCTTGCCAAAAGAAAGGTGTGGCTCAAAGCAAAATAATCCCATAGATACATTTTGTTGAATCAAAGCCCCTTTTGATAGGTAATGTTAATGTTGTAACGTACGGAACTTAACTGTCCTAGAATGATTTATGTTGACTATTAAGCACTGCTTTTACTGTCTAATCTACTAAGTTTTTACCAAAAAGATTGCCGAATCATGAAAAGTCGAATGCCCCCGAATTACCTAAGGTTCCAAATTGTGTCTGCTCTGGCTGCGATGGGAGAGACCCTCCCCAATCTGAAGTTCAAATGGAACTAAACAGTAGTTACTTACTCATTGCATCATTATCCTCACAACCAAACATAATTTTTCAAGCCGTTAGGTATATATAAAGATATTATCGTGTGATACTTTATATCGTAATATATTAATTATTATTTTGTCATGTTTAGATCTTATAATTTAGCATTTCAATGTTTATTTTTTTTCAAAATGTTAAGTACAAAATATATATTGTTGGTTTGTAATAAAGGCAAATTCGAATCCAACTTTTTCAAAGATAAGATTATGCATCAATTAATCAAATACTTTGATACATGATATATTATTTATTTGTTTTCCTTCCATAAATTATCATAAAAAACAGATGTTTATGGATGGACCCAAAAGAAGTAGAACCTTTTCTAAACATAAACTTAACAAGAGTAAATAAAGCCATTAATGCAATGGTAGCCATGGAAAACATAAGTTTGCTCACACTCAAAATTCTTGGATACCAATCTGCATACGCAATCACCTTTGGCCGCCCTATCGCATTTGAGATTAGGAGGATAACAAAGACCAAAAACTCAAATAAAAATCAAACGAAATACACAATCAGACAAAGAGCTCCAACATGGCAACAGGCAAGCAACCAAAGCTTTTTCTTCGAGTAGTACCACACCGGATAACTTTATTCCTTTGCATTACCAGCCGGACAATCACTCTAAAGACGCAAGATCCAAACCGACTTAAATTCAATATCTAAAATCTCGTACGACATCAATTTTCTTGCAGCAGGCTACATCAAAATCCAATTTTGAGATGATCAGAAGAATGCAAAAATATTTTCTTTGCAAAATCTCATCAAAGAAACTCTGCCAAATCATCAAGAAAACTTCTTTTATTTATTTATTGCAGGTTTCAAGCTCATCTGAACTGATCAAATTCACTTTATTTAATAATTCACACATAGGATAAGAAGATTAATTAAAACATTAAAAAGAAAGAATACAGAAGATAGATGGTGGATAGATACGTTAAAAGCCCAGTTTCTCCGCAAGGAGACAAACAATATTACAATATAGTTGAATGCCTTAATTCCACTTGCCAACTCATAGTCTACGCATTATTTTCTTTGTCAGAACTATGAAACAAGAACTGTCATAGAAAACTTGAAAAAGAAAAAGCTTTCAAAACTCAGCTCCATCCTTATCCTATCAATCAAAAACAAAACAAAACAAAAATAAACTACAGGTATCATAAAACATCCAACGTGGTTGGTTCATGCACATGGGGCTTGTCAATTGTCATGAGACCCTCAAGAAATAGAATGAAACTAGTTGAATTCAAAATATTTCACCTGACATTGGAGAGCGGAGCCCACCTAAAAGTATGAAAACTAGTAAACTACAGTTGCAAAATATAGCATAGATCAGCGTCAGCTTATCTGATCGGATCAGATCAATCCGATATTATACACTGTTTAAACAAAAGTTGTAAAAACAAACACCAATCACTGAGTCAGATATCTAGGACAATTCTGATGATGATGATGATTAGATTCCTCACTCACATGGAAAGGAAACATTTGGTGATATGGTGCTTACATCACAGGGAAATTTCACCGCTCTTTTTGGCTTGGGGTTGGAATATGACAGGCCATGTGACAAAAGATAATGTCACTGAAATCCCAGGGAAAATTTACCTTTCAAAAGCATATATGATTAGGAACATGGCCCCTAATGCTGGCTACTGCTACTCCTTCACAGCTATAAAAACCAATTTGTCGAAATCTTGCTTTGACGTGGAATGTGGGTTCCCCCCCTCCCCCCCTTTCCCTTCTCATGATTTGAAAGCTTCCAGTTTTCTGGACGCATTAAGGAATGGGGTGCCACCAAGATGATGAGAAAAAGCAGGGCGCTTTCCTAGTTTCACTTTTTAAAAATAATTGTTTAATATATTTTTAATAAAATTAAAAAATTTTATAAATAATATTAATAATATAACATATATTTTTAAATTATATTTTAAAAAATAAAAAATAAAAAATAAAAATAAAATATGTATATTTTTTTAATTTTATTTATAAATTTTTTTAACTTTACTAATAGTATATAAAATAATTTTTCTTTCTTTTTGTTTCAAACGGTTAATCTTATTTGATTTTCCCTTTTCTCTTTTTCTTATTGTTGCTACTAATTTTATACATATCTTCAAATCCACAATAACAAAGCATGAAATACACACTTTTAGCGTTAAAATTGTGATTGCAGTAATCATGAAAGAAAGAAAATAGTTTGTAGTTTATACAAACACTGTCTAAAGATACAAAAAAAGTTAAAAAAATCTTAAAATATACATAATTATGCAAGAAGAGAGAAATTTGTGGTTCAATTTGCAAGACATTAAGTTTAGGTAACGGGTTAGCTCTTAATAAAACAAAATTATGGAAATAAAAATATAAGTATCTACACCTGTAAAGTATCTGAAAAAAAGAATTGATAGCTTATATATATATATATATATATAGAAAAAAAATGAAAGTGTGATTATTTCTTTACAGAAAAAACAACAATAGAAAATATTGGAGGTTGAATTATAAAGTGAGTCGTTACGAGAATTTTTATTTGTATAAGTTTTAATCTCCGAAATTACCATTTTCATTTGTTGATAAGGAAAGTCTATTAATTAAATCATTATTTCAAGTTAAATAGAACAAATTATGAACAAAAATATATTGAATAATTTGTGTATGCATCTTCTGTTTCATTTTTTTTGTTAGTCTTAGGAACATAGATATAATAAACATAAATATGATATATGTATTAAACATGTAGTGTTGTATTTATATTGTATTATTAAATATGTTATATTTATATCATATTTTTATATTGTATTTAAAATCATCAAAATTTAAAAAAAAAATAATAATTTCATCATTGAAATATAAAAAATTCTTATACATGTCCTTAATAATGGACTTCATCATTTGTTTAAGACTTTAAGGTGTGATAAACTCCATAGGATATCATCTTGGCCATTAAAAAAATCTCCACTTGGAACAAAAGAAAAAGTGGCAAATGGAATCCAATTTAGGTTTAGACCCCTCTATCAAGTGGTGGAGTTGAGAGAGCAATGACAACGACAAAACCCAAAAATGGCGCCACCAACACATCTTTCGCTTTCAAAAACCTTATCTCTTCAAAGTAATTCATTTCTAAGTTGATGGGAATGGGACCTCTTTGCCAACGTTTAGGTAATGAAAGATATACCGAATTTCAGAACATTTTCATTTTTTTTTTGGTTTTCCTTGAATCATAAGAAAGTTAGTTTTGTGAAATTAAATAAGTTTTTAAATTTTATAAATAAAATTAAAAAAATTGATATATTTTTATTTAATAAATAATTTTTTATTAATTTTCATAAATATATCATAATATATACTTTTCGATGTTTTAATTCATTTGTAAAGTTTCAAAATTTTTTGTCAGATGTAAAAAATAATTGGCAGATAAGTGTGATAAGATTTTTGCAGTTGAATTTAATTTATTATCCATTCTTGTACCTTTGGTGGGGGTAAATGAAAATGTCACGAAGAGTAGTTTTATTATCATCATCATCGTCATCATGTTATGGTGGCTAGGATTAGATATGATTTAGTACTTAGGGAACCCTTTGTGGGCTTGAGAAAATGCAATTTATGTTACTTATGATTTACTAAAATAAAATAATTATATTATTTTATGAGAATAGAATAAAATATTTATATTTAATAATTTAGTTCGATAAAATAAAAGGATATGAAATTTGAATTTTTATATTCGAATATTTTAAAATAATTTTTGATTTCACATAAAATTAAAATAATTATTCAATAAAAAATTAAAATAATTATTCAATGATTTTTTAAAATAAATATGTCAATTAAACTACTACATTACTGTATGACTAATAAAATTTTATCACAACAAAATTAAACATATTGTTAATTCTTATTTAATAAGGGAATCATGATTCGATCACCAATTCACAAATTTTAAATTGGGGGTGCAATAATCTTTTAGTTGTCACTTTGTTTTATTTTT
>JBBYHM010000026.1:6848991-6890624 GCA_038381775.1 Adansonia rubrostipa
AGCCTAACATATTTCAAGCATATTTATACATTAGCTTGCATCTTGTCATGAATCATTATCATTTTCAGCATCCATAATGTTTTCTTGTCAAAATGCATAACACTTTCTTAGTCTAGATCATTGGTAAAGTTAGCATCCCCATTCATGTTATGTGCCATCCCTTTGTATGTTCATTGTCTTCTCTTTGTTTAAATGCATATTTGATGGCTATCAAAAATTGATTTTCAAAACCTCTCTAAGCCAAGCATGTTAACCTTAACCAATAAGGATTAGCATGAACTTAACATTTTCCTTAAAGTTAGCAAAATATCTTGGGGAAGATTAAGTTTTCCAGATCTTAAATCTTTGTTAAACGAGCTCAAATCTTTTGATTTTGCAACGAAAATGGCCTTACACTTGTTCTCGAAATGGTCGTGCCTTGTTTTTGAGTCAAAACCTTGAATGGTATGAGTAGTAGGCTGTTTCATCATCCTAAAATACTCTATGGCTGTGCAAATGAGTTTATGATGCTTATGTCACTCTTTACCTTTAGTCATGGACATTCAAATATTAATGACTCGAGTTTGGACCTGGAAATATAGAGAAAATAAGAAATATCCTCTACTTTGCTTTGTACCTTGTTGGCAATAGCACTATTACAAATTGAAAAATCATTTTAAGATCCCAAATGATTTTTCATGAATTTTATAATATTTTTCTCTGAAAGTGTGTCAAAATATCTTTGAAACGTGGTCTTGTTCATCCTAGGATCAGTTCGGATGAAAGAGTTATGATTTTTCAAACCTAGACTATCCAGAATCCCTAGAGTGAACAAAATGCATTCTGGTTAGGCCCTTTAGGCCCATTAAATGATTTTTCCAAATCCATCCAGCATTTTTCCTAAAAGTTCATGAAATTCCCTTTTTGGAAAGGTATTATCTGTAATTTTTTTATATCAAATGAGTCCGAAATGATTTTTTAAATTTTGACACACCTTGTTCCTCGTATGCTCTGCCAGTAACAAAATTAGTCCGAATTTAAAAATTTATTTCCCTGAAAAGTGATTGTTTGGGATACTAGGAATATTTTTAGATTGACCCTCATCAAGTTACCTTTCTGACAGTATCTTGTCCACCTTCTAAAGCCTTCAAACCAATTTAGAATATATTTGGAAAGTGGGATCGCAAGACGCTATCCTTTGTTCTTGGTCATGGTCAAAATAGGTTGTTCCCCAAATTTCATCTCAAGACATTTGAATGTCTCGGTATCACCTTAACTAGACTCGAGAACATGCTTTGATCTCCCACAAGCTCATATCAAGGCACAAACTTATTTTACATCTTTACTATCCTTATTCACAATAATTTCTTTTTGCCAAAAGTCATCAAAATGCTCACTCGATTTCTAAATCACAGAGTTTTGGCAACTTAATTTTTCCAACTCGATTTCTTTAAAGAATGTCAAACATGTTACTTTTGGGGATACTCTAACCTTAACTTTTTGAGGGGATACTCTAACCTCGTTTTCAAAATTGTCAACCTTTAAAAAAATCTTCCTTTGTCAAATTTATTCATCATCCATGGTGATACTCTGACTCTATCTTTCTGAGGGGATACTTTAGCCTTATCTTTAATTTTTCTCCTTCTCAGACCTCCATGAATATGTCAAACAAATCTCATTTAATCAAGAGACCCAAATGCATCTTAAAAATTATCGATTCGGTTATTCTCAGATAATCGATGCCAATTGTGAGATAAATTCCAATAGTCCATCCATTTTCTTTATCATTGCATTGAATGATCCATGTTTTGTCACTTCATTTATTGCCTTACTAACATGATTTCTTTGTGATGATTATTTGCATTCATGTTTTGCAATCATTTCATATAAAACAAAAGGTAATATTCCATGTGGGTATCTCTCCAGAGGTCATTTTTATTGAAAATCTCTATATTCCCTATCTCTCCGGGGCATATATGAGATTAAATCTTTTTCAGCAAAACTTGGATTTGTATTTCTATAACATTCATGCATTAAAAGAGGGTTATATCAAAATAATAATGAGTTAAGATCAAAAGAATCAAAATCGAGATAAGACATAGCTAGTAACGTACCGATTTTGGGCACCGCAAAGAGGTTCATACCTCATCATGCGTAACCAACTCTCGAACCCTAACAATAAATCTTTGTATTATGCAAGCCATGGAATCGATGTTTTGAGTTTCATAACTCGAAACATAGTTTTAATAGGGATCCAATCATGTGTAGCCCAAAATGATTGATGGTGACTCCAAGAGTTGGCCATTTCGTGATGGTCATCCGAGACTAATAAGATGAGCGATTCATCTTTTGGTCACCTTCACTATATCACAAGTCGAGAATTTGTACATTCTTGTTTTTATCACATCACCATAGAAAATTCTTGATCAAGAAGACATTTCCAAGTCAGAAAAATATTTTAAGTCGTATGCACCCATAGATCCGTAAGGATCCACCTTGGGCCATGTTGCGACAAGAGGTAAGAACTAGATCATCTTTTAGATATGCATGCTATTATGTAGCTTTTCTTTCATAAATTAAACCCAAGAATTTAGATGAGGCTCTAAAGGATGATAATTGGTTCATAGCCATGTAAGAGGAGTTAAACCAATTTGAAAGGAGCAAAGTTTGGAATTTAGTGGAGAGACCTAGTAATTATCCTATTATAGGTACTAAATGGGTCTTTAGGAATAAACTTGATGAGCATGGAACCATAGTTAGAAATAAGGCTAGATTAGTAGCTAGAGGATATAGTCAAGAAGAAGGAATTGATTTTAATAAAACTTATGCCCCTGTAGCTAGACTAGAGGCCATTAAAATACTTTTAGCCTTTGCATGTTTTAACAATTACAAGTTGCATCAAAGGATGTCAAAAGTGCCTTTTTAAATGGTTTTATTAATGAGGAAGTTTATGTTGAGCAACCTCCCGATTTTGAAAATCCCCATTATCCTAATCATGTCTTTAAACTTTCAAAAGCTTTGTATAGTCTAAAGCAAGCACTTAGGGCATGGTATGAAAGGCTTTCAAAATTTTTAATTCAAAAAGGTTTTAATAAAGGCAATGTTGACAAAACTCTTTTTATAAAGTCAAAAACAAGGACATTTTAGTGATTCAAGTTTGTGTTAATGATATTATCTTTAGTGCTACTAATGAATCTCTTTGTTAAGAATTTTCTCAGTTAATGCAAGGTGAATTCAAAATGAGCATGATGGGAGAATTAACATTCTTTTTGGGACTACAAGTTAAGCAAACAAAAGATGGCATCTTCATTAATGAAGCAAAGTATACTAAGGAATTACTCAAGAGGTTCAAAATAGGTGAAGCAAAGCCTCATTCCCCACCTATGAGTACTTCAACAAAGCTTAAAAAGGATGAAGGAGGTAAACATGTTGACTTTAAACTTTATAGGTCTATGATAGGTCCATTGCTGTATTTTACCATAAATAGACCTGACATAATATTTAGTGCATGCCTATGTGCTAGATATCAATCATCACTGAAGGAGTCACATCTAGTTACCGTGAAAAGAATTTTTAGATATCTTAGAGACACTCCCAATCTAGGCTTATGATATCCAAAAGAATCATCTCTTGCCTTACATGCTTATTCTGATGCAGATTTTGGTGGATGTTAAATTGATAGGAAAAGCACTTTCGGTACTTGTTAATTTCTTCGAAATATGCTTATATCATGCTTTTCTAAGAAACAAAATAGTGTTGCTTTATCCACAACCGAAGTAAAGTACATATCCGCAGGAAGTTGTTATGCCTAAATTTTATGGATAAAATAACAAATGGAGGATTTTGGCATTACCATGGATCATCTTCCAATTAAATGTGACAATACTAGTGCCATTTGTCTCACCAAAAATCCAATTCAACACTCTAGAACCAAGCACATAGAGATTAGGCATCACTTCATTAGAGATCATATGCAAAAAGGTGATATAGTGCTTGAATTAGTTGATACCTTGCATCAACTAGCTGATATTTTCACTAAACCACTTGACCAGGATAGATTTTGCACAATTAGAAAAGATATTGGCTTAATGAATACACCCTAAATTCATAAGTTGATAAAATTTTTATACTTTGCCTTAATGTTGTTTGCATCATGCTTAGTTTAAAAAGCTAGCTTTACATACCTACTTGTTTTATGATGTGCACTTGTATGACTTTTTGATTCTTAGATAATTTTGTTGTTTTTTGGTTAAATTTTGAATTGTTCATGCTAAATGATTTTGATGTGAAACTTTTGGTCCAAGTTGCATTTTCAAATACTTTTTGAAGAACAATAGGGTAAAAAATATGCTTAATTTCATATCATCTTAATAGAAATAACCTAATACTAGGCTATACATATTGATACCAGCACATCCTTTTTCCCTATATCAAGATCAGTTTCAAGGTACCGATAGAAAACCCAAAATTTTTCATTGTATCAATACCTGACTCTAAGTATTGATACCATATATCGATACTCTCCAGCTTGTTTCGATACAGATCAACTTGTTCTATGTCTTGAGATAGAGTTCCTTGTATCGATATAAAATCTAGATTTGTTCTTTGTATCAATACTGCCTCTTCTATATTGATACTTATTGTTGATTTAGGACTCCTCGGGTGCGAAAGCTCATTTTCATCGAACACTGTTCATTTTTTCCCTTAACTGCCTTTTCCTCACTTAACCTTTAATCATCAAAACTCTATCTAACTTCCACTTTTCTCATAATCCTTGAACAAAAAATTAGTTAATTTCATTGCAATTCACCAATTCCATTTGAAATTCAACTATTATCATCCAAAACCTCAAAATTTTAAAACTTCTCTTCATTCAACCCTTTACCATTTTTCTTTTAAATTCCATAAAATTTGTCCAAATTTTTTCATAATTTTCAAGTGCTTTTTCATTCTCAAGTCTTTCCCAACTCGGTTATTGAGATTAGTTACAGATTTAGGATTTACTCGATACACTATACCATATTCCCACCAAAACTTACCACCCACCATCTGCTTGACCATTTTCCTCAACCAGCCTTTCCTTAGCGACTTACCCAGGTTCCTTTACTTAACATGCTTGACCCACTACCTTTGGCAACTTTCACCATCATCGATGAACCTTATCGAAACCTAATCCAACCTCATCCAATACCCATCAAATCACATCAAACATTTCACCAACATCAATCCTCTCTTCCACTTGTTCGATCCTGCATCCAATTCTATCGTGTCACCACTTGCTCTACAAAAGTCCTCAACCACCTTAAAAAACTACCATGCCTCCAAAGATTAAACAAACCGCCGATCATCTAGGTCATGTTACCCATGCTTCTATCTTTACCGCTCGTCAACCACCTTCAACCCAAACAAAATCATTCTTTAATCTATGCTTCTGCAATGTATGGGCTCGTGAGTGGTTCACTACCATCTATACCCATATGGCTATCTGCAATGTCGAGTTATCGACTTTCCCTTTTTTCTATCCATTACTTATCCCTGCCTTTAGATTTTTGATACCTTTAGATGGACTAAATTTCTTTCTCTAAACATTCTAAGTCACGAGAATCTTGTCCGTGCATTCTTTAGCAATGCCTCACTTATCATTGATGATCATGATCATGTCATTGCTACTTGATCTTATTTTTTGGGACAAGATCTTGTAATCAACCCTGTTTTTCTTACCACTACCTTTAATTTATCGAGTGAAAGCATAATCAATAAAAGTTTGGCTTTCGTAGCTTTGTGCATCCTGAAAAAAAAGCCACCCTCCTTCTTCCAGTTGATCACTTACTCCATTTTATCATTTCCCATGTGCTCCATCCATACGGCACCAAACACACATTGACTAGCGATTCTAACTATTGGTGGCTCTATATGATTCAAATTGAGAATCGTCGAAACATAGCCTATTTCATCTTCATGGACCTTATTCTTTATGTTTGTGGTTGTTATAGCCTCTTTCATGACATGGCCTTGAGCTACTACTTCAACACTCAAGGTCTTGATCTTTCTTGTGACCTTGAGATTATGGTATGTACTCACCGTTATATTGGTCACAAATCTATGGGCCTCACCGAGTATGAAATTTAAGGCGTTGACTTCGTTCCTAAGGCTCATCGACAACCACCTCAACTACTTGAGCAACCGGATGTTCCCGTTCTTAATGATCATGATGATGATATGGAGCATGATGCGACTCTTACAACCCCGGCTCTTGCTACCTCATTATCCGAACCTATGGACCTTCAACATCTGTATGATTCCATCATGGGATGTCTTGACACATGGGAGTGGCATTTTGACTCTTAGGATCATTAATTCAATTCCATTGATGCTCAACTTTCTAGTCTTAAGCATAGTTATTGAGCATTGACTGATCAATTCCATAGTTTTTCTGCTGCCTTTCATCATACGCCATCGCCTACTACTCCACCACCCGTCGCAGATCCTCTGGCTGATGACCTTTAGTCATCTTAGGTTTATTTTAGGTTGACATTTAAGTTTTTTTTTTTGGATTCATTTGAACTTCCTTTCTTTACTTTGTTAACTGTGTTCATTTTTTTGACTTAATTTAACATTCTCTCCTCAATGCATCATCTTTGCTTACATTTGCTCCATTACTTTGAATTGCTCTTTCTTGTGTTTTGATATAACAAAAAGGGGAAGAAATGTCATAAATTTGCAACATGTTGCTAAATATGTCTTTCATGTCTTTCATGAAATTATTATGCACTTGATCATGATTATATTATCGTGTTGGAACCCAAATAACATGTTGATATTGAACATTATTTTACATGATGTAGCTTGATTTCTGAAAATCTTGGGCAATATTATAGATTTGAAATGTTGTAGCTTTCAAGGACCTCATTTGCTCAAATTAAAACTTTTGAAACCATTTCTTTATTGAGGGGGATTTTTTTCTTTAATCTAAAAAATGAGCAAATTTATTTTAAGTTTTGTTATATAAAAAAGAGGGCGATTGTTAACTTTGAATTCGGTTTTAATATAATAAACAACTTAAGCTAAATTAATTTATACTCAACTTGGTATTTGTGTTAAAACTGAAAAATATTTTGACAAGTACTAAGTTTTTGTTTTCTCAAAAAATATGTTACAAAATGTATATTTATACTTAGAATATTTTTTAGATATGTTTGAGTTAATATCTAAGTCAAGAAAAATCGTTTTGCAAAGGATTTTGAAGGTATGTATCAATACAATGAACAAATGTATCGATACTATGCCTAAAACTCTTATTTGCATGTATCATTACATTGCAGTGAGTATCGATACTCACCCCATATGTATCGATACAATGCTTAGCAGCAGCCAAGGTTTGGCTAAAACCCTCGAATGTATCGATAAGGTGTGTCTGTATCGATCCAACTTGGTTGGTATCGATACTCAATCCCCTGTATCAATACAACAAGCTGTAACGATCACTTTCTTATTCTTAAATTGATACTATTGATATTGTATCAATACTATAGCACAGGTCTAAATGAAAACAAGCATTTATGAAGGCTACAACGGCTTTCCAACCACCACATTAAATACCCAACGTCTATAAATCAATTTCAAGCTATAAATAGAGGTTCCCAACAGCTGAAGAAGTTAGATACAAAAAAATTAATCAAGCACTGAAAAATAAAAGCTCAAAAGTCTTCAAATTCTTCATTTTACTTGTATTAAATTCATATTTTTCCAAGTCTGTTTGTATCCCATTCATCGTATACTTAAAATCTTGCAAACATCCACCTGCTAGAGGTTCAATTTGTTTGCAAAATTCTTCATTCATATCACAAAAAGGGTCATGTGAAATTGAGTGAAAATATTTAAGAATTTAGGGTAGAATTCTCAAAAGGATTGAAAGATTCTATCTAAGCCTTAAAAGATAGTGGTGTAAGGTTATAACTTAGCCTTAAAGGTAAACAATTTGATTAATGAATTGTGGGAATCACCTTGGTAAGAAAGCACTAAGAAGATAGGACATAGGTGCCGAGTTCAAGGATCGAACCTTTATACATTGATTGTTTGTTTTACTTACCCTTAACATTTTTTTAATTTACCTCAAATTTATCAAATTTTTGTGCAACCAATTCACCTCCTCCTGGTTCAATCTTTTCTTTGAGCTACCAACAAGTTTCAAGCACGCTTGACCTAAAACAATATTTTTTAAATAAAATAATATATTTTTATTTAAATTTAATTATAAAATATGTAAATACTAATATAAAAATAACTTTTTAATATTATGATCAATGATTTATACTTAAATGGGTCGGCCAGGCCAAATTCGGCCTTGAGCTTAGAATTCAAAATTTTTTTGGAACTATAGAACGGAACTAAGATTTTATCAGGTTGGACCAGGCCAAATTCAAGCCTGGACTTAAAATTCAAAATTACATAAAAGTGATTACATTTAACATGAACAAAAATGATGTAAAATATACTCGAACTTGAACCCAAATAAACCCTAACTCGAATTGGCTCAAACCTGAGTTAGCTTGAATCTAAAAGAAACCAAACTCGAATATATTTGGGCCCAAACCCAAAAAATTCAAACCCAAAATGACCCAACCTAAACCCGCCCGAACCAGCCCAACTACCATCTCTAGGTGTAAAAAAATAGAGTGCCTATTTGTGGTAGTAGTGCTATTTTGGGATGAATTTTTTGTAGACTTGATATTAAAGCTGAAGGAAAGTGTGTTGGCGAAAGGATTGAATTTTTTGTAATAGATTTTAATAGTGTTGAGAAAAAAGACTAGATTGACTGGTTCAACTGGAAGTCAATTGGTTTGGCAATTCAAAAATATGTATATTATCAGATTTTTAGGGAATCAAATAATTAGGAACCAAAAATCAAAGAAACTGGTAGAATCAAATTTAAAATATCATATCCAAATTAAACCTAAATTTAAACTAAAGTTAAGCCCAAAAATAGCACCAAAAAAACTTATTTGGCCCAAAAAAATTTAACCCCTGCCCCCAAAAAATCCATTTTCTCCCATTATCTCCATACTCGATGTCCTACCTACACCATCAATCTAGAAAAGTTACTTATATATATTTTAATTTTTAGAATTTTTATATTGTTATATTTCTTAATTATTTTTATTTTTTAATTATGTAATATTATGATGTGGTTGAATTGATGGTTGAACCGATTAAACTAGAAACCAGTGATTCAATCGGTTTGGCCAGCGATTGAAGTAGTGGGGACTATAGTTGAGCAAGGGAATAACAATGAAGTAGTTTGTGATGAAGCAGATTGAAAATTAGAAAATGGAAAAGGTAATTCATTAAACAAAATATGCTAAAATATGTGGTATTTTCCAAAAGCAATATGGAGACATTTGTATATTTGGACTATAACCAAAAAAAAATAGATTCCAAAGATTTAGATTGTAGTTTCTTAGAATTATAAGGTTTGAGATAGTTAATAAGCACATAAAAGCTCTAAGAGTAGAATAATCTAGACTTTTGTTAAAAACTTTTCAAAGGGGCTTTTGTTTTGTGAAACTAATGATGGAAATATGTTAATTAGAAAGCATCTACAGTAAAAAGATCCCTCCAAAATGATATAGGTATTGCACTTAGAAAGAGCAGAATTAAACTTGAGCTAACAATTTGTTTGTGTTTCCATTTTGGTAATGTGTACGAGGACAAGATTACGTGTGAGGCCCAAGGAAAGAAGAAACTTGGAAACATTGTGATATTCACCCCTAAGATGTTTGTAGTTGTTTAATTTTCTTGTTGAAGGAAATTACATATGACTTAAGTAAAGAGAAAACTAAACACATTGGATTTATGACTGATGGGATAAACCTAGGCATATTTGCTGAAATCATCGACAAAGTTGACATAAAATCAATATCCATTATGAAAATAAATTGTGGAAAGTCCCTAAACATCAGATTAAATTAACTTCAAATAGTCTAAATAAATTGAGTTTGAAGAAACAAATTGTAATTCATGAGACCTTCTAAATTGGCTATGAGAACTAAAAGTAAGTTGTTTATTTCCTTGAGTTCATAATTTATGAGAAGAAGAAGGATGACCAAATTGTTGATGTCAAATATCAGGAGAGACTTATTCACCAACAGACACTTAAAGGGAAGCTTGAGGAGATAGACTTGTGGAAAATTAGGAAATTTATGGAGATGGACTTGTAGATTACTGCTGAAACAAAAAGTGACAAAAACCTTAATCAAGCACTTCCTTTGAGTAGGACTTGACCAAAAATCTATCCTTAACAAGACAATAAGAAGGCTGAAACTCAAAGAAAAAAATATTATCATGTGCAAATTTAGAGACACCAAAGTAGAATGTTCTGAGATATAAGGGACATGGAGAATGTTTTTCAAATCAAAGGAGTGAGACAAAGTGACAAGTTCTATATCACTAAAACTATGAAGATACAAACTTGGCTATTACGAATTTTAACTTGAGTTGATCCATGAAACTCATAATTAATTGATAAATAACTGAGATCAACATTGAGGTGATTATTTGCACTAGAGTAGAGGCACTAAACATTAACAGTAATTACCTAAGAGGAAGATATTATCATATCAACAATGAAAATTGATAATTGTGTGACAAAATTTTCGATAGACTTAGCATTGTGGCTTATTAGAAGCATTACCTAGTGAGGAAGCATCGATTGGTGAGGAAAACTGATCTGAGATGAATTTCAGAATTGAAGACTATGGTAAAAACTGTGACCACAACCCTTGCCTTTAGAAAAATGTGGAATAATGAGAACTTCAAATTACAATGGCCACGGTGCTTGCAAGTTATATGTCACCTGGATGCAATATCAGAATTTGACTACAAACATTCAGAAAATGATTTTGTTCAAGCCTGTTGTTATAATGATTTAAACTGTCAAATGTAGGATTTAATTTCAAAATAAATGAGTCATTGCTATTGTTTTTATTAGGTGTGATTACTCATCTAAGAAAACTTATTCTCTTAATTAAGTCCTAAAATTAAATAAGATATATTAAAATGATAATTTTTTGTCTGCGAAAAATAATCAACTTCGGGATATGGTTATTTGTAAGGAAGATTAACACCGAAATGTACTATAATCATGTATTATCCTTTAGTCTTAAAAAGTGATTAAATATCTAAAAATAATCTTTTAAGTGTATTTCATTAGAAAACATTTTATTTATTTGTTAGGTGAAACCTTTTATATTTTGAACTCGGTAACTTTGTCTAAATTCCCTAACATCTCTATGAAATTTAAAAAGAATCCTCCTCTATCTAGTAATCCACCATGTCTTTTGTAAATAACAAATATTGAGAACTCTCCAACACCCAGGCAAAGTACTGAGAGTCTTTTTTACTCAGCATGCTATCTCATTTTCCTAACTTTTATTTTATATGTCATGTAGTACGCAAGCAGTATGATCAAGTGGTAATGCACAGATTTTAAAATAAAACATGGAATTGCATGCATGGTAGAAAATAACTTTATTTATTATCATTGAAATTTTTAATGCCAGAAATCATCTAATTTTCCTAATGTCTCAAGGAAATTTAGGGAGGATTCTCAACAATTTAAATTTTCACAGAATAAAATTTTCGTATGATTTTATTAGGCAATCTTCCAATGACTAGGAAGGACCCGAGATGATTTAATTGAGGTGAAGAAAAAATTTTTTCTATCATTTTTTATCATTTCAAGGCTCATACATTTAAGCATAAAATTTTGGTACTAGGAGTTTCCTATTTCTTGGACTTCTAGGTGAAACTTCAAAATATTTCCCCTCACTTTGGGAATTTTCTTAATATTTATGTTAGTATTGAAGGTAAAACTTTATTTTCTATTATTTTATTTCTTTGTAAGATGTCTCTATATATACAGTGTAGTACATAGGTTATCACTAGTTTGAACGAAAAAATCTGATAGAATACAATCTAATATTTTTAGGACTAATTCTACAACTAATAAATATCTACACAGTTAATACATATATGCAATTAAACCATGAATTATCTAATGTATAATTAAAATGGACAACTAACTACTTTCCAACACTCCCTCTCAAGCTGGGGAATATGCATCTTCCATTCCTAGCTTGGAAATATAACTCTAAAAACTTGTAGCATTCAATAAATAGATCAGCAAGTTGATTCTCAGTAGACACATAAGGTATGAAAATTAGGCCACTTTCAATTTTCTCCTTTATGAAATGCCAATCTATCTCTATGTGTTTGGTCTTGTCTTGTTGTACAGGATTATGTGCAATGTTTATAGCTGATTTGTTGTCATAGTGTAATCTCATAAGCTCATTCCCTTTAATCTTTAGGTCATTAACCATAGCAGTTCACATATTCCTTGTGCCATTGTTCGAAACTCAGCTTTTGCACTTGATCTTACCACCAAATTTTTGTTTCCTACTCCTCCACGAAACCAGATTTCCTCCAATAAAAGTGCAAACACCCGATCTGGGTCTTCGTATATGGATGACCTTGTGTAGTCTGTATTTGTAAAAGCCTCTAATACTACTCGCTCATTCCTGCGAAACATAATTCTCTTTCTAGGATTTGCCTTTAGATAATGTAAGATCCTATAGACAGCTCATAGGTGAATCTCTTTTGGGTATGCATAAACTGGTTAACCACACTCAAAACGTAAGCTATGTCAGGTCTAGTATATGAGAGATAAATAAGCTTACCT
Organism: Adansonia rubrostipa; assembly: GCA_038381775.1. NCBI lineage: Eukaryota > Viridiplantae > Streptophyta > Magnoliopsida > Malvales > Malvaceae > Adansonia > Adansonia rubrostipa. Next base: position 6,861,707 of record JBBYHM010000026.1, read on the forward strand.
ACCAATCTCTATTACATCTCCCTATCAACCATATGATCATTTAGTGCCTCTTCAAGTTTATGATTTGGATCAATTGGAGTGTCTACTGGTTTGCATGCTAACTTCCTTGTTTCTTTCTATAAGTTAGTAAAATATTTTTGCTATAGATGAAGATACCCAATTTTGAGTGAGCCACCTTAATTCCTAAGAAATATGTTAGATTCGCTAGTTGTTTTATCTCAAATTTTTTGTTTAGACACTGCTTGAGCACTTCCTATTCACTTGCATCATCTTCGATCATAATTATATCATCCATATATACCAATGGAGTAGTCACTCCCCCTATCTTCAAGTGTTTAATGAACAATATATGGTCTTCCTAAATTTGTTTATATCCAGTAGCCAACATCACCTTTGCAAACCTCCCAAACTAAGCCCTTGGTGACTATTTTAGACTATATAGTGCCTTTTGTAGTTTGCAGACTTTGTTGGTTCCTAGTCTCTCTTTAAAACCAAATGAAATTTCCATATAAATTTTTTCCTCCAAGTCCACATGAAGAAATGCATTCTTTACATCATTCTACTATAAATCCCAATTCAAGTTTGTTACTAATGATAGCAATATCCAAACGATGCTCATTTTTCCTACCAAAGCAAAAGTCTCTTGATAATTGACCTCATAGGTTTGAGTATACCCCTTGGCTACTAATCTTGCCTTGTATCTTTCTAGTATCTCATCAGCTTTATATTTTACTGAGAACACCCATTTGCAACCTATTAATTTCTTTCTCTTTGGTAATTTCATGATTTTCCATGTTTTATTCTTTTCCAAGACATCCATCTCTTCTCTCATAGCATTCCTTCATTCCTCTTGGGACAATGCCTTGGTTAAGTTTCTAAGAATAGTTATAGTGTTTAGACTTAAAAGAAAATATTTGTGAGACAGTGAAAATCTATCAAAGGATACAAAGTAGAATAATGGATACAAGGGATATTTAGTACACTTTCTCAGTTTTTTCCTAATAGCAATAGGTAGGTCAAGATCAACACTTTCATTTTTAGACAAAGTATTTCTAAATTAAGGATTAGGTTCCATCACAGTAGTTACATCATAATCAAACTTTGGAGAAGAATCTTGGACATGTGTTGAAGCAGAAACTTGAGCTTTAGTTCTTGAGTCTACTTGCTTATATCTCAAGGCGTCATAGATAAGATCGATTTTTTTGTATAGGCAAGGATAATGTCTTAGAATGATTTTGGGGTAGAAAATAGTGTCTCAGACTGATTTTGAGTCAAGTGAAACTCGGTCTGGTTTTGAGACTAATTTTGAGTCAGGTAAACTTAGTTTAGTTTTAAGACTTGATTCTATTCTGAATAACTTAGTGTGACTCAGTAGATAAGGGCAACAAAAAAGAGTCTCCTCTATCTTTATCTTTCAATGGTCTCTCCTCCTAAAGAGAAGGTTGAAAAAAATGGTTTTTCTTCTTCAAATATGACATCTGCAAAGGTAAAAAAATCATTTTATCTGTGGATGATAGCAGTTGTAACCTTTTTGGGTTAAAGAATATCTTACAAATCTGCATTTAATAGCTCTAGGATCTAATTTTTATTATGAACATGGACAAAAGTAGTGCAACCAAATACCCTAGGGGTAAGACCATTGGAAATACCCAGGTTTGGATAAAATCTAGAGAGAACTTTCATTGGTGTTTCAAACTCTAAGGACTTGAGGTTAATCTGTTTATAAGATAAGTTAGGATTGCCTCCCCCCAAAAACTCTTAGGAACAGTTTGTTAAAACAAAAGAGCCTTTATGGTAGCTAACAAATGACCAATTTTTCTCTCAGCAACCCTATTTTGTTATGGGGTATTGACACATGAAGATTCTTGGATTATACCCTCTTTTTCAAAGTAAGGAGATGTAGTCTATTTAAAGTTATCTTTGGCACTATTAGATCTGACTTTCTTAATTTTTACCCCAAACTAGTTTTGGACCACATTAAAGAACTTAGGAAAAATGGCACTGACATCAGATTTATATTTTAATAGCTATACCCAAGCTCGAATATAGTTATGCACAAACAAAACAAATAACCTCGAGCCTATTTACTAAAAATGGTAGAAAGGCCCCATATATCATTATGGATCAAGTAAAAGAGCATTAAACACCTTTTATTATTAATAGGGAATAATGTTTATTTTATTTTGAATATTCACATACATCATAATGAAAATGTTTAACATCAAACCCTTTAAACAAATTAGGAAACATAGTTTTTAGGACACTAAATAAAGGATGACCAAATCTGCAAGTGTTGAGCAAAACAGCCTCTTTATTAGTGGTAGATAAATTTGACATAAATTGACCATCTTGGGCACTTTTTGATTGATTCACTTCCTCAAGATAGTATAGTCCAGCCCTCTCTTTTGCACGTCCAATCATCTTCTGTGTGTTTTGTCCTAAAATTCACAATGAGTTAGATAAAAAAATAACAACACAATTCAGTTCATGAGTTAACTTGTGAATAGACACTAGGTTAATAGACAGCTTAGGAACATGGAGTATATTTTTTAGAGTGAACTAAGATGCACTTTGGATGTCTCTTAATCCTACTATGGTAGTGAAGGAACCATCTGCTACTAAAATTTTCCTATTACTAGGACAAGGGGTATAGGTTTTAAATTGTAAAGAGAAGTTGGTTATATGGTCTGTAGCTCCCGAATCAATAATCTAAGAGTCTTAAATATTCTTATCCAAGGCATTATTAGAAATAACAGACTTATCTGAGAGAGCTAGTGAACACATACCACTAGTTTCAAACCTACCTAAGGATTCTAGCAATTCTTTAAGTCTACCAATCTCTTTTTTACTAAATTCTTCTTTTTCAGTAATTGGTTCCAAGTATGTTGTTGTAATGTAAGCTTGACCTTGACTCTTTTTTCGTCATCCTTTATACCCCCAGTGTTGGGTCGAAGTGCTAGGTTTCCCATTTAGTGTCCAGCATTTTTCCCTAGTATGCCTTGACTTCTTGTAGTAGGTACACCAAAGAGAGTCTTTGCTATCTTTTCCTTACAGCCTTGGCCTTGACAGTTCTACCTTCTTATTTCCTTACGTTGTAATATTTTGATCCTTTGCCATCATGGCAGATTTTTCTTCCGTCTGGCCTTCAAGCATGACTCCCCTATGACTCTCTTCAGCTTGAATTGAAAAAATGGTTTCATTAAGGGTAGGGACTTCTTCTTTGCCAAGAATTTGCACCCTAACTTGATCAAACTCAACATTCAGCCCCTTAAGGAAATCATAAACTTAATCTTTCTCAATAAAACTTTTCAAAATATTAGCATCCTCTGAACACTTAGTCTTAATGCACTGATAATTGTCAAGTTCTTGCCATAAACTTTAAACAGAATTGGCATATTCTATCATGGATTTAGTGCCTTATTTCATGGCACTAACTTGGACCTTGATTTTATAAACTTATGTAGCATGCCGAGCCTTTGAATAAGTTTGTCTCACAACATCTCATGTTTATTTGGCTATGGGTAAAAACATATAGGTATCACTAACCTCAAGGGTCATTGAGTTCCACAACCATGACAGAATCATAGAGTCAGCTTCATCTTATGCACCAAATCTCGGATCATCCCTCTTGGGGCCAGTTCTAAGTAAATGGCTTAATGTTTGCTTACCTTTTAGATAAGTTTAAACAAAGTGAGACCATTTGAGGTAATTCTTTCATTCAACCTATATGCTGATTAAATGTTTTAGAGATTACCAAATGATGGATTGAGTGTAGTTTCTTCTATCTATATTTTGGATTCAGCCATATTTGATTTAGGTAAGGATATAGTGGTAGAAGGGACTAGAGAACAACTACAATGATATGGCAATTAAAGCCAAAGAAAGACTTAGAATAAAATGGCAATTAAGGCTAAATAAAAACATTTTACTTAGAGAGAATCGAATAGCTCTGAAACCATGTCAGAATTGAAGATAAAACTTCATTTTCTGTTATTTAGTTTCTTTGTAAGATGTTACTATATATGCAGTGTAGTACATAGGTTAACACTATTTTGAACAGAAAAATCTTATAGAATACAATTCCATATTTTTAGGACTAAGTCCATAATTTTAGGGATTTATCCTCTATCTACAACTAATACATATATGCAATTAAATCACTAATTATCTAATCTATAATTAAAATAGATAGCTAATAATTTCCAATAATTTATTAAGAAATAATTTCTAAAAATTGGCCTAGAAATCCACCATCGTAGGAGAATAAAGTTGTAGCGTCATTATTTTAAGCAATGCCGCCAAAAAAATAATGGTATTTGAAATGAACACCGCAAAAAATGCTGTAGAAAACTACATTAGGGAATTTCAGCAACGTTTTTTAAAAAATCTCGATAAATTTGGGGCATTTTATACACCTTTTATGGCATTTATAAATGACGTTAAATTTTTGCATTTCGCAGTTAGCAAAAGTCATTAGTGTTATTTTCTGTACAAACGTCGTTAAATACTATCATTTAATGGCATTTTCCATTATAAAATGCTACTGATGCAGTGGCGCTTATAAAACAAAACGCCACTAAATTTAAATATTTAGTGTCTTTTTATAATGGAAAACACAACTAAATTTGCTTTTTAATATTCATGAAAAGTCAATGTTAATAGAGGCATTTTATTCTTGAAATGCCGCTAAATTTCCAGAATTTATTTTTTTTTTGAAAATTTTGCTTCCTTTATATTAATACCATATTTTCTGATTTCTTGTATAATTTTTTATAAATATTTAAATTCACAATAATCTTATAACAAAAATTATAAAGAAAATCATGTCAAAATATATAAAAATATAAATTTATATTACGAGGTATATTTATACAACAATTTTTTCCCAATACACTTAAAAACAAATGTGCTTAAAACTTAAAACAACACAAAAGTTAAACCTGCTGCAAAGCTGTAGTAGAGTTTGTAGAAAATTGTTTTCCATAACACAATTGTTATCATATAATTAACCATAATATAGGAAATATATATGAGATTAATAGATAATATATATCATTAAGTTAAATAAGAGAAATAATTTAAAATTAAGATATTATATTACCTAACACAGTGTATTTTGTGAGAACTTTTGCTACATTAAATTCATCAACAGGTCAAACTTCAATTAGAGTTGCTCATATCTTCTTCTTTCTTCTTCTCTTGCTTCGTCATTTTTTTTCCTTTCTTCTTCTCTTGCTTCCTCCAACCTAGCTATCGTTCTTGTCTCATTGCTTTTGCTTCTTTAAAACACTCTTGCTTGGTTCTCATCCATGTCTCAACATCTAAACTTCCTGTGTAGAGTGAGTTTGTGAACAACTATATCATTGAGAATTAGCACCATAGAAGGTGGATGGATTTGGATCCATTTTGAGACCTCGAACCCGTCCATGTCTTTCTTTTCTAGTAACATTAGTGAATATTTCATTTTCAACATCAGCATATTCACTGAACTATCTGATGGTGTAGTAGCTTGATATTCGACCATTTTTTCTTTTATTTTTTCCTATAAAATAATTAAATTAATATTATGGTTACAAAATATGTTTCAAAATTAAAAAGTAGTATATTTATTTTAACATATCATGATTTGTTGTATCTCAACATTCAAATAGGAACTATCTCTCTTTATGTGAGTTAACTGGAGTAGTTCAACTCGACCTATTTTTTCACCTCACTCCACATCCTATAAAATAACATTTAACACAATATTTATATTGAAATATTAAAAATACTAATTTTTTTATTAAATTTGGAAAACTTGTTGTCTTTATGCTTTTCTAGCAAAGCTTTTCGAACCACTTGTGTGACTATATTTTTGCCGCTTTCTGTTAGAAAGTACTACTTGTTCCTATTCCTATATATTACTCAAACTCATAAGTAATTATATTATTTATAGAAAATTGCATTAAATACTTAATTAAAAACATTATTATACCTCTCCGTTCTCCGAATACCAGAAGTCAACAAGTTTTTCATACTGCAAACCAACCACACCAAGTGGTATATTTTATTTTGTGACAGCAATACCAATATTTCTATTGAAGTACTTCTTCTCCAAGTTATGCTTAAAATCTTTCCATTTTCCCTGCTAACTTTAGAACATACGATGTTGGAAAATCTAAAGCAAATCGTTGCTGAAATGAAAAAGTTTACAAAGTTAGTTTCGATTAGAAATGAAATTTTTAAAGTAATGCATCAAAAATAATATCAAAAAATTTATACTGGTAACTCAACAAAGTCCAAAACTTTAAGCTTGTCTTTTTTCTAGCTCTTAATGCCATGATTCATAATGGATTGGTATCTTTCTCCAATTTCGAACAATCATGCCTAGAAGGCCAGCCAAAACTTGTGCTTCTGGACCAATTGGCTGGCTATCAGTATTTTTAAAGACAACAATGCGTTCATCAGGAGGTACTACCATAACTCTTTCAAAGTAGTACAACCCCGAGTAATGCATTGCCCAGTATTATCGACTACCAAAAAAAGTAAATAAAATTAACAGTTACAAAACATTGAACAGTTATCATTAGCAAGAACTTTTATGACATTTACTAATACTTGTGTTCAAATTAGTATAAACTACATTCTTTGTAGTCATATTTCCTAAAGGGTTATCTGGGACTGCTAAACAAGATGCAATCGAAGCATCAGCAGGCTCTAGTTTTGAATGGATGTGTACAATATTCAAACCCTTCAATCTTTTCCTTGGCATATTATCTGCAATAATTTTAAGTTAATAACAGTAGTATTACTTATAGTATCATATAATAAAATGCTAAAAATATAAAAAGTATGTATATAACAAATCAATTATGATGTAATCTAACTAAATTTGCTTTTTTCATCAAAGTTTATAAATATCTTCACCGACATCTTCATGAACCCACTGAACATCTGTACTAGTATTAGAGATATTTTTATCCGAGTTTTGATGGGCAAAAAGGCAAGCATTCAACTCTTTATTCAATATCATCTTGACATTTATCACCTATATCAAATAAATATCTGGGTGTGTTATGAAGTACAACATATCAACCCCTATCATTCGTATCTTCAGAGTAAAAGACTTGTTTTACTCAAGATGAAAAAACATATGGCTCATCAATCAACTGTTGGCTAATGTGAATTAATCAAGAGAAACTCACCATTGTAAATCTAAATTGATCTTTTTTAATACCTTTAGGAGTATTCACATTAGCCTAATCACAACAAAACAACATGGCCTTTCACTTACCATAATAATCCAACTCAACGGTATCATTAAGAATTCCAAAATAATCAACATTTCCTTCCACATGATTATTATCTATAGCATTAGCATAGCTTGTAGTTGAAGAAGTAATAACTACTCCACTATTTTGAGTTCCCCTAAATCTTTCATGAGATTTTGTATGAAATCTAAATCTATTAATGATGAATGCACTATATCTTTTTACTATTTTGTTTGGTCTATCTAGAATTCATTTTACTTCTTCACTAACATTCCTTTCGCTCTAAACCTATTACAAGACATGAAAAAATACATCATTTTTTGTACAAGAAAAAGAACATACTGAACATAATGAATTTAGATAGAGTTATGTTACTCATAATTTCTCCTAGCCATTCGTGAAATTTTTTTTGCAAATAACTTAAGAAGCTCACAGAGGTATGATCGTCGAGAATATAGACAAGCTCTTATTTTGTTTCTATACTCAGTATAAACAAAAAATATGTTAAATTAAGAAAGAAAAAAGTTTTTTAGGATATGTTTGTTAAAAAAATATTATACTAAAACTTACTTGCATAGTGATTCCACTGAATCAGGGTGAAATAGCATATATTGATGTGCTTGCCCAAGATTTATCATCTATCTCTACCACTTTAACTTTGCCGATTGGTTGTCTAAAACTTTCAAATAAGTATGTCTCGACTAAGTTATCATGTGAAAGCCCAACATTTCTTGTCAGTCCATTAAATCTTGTTTTAATATCTTCCAAATATCTTGATAAAATGTCATACACTTTTCTATTAAATATCTATCTGTAATTGAATCTTCTGGATTCTTTCAACTAGGATTTTAACTTCCCTAAAAACCTATAATGTAATATATATATATAACAATATTAGTGTCTGCACCTAAACTCTATGTTGAGGTAACACATTCTTAAGCTAATAACATAATACATCTCTATTAGGTACCTCTATTGGTAATAAATCGATCCGTCAATTTTTGCTTTATAAGGTAGATGGATAACCAAATGCACCATTATGGTGAAGAATGACGGAGGAAAAATCTTCTCTAAGTGGCATAAAGTTAAAGCCGCTCGATCTTAAAGTTTTTCAAGATCTTCAATCTTGAAAACTTTGCCACAAATAGCTTTCATTATGTTACTAAGTAAAAATTGATATTTAAACCAAATTAGGTAATCGAAAAAAGCAAAAGAAAGGGAAAGATGAATCACAAAGCTATTCCATGAGAAAGAAAGTAAAAGAGAGATAGCAAGAGAGAGAGAAAGATTTAGAATTTGCTAAGAGAGATGGGAGAAAAATGAAAAAGAAGGGTTTTGGGTCTAGAATTTTTTTTAGTTGAAATCTATAGCAGCATTTCTTTATTGAAACACCACTAACTATTATTAAATAATGGTGTTTCTTACAAAATGCCACTAATAAACATAAAATAGTGGTGTTTGCCTAAAAAAATGCCACTAAATTAATACATTTAGTGGCATTTTTACATAAAACGCAGCTAAATTCAATGTTAAAATGGTATCTCACTATTTCAGAAAAGCACTAAATTTTGAGCACCTAAAATGATAATTACAAAAATATAATTAGCCTTAGCGGCATTTATTGAACAAATCGCCAAAAATATAAGTATATATCAGAGTTAAAATGCCAGTAATATTAATTATTTAGCAATATATCATAACAAAATGCCACTAAAGTCTTTTTAAAGTTAAAACACAAGATATTGTGGCATTTTTAGAACAAATGCTATGATAAATGCCACTATAACCCAGTTTACTGTAATGAACTCAACATCTAAGAGAAATTAATTTATAGACCCTTTCTACCATCTCAACAATGGTCTTATCTAATCATTTTATACCGTATCATCATTTTTATCCACCTTAGATTTATTGAGTTAAAGCGATCTGAACTTCTTTAAATTTGTTAATCTTGGTAACTATGAAAAAAAATTTTAAGTCTATTTCAAACCCAAAGCTAAACTTCCTTATCGACTTATCCTAATTTTGTAATTCATGTCTCCTTATTCCTTGGCTTTTTCATGTTTCAATCTTTATTTACCCAGTCTTGTTTTAAGGTTTTAAAGCTATATAAATTAGGAAACCTAAGTAATGGTAGGCAAAATTTTTTTAAAAGAGACATCAATCTTGACGATGGCAAAGAAATTCTGTATATAAATTGAAAATCAGGAGAAAGAAACGAAAATAAGTATATTAACAAGCTAAAAAAAACATCAAATATATGTAGATAGTTTTCCTAAATGGTAACCTTGACAAAAATGTTTATATGTAAGGATTTGAGAGTTTTGTTATTAAAGGAAAACATAAAGAGTGTAATCTTGTCAAGTCATTGTATGGCTTGAAACAAGCTCCTAAATAGTGGCATGAAAAGTTTGACAAAGTTATGATGTCAAATGATTTTAAAATCAACGAAGTTAATAAGTATGTCTATGTAAAAACACTAATCAAGGCTATGCCATTGTATGTCTATAAGTAGATGACATGTTGATCTTTGGTAGCAGTGAGTACATGATCAAGTCTAGAAAAAACATACTACTTAAAAAGAATGACATGAGAACTTGGGTGTTGCAAATATCATAATAGGAATCGAAGTTTCTAAGACATTCTATGGATTTGTACTATCCCAAACTCTTTATGTTAAGAAAATTCTTGAAAATTTTTCTAAAAGCGATATTAGTATTATTATAAAAAATATGCCAAAAAAAAGGTGAGGGAATCCACCAATTGGTTATTCTCGAATAATTAAAAGCTTGATGTATGTTATGAACTATACAAGACTAGATATTGCATGTTTGATTAGTAAGCTGAGTAGGTTTACTAATAATCCTAGTAAGGATCATTAGAGTGCAATAAAAAGGGCACTCAAATATTTAAGATACACCTTAAACTATAGGCTTCACTAAAATGAATACCTAGTAATACTAAAGAGTTATAGTGGTACAAACTGGATATCTAACCTTATTTATTAGAAATCCACTAGTGAGGTAGAACGGCTATGTCTTGGAAATTTTTTAAGTAGACGTGCATCACAAGATCCATAACGAAAGCTAATGCAAACAATTTATATCCATTGTGATAGTCAACAATTGGAATGGCATAAATTAGCATAGATAATTGTAAGTCTAGACATATGTGTCATAGACGTAATACCATTAAACGGTAGCTCTTGAATTGAGTTACTTCCATTGACTATGTAAAAAAAAAAGGGAAAACGTTATGTTTGTTAACAAAAGGTTTTACAAAAGAGCATGTGTATAATTCATCAGGGGAATAGGTTAAAAGCCTTTACGAGACAAAAAAGTTATGATAGTTGTTAGCAATGCACCCTCGAAAAGATCCTCACGGATTAGGAATGCACGCACAACTTAAAAATATTGGTGCATAAGAAATGATAAAATTCTTGATATGAAAGTGTCATTTCGACTAAGACTCTTCCTTCGTAACTCGAGAAATGGACCATCAAATGAATTGCTTGTCTAACCAATCTTGGATGACTTATATGAAGTGGCCAGCATTTGGAATCACCAATGACCATTTGGGCTAGGCGTGATCAGATGCTTAGTGAAACTGACATTCAGAATTACAAAACTCGAGACATCGATTCCATGGTTTGTATGGTTAAGAGATTCAATGATTGGGTGTGGGAGTTGGTTACATGCAAGAAGGTATGAACCTCCTTGCAATGCCCAAAATCAATACCTTTCTAGCCATTTACTAACTTGGTTTCAGTTTCTTCAATTTTAACTTGTCATTATTTAATGTAATCGCCTTTTAGTGCATGAATTTTATATAAAATAGTAAACCTAGGTTTTAAATAAAAAATTGAATCACGTGTACACCCTAGAGAGGTTGGAAACATATAAATTTTTTATTAAAATCTTTTCTAGGTCTAATTTTGAAAATTAAACATTTTGTGTTAAAACCTAGAGAGATACCAACACGAAACATTACCTTCATGATTTTTTGAAAGTAGGTTTGAAAATATGAATGCAAGGTAACCATGACAATGCAAATGTGTTAAACATGAGATAATTGCACAAAATAAAATCACACAAAACAATAAAAGGGAAAGGGGATGGGTGATCGAAATGTATATCATAATTGTTATTGGTTATCTAGAAATAACTAAATCGACAATTTTGAGATGCGTTTGGATCTATTGGTTGCTTGAAGCCTGAAAAGTGGGTTTAAATTTGGAAAAAGTCTAGAGAAGTCTGGGATAGGGAAAATTTAAATTTTTGACAAATTTTAAAAAGCAGGGTTGGAGTCTCCCTTCTTAAAAACAAGGTTAAAGTATTCAAATAAACAAAAATTTTGATGATTTTTAGAGAGTCAGTCTTAAAGGTCTTTAACCGATAAAACTTTGATAATTTCTTGACAAGGTAACATTTTTGACAATTCTTGACAAAATAGGTGATCTTTAAGTTAAAAGAAATGGATAAAATAGAGGTGATAAAACAAAGATTGACATATTTTTTTGGCTTACGAAGATCACATGGATGCATCTAAATGCCTCCAAGTGGGATTTAAAGGAAATCAATTGATGTTGACAACTATTGAAAATAGAGAACAGCATCACACTGTCTCCCTTTTTTATTTTGTTTTGAGCAAATTTGAGGTTCTAGATGACGAAAAAAGTACCATTGCAAAAGTCATTCAACAAGGTTTAATTTAAAATCCTAGAATATCTTTTTCCAAGTGGAAATAATTTTTAAAGTTTGGTCTAATGCGACGTTGACAACATGTATAGGGGAAAGCGTGTAACAAACTTTGAAAAATCATTCTTAACTCATACAGTTTATTAAATTGCAAATGTTACCATTTTGAGAAGAGAATTTCATGAAAGTTTTAGGAAAAATATTTTAAAAATTTAGATAGATCATTTGGTGGCCAAAATGGCCCAAAGAGAATGCAAATTGATGGTTCTAGGGGTTCTAGATAGCCTTACCTCAAAAAACCATAACTCCCTCATTTGGAATGATCTAAGGGTAAGTAAGATACCGTTGGAAAGATAATTTGATGTCCTTTCAACGAAAAATATTAAAAATTTTCAAAAAAAATTTTATGGTTCAAAAATGATTTTTTAAGTCATGACTATAGTGTTATTAGGGAAAAACAAGGGATTTTTTATTTTTTCTAGTTTCTTAGGACTAAACTCAGGCTATGGACATTTAAACATTTGTGGTAGAAGGGAATGAGTGACCTGGGCTTCATCAGCTCATTTACATAATCCCAGATTAATTTAAGACAATGAAATAGCCTATTAACCATGTCATAAACAAAAGGACTCTAAGCAAAGGAGCAAGGCATAGACAACTTGGAATAATAAAAGAAGCATTTTACTTTTGAAAACAAAACACCTATTTTCAATAAACCTTGAATCCTAACATGAAAAACTTAATTTTTGCCCAAGATTAGAAGACCAATGAATAAAAACCTTAAGTCCATAACAATCCCTATTTATTGAGGTTAACATGGCCTTAACTTAGGGTGTTCTAAGAAAACAGATTTTGACAAGCAACAAACAAGCATATTGACAAGCATGTGATGAAATAAATATGATATGACAAATAAATAGAGAAAACATGTTTGAGCAAACAAAAATGACATTTTTGTATGAAAGAAAAGATAAAATACAAGGAAATAATCAAGAAAATAAATGGAGATATTAAGATATGTTTATAAAGACATGAACATGGTATAAATATGGAGCAAAATATTTTCATGACATAAACAGGTGCTGAAAATTTCAATTACAGCATAAAGACATGATTTTTGGATAGGAAATATGCATGAACATGTTAAAATATGTTTATAGAGGCATAAAACATGATATAAGCATGAAGGAGAATGCTTTCACGACATGAACAAAAAATGGAAATTTTATGACAACATATAAACATGAATTTTTGGGCAAGAAAAATGCATGACCATACCAATAAGTTTATGGAGGCATAGAATATGATATGAACATAAAAAAAATAATGTTTCCATGGAATGAACATGGGCTAAAATTTCATGACAACATAAAGACATGAGTTTTAAGCATGAACGCATTACTAGGAATCAAGGCAAATGCATGGAATCTACAAGGGGTCGTGGTTGCATAAAAGGGTCACAGCATGGTGAAAATCATGAAAAAGGAACAAAATAAAGAAACAAGCTAAGAAAATATACCAACAAGAGCTCTAATAGCTTTTCCTGCTAAAAGATGAAGTTTTTCCAAGCAAAGATGTTGCCTTTGAAGCTCTTTCTTATTGCTATGAGTTAGCAAGAAGAAAAGCAAGCAAAAGTGGCTTAAAATAAACTTTTAAAGGTGTTTTTTTGATGTGCTATGGTGAGCTACGAAAATGGAAAGTGTTTTTGGTTTTTTTATGGTAGAAGTATGTGTTTAAAGTGTGTGCATACGATTGTGAATCTCCTCTCAGCTGAGCCAAGGTTTATCTATAAAGCCATGTGAATAGTAAAGATAAAACACAAAAAGCAAAGGCATTTTGGGCTTTGGTAAATGTACCTTTAATGTGGACAAGGTGCTATGCTCAACTGTCCATTAAATCCATTAGTTGGCTCAACAAAATAGTAAATCAAGGCCATTTTTGGCAACTGAGCAATGAAAAAGTCCAAGGTTGCCTTCTAACAAATTGAATTAATAATGCATTTATCCTTTTTACTATTATTTATGCTTTAAAATTTTGATTACACCTAATCATAAGTCCAATGCTCAGGCTTGTTATGAATTTGGATCATTTTTGGTGCCAAAGTCATGACCAAAATTATGTTTCAATGTCATGGTGAAAAGTGGTGAAAATGACACGAATTGAGCAAAATACATATCGATATATTACATATTGTACCGATACATCTGGGCAAAAACCCAAAAAGTATCAATACAATGAAAATTTTATCATTACATTTCAAGAATGTATCAAAACAATCACTTATGTATTGATACATTTTGCCAAAAATCAAATTTTAGCTGGACATAACCTTTATCGATACAACTAGCTCTTGTATCAATACATTGACTCATATATCGATAAAGTCCCTTTTTGAATCGATACAAATGTTAAGTTTTAGGATTTTGATGACATAGAGGCCTTGTGTCAATGCTTAGATTGATTATACTCATAGAATTGTAGATTTTGATACCTTTGGCTCTGCAAACACCTCACCTTGGCTAGGAATGATGAATGGTTGATCCGTGATTACTCAAATAACCTTATAACACCTCAAATAGTGACCTTTGATGCCTTTTTTTACATTTTTAATCTGGTCCCTAGGTATTTCAAACTTTCCCTAAAAAATTTTTCACCTCGCATAGTATCGCTTAATACTGCCTGGCAACACAACATGCAGCAGTTGTCCCCAATTTTTATTTTTATTATTTTATTCCATTACTTTTCAATCAAGTCTAAGATTCCAATAAACTGGCCCAAACAAAATATGGTGTCTACAATGGTAACCCTACCTATTTGATAAGGGATCCCTAGATTTAAGTTCAAAAAGGAATACTAAGTCATATTGCATTTAGGTGGCATGTGAAAATAATTATTTCTTGACTACTCCTAAGATGAAAAATGTGCTAGCTTTCATGAAATGAGGATGAACTAAGCTTTTAATGATTCTTGTAAAAGGATCATGAGCTTGATATCTGGCTTCATGTTTTGTAATGATACATAAATAGAATAAAAATAATAAAATAGCTACCAAAACTTAAATATAAAAATAATTAGACATCCTTATAGATGTAGGTGATTTGCATGAAATTTTCAATTATAAAACTTATCATATTAAATCACGCATTTGATTAGAGATTACCTAACTTAAAAGACTCTTAACCTTGAGTGAATGCCAGACTTGTAGATTCCAAAGAAGTGGTGGCAAAAGGCCCTTAAAGGGAAATTTAAGATCATGAGTAGTCCAAATGTCTTACCTTTAATGGTAATCTACATCGAGGGATGTTGAAACCTTCAGAAGATCTAGCAATTCTTTAATGTTAGCTAGAAGACATTATTTTAATTAAATGGTAAGATGTGTTTTCTCACTCACTTAAATATAATGAAAAAAAGACTCAATGAAAAATAAGAAAGAAGTTTAGCTGTTTGATTCTCCAATGCTAGCTAGAAAACATTGTCTTAATTAAAAGGTAAGATGTCTCATTTACTCACTCGAGTATAATAAAAAGAAAACTTAATAAAAAATAAGGGAAAAGTTCAATTATTTGCTAATCTAATTCTTTGTATGGTTGACGATTTTTTTCCTTTAAAAAATTTTTTTTTTAAAATTAAAAAAATAAAAAATGATTATCTATACAATTTCTCTTTATTTTGGCTAATCCTTATATCTCTAAATAGTAGAGTCATCTTTTTTTTAATTAAATTTTTATTTTAGGTGAAATGTTTTCACCCTGAAAGATATGATTCGATCATGACACCAACCATTAGTGTCATGGTCAAACCATGCCCATAAAATGGTAGAGAGAAGGCCAACCATGGCTTATCAATTACATGATGGTCTTGGATCAAAACCAAGCCACTCATGCAAAGGCTAAGACATACTTCCATAAAAGTTTGATTCATATGAAACTATTAATCGACTAGACTTATTTTAGCTAAATTTATCTTAATTAATTTTAATTACTTGATAATTATAAAATCCAAGATCAATAGGAGTAGTAATTGACCAAGACTAATAGGTATATGAGCAATTTGATTTTCAATCAAACTATTAGTTCAATGAAACACTTTTTTAACACTAAGACAATATACAATCAATCAAGACATTGTATGTTCAAATTTAGGCAATAAATCAAAATAGAAAATGTTAAAAGACATGAAAAATTTAGATTTCACAAATCTAATGTTATGTCTTAGCTAAACTTTAATTAAACTATTCAATCAAGTCTTCTATTTGATATACCTTCTATTTAATTAAATCAGACTTAATTAAGTCTTGGATTTAATCGAACAAGTCCATATTCTATGAGACCTATTAGGTTCCCAGCATGTTGGCAATAAGCATATACCAAAGTCCTAATTCTTTAGTAAAAGACTAGGGCATATGTGCCTAGATCAAAAGCGAGATCTAACAACCCATCATGACCACCCAAAAGTTATAGAGTCATATGTGATTTTATTAAAAGCTTTCAGTGACCAACTTATCCATATAATTCAGTCTTTTCGCCAAATACCCAATATCAAGCAAGAGCATGGTACAATGTTTACCCTGTTGTAATCTATGTTAGTTGTTACAACTTATGGTTAATGAGCATGAATTTATGAGGAATTATAAATTCATTATGATTTGGCCAAAGACTTTAATTTGTTTAACCATAGTTAAGAAAAGATAGGATATATCTTTATTGTCACTAGCAGTCATGAATCCTCTCTATATCAGTCTTTCACCACCATATGCTTTATGTTATACCAAAAACCCCCTACCATAGGAATATTTTCTTGGGATTCATTTGTGATGATCTCTAAATATGACACTCAACATAGAACATGACCTAACATGAAATGACAAGTCAGAGGACTAATTGCATCATTAACATATGAGAATATTTTCATAGACACTTAAGTGACTAATACCTAATAAGTTCTCATACAAGCCATATTTAATGAACTCTTTCCTTAAACAAGCACTCTCATGCCATCCAAAGTATCTCTTATACTTAAGCCAATGAGATCTGTAGCTTACTTTACAAGTCAAAAGGCATAACATGTGATAGTCTTGCACATTACCAATGCCATGTCTTGATAATACATGACTAGGAACATTTTTAATAAGTTGGCTTTGGTGCAAAAGGATCTCATATAATACTTTATAATTCATTTGCAAGGTCTTTTTAAGTTCATAGGTTTCATCTAATTAGTTGTTTCATGATAGTCAGCCATGCCACTAATATGAAGAAAAACCTTGTGTCACTTGAATTAGTGGCAGGTTTACATATATTTGGTTGTATATCTCATGTCCCAATCTGATTGGTTCAAAGGCATATATTAACATTTCATATCTTAGTTTCTAAGTAGGATATAAGCAAAATACATTTAATGAGATATCACTTTTATAATGAGAAATATGGTAATTCCTTTAAGAATTTCTAAAGGCTAAATTCTCTAAAGCATGCGTGAAACTAGGAGTTTTTTAGGGCCAAAATGAACATAATTGTGAAAACTATTTGAATCTTTAGGTAGGAACTATATGAGTACTATTGTCTTGGTTTACATAAAAGAGCTAAATAGTTTAAGCCATTGCATCCACTAGTTAGCTAAATAAACATGATGGTACTTCAGTAGGAAAGGTTTAAGGCTAAGCTACCTATAATGATATAGAATATTCCAATTCAATTTTCTTTTATTGATTCTTCAAGTCTTCATACTGGTAAGATAATTTTTATTTGAGTGGGGGATTGTTGGAATTGGTTTATAAAACATGGATAATGGACATTATGAAGCCAAAATAAATATAGGATCCACTCACATTTGTAGTTAAAACTTTGTTTGATTTTGTACTCCAACATGGGTAATTTAACATAGAATATTAACATGTTTAAACCAATTATTGGTGAATAATAAATTGATCCCAAAGAACAATTCCAAAATACTTCTTAAATATTTGATAATTTACAAGCTTGTCTTTTAGTTTGGACATGGCCTCATGTAGCACAGGTTTGGTTAAATGAAAAATATTTTGCTATTTAATCTCTATATGATCAGTTACTTTTCAGTCCCTAAATGTCAATACATTAATTATGGTATGATAAACATGAATGCTATTATGATATTCATGAACTATGAATATTCTTGAATATGATTTTTCATGAATTCAGAGCATAAATGAATATTATTGCATACATCCATGAACTATATACATTCTCGAATTTGAATATTATCATAATTAATGCACATTAATGTATTATGTACATTAATTAATTATGAGCAATTAGTGTTTTGGGCCTTAAGTCCTATAAATAGATGCTTTGAGAGGGTGAAAAAAATTCAAAATATTTAAAGTCATTTTCTTCCTTGGTCATTCTGGTCTTCTAAAATTTTTGCTTTATTTAATCTTTCTATTTTAAAAGTTAGAAATCTATCCTTATAAAGAGAAAATATTGTCAAATTCAATAAGTTTGTGGACTTTCAAAAGAAAGCAACTTTTCAAGATAATGTTGTTGAAATCTTGAGAGACATTTACTTTGTATTTATGTGCACCAAGTGATAGATAATTTTGCCTTAAAGACAAAAGGTTTAATCATTTACAACAACTTAAAGCCCTTTATTTTTCAAATTTATATTCAATAATACTTTTTCAACAAAATTTAATAAATACATAGCAGTAGTGTGTTTCAAGGAATTTTAGTTTCTTATCATGGTTGTCTTGCCGTGCCGAAGTTACTAATGACCAACCATAAAGATAAGATGATGATAAAAGTAAGGAAAAGAAGATTATGATAAAAGTATGGGAGGCATCTTTTTTTTTTTTCTAACCCAAGAACAAGGATAAACTAATAATTTAGGTTTCCTCTTTACAAATTTATAATTTATTATTTACTTTTAAATAGTAATTTTTTGATGATGGTATCGATTAATAAAAATTCGCAATAAATGTCCTAGTATAATTCCCTTTTTTTTAATTCATTTTCCTAAAAAGAAGGTAAAATTTTGACCTCTGCCAATAGAGATGGCAATTGGGTGGATTCGTGCAAGTTCAAGTCGGATCATTTTGGGTTTAAGTTCTTTTAAGTTTGGGTTAATTTGGGTTCAAGCTTATTTAGGTTCAGGTTCTTTTAGGTTTGTGTTCTTTTAAGATTGGGTTTGTTCGAGTTCAGGCCTATTCGAGTTCGGGTCTATTTGGGTTCAGGTCTATTCAAGTTTGGGCCTTTTCGAGTTTGAGTTCGACTATGTTTTATATCATTTTTTATTTTATATTAAATGTAATCACTTTTATATAATTTTGAATTCTAAGCCTTGGCCCAAATTTGGACTAGCCTAGCCTAACAAAAATCTTAATTTAGTTTCATAAGCCTAGTTACAGCTCAAAAAAAATTAAATTCTAAACTTAGGGCCAAATTTTGAGCCAGTCTAACCATTTAGGCACAAATAACTGTTCATGATATTAAAAGATTATTTTTATATTAATATTTGTATATATTATAATTAAATTTAAATAAAAATATATTATTTTATCTAAAAAATACTGTTTTAGGCCGAGCTCGCTAGAAACTTAAAATCTAAGACAGGTTGCCGAGCTAGATGGGCTGGTAGACCCGTGGATAGATCTAGTTGCTAATCGAAGTCTAACATATGATTTTTTTTTATTTTTGATATGGTATTATCTATTATGACTTCTATATTTTTTTAATTTACCTTATTACTTTGTTATACTATTATCAGACTCTAATTATTATTTCTTAAAATAACAATAATAAAATAAAAATAATATTCAAACAAGAACTTAAAATTTTACTAGTAACATACATAAACTTTCAATATTCAATGAGTTTAACTAATTAAATTAAAGAAAATATAATAAATGGACGATATGCCTTATTAACAATGTTTTCAAAGCTCATGATATGATTTACTTTTTAATAAATTATTATTTTATCATAAATAAGCGTACTCAAGGTTGATCTACCCATCCAGCCAGGTAGGCTTGGCCTAGCTCGACTTAGAACAGTGATTTTAAATTAAAATAGCATATATTTTTATTTAAATTTAATTATAAAATATATAAATATTAGTAAAAAATATTTTAATGTGATCAACAGTAATTCTGATCTAAACAAACGAGTCTAAGCATGTTAAAAGGGTTTGGGCCTGGTATTTTAAAAAAACTCGAGCTACAACCTGGCCTGACTTATAAGCAAATTTAATCATATGTAAAATATAAATTAAGTTTTTAATATTTAATTAAATAATTAAAAGAATAGTAAAATAAAATTGATAATTAAAGTTTTTACTTTATAAAAAATTATTTGATTATAATTTTATCATATTTATTTTTAGTATTAAATTCGAGTTTGGTTTTTTTCAGGTTTGAGTCCTTTCAGATTCAGATTCTTTTGGGTTCGGTTTCTTTCAGGTTCGGGTTATTTTGGATTAAGGATATTTTGGATTCAGGTTTTTTTTGGTTAAGGCCATTGTTCTTTTGGTCAAATTACATTTGGTTTGAATTTGGGCTTGGGTTTTTTTGTCAGGCTTTCAAGTTCAGGTTTATTTTGTCACATCTATCTATTAGTTGTTTCTTGATCAACTTATTAAATTTGGAGAAAAAAATAGTTAGTAAATATATATTTCATAATTTAAAGCTTAACTCAATTGCTTCATATAATTATTTTTAAAACGTGATATCTAACACTTTTATTATTCCTAAATTAGGTCAAAGTATTGGAAGAACCCTGTACCATATTATTTAGTGCAAATTGATCTATGTATTAAAAAATTATATAATTTAGCCCTTATACTTTTAAAATTGAAGAAAAAAGTAAAATTAATAACTAAAGTAATGTTTGTCGTAAAAAAACTAATGTGGTATTTGACTTCTGTTAAAATGATGACATATATAGTTTAATTGTGTTAAAATACCATGTCGGTATTAACTATACGTCTCATAATTTTAGCAGAAGTCAAATACCATGTTAGCTTTTTTCACGACAAAATTTACTTAGTCACTGATTTTACCTTGTTGCTTTAATTTTAAAAGTATAAAAACTAAATACAAAATTTATAGTACAAACACCAATTTGCATAAGATAATATCGTAAATGGACCTCTTAGAGACTTTGAACCCCTAAATTATAATCTTTTTTGTACCAAAAAATATATTTTGTATGAGTTGATATGAACGATTGATATGAAATAGTAGAAATATATTAATTACATTACTTACGAATAGACCTATCTATGGGTCAATCCAGGCTACACCCCAAAAATTTTAAAAGTTTTTGCCTCAACTTGAGTCAAGCGAAGCCTAAGCTGATCTGAAAGCTTGTTTCATTGTTCATTATATTATTAAAATATTATTTACATAGTAATATTTATATATTTTAATTAAATTTAAATAAAAATATTATCTTTTTTATTAAATAATAATTTACGCCGAATTGATCTAAACGTATAAAAATTTTACCTAACACCTTTAACTGTATGAATTAAATAAATAACTAAAATCTTAAACCGATATGGTAACGTGCATCGTCATTCAATTAATAGTTTACGAGCCGAGTGGGGTGACAATCTCACGTCATGATCCATTGAGTTAGAAAAACATCGTTTCTTGGTGAATTTATGCTTTTGGACCACAAATTCATGAACTAAAACAACTTTTCTCAATTTTAATTACCCCCCTAGGTAATTAAATTAATGAAATAAATTTATATATATATATATATATATATTAACGTCCATAGCTAGCGTAGGTGAAGTCAGCTGACTATTCCATGAAATGTTGGATGCTGACGCAAATGAAGACAACTTGCTGACTTCAGGATGGCCGCTTTAATTTGAGTAGAATTCAAATTTGGAATAAACAAATTACTAATATCCAACGGGAAATATAATTATGTGAAAAAGACGCTTGATAAGTTTGGATTTTACTAGATATCAACGTCCAGTTGTATTCCTTTTATATTTTTTAATATTATCGGCAACATTTGCTCCATTACAAACTTACGTGAGCTGAAAAGAAATCCCTGCAACCCAATCACCATAATGCTTACATTCTTTTTTACTTACTACATTGGAAAAGTAAACATATCTTAAGGTGCTATTTTTAAAATTGCGAGGTCCGACTTTCGAGTAATTTATATTTTAAATTATTAAATTTAATATTAATTTTTATATAGGTTATAAATTTTTAATTTTATCAAATTATATTATTAAAATTATATTATTAATAAATTAAGTCACTTACACTAATTCTATTAAGTAATTTTAACGAAGAAGCTAACTCAATGTGCATACTTAACATATGTTTGTTAAAAATTATCTTGATAAAATATAAAAAATAAGTCATGTATGCTGATTCACCTTTTCCATTAGAATTACTTAATAGAATTAGCAAAAGTGGCTCAATTTATTAATAATAGAAGTTTAATAATATAATTTGGTGAAATTAAAAGTTTATAATTTACATGAAAGTTAATGCTAAATTCAATGACACAAAATGTGAATCACTTTATCTTTCTCTTTTAGGATGTTTGAAAATTATGTTTTCCTTATGCATAAAATTAGAGGTGGAAACATGTTTTTGAATTTAGATTATTTTGAGTTTAGATTATTTCGAGTGTAAATTCTTTCAAGTTTAAATTATTTTGAATTTGGATATTTTTGAGTTTAGATTGATTTCAAGCTAGCTAGCTAAGTTTTTAGATTCCATGGAAGATGTAAGTATTTTAACATACCTTTTGAGTTTGAGTCAAGTTCGAATTTGAGTTTTTTTAGATACAAATAATTTTGAGTTTGATTTTTTTTCGAAATTGGACAATTTAGGGTTCAAATCTTTGAATTTAAGGTTTTTTTTATGGATTTCCGAGTTCAAATTTATTTTGTCATCTCCAACTTAAACACTTACTTTATTCTATATTTCAATTTTTTTAATGTTTGTTTTTTTAACTTTTTGGCAGTAAAATAAAAAAGTAGCAATTTTATAAAAAAATCATTTTTATATTAAATACATCAAACTCAAAGTATTTTTAAAGTCCATGAAGATCAAGGGGGTACAAACAAATTTGGACTAATGGAATATATAATTGTTTGCATTAAATTTTGCTTCGTTTAAACAATAGATTTGATTGATTTATTGTCCAAAAAATATTAAAACAAGACTAAAATATTATATAATATATATTCTTATATATGTATATATATTTTTGAATGAACTAGCATTTGTTATCATGTGTCACACTTGAATTCTTATCATTTTATGAATATTTAAATGTATATTTGTAGATCTTACAAATAAATAAAATTAGTTAAAGTTTTTGTTATTGAAATTTATATTAATATATAAAGTCTGTTCCAGATATAAATTATATCAAATAAACATAAAGTTTTTTTCTTTTTAATGTTATTAATAAAAAATTAAAATACAAAGATAAAAAATTTAATGTAAGTTGTAACTCTTTTTTATTAATCGAATAAATTTATTTACTTTGTACAATTAAAATTAAAACTTGAAAGCAATTCAATATAAACCTTAACTTTGTATTTATTATAAAATAAATTTAATTAATAAAAGTCTTTTAATGAAATATAAATTCTTACTTATAAATTGGATAAATGTAATAGCAATATAGAAATTTAATAAACAAATTTATTTACATTTTAAGATTAATGAAAAATAAGATATTTAAAAATAAAGCAATTTAATGTAAATCTTAACTCTTTTTTATTTATTTTAAAATAATTTTTTTAACAATAGTTTTTCTATTTTAAAATTAATGTTATAGTAAATTGGATAAATTTTATTAATAAAAAATTACGATGGTAATTTAAAGATTTAATGAACAACAATAATCATTTTCATTAATATATAGAAATAGATAATTGACATGAGTTTCAATTCCTGTCAGTAATATTTTCTTAGAGAAATTATACTAAACTACCCTATGGTATGGCCCAAATGCATTTTGAGACCCTGTGATTTCAACTTTGACATTTTGAGACCCTATGATTTATGTTATATATAAAGTTAGGTACTCTATTACTTTTCCATTCACTTCTATTAGAATTTTCATTATTTAATTCTATAATACAAATAAAATTAATTAAATCGCACAAAATTAACTTAATAGTAATTTTTGAATTAACTTGCACTCTCACTCTTACTCTTTTTTCATGTAGACTCACTGCTTATTCCCCTTTTTCTCACTCCATGAGAGCAAAACTATGTGAAATACCCAGAAACTAACCCTTTTTTGTTGTGTCTCTTCAGTTTTGGTTCATGTGTTACAAGCAACTTCAAAAAAGGATATCAAATGTATTGATCGTACACTTTCTTCCCAACAACTTTTGGTCATTTGCATTATTTTTTATTTATTTCTCTTTGATGATAAAGTGGTTGAATTTGCTTTCCATCTTTCTTTCATCAATTTTGCTATGATTGTTTATAGGAGAAGACATTGCCTTTTTATAGAAAAAATTAAAAAAAAAAATTACCTTATTAAATAAGGACACGAGTTAATAGTTGTGTTCTCCCTCCTTTTAAATGCTAACCTAAGAATCACTTAAGTAAATGAAAGAGCTTAAAAGGGATAATTGCCTACAACACAAATGTTTAATCCAAATAGTATATGGATTTAATGTTTTCTGGGTAATAAGATTTAAATTATTATAAATGTTATAAGAAATTTAAAAGAAAAAAAAAAGAAATAAGGTGAGAAGGTAAATAGGTACGGCTATATTGGGTTTGTTGAGTTAATTATAAAATTATTACTTTATTTTATAAAATTATATCTTTATGTCACTTAATTAATTTTATTTATATTACAGAATTAATTAACAAAAATATAACAAAAATAAATAAAAAATAACAGAATATTTAATTTTACATATAACATAAATTATAAAATCTCAAAATGTTAAAAATAAAATCATAAATCTCGACCCATATATGACTCATATATCACAGTGTAGTTTAATATAATTTTTCTTATTTTTTAGTATTACTTTATTTGATTGCCGTGTGACTTAATTAATTTAAACTGACAAGATTAGACTTGAAACTTTACACTTTTAAGGTGTTAGGTAAGATGCTAGTCAGCAAGCATCAACAATTGTTAATTAGGGAAAAGTAAAAAAAGAAAAATCCGCATCTATAATAATAATAAGTATAGAGTAAAGCATTCCTTGGGGAGTTCTAGGGAAATGTTCTTAAGGTAAGATTTGGTTAAGCTTAGGGTGCAACCGGGTGAAACCAATTACAATGTTGTTGTTTTTTTTTTTTTTTTACATATGTTATTATATAATAATACATAAAATTATTAGAATTACATAAATATATTATAAGTTACATAAATCATTATCATTAAAAAGAAAAATTTAAAATTACCAATAAATATTATAGTTACATAAATTATTATGAATGGTAATATAACTTAATATTACATATTTTTATTATAATTACATATATACATTATTTACATACATTAATTATAATAAAAGATAATAAAAGTTATAATATATAAATTTATTACATTTACATAAAAATTTTGTAAGTTACAAAAATTTATTATAATTAAGTAATAGACAATAGTACCATATAAAACATTATAATTACATAAATTATATTATTTATTACACATGTATATTATCAAAGATAATGTGAATAAGTATTACACATTTTTTTATAATTACACATAAATATTATTTACTTACAAAAATTATGATAACAGATAATAGAAGTTGTAATACATAAATTTATTACATTTACATAAAAAGTTTATAAGTTACATAAATATATTCTTAACATGTAATAAGAAGTATTATATTAGAAGATTTTATAGTTACATAAATTATATTATCTATAACATACATTTATTATCATAGGTAATATAAGTACGTATTAAATATTTTTATATAATTTGTATTATATATAATGTACTTGTGTAAAGAATCTTGAAAGGTAATATATATATGTAATTTGTTACATGTAATATTACTGAATTTACACATAAATATTATCGATTTACATAAAAATATTACCAAATCTCTAATATATGTATGTAAAATATATTTTTTAAGAAAATTAACTATAATTTTTTAAAAATTATTTTTTATTATTTATTAAATATATTATATATGTGAGAAATTAATTTTTGTAATAATTTTTAAAGTAAAAAAGTTCTAATATTTTTTTAGTTTAATAATTTATTTGGGTGTATTAGTAATAATTATTTTATATTAAGAAAAAATAATTTTTTGATTAAATTTATAATTTTTATTAGTTGGTAAGATTACAACTAAATACTAAAAAAATTACATATAAATATTACAATTTATATAATATTTATATGTAATTTGTGTTATATGTAATATATTTATGCAAAGAATCTTTCAAGGTAATATATGTATATAATTTATTATATAAAAATATTATTTAATTTACATACAAACATTATATATTTACATAAAATATTATCAAATCTGTAATATATGTATGTAAAATATTTCTTTAAGAAAATTAATTATAATTTTCTAGAAATTAGTTTTTGTTCTTTATTATATATATTTTATGTGTGAGAAATTAATTTTTATAATAATTTTTGAAGTGAAAAAAGTTTTCATATTTTTTTAGTTTAATAATTTATTTTGATATACTAGTAATAATTATATTATATTAAGAAAAAAATTAATTTTTTGATAAATTTATATTTTTATTAGTTGGTAAAATTACAACTAAATATTACAAAAATTACACATAAATATTACAATTTACATAATATTTATGTGTAATTTTTATTATATGTAATATATTTATGTAAAGAATCTTTGAAGATAATATATGTAATGTATTTGTGTAAGAAATCTTTGAAAATAATATTTGTATGTAATTTATTACGTAAAAACATTATCTGCTTAAATACAAGCATTAAAAGGTTTACATAAAAACATAACCAAATATATAATGTATTATGTGAAACATTTTTTAAAGAAAATTAACTTTAATTTTCTCAAAATTATTTTTTGTTTTTTATTAAATATATTATATATGAAGCTTTTATATTTTATATACAATATATGTTATATACATAATATATTATATATAAATTATATATTAAAAAATTAAATGAATATATATTATATATATGATATATAATATAAATGATATAAATTATGCATATTATATAATACATACATAATATATAATATTATGAACATTATATAACAATATATTTTATATAATAAAAATAAAAAATATTTTAGACCAAATAATGAATTACTATTTAAAAACTATTATATATTAAAAAATATTTATATTAAATTTCAAATTATTTTTTAAATAATTAAAAATAATATATATTATATATAAACTATATAATATATATTATATTAATATTTATCATACAATAAAAATACAAATATTTTTATTAAATCTTAAATTATTATTTAAAAATAATAAAAATAAAAATATTTTATATTATATTATTTAAAAATAATAAAAATAAAAAAATTTGATATTAAATGGTAACGTCCCGTAAGAAAAATATTTAGGGAGAATTACAAAAAAGTGAAATGCAACAATAATTATTGAAAAAAATGAAAGCATGAAAAATTAATTTTACAAAAGAAATAGCAATTATTAGAAATATTAATAAGAAAATTATAATTACTATTTTGCTCATATTTTTTATCTAATCTTTTGGTTGCTTTTTTTTTTACAGTAATTTAGTAGAGGTTATAAATTATATATATTAAATTATAATATGTATTATTTATTATTTATTTTTTGTTTGTAATTTTTGGGATTAAAAATTTTTACCTAAAAAAAATGTCCAAAAATAGTGAGTTATGATTATCTTACTATACAAGAATAATCAACTGTATTTTTTATATTTTGCTTATAAGTTTTTTTTTTTTTGTTTCTATTGAAAAGCCATCCTCTCAGTGTATAAGAATAATCAACTTTAACATATATGAAGCCATGCTCAAAGTGATGTCGATCCTGCATGAACACAAATAATTTGTATACGCGCTTTAGCGTATTTTTTATATTTTTTATATTTTATTTTATATAATATATCGCATTATATTATATATGTTTAATATAATATATATAATATATAATATGTATAATATATATTATTATTTTTAATTCGAGAAAAATAATTTGATTTAATATTAAATATTTTTTATTATTTTTATATTAGTCAAGTATTTAATATAATTCAAGTTTATTTTATAATTTGAGATTATATATTTAAAATCTTGAATTATTGTATAAAAATAATAAAAAATATTTTATATAAAATCTTGAATTATTATATAAAAATAATAAAATAAAATATTTATATTAAATTTTAAATTACTATATAAAAATAATAACTAAATGTACGAATGACTATAATTGAATGTATGAAATATTATAATTAAATGCATGACTCATCATAACTAAATATACAAATGATTATAACTAAATGTATAACTCATCATAACTAGATGTACAAAATGAATATAACTAAATTGACGAACCAACCCCCACTAAATTGTTGTTAAGGACAAATTCAGCCAAAAGATAAGACAAAAAAAGGTAAAATAGTAATTACAGTATTTCAAATAATTCTAATAATTATTATTTTTTAAAATTATTTTTCTCGTTTTATGCTTTTAATAATTATTATTGTATTTTACTTTTTTTTTTTGAAATTTTCCCTTCACAGTTAACCAAGCTTTCTTTTTCTTGCTAAGATGAATTGATTTAGATCTAATTGCTCCTTTTATTTTAAGCTAATAAGAAGCATACCTTAAGAAGCTGATTTTAGAATTTTTCGTATTCCTTGAGGATACTGTTCATGGGCGTCGCAACGTGGCCCGGATACGAATCCTGATCAGCTCGACTTAAAATGGCATTCGCTCCTATATTTGTTAAGTTTATCTTATATTCTATTATTTCTATAGGCCATATCA
>JBBYHM010000026.1:6890724-6921922 GCA_038381775.1 Adansonia rubrostipa
CGAAACTTGAAACATTGATTTTGAGGTCTACAAGATCTAGAGATTCATTAGTTGGTTTCAAGAGTTGGCTATGCATAGAGAAGGATTAGCACCCCCATGATGTCCGAAATTGATACTTCCTAACTATATCTCACTTCGACTTTAGTTTAATCGGTTTCATTTTATCAAATGCATAAAATTTGTAAATTGTAGATTCTGGAAAGAAAATTTACATTACCTATATGCCCCGGAGATGTGGGGGAACACTGGTGTTTTTTATGAAAATAATCTCTAAATTAAATTTTGAGAATTTAAATATTCTATATTAGGCACTAAAAAGATACCAACACAGAACATTACGTAGTAAATTTTTTTAAGACAATTGTAGACATCTCATTTTGTCTGTGCCAATCTCTGGCATCCCAAGACATAATCAAAAAATGTTAGGGTCAAAAAAATAAAAAATAAAAATGAGGATGACTGTCGGGCGCCATGTTTCCAGGATTTGGAATGCCTATGGGTCGTATTAAAGAAAAATGTAAAATTGAGGAATCAAAGGCCATTATTCGAGGTGTCACCGAAGTCATTCAAATGAGTACAAGTCAATTGCCCATTATTTGTGACCAAAGTGAGGTATTCAAAGAGCCTAAGGTACGTGCAAGTCATATGAGTGTGTAAGTATTGATACGAAGCTTTCACATTACCAAAAATTCAAATTTTCACATGTAGTATCAATACAAGAAGGATTGGTATCAAGACCTAAGGTGTGGTCTTGACACTTGGTGTGTTTATATCAATACAGGCCTTGGCAGTAGCTAAAGGTGTGATTTTTAGCAAAATGTATCGGTACACAAACAAGAGTATCGATACAAATCCATGAAGTATCAATATGAGCCTCTAAGTCTCGAGACTGGAAATAATTTTTTGCTCTTGGCATCTAAACACACTTCACAGTATCGATACTTATAGGTAAAAATTTCCTTTTGTATTGACATAACATGTTTTGTACCGATACACCAAGGTATTTATGCCCGGTTCAGGCCATTTTTTAGCCTTTAAAAATTTGATTCAAACATGTTTCTCGCACCAAAGTTCATCATGATTCATATCAAGCCTTAGCTATGGGTTCATGATTCGACTTAAATAAATTTTTAAAGACTAAATAGCCAATTAAAATGGTCATTTTCATGATACATAAAGATTGCTATAGGGCATGTCTAGTTTTTCTCCAATTTTAGGTAGCCACAACCTTTCTGCACCACTATTGTACATGACAAAACCAATGGCAATAAGAGCAGCTGAGCATAGTACCTAGAATTGTCTCTCAGCATATGAGGGAAAATCCCATAATACCCTTGCTTTGTCTCCAAAAAGCATTGGCTGAGCTTGAATTCAAAGAAGGCCAAAGTTGGCTCAGTAAAGGAGGAATCACTCTCCAACAATCTTAGGAAAAACTCTAGCAACCTTCAGCCCTAGAAAAACTCCAGAAAAACATTATGTCATTTCTTTATATCCTCACCCTTCCTTCATTCCCGTGGCTCTTCCAAAACAGCACCAAAAACACCTCCAAGACCCTTTATTCTATTCATCCCTCCTCTCAAAACCTCATTCCATTAACATCCTACAAGAAAACTTTTTCCATTACTTCCTTGAACATTAACATCAAAAAAAGAAAAAAGGTGAGCCCAAAAGTTACTACTCAAAGAAAAAGGCTAAAGCTTAAGGCTTTTGGTATATTTTCTCACCCAGCACTGTTTTTTTCTTATTTTTAGTAGTTGTATCATCTTAAAGAACCATTTATGTTGCCATGGCCGTTCTAGGACTTCCATGTATTATTATTGCCTAGTTATGATAGTCTTACAATCTTGATGTTCTTTTGATGTCTTCATGTTGCTTGGTGGGCCAAACTTCTTCTTTTTCATTCTATCATCGAAACAGTCTTTTATTCATGCATTTTCTGTCATGTTTAACCTATTTTCACATGCTTAACCATGATTGAATATTCGTCCTAATATGCATTAAGTGTGTTCATGCATTATCTTGCATTTTAAGGTGTATCACGGCATAAAATGTTGCCTTGAAAATTTTAGCATGCTTTCTTTGCTTACATATGTTCATATCATCTTCCATAACATGGTTTTGATGTCATTCATAGAGTTATCATTTCCATGCACCTTTTTTGTCACCTTTTTGCATTTTTTTGTCATCTTTTCCGTTTCAAAATGTCATATTTTTATGTTTGGATGTTTTATCTCTATCAAAATGCTAGCCTGTTTGCTAAAAATTTGATTTTCAAAAAAAAATCCCCAAGATAAGTTCATGCTACCTCCAATAGATAAAGAATAGCATGGATTCAATGTTTTCACAAAATTGATCTTCCAATGTTAGGGACAAATTAAATATTTCAGATCTAGATTCGTGGTAAAATAAGTATTAAGATGCTATTTTTCAATTAAAAAATGACCCTTTTTAGTTGAAAATATAATAAGCCATGATTTTGAGTTTAACATCTTTATGGTGGCATGGTCAATAGGCTGTTTCGTTGTCCCAAATTACTCTAGGATTATGGAATGAACTAGTGATGCCCATAATTTTCCCCTACTGTGGACATTCGAACATCCATAACCCAAATTTAACCCTAAAAATGAAAAAATCAAATAATCCTCTGTTTTTGCACTGACAACGCTGTAGTTTAAGTTCAAAAAAATTATTTTCAAACCATAATTGATTTTTCTAGAATTTTATGATATAAATACCTTTCCAACGGTGTTGTGTTTGCTTTCAAATCATTCCAGACAAAGAAATTATGACCTTTCAAACCTTTACTATCTGGAACCCTAGAAATAAATGCATTATATTTTGTTTGGATCCTGTCAGTCCATTAGATGATTTTTTGTATATTTTAAATATTTTGTCCAAAAAGTTTGCAAAATTCTTTATCTAGAAAGTTATTTTTTGTGATTTAACGATGCCGAATGAGTCTGAAACAATTATTCAAGGTCTATCACACCCTTTCCCTTATACATGTTGATAGTTTTGAATTAGGCTTAATTTCAAAAACTAATTCTACCTTGAAAATGATTTCCTAGGGGTTTTGGAATATTTTTATATCAATCCTAGTCAAGTTAACTTTCCAAAGGTACCTTATTTACCCTCTGAAGCCTTCAGACGAACTCGAAATAAATTTGATGTTGACCTTTATTTTAACCCAATTCCTGAAATGCTGTTATAGAGACATTTGAATGTCTCGATATGCATTTGATTGGTTCCCCTACTACACAAATCTTTTAGGCTCTGATCAAAGCTTAAGATAAAAATATATTTTATTCAAATATCTAATTTCCTATTTTTAAAATACCTCTTTCTACGATAATCATTTTCTCAAAATATTAAGAATTTTCATCCTCGGGAATACTCCAACCCATCGCTCAGAAGGGACACTCTAACCCCATTCTTCAGAAAAATGACAATTTCTTCTTTCAAATTCATTCGAGATTTCCAATTATACTCTTAAATCATTAAAAAAATTTTCATCCTTGGGGATACTCCAACCCCATCACTCCGAGGGGACATTTAACCATGTCTTTCACAAAAAAAAGTCAATTTTCTCTCTCGAATTTATTCGAGATTCCTAATTATTTCTTAAAATACTAAAATCTTCATCTTCAAGGACATTCCAACCCTACCTCTCCAACAAGATACACCAACCCTACTTTTATCCAAAGGCCCTAAGATTTTTTTCCCTTTCAGATAACCTAAATTTTTTAACTAAAACCTATTCATCCCTCAAATTACCACCGAATCCAAACATGTCTCTAAATTGTCATCCTGATTATTCTTCAATAATTGAAGACAATTATGAGATACATTTCTATCATCCCTCCTTTTGATGTTCTTTTGTTTGTGATTGTTTGTTTGTAAAATTATTATATTCTTGTTTGTCTTACTAACATGTTTCTTTTTTGTAGTGATTATCGTGTATTCATATTTAAAATTTGCTCTAAAAAATCCTAAAAGGCAATATTTCGTGTTAGTATCTCTCTAGTACCTAATATGGAAATCCAAATTTTTAGAATTTAATTCAAAAATTATTTCATGAAAAAAAAGCCTTATGTTCTTCATACCTCCGTAGGCATAGGTGATATCAATTTTCCTTTAAAACTTGGATTTACATTTTCCACAAAACTTCATGCATAAAAAGGGATTATATCTAAATAATGACCAAATGGAATCAATTAAACCAAAATGGAAGCAAAATTTAGTTAGCGAATACCAATTTTAGGCATCATGGAAGTGATAATCCTTTCTTATGCATAACCAACTCTCGAACCCAACCAATGAATCTCTGCACTTTGTAGACCTTGAAATCAATGTTTCGAGTTTCATAACTCAAAATATTATTTTCAATAAGCATCTAATCATGCCTTGCTCAAAAATATCAATGGTGACTCCAAAGACCAGTTGGATGAGTGACTCGCCCATGGTCTTTCCCCTTTATATTGTCATGCCTAATCCAAATAGTAATTGAGGGATAACTCAAAGGCTTCACGACACTACCATAGATATCTTTTAAGCCATGCACGCCTGCTTCGAATCACCCAGAAAAAAAAAGAATAAAAAGGCATATGGCAACAACTTGGTGACTCTACTAGGGAGAACTTTAAGAGTTAGGCCTATGATTAGCTATGTCTTGCATGGCCCTTGGTTTTTCAGCTTCCATTATTATTTAGATATAATTCCCTTTTATTTTTATTTTCTAACCTTTTACTTTTTGGGGCTTCATTTTATGATTGTTAGGGACTACTCTGTTCTCGAATAAATTTTGATTTAAATAAGTTTGGTAATATTGGGTAAAACAAAAAGGTTTGATTGTTTCCCTAACAGACATCATGAACTTGCATTTGCACTAGATTCCCACCAAACACCATGGTGAAGTTAGTATCTTAATTGTTAGCAAGAAGCGAACCATCTGCCTTCATGAGTAGGCCTCTGCATAGGAATGAAAAAAACCTTACGGGGTGTAAATTACTTATGGTTCTCATGAGTACCCCTTCATATTTGCATAGGGAAATGCATCCATCGAATTAAACCCTTTCCACCAAACCCACATTAAGCCTAAGATCAGGGTGCCTTAGCTGTCCTTACCAGACGGAAGAGCGATTCAGATACCAATTTAGGCATCAACTTAAACCTATATAGTGAACCCTATGAGCCAAATTATGTCAAACCATACTGGAATGCTGCTAAAATAACCTCAAGAATAAGGTCATTTAGGGAAACAGTTTTTACCTTCACTCTATACACCATGTTACGCATACGATAATAGACATTGTTGCCCATATTTATTATTTTATTTCATAATCATTTTTAGGATATGCTGATATGTTCTACGTTCAACCCTCTTCAATAAGTGGATGATGACAAATGAATATTGTCACCTACACTGCCCATGTTACAGTAAAAAAGGTTATATTTGACTAAAATAAGTCGTCATGCTATCTAAATGATGGCTTAACATGTGCCTGTCATAAGTGGTGATGAGTGAACATCACCACTTAATTGGACATTTTGCCAAAGCTGATTTTAAACCGGACACACCGTTATGTTGTCCGTTTGTTGTCAATTGTTGTGTTCGCCTGTAAGCATCGTACTGCCTATTAGCAAGGCTATTTCTATGATGTATTTTTATTGCTACTTTTAATATATACCCTTATTTTTAGAATTATAATTTCATGTGATCACTAAGTTCCTTTTTTGTTTTTTTGTTTGATGCATGCATCATTTCATCATAATCATCATCATTATAAGACAATTGGCCAATTGTTTAGTGTTCATCAAAGGGTGTTTATCATGGAGCAATAGTCCACTTCAGATCTGAAGCCTTTAAAGAAATCTGAACATGGTCAGAGTGCCAGCAATGTGAAGATAGGGACATCATGAAACTCTGGTATGTTTCAACAATGCATGAAAAGATTAAGGTAAGGTATCGTCAAAACGATTGGTAGGATTTGAAGCATATATGGACCAATTAGGACAATTCTGAAAGGGAATTATTCACTAAGAGATAAGGAGATATAGCCTTTTTACTACAGGTCCATTTGGATAATGGTCTGCTGCAAGCAGCATCTCAGTTTTAGAACCCAGCATATCAATGTTTCCCTTTCAATCATGAAGATTTGGTCCCCAATTGATGAATACATTATGTTACTCAATATTGAGAAGGCTAAGACCACTAGAATATATCATAAGGCTTTACACCCTCTAACTTTCATGAAAAGATTAGCTCAGATCCTTGAGGCAACAGAGTCGTAAATCAAAAGTCATATCGAGATGACGAGAAACAATGAGTGCATTTCATGGGCCAGTTTGAGGGAAGCAATGGCGAATATCATTGACATCCAAAAAATTCAAAATATTTGCACTTTAGCGATATATGGTCTAGTCATATTCCCAAAGACATTAGGCTATGTTTAAGCAACGATAGCTAATCTTTTTCCTTGAGGCACCCATTATCATTACTAAAACTATTTGAGCTCTTAGCTTTTACAAGAAAATAGGACAGGTCATTTCATCGAATGTGCATCACTACTTTACATTTGGCTTGTCAGTTAATTTTGCTTTGAAGTGAAGAGAGTGTCATACAACTTCTTATCGAACTTCAACCCTGTCTCCAAGGTCCTTAAAGGGAATGGCCCCAAGACAAGTCCAAGGAATAATAGGTCTTAAAGTTTTGAAATCTTGAATGGGAAGAAGTGATATGGAAGGCTCATTAGTTTTCACCATAGATAATCATGTATCAATGTGGGAATTCCATTTATTTGATGTTTATGGGATTATGGGGAAGAACTAGTTATACACCCATCTTGGTCCTCTGACAATTTCAGTGTCGATAATTCATCCTCTTCAGCTAAGACCTAGAGCAATAGGATTTTGACTATGGTTAACCTAATTACAAGTCAAAAGTTTAGCTAGCCATTCATGCATGGAGGTAAACCCATTGTATGGAGAGGTATTAGAGAGGAGGTAGCATGACTTCGAGATATAATGAGTGAAGGATCCATCGCATCAATGACACATTACTCTTATCGGGTGTTGAAACATCAAAAATACCAGTTGATGAATTTCTATTTGAGATTGAATTGCTAAAGCAAGAGTTCAAACAAGAAAAAGTGAACTTTGCTAAAGAGATTACCCGCTTAAAGAAAGAAAAGAGTCAATTAAAACTAGACCTCTACCTCTAGATGGCGAGGTAAATAGGGCTATCAAAGAGAAAAACCACTTCAAAGAGGACCTCGAAAGTTTAAGAAAAGACTATGTGGCCCTTAACAAAGTAAGCAAGTCTTGATGCCTGGGTAAGCCATAAGTTGAATGGTGGAAAAAATTGTGATACTTGAGAATAAGCTATATTGATGGCAAAAAGTGGCTAAGGTCAATAGGGAGAAGCTTATTAGAACCCATGCCTTGCATCAACTAACCAAAAAAGGAATGGATGGCTAGAAGCTCGAGTTAAGGATTTGAAAGTAAATCAGGTTGAGAATAAGACTTTGACACTCAAAATTCAAGATTTAGAGCATTCTCTTCAAGCTAGCCAAGACTAAGTCAATTAACTAGTAAGAGCCTTTGAACAATAAGAGCAAGAATGGCTCCAAGTGGTTGATCACAAATGAAAAATTATCAGGACCATTATCACCATCTCATCGAGCAGATTTAGGTAGCTCCGTTGAAGGTCGAGAACATGATGGATGTAGCCTGATCCTTGACACGTGACATCTTGCCTGTCAGAACCCATGAATAAGAACTATTGTATTTTGTGGAACGTGTGATTAAGTAATGTAACCGTGTCAGGCATTTTTGAATGTAATCGGGTGTAATAGGGATATTTTGTTGCTTTAGTGAAAGAAGTTTTTGATGAAGTTGCTCCCTAAGTCTGATTGTCCCATATGCATTTAGATAACTAATCTAATTTTTTTATTGCTTTATGCATTCATGTTAATTGTCATCTAATTGCATACTTATCTAATTGCTTACGACACATAACTAAAGTCTAATCTAACAATCTAAAGTGAAGGTGCTTTAAAATAGGGAATTTATAGTTTATCATTGGTATAACACTTGTAATTTTCAGAAAGCGATAGAGAATGATCACTAAGCCAGTACTGAGTGACTCGAAGTTATGTATAGGGAGTCCTAAAAGTAGTCACTCTTAAGAATAAGGAACTCTAAGCTTAGATTATCAAAAATTGACTAAGCCATTGTCCAAGGCTTTGAAAGAAAAAAGGCAAACAAACACAGTCGACGTGGGAAAATAAACCAACCAATCCTAAAAGCAACTTGAATAGTGGTACTAAGCCACCAATACTTAGGAAAGGGCATTGCATGGACAACACCGGCGGTAAATGACCCATGAACTCAGCCATTCATTTACTTTAACCCAGCAGTAGCATCCCAACAGGTCTAAAGATTTTGAAATACGGGCTCTTCACCTGCAAAGCCTATAATCCCAAACCTTAATGAGTAAATGGAATAAAAAAAAGCAAAATGGTCCTTAAAAATGATGAAGTCTTAAATAGGTATCAGTCATTGGAAAAGCATCTTCGAGCTATCAAAGAAAGTGACAAATTTAGGATTGTGGATGCAAAATCTTTAGGGTTGGTTTATCTCAACTAAATTCAAAGTTGTAGATTTTGACAAGTATATTGGGACTGCAGACCCCATGGCACACTTTGCATGTATTGTCGTAGGATGGTAGGGTATAAGGAGAACAAAAAGCTACTAATCCTTTGCTTTTAATAAATTCTAACTAAGGCAGCTATCCATTGGTATATAAGGCTTGATCCCACAAGAATCTAAACATGGGTAGATTTGGCTCGAGCTTTCCTTAATTGGTATAAGCACATGTTCGATTAGGTCCTGAATCATCTTTCCCTTATGAACATGGAAAAGAAAGCCTTTAAGAGCTTAAGCAATATGCTTAAGATGGAAAGAGGAAATAGTTCAAGTTCACCCTCTTTTAACTAAAACAAATGACAGTCATGTTCATTGGCACCCAACGAGCTCTCTAATATGATAGGTTATTAGGAAATGCCATGAATAATTTTGTTGATATGGTTATATTAGGAAAATGAATTATAACGCAATCAAAAGGCGAGATATCCATTAGAGAATCATTTGGGTCAGTTAAGAAGCCAACAAATAAAGGTAAAAGAATGCGATAAATGCTATTAGCAAAAGTCATGCCAGGTTTAATTGAAATTCGCATCTGGCACAGGCTGTGTACCTTCTGAACATGTTGAATCCAAGTTTTAACTCTTACTCACCAACACCACAACGAGTCCATTCTATTGGGTTCACTCCAATAATGAGCTTTGCCCTGAATACCATTAAAAATGTAGCCTAAACCGTATAATCTCATAACATGAACAATGCAAGAGTCCCAAATAATCAATAAGCACCCAAGAAAGGGAGCACTTTGAGCCACTCCTTTACTCTTATAAAGAGATTTACTCTCATCTATTGGCAAGTTAACTAGTGGCCTCAGTATTCATAAACCCAAGATCACCACATATCCCAAGTGGTATGATAAGAATTCCTATTATGAGTACCATGCCGAAGCACAAGGTCACTCTATTGAAAATTACGCCTCATTTAAGAAAAATGTACGGGATCTATTTGAAAATAGAGTGATCAAGGTCAAACAAGCCCTAGACCAAATGTTGAAACTAATCTACTTCCTAAGGATGTAGAATCAAGAGTGAACATGATAATAGATGGAAAAGGTTGTTGGGTCAAAAAGAGTGTTAGAGAACTCAAAATCTTGATGAGTAAGGTCTAGCGAACCTTTGTGAAAGCTAGACTAGTCTCAAACATTAAAAACCAAAGTACAAAAGCCATTGAACCATCCTACTATCACTAAAATCAAAAGCATGTTCTTCAGCACTGCCCATCGTTCTTAAAATTGGTCCAAGGGATGATAAACCAGTCTGAGATTAAGTTTTATGATTAGTAGGATAAACACATCGATCTGTATATTAATGCCATAGATAAAAAAAGAACTACTGATGACTAGATCTCAAATTCTCTTTCTTTCATGAGCCAAAAAAAGAGAGCTAATAAAAGCTTCAAGTAGGAGGCTTTTAGAGGGATAGAAGGGGCAACCCAGATTCACCCCTTATTGACAAAAAAAAAAAAGATGACAGTCAGATTCATCGATGCATTACAAGCCCCTTAGTATGAGAATATAG
The DNA here is from genome assembly GCA_038381775.1 of Adansonia rubrostipa. NCBI lineage: Eukaryota > Viridiplantae > Streptophyta > Magnoliopsida > Malvales > Malvaceae > Adansonia > Adansonia rubrostipa. The sequence continues at coordinate 6,900,945 of JBBYHM010000026.1, forward strand.
TAAAGAGCCACTTGAAAAACTTTACGGATGTAATCATAAGGTGCAATGATTGATGAAGCCATGAAAAGTGAATCAGACAAAAGAGATTCCCTCAAGGGCAATAGAAAAGAAAAAATTGAGGTTGGGCAAAAGCTTAAATGTAGTGTTAGAGCTAGCTCATCTGAAGTTCATACTGAATCTAATATGGAAAGAATGGCCATTGAAGAGAACTACAAGATTGTAGAAAACATAAAAGAGGTCAGAACACTAATGAATATGGTATGGCAGACCTTGGTGCAAGTCGAGTCGCTTAATGGGGCTGAAATGACAGAGGAAAGAACTAATGACTTTTATGACTTCCACACCATCTATAGTAACACTCTTCAAACATGTAAAGAGTCTCGCAATATGGTTCAAAAGATGATGAAGGAGGACAGCATTGAACTCTATAAAAAAGGCGAGCCTTGACAAAAAAGTTTGCAAATATGGTGCCATGTATTAATGCCACCGAGAGGGAGGGGAATAATCCTTTTTATGGTGTTGACCATTGGTATTATTTCACAATCTACCAAGAGACAAACCTGCCTCTATTCAGCCCACGTTGAAGATGATCATTCAACTTTCATCCCCTTTCCCTTATAAAAACAACAAAGTGGTTCCTTGGAATTATGAAAGCAAAACTTTGGTCACTAGTGAATCTAGTTAACAAACCATAAACATCAATCATTCAAAGGTAAGCCACTCAACTCAGAGTGGCAAATGCTACGCACCAGTAGCATCAAAAAATGACTCTGCTATTGTTCTTTATGTACAGAAGCCTATAACTAAAAACTCAGATTCGATAGCTATCAAAGAGCTAGTGAGTGAGAAAGAAGCTATAAAATTCCTTAAGTTCATCAAGCACAGTGAATACAGCATCATTGATTAGCTAAATAAGCAACCTGCTAAAATATCTATGTTTTCACTACTATTGAACTTTGAAGCTCACAGGAATACTCTCTTTAAAGTTTTGAATGAGGCCTATGTCCCTTTCGATATCTCTATGGGTCAATTGGATCGCCTAGTGAGTAACATCACTGTTGACAATTACTTATCTTTCAGTAATAATAAAATCCCTTACAAAAGAAGAGGAAACTATAAGGCTTTTCACATCACTATATACTATAAAGGTAACATGTTGCCGAAGGAGCTCATTAATAATGGGTTAGCCCTAAATGTAATACCTGTATCATACTTGAACAAGCTCCTTATTGATACATATGGTGCAAGCATTCGATAGAACTTGCAAAAACATTGTAGGAAACATCATCATTCCACTCTAAATTGGCCCATGCAATTATGAAGTAGACTTTCATGTGATGGATATTGTTCCATCATACAACTGCCTATTAGAAAGCCTTGGATTCACTCTGTGAGGGCAATGCCATCATCATCACATCAGAAGTTAAAATTCATCATTAAAAACAAAGTCGTCAATATTGAAAGAAAAGAAGATATCATTATAGCTACCTCAAAAGATGCCTTATACATTGAACCTGATAAAGATATTCTAGAATCCTAATTTCAATCCTTGAGCTTATTAATGCCACTTATGTCAAGGATAGGTTGCCAATGGTTCAGCCTTATTTATCGAAGAGTACTCATATAGGTCTAAAGTTAACTATTGACAAAGGTGCCCAGGCTGGAAAGGGACTCAAAAAACTCTTTCAAGGGATTGCCAAAGCCTTGAAAGTCGTCAACCAGATTAATAAAAAGGGTTAAGATTTAAGCCTGGTGTATAGCAAAAAAGAAACTAAGCTCAAAAGACCTGTGAGAAAAGGATGGCCTGTTTATTGGGACAAGACATGGGATATGAACCAATGTTATTTTCACAACTTCAAAACAGTTTCTGCCTAAAAGGACAAGCGAATACTGGCTTCGCTAATATTATGTAACAAGGCATTTGAGGATCTTCCTTTCAATGTACTTAATGAGTTAAAGACGTTAGCAATAAATCAAGAAACTAGTCTATGCCTAAGATTTGTTCCAAGCATTTAGACTGAAACTGAGAATCTTGTATTATTCAAGTCTATATCAAAGTAATGCTATAAACTAAACCTACATGCATTTACCCTAAAGCATTATAGTATCCTTTGTATAGACATCTTTTAGTTAAGTATTATCAATGAAATGACTAAGCATTATGCATTTCATCCTTTGCGTTCATAGTTCTTACCAACTTTTAAACCTTTCTCTACATATTTTTTCACTTACATTATTCTTTTTCTATATTTTCATATATCTCAATAAAGGTAACACGAATATTAATACTAAAACTTCAAAAATTAATAACTAATCTATGCTAAAGAGGTTGAGTTTAAAGAGAATTCTAAAAAAAACCCCAAACCTCTAGACCTGCTAAGACTAATTAAAGAGGATGAAAAACAGATATTGCCTTATGAAGAACTAACTAAAACTATAAACCTTGGAACAGAAGAAGATCAAAAAGAAGTCAAAATCGAAACCTCTATAAAACCATCAACTTGAGTCAAACTAATAAGTCTCCTCTAAGAACATAAGGATATGTTTGCCTGGTCCTACTAGGACATGCCCAGATTAGACAATAACATTATAATCCTTAAGCTTCCCCTAAAACTTGAGTGCAAGCCCATACAACAAAAGCTTAGAAATATGAAACTTGAAATGCTTCTAAAGATTAAAAATAAAAGTGAAAAAGCAAGTTGAAGCAGTATTTCTTGAAGTAGCCAAATACCCTATGGGTAGCCAATATAGTCCTAGTTCCTACGGAGGATGGTAAAGTATGGATATCTATAGATTAGAGGGAACTAAATCAAGCCAACCCAAAAGATAATTTCCCTCTACCCCAGATCGACACCCTAGTAGACAACACTATCGAAAATGCATTATTTTTCTTCATGGATGGACTTTCTAGTTACAACCAAATTAAGATGGAAGTTAAAGATACGCAGAAGACCACCTTCATAATTACTTGAGTTAGTTTTTACTACAAAGTGTTGCCCTTTAGGCTTAAGAATGTTGGGGCAACCTATAGAAGGGCGATTGTAACATTGTTCCATGATCTCATGCACAAAAAAAATTGAGGTCTATGTGGATGATATGATCACTAAATCATCAAAAAAGAGTAAACATATGGCTAAATTATGAAAACTCTTGAAATAGCTTTGTAAATACCAGCTCAACTTAAATCTCGTAAAATGCATATTTGGTGTCATATCTGGTAAACTATTAGGCTTCATTATAAATGAAAAAGGAATAGAAGTTGATCCCAACAAGGTCAACGCCATTCAAAATCTATCACTACCTTAAACTAAAAACGAAGTGAAAAGTTTCTTAAAGAGGTTGAATTACATAGCCTGATTCATATCTCAATTGACTGACAAATGTAACTCAATTTTTTAGCTACATCGAAAATAATATATAAAAAAATGGAACGAAGAGTGCTAAAAAGCCTTCGATAAGGACAAACACTATTTTTTGAACACTTCAATACTTGTGCCACCAGTGCTTAATCGACTTTGATCCTATACTTATTAGTTTTTGACAAATCGACTTTGATCCTATACTTATCAGTTTTCGACAAGTCAATGGGCTATGTATTAGGTCAACATGATGACTCAAGCAACAAAGAACAAGCTATCTACTAGTTGAGTAAGAAGTTCATAGAATTTGAAAACAACTATTTAGCCATAGAAAACCTATGTTATGCTTTAGCTTGGACGGTCTGAGGATTAAGACAATACATGTTGTACCATACTATGCGGCTGATCATCAAACTTGATCCCATCTAGTATTAAGTCTTGCTTTTTAAGTACGATGTCATTTATGTAAACTAGAAAGCTATCAAGGGTAGCGCAATAGCAGACTTCTTGGCAAGCCAAGCAATAGATGACTATCAACCTTTAGACTTTGAAATTCCTGATGAAGACTTGATGTGTATATCTAAGGCAAATAACACTGTTGAGTGCAGTTCATCTTGGAAAATGTACTTTGATGGAGCTTTAAATGCGTTAGGGCATGTAACCCTTACCTCACCTAATGGAAACCACTACCCCTTTGTCACAAGACCAAACTTTGACTACGCTAATAATATAGCTGAATATAAGGCCTGCATCATGGGACTCCAAGAAGCCATTGAAAGGGGTATCCAAATAGTGCAAGTATTTAGAAATTCAAACCATGTCATCTACCAACTAAAAAGAGAATGGCAAATGTATGATGGTAAATTGATCTATTATTGAAATATGATCTTGAAGCCCAAAAAGAGTTTGATAATATTAACTTTCAACATTTACCATGAGCAGAGAACTAAATTGCTTATGCCTTAGCCACTTTGTCATCCATCTTTAAAGTCAATCAAGAATCAAATGTTGCTCTTATTCAGATAAGTATCTATATGCTCTAACACATTGTCAGAGTGTTGAAGAAGAGAAGGACAACCTGCCATGGTATCATGACACCCTTCAGTACATTAAGGATTAGCAATATCCCAAATGTGCTATTGAAATTAGCAAGAGAACCATCCAAAACATAGCTGCAAACTTTGTTTTAGATGGCAAAATTTTATATAAGAAAGGGTGGGATCAAGTATTACTTCGGTGCATGGATGCCTTTGAAGCCAAAAGAATTTTCAAAGAAGGCCATAAGAAATCTATGGTATACATACTAATGGCCACCGAATGCCGAAACAAGTATGCGATAAGGATACTATTTGGTTGACTCTTAAAAGGGATTACTTTAACTATGCTAGAAATTGCCACAAATGCCAAATCTATGCAGATAAAATCTATGTCTCATTGAACCTCGACATTGTATGATGGCTCCATGGCCTTTTTCCATATAGGGCATGGACAGGATCAGACTGATTACCCTTAAGGCTTCTGACAGGGAACCACTTTATTTTGGTCGTTATTGATTATTTCATCAAATGGGTAGATGCAACTTATGCTAATGTCACCAAATCTATTGTATGCAAATTTATGAGATGAGACGTCATTTGTAGCTATGATCTTCTAGAGTAAATCATTATTGATAATGCACACAACCTAAAAAATAAAATTATGCAAGCAATCTACTCAGTTCAATATTCAAGATCATAATTCTGAGCTTTACCATCTAAAAGTGAATAGGGCAGTTGAAGCAGCCTACAAGTATATCAAAAAGATAGTTGAAAAGATGGCTGAGATGTACAAAAATTGGCACGAAAAGTTACTTTTTCCATTATGCCTATTGCACAGCGATACAAACTTTTATGAGTGCTACCTTAATTTCTTTAGTCTATGGCATGGAAGTTATCCTACCTATTAAGGTTGAAATCTCCCCACTCAGTCCTAATGGAATCATAACTTGAAGAAGATGAATAGGTCAATGACTAATATGAGCAGCTTAATCTCATCAAAAAGAAAAGAATCAAAGCCATTTGTCACTGGTAGATGTATTAAAAATGTAAGATAAAAGTGCACAACAAAAAAGTCTATCCTCATCAGTTCTAAGAAGATGACTTGGTACTCAAACAAATTCTTCCAATCAATAAAGATGCTCGAGGAAAATGGGCCCCAAATTGGGAAGAGCTGTACATGGTAAACCATACATTTTTTAGAGGACCACAATCTTATCTAAGATGGATGACAGTGACTTACCTAACCCTGTGAACTTTGATTCTATCAAAAAATACTATGCCTAAAAAGATCCTAGGATAAAAACTTGAAAATGTGTCATATCCTCTTCATGTTTTCGCCACTTCAAAAAAAAACAATAAAAGAAATGAAAACCTTAGATAAAAACCTAAAAAGGCATCTAGGATAACAAATTGGCTTAAGTTAAAAACCCGAAAGGGTGGCTTAAGTGACTGGAGTCCCTCTTACCCAAACTGAATGAAGCCCAAACTACCATTAGCCTAGTCCATAACCAACTTATCGTAGACTCGCAACCCTGATCAACATACCAAATCATAACATAATTCACCTATTCGATGCCAACCTACTCCACTGAATCTCATCCTTACCTGTACCCAAGAAATGGAAACTACCTAACCTTGAAGCCTTCATCCCACCATAGGGCAATTTGAAGAATCTTCTTGTGAGTTGGCTAACACCAAAAAGATTTACTACTTGAAAAGGGTTTTCAAAGACACTTAGTGGAAGATTCATGTTATCAGCATTAGAGGCCAAGTGGCAGGAAAACCCCTCTGAACTCTTTTGTATCTTAAAATCTTTTATGATCCCATAATTTGTCATAACTTGTACTTTCTTTTGAATAAAATATAATTACTTTATTTCTTAAAAGTCTTTATAATTCCTACATCCCATGTTGCATCATGTTTATCATTTAATTGATAATGCTTGATAAATGAATAAAACTAATAATAGGATTTCGTAGTATTACCAGGAAAATTGAAACTTAGCAAGAGTTTTGTTTCATGTCTAAAGACCAAGAACGAACTTTTGAGGCCATAGTGAGTTTTGCCTTTGGACCTCACATCCTAAAAATATGCTCAAAACCTTCTCCTAGTAAATCCTAACCTAAAGATAAGGGGCCAAAGTTCTTTTTAAACTGTCATCCTAACAACCAAAATTTAGAACATTCCACCAACCATTAAAAATATTCTTTGAATCATAAGTGGCAAAGAGGAATCCTCTATACCTACCAAACATAACATAACAAAAGTCCCCAAATGTAAGCCATCTAAGCTTAGGTCTATCCCTTCACAATCATGAATCACTCATACCTTCCAACCTTAAAATTCAAAGTCTTTGGAATCTAGAGTGATATTGATAAACCCCTAGGTAAAAAGCCACCTTATCAAACTTATACTGCATTAGATGACTGAGAAGGCCAAAAAAATCAATTATCATATTAGATTTTTAAAATTATCACTTTTGCATCAATGAAGCATGCATTAAACAAAACTTTTCAAGTATGAATTCTTATATTCATAAACTAAAATTAAATAAAACTTTAGGTATAAATTCATATTTTGATAAAGACATGAAAGGTTCTAGGTAAGAATCCCTTATCTTATAAGTACATAACTTAAAAACCATTCAAGACAGGCACCCAAACTTATATCTTTATAGTCCTCAAAGAGCAGGATAGTTTTTCCTTTTAGTCCTTAAAGAGTAGGACGTTTCTTTTAGTCCTCAAAGAGCAAGAAAATTTCTTTTTCTTTTTAGTCCTAAAATAGTAGGACTTTTTTTCTTTTTAGTCCTCAAAGAGTTGGACACATTCTTTTTTTATTTAGTCTTCAAAAAGTAGGACACCTTCTTTTTCTTTTTAGTCTTCAAAGAGTAGGACACTTACCTACCTCAATCCTCAAAGAGTAAGATGCTTATCTATCTTAGTCCTTAAAGAGTAGGATGCTTACTACCTCAATCTTCAAAGAGTAGGGCCCTTACCTACCTCAGTCCTCAAAGAGCAGGATGCTGACCTACCTCAACCCTCAAAGAGCATAAAGTTTACCTACCTTAGTCCACAATAAGCTAGACGCCTATTAAGTTAGTCCATAATGAGTTGGATGCCTATCGAGTCAAAGCCCATACTAGATGCCGCCAGTATAAAGGGTTAAACTTAAGAAACCATAAACCTACTAAGAAGGTCAAACCTTACAAAACTCATTCAAGTTTTCTTATCTATTAGAATCATTGTTGATATACTCAGCCTAACTCAACATAATACTAACTAGATCTCTATTTTCTATAGGCACACAAAACCACCATTTTACCTGAACAAAAATATGTCTATTTCTCTTGCCCTATTCTTGATACTTAGCAACTAAAAAGAGGCAACTGTAGACACCTCATTTTCTCCAAGCCAATCTTCGGCATCCTGAGACATAATCAAAAGATGGTAGGATCAAAAAAATAAAAAAATAAAAATGGGGATGAATGTTAAGTGCCATGTCGCCAAGCACTATTAGGCAACATGGTGCTAGGCAAAAAAATTTTTTAGAAAGGTTTGGAGTGCCTCTGGGTCATATTAAAGAAAAATTTAAAAATAAGGCATCAAAAGCCATTATTCAGGGTGTCACTAAAGTCATTCAGATGAACAGAAGTCAATTTCCTACTATTTATGACCAAGGTGAGGTATTCAAAGAACCTAGGGTATATGCAAGCCATATGGGTGAGTAAGTATTGACACGAAGCTTTCACATTGCCAAAAATTCAAATTTTCACATGTAGTGTCGATATAAGAGGGTGTGGTATTGATACCTTAAGTGTGGTCTCAATACTTGGTGTATTTGCATCTATACAGGCTTTGGGAGTAGCGAAAGTTATGATTTTTGGCAAAATGTATCGATACACAAGCAGGAGTATCGATACAAATCCATGGAGAATCGATAAAAGCCCCTAAGTCTCGAGACGAGAAATAATTTTTCGCTTTTGGTATTGATCCATACTTCATTATAGCAATACTCATGGGTAAAATTGCCTTATATATCGATCCAACATGTTTTGTATCGATACATCGAGGCATTTTTGCCTAATTCGAGCCATTTTTCAGCCTTCAAAAATCTAATTCAAATATTTTTTGGTACCAAAAAACATCATGATTCATATCAAGCCTCAACTATGGGCTCGTGATTAGAATTAAATAAATTTTTAAAGTCCAAATAGCCAATAAAAAAGGTCATTTTCATGAAACGTATAGCTTGTTAAAGGGCATGTCTGGATTTTCTCTAGTTGCAGGCACCACCGCCTTTTTGCACCGCTCCTCTACATGACAAAACCAATGGTAATAAGGGCAGTGAAACATGGTACCTAGAGTTGTCTCCTAGTTCATGAGGGAAAATCCCATAATGCCTTTACTTTGTCTCTAAAAAGCACTGGCTAAACCTTGAATTTAAAAAGGGCCAAAGTTGGCTCAGCAAAGAAGGAATCACTCTCCAGCAATCTTAAAAAAACTCCTGCAACCTTTAGCCCCAAAAACACTCTAAAAAAACACTACTTCATTGCTTTTTATCCTTAACCTTCTTCCATTCTCGTAGCCTCTCCAAACTACCACCAAAAACACCTAAAACCCTCTATTCCATTCATCCCTCCTCTTAAAAACTTCTTCCATTAAAACCCTACTAGAAAATTTTTATCATCACTTTCTTGAACATCAGCATTAAAAAAGGAAAGAAGGTGTACCAAAAGTTATTGCTTAAAGGAAAAGGCTAAAGCTTGAGGCTTTTGGTGTATTTTCTCACCTAGCTTTATTTTTTTCTCATTTGTAATAGTTGTATCATCTTGGAGAACCGTTTATGTCCCCATAACCATTCTAGGACTCCCATGCATTATTATTGCTTTAGTTGTGATCTTAGAGTCTCGATTTTTTTTATGTCTTAGTGTTGCTTGTTAGGCCAAGCTTTTTCTCTTTCATTATATCATCGAAACAGTCTTTTATTCATGCATTTTCTATCATGTTTCATGTATTTTCACATGCTTAAATGTTTGTCTTAATATGTATTGAGTGTGTCCGTGCATTTTCTTGCATTTTAAGGAGTCTTATGGCACAAAAACGTTGTATTAAAAACTCCAACATGCTTTTCTTTGCTTCCATATGTTCATGTCATCTTTCATAACATGGTTTTAATGCTATTCATAGAGTTAACATTTCCATGCACTTTATCTCTCAGCTTCTTCCATTTTTTGTCATCTTTTTCATGTAAAAATGTCATTTTTGTGTGTTTGCATGTTTTATCTCTATCATAATGCTTGCTTGTTTGCTAAAAACCTAATTTTCAAAAAAAAATCCCAAGTTAAGTTCATGCTACCTCTAGTAGATGAAGAATAGCATGGATTTAATGTTTCATAAAAGTAGTCTTCCAATCTTGGGAACAAATTAAACATTTTGGATTTGGATTCATAGTAAAATAAGTTTTAAGATGCCACTTCTCAATCAAATATGACCTATTTTAGTTGAAAATATATTAAGCCTTGATCTTCAGTTTAACACTTTCAAAGTGGCATAGTCAACAAGTTATTTCATCATCCCAAATTACTCCGGATTGTGGAATGAACTTGTGATGCCCATGTCATTCTTTTCCACTATGTTGTGGATGTTCAACTGTCCATAACCTGAATTTGACCCTAAAAACTAAAAAATCAAATAATCTCATATTTTTGCTCTAGCAGCAGTATAGTCTAAGTTTAAAAAATTATTTTCAAATCACAAATGATTCTTCAAGGATTTTATGATATTTTCCCTTAAAGGCATCGAAATACATTTCCAACAGTGTCTTCTTTGCCTTCGAATCATTCCGGATGAAAGAATTATGATTTTTAAAACCTTTGCTATTTGGAACCCCTAGAACCAATGCATTACATTCTGTTTGGACCATTTCGGTCTATCCGATGATTTTTTTGCATATTTTAAATATTTTCCCAAAACGTTTGCAAAATTTAGTTTTTATAATGGTATTGTTTGTGCTTTAACAATTCTAAATGAATTTGGAACAATTTTTCAAAGTCCATCATGCGTTTTCCCTTGTACGTGCTTTAGTGTCAAGATAGGCTTAATTTCAAAAATTAATTCTACCTAGAAAATGATTTTTTAGGGTTTTTGGAATATTTTTTTATCAATCCTCATCAAGGTGCCTTATTTACCCTCTGAAGCTGTCGGATGAACCCAAAATAAATTCAGGAAGGGAGACAACATGATGTTGTCCCCTGTTTTAACTTAATTCCCGAAACACCTTTATAAAGACATTCGGATGTCTCAAAATGCATTCAATTGGTTCCCCTACTACACAAAACCTTTAAGCCTGGATCAAAGCTTAAGAAAAAAATATATTTCATTCAAATCTCTAATTTTTTATTTTTAAAATATCTCTTTCAAAGATAATCATTTTCTTAAAATATCAAAAATATTCATCCTTGGGGATACTCCAACCTCATCACTCCAAAGGAATAAATGACAATTACTTCTCTCAAATTCATTCGAGATTTCCAATTATATTCTTAAATCATCAAAAAATTACTATGAGGGGATACTCTAACCTTATCTTTCACAAAAAAATGTTAATTTTCTCTTTTAGATTTATTCGAGATTCCTATTTATGTTATTAAAATATTAAAATCTTTATCTTACAGGGATACTCCAACCCCACTTATCCAAAGGAATACACTAACCCTGCTTTTATCTAAAGATTCCAAGAATTTTCTCCCCTTTAGATACCTTAAATTATTTCAAGCAAACCATTTTTCATCCCTCAAATTACCAAAGAATCCAAACATATCTCTAAATTGTCATCCCAATTATTCTTCAATAATCAAAGACGATTACGAGATACATTCTAATTGTCCCTCTTTTTTATGTTCTTTTATTTGTGATTGGTTGTTTATGAAATTATTATATTTTTTTTAATCTTACTAACACATTTTCTTTTTGTAGTGATTATCGTGCATTCATATTTAAATTTTGTTTTCATAAATCCTACAAGGCAATCTTCCATGTCAGTATCTCTCAAGTACCTAATACAAAATATTCAAAATTTTAAAATTTGATCTAAAAATTATTTTCATGAAAAAAAATCCCCATGCTCATTATACCTCCATAGTGCATAGGTGATATAAATTTTCCTTCAAAACCTAGATTTACATTTTCCATAAAACTTCATGGATAAAAAAGGATTATATCTAAATAATGACTAAAAGAAACCAATTAAATTGAAACTGAAGTGAGATTTAGTTAGCGAGTATCGATTTTAGGCATCGTGGGGGTGCTAATCCTTCCCTATGCGTAATCAACTCTCGATCCCAACCAATGAATCTTTGGACTTTATAGACCTTGAAATCACTATTTTGAGTTTTGTAACTGAAAATATGTTTTCAGTATTCATCTGATCATGCCTAGCTCGAAATGATCGGTGACGACTTTAAATTTATAGTTACTTCACGGTAACTTTCTAAGACTAGTTGGATGAGTGACTCATTTAATGGTTTTTCCCCTTTAATATTATCATGATTAATTCAAATCCCGATCGAGTTATAACTTAAAGGCTCAACCACACTACCATAGATATCTTTTAAGTCATGCACGCTCACTTTAGATCATCCAAAAAAAACAAAAAGGGGCACATGGCGACAACAATTTTTAAATATGAATGCTTGATGGTCACTACAGAAGGGAAACATGTTAGTAAGATAAAAAGAAAAGTAATACTACCACATAAAAACAATCACACATAAGAACATAAAAAAATGGACAATCAGAATGTACCTTGTAATTATCTTCAATTATTGAAGAATAACTAAGATGATAACTTTGAGACATGTTTGGATTCAGTGTTAACTTGAGGGATAGAGAAAAAAGGTTTTGATTAAATGATCAGGATGTTCGAGAGGAAAAATTTAGATTTTTGATGAAATTTGAAAAGTAGGGTTAAAGTATCCCATTAGAAGGAAGGGTTGGAGTATCCCCAATAATGATGGATTTGATGAGCTCAAAACAAGGTTTTGATCGAAAGACCCTTTTGAAAGGTCTAAAGAAAGAGAAAATTTAGATTTTAAATTAAAAGTGGGGTTAAAGTTCCCTTCAGAAAGTGGGGTTAGAGTATCCCACAAGTAAAAATTTTATGTTTTAATTAAGAATCCTAAAATAATTTAAGAGAGAGAAAATTTAAGTGATACATGAAAAGCGAGGTTAAAGTATCCCCTTAGAAAGTAAGTTTAAAGTATCCCCCAAAAGCAAAAATTTTTATGATTATGTAAGAAGAGACACTTTCAACAAAAAAGTCTTTTAAAAATAAAACCCGAAAGATTGAATAAAATTATTTTTTTATTTTTTTGTTTAGCCTTGATCAGAGCTTAGAGGGTTTGTGTTGAATTACATGACTCTATGAGGAGTCAATTGGGTGCACTTTGAGACACTCGAATGTCTTAATAAATGTGATTTAGGAAATGATTTCAATTGGAAAAATAAGGATAGCATTACGCTAGCTCTCTTCTTAAATTTATTTCGTGTAAATTCTAAGATATTAAGAATCAAGCAATGTACCATTAAAAAGGTGACTCAATAAGTCTTAATATAAAAATATTCAAAAAAATCCTATAACATAGCTTTCATGCTAGAGTTAATTTTTTAAATTGGCTTTATTTTGACATTGGTAGCATATATAGGAGAAGAGGCATAATGGACTTTGAAAAATCATTTCGGACTCAATTGGTGTCATTAAATCACAAACGATACCATTTAAGAAAGGGAATTTCATGAACTTTCTAGGAAAAATATTTTAAAAATTAAAAAAACACCATTTAGAGGGATGAAGTAGCCCAAACAATATGCAGTTTGCTAATTCTAGGGGTTTCAAATAGCAAAATTTCAAAAAAATCATCACTCCCTCATCCAAACTGATCCAGGTACAAATGAGACATTGCTAGAAAGGTAATTTGATATTTTTTCAAGGCAAAACAGCAAAAAACTCCAAAAAATGTGTTTGGTCAAAATAATTTTTTGGTGAAAATGATCTTACTAGTGCAAAAATAAAGGAGTATTTCAGTATTTTCGAGTTTCTTTAGGACTGAACTTAAGCCAAAGGCGTCTAAACGTCTATAACAAAAAGGAATGGGTGACATAGGTGTCACAAACTTATTTCACAATCCCAAAGTAGTTTAGGACGATGAAACAACCTATTGACCATGCTACAAATAAGGATATTATACTTAAGATCAAAATAGTATTCTGGAGTTTATCTAACTATGAATCCAAACCTAAAAAGTTTGGAGAACCAACTTAGTGAAAACATTAAATCCATGCTGGTCTCCATCTATTAGAGGTAGCTTTAATCTAACTTGGGGCGTTTTTTGAAAACTAGATTTTTTAATAAACAAGCAAGCACTTTGACATAAAAGTCATGAATGAAATGCAATATGCATAATAGTGAACATGAACAACACATTCAATCAAACAAAGATTTTGTTTTGGTAATGGAAAAGGTGGCAAAAAAAGAGAGATGATGACAAGTAAAATGCATGAGAATGTTAGCATAGAGGTTAGTGTGAACATGTTTAATCAAGAAAGAAAAATGTGTTAGAATCTTCATGAAGGCATTTTATTTCATGAAACCAAAAGCCTTAAGAAAATGTATGAATATGCTTAAAACATGTTAAGGTGAAGATTTAAGCATATGCTAAGTATGTGAAAGTGGATAGAGCATGACAAAGATGCTTTAGCATAGATTGTTTTGATGATGAAAATAAAGCATAGCATGTTTGACCATCCAAGCAACATCAAGGTATCAAAAGGGTCATCAAAATTCTAAGACTACTATAACCAAGTCCATAAAATGCATGAGAATCTTAAAAGGTTCATGGTAACATAAAGAGGTCACCAGGATGATGAAAGTGCTAAAAAATAAGAAAATAGGCTGAGGAAGGGGAGAAAATACACTAAAAGCTTTAAGCTTTAACCTTTTTCTTTGAATAGCAACTTTGGACTTAACTTCTTCCATATTTTAATGTTGAATAGCAATAAAATGATGAGAAGAAAAAGTTTTTTAGCTAAAGTGTGATGGAAGACAGTTTATAGAGGAAATATAAGTGGAATGAAGGGTTTTAGAAGGGTTTTTAGTGGTGGTCTTAAGGAGCCAAGGCAATGTAGAGGCTTTTTGGCTTTTGCTAGTTAAGGAATGTTGAAAGAATGTATGAAAGTGAATGCTTGTTGCTCTTAAAGGTTTTTAAATGTCTGTGTCCCTCCTCTCAATTGAGCCAAAGTTGGCATATATAGCTATATGAATGCAAAAAGTAAGGGTTTTATGAGGTTTTGGCGCATGTACCTCATGTAGAGTCAAGATACTATGTTCAATTGCCATGTTAACTCATTGGTTTGCTCAGCAAAAACATTGGATCAAGGCCACTTTATGTAGCTGAACATTGAAAAAATTTAACATCACCCTTTGTCATAACATGTCCCTTATCATTAGCTACTTGAACCTCAAAATTTATTTAAATCCAAGCCCATAGATAATTTTTCGTGCAAGGAACATGTTTGAGTTGGATTTTTAGATCAATGGTGCATAAGCCAAAAAATGGCTTGAATTGGGCAAAAATACCTTAGTGTATCGATCCGAAACATTTTGTATCGACACATAAAGTAATTTTTGCCCATGAGTATCAGTACAATGAAGTATGTATTGGTACCAAAAGCAAATAATATTTCCAATCTTAAGACTTGGAGGTATTTATTAATACTACATGGGCTTATATCGATATTTTGGTATTTTTCTTTGAATATCGATATATTTAGCTAAAATTTACAAATTTAGCTACTGCCAGAGCCTATATCGATACAAACATGCCAAGTATCAATACCACACATTAGGTCTCGATACCAAACCCTTTTGTATCCGTACTACATGTAACAATTTGAATTTTTAGAGGTGCAAGAGCTCGGTATCAATACCTACGCACCAATATGACTTGCACGTACCTTTGGCTCTTTGCATTACCTTACCTTGGTTGAAAATGATGGGAAATGGACTCATGCTCATTTGTATAACTCTAAAGATGCCAAGATAATGACCTCTGATGCCTTAAATAATGGCTTCCGATGCCTTAGATGATGGCCAAGACTAAATAAGATGTCTACACTCACATCTTTGCGACTACTTTGTATCAGTCTTAGTTGTGTGAGATTAAAAGTGACTATGTTTCTATTTTTAGTCAAGGCCTAATAGGCCTTTTGGCTAGCAATAGCGAACCACCAGGCCTAGAAAAGGTTCCAAATACCATCAGTGTGGATAACCATTGAAGGCATGACATGTGCTACTTATGTGCTCCAAGATCCTTTAGGAAGCAATTGCTACCACTCTCTATGGATTATTGGGATTGGTTTTTACTCTAGATTATGATATATGAGTTTTAAATAATGCCTAAACATATGGATGTTTAAATTTTGTGAAAATTTTTTATTCTTGACTACATGCAAGTCCCTCCCTAAAAATCTATATAGAAGTCTAATTGTTTATGTGTTTATGTTTTCTACGGCTTATTTTACTTTATTTTAATTATTTTTGAAATAAATATATGCATAAGGCTGAATTTAATTAGGATGCAATCCTTTCACCTGCATACTAAAATTATATTAGATAAAATATGGTCCATGTGCTTATTTAATTTTTTTTACGTGGAACTATTTTATGTAATTGTCTTGGGCCAATTTTACAAGTTTTATTTTGATGTCAAGCCTCATGAAAATTATTTTAAAACTATTTTGGTCCATATGTCCATTTATTTAATTTATTTTATGCCAACTAGGTTGGGTTAATATGATATTTTTAAGACTTAATTAGCTAGATGGTGGGATATTTTGAGACAAAAGTTAATTAGATAAGGGTATTTTAGAACGTCTAAGGGTATTGAGTACTCAAATATGGGTGCTCCAACCAATTAGAGACTGAAAACACACCCCTAGTAAACCATGACTCATCATTTTGTAAAGCCAAATACAAATTAACCCGCATCTTAGGTTATTTTTGGCTTTGCCATGCAAAGCATTATAAAAGCAAAACTACTTTCATTTACCATTCATGCTCACTTACTCGTCAACTTCCAAAAGAAACGTTGCCAAGCACTCTAACTTATATTCACAAAACCTACTAGGCCCACAAATCTTATTCATAACAAAGTAAAAGTGGAAAAAGAAAAGTTTGCACTACCTAAAGATAGGGTAAAAAGAAAAAGAAAAAAAGGCTTTAGTCGAAGCAAGAGGAAGGGAAAGGTGGACAGTAAAGTTTTGGTATATTTTCTACCATTTGTTTTAATTTGATCACTTTATTTCATTTCATTAAAATTGCATTTTTAGTAAGCTATATTCATGTGACCATGATCTTTTCTAA
Source organism: Adansonia rubrostipa (assembly GCA_038381775.1). Classification (NCBI taxonomy): domain Eukaryota; kingdom Viridiplantae; phylum Streptophyta; class Magnoliopsida; order Malvales; family Malvaceae; genus Adansonia; species Adansonia rubrostipa. The sequence continues at coordinate 6,917,758 of JBBYHM010000026.1, forward strand.
GGAAACATACATTCCTTTTGATATTTTTTGGTTTGATCATGCATTTGATGTGCTAATATTTTGATGATAAAAATCATTCTCTTGGCCATTAGATGTATTTACCAGCCCTTGTTTTGTTGTTGGGCATCATGTTTCATTTTTTTACTATAATTCATGCCTATCTATACTCATGTAACAGGTCTATAAGTTGTTTATGCTTTTAGTTGCATTTTGATTATGAAATACTTGATAAAATGCCTCTTAATTATGCTTGCGTATGTTTTTTTATGCTTGGATGCTATTGACATATTTTTAGTTCATCACATACTTGTTGAAATGTTTCTTTGATATGTGCTTTTGTTGTTTAGGGAAAACTAACCCGAAGTTAGATTAAGATTAAACTAAATAATGGGATTAATCTTTGTTTATTATTTTTGACATATTGGGGCTATAAAATCAAGTGTTTCATGCTTGGATTCATGGCCTAATGAGGCCAAATAAACACTCTTTTAAGCCTTGAAAATTTGTTTTGTCATCTATTTGATAAAATGCCTCGGTGTTGAGCCTTTTTGTAGTGAGAGCTAAATGGCTAGGCTAATAGGTCGTTAGCTTACCCCTAATTCCTTGGAACATTGAATGGACCAGTGAACCTACAGTCATTGACCTTATTGATGAACATTCATATTTTCTACCCTAATTCATGTTTAGGAAAACTACAAACAAAAAGTGCACTATTTTAAAACTTTAAACAGCATAACCCCACTTTGAAAACTTAATTTTAAGCCCAAAATTATTTTTTTGGTATTTTTCCTTCAAAGGACATAAAATTACCTTTCCAAGAAGCTCTCATTTGCCTTTGGATAAGTTCGAATAGGGTGTTATGATTTTCTGAACACATGCTGTCTGGAACTTTTAGGACTAGCAATCACATTAATTACGAGCTAGTTTTTACTCCCAATATGATTTTTATTGATGTTTTCAATATATTTCCTAAAAGCTATATGAAATTCCTTTTTCTGTAAAACTATCATTTATGATTTTTGTTAGGAATGCCTTAAGGATGAAAGACATTATTATATATGTCATTAGTTTGAATTGATTATTCATGTTTATATATTTAAGTTTTTCATTGCATCATTGTTATTTCATTCTCATTTTATTTACATGTTAGAGTAAACGTAAGCAACTATTACTTATTGGCTGCTTGTGTTTATACTCTTAGAATGTTGCAAATAATGGACTTTATATGTAGGAAGATAACATTTTAAGGTAGGTAATCTAAATTATTAGTCCATAGTCTATAGGGTTAATGTGAGTAATTAACTCACGTTACAACTACTATGTTGTCTAAATACAATTGGAGAGATGGTTTGTCTTGGCCATCTGCAGTGAGCTGACTCCTAATTAGAGACATAGATATATTACCTAAAGATGGTGATATATCAGACTAGACTAGAGTGCAATTAATCCATTAATAAGTCAATTTACATGGATTAATTCACTTTTGACATTCATTTTTGTAATTACCTTAATCTTGAGTAAGTAATTGACTTTATATTTATAACTTGTATACTTTAATATTCCAAAGCTAAAACATCTCGAAATAGTAAGCTATTAGACTTGTTTGTTGGATATATGACTTATACTTGATAAGACCTTTATTTATAGATATGGAATCATAGCTCCTACAAAAAGTCAAGGTTATACTCTTAAAAGGCATTATCCGAGATAGTGAAAATGGATGAGACATCGCTCATTTGTATGTCAAATAATAAATTATTCACATGTAGTGAACAATCATTTTCACATAGAGAGTACAATGGAACTTTAAGATAAGGTGATCAAGTAGATAAAACGGACTTTAACCTTAAGTTGATTATAGATATCACATGAGGGTATTACACAAATGACAAATTAATTGGACTGAAAGGTTATTTATAAAGCTCACATATTACAGTATATAATTGGGGCTGCAGTTTAGGTCTTTAGTGGTATGACTTTGAGATCAATAATTATGTGATTATTTATTTGATGTAGAATAATTAATACATAAATTATTGGAGCCTAATTATATATGTCTAATTGGTCCCTCCACTAGCTCAACATAATTCCTTAATGGATGGTTATTGACCAGAATACTCGTAGTGGGAAGATTCTAAATATGATAAAGTGGTGTGTCAGATACATTTCCTTTTAGAGGTGTGGGTGTTTTCTTCAATAAATAAATGAAAGATAATTTTTTTGGTATTATTTGTTCAATATATATATTTAATTTGATTAAATATTTATTTAGACATGAATTAATAATTTAAATTAATTTCATTTATCTTCTGATAAATATAAGAATTAATATAAATTAAATAGATGTAGGAAAATTAATTATTTATATAATTAATTTGATATCTACAAATTCTTGTTTAAATATTTATTTATAAATTAAATATGAATAGTATTCTAAATAAATTAAAAATTATTTTATTTATTTATTTTAATTTGTGATTAAAATTAATTATTTTACCATAGTTAATTTTATTTAATAATTAATATATAATTATTCTATTCAAATAAAATTGCTATGATTTTATTTTGAATTAGAATTGGAGTTATAAAAAATTATCAAGTTAAATAAAATTGGCAGTTTAATCAGAATTAATTAGTATTCAAATTAAACGAATTAAGATAAATTACGACAAAATAATGTATAGATACATTAGGGCTTGGCCGAATTTAAGAGCTTATACCTAACTAGGGTTGGCAGCAATAAGGGCTTTAAAGAGTGGCTAAAATAATTATTTTAATTAAAAATTAAAATTAGGACTTCCTTGTTACTTGATATTAATAAGACTTAAGTGTCAAGGGTTTCAAGTTAGACTTTGGTTCCACACTTGAGGTTTCTAATCAAAACTTTGTCACAAGGTGGTCATTAAGGAGAATCAAGCCATACGAATTTGGAGTTGTTCGAGACAAAGAGTTCCCGCACACTTTACCATCTGAGAATTGGAGAACCGTAGAGAAATCTAGTTGGCTAAAGCTTTTACACAAATATACTCTAGAAATTCTTAGACTGCATATACAGATCTACAATTCAAGTACTTGATATGGTAGTTTTATTATATATAACAACATGATCTAGTATGATCTATTCAAAACTTTTTAAAATTCTGTTGCACATCTGATCTGTTTTTTCCTACAATTTCTCGAGTCTGAATGAATTCAAGATAATTTTTCAAAGTTTGCCACACCATTCCCTTACACATGTTGTCAGTGATGAATTGGGTCAAACTTTACTACTTATTTCCTCCTAGAGAATGATTTTCTAAGGTTTTTCAAATATTTTTATATTAATTCTCGTCAAATTATCTTACCAACTGTATCTAGTTTGCCCCTTAAAATCATCAAATACACCTAGAATAAATTTTAAAAACCCAAACAATCCAAAGCTGTCCCTATTTTTAGCCTTAGTTAAATTTAAATAATTTTTTTAATCACCTTGTTGAGGCTTTCAAATGCCTCAAAACGAGTCAATTGGTATCCCAATAAATTTTTAGATCACATATGTGTGCACTAGGCTCAAACCAAGTCTTGATCATTTAAAAAAAATTAACTTAATCATTTCATTAACTTTTTTGGTTTTAAACAAAAAATCCACATTTACTTGTTCAATTGCTTAAGAATATTTCATTTTAAAAAATCACCAAAATTTTCATCCACACGAGTTTTTAACCCTACTTTCAAAATTTCACCAAAAATCCAAAATTTCTCTCTTAAAGTTTCCCCAGATTTTTCTACCAAACCTTTATTTTTGCCTTAATTGACCTACAAGTCCTAACGCTTTTCAAAGTTTATAATTTGGTTATTTCTACATAATCAATGACAACTATGAGATACATCCCAATCCTACCTTTATTTCCTTGCTTTGTGTGTTTTATGCCTTACTATCACATTTCCTTTGTTGGCAATAAATTTGCATTCATATTTTTAAATTAAATCTTTCAAAAATTACTAGGGCAATGTTTCATATTAGGATCCCTTTAATACTTGATATGAAAGATCTTTTTTAAAATAAATCCAAGAACTATTTTAACCCTACGTTTCTCCTTTCCTTTAAGTTACATATGGGATTTAAATTTTTGACATAGAAAACCTAATTTATTATTTTTAATAAAATTTATTCAAGTACAAAATA
>JBBYHM010000026.1:6930814-6945590 GCA_038381775.1 Adansonia rubrostipa
CCCCCCCCCCCCCCCCCCCCCCCCCCCCCCCCCCCCCCCCCCCCCCCTCCCCCCCCCCCCCCCCCCCCCCCCCCCCAACCACACACCAAACTCCTTGACTTTCAGAAACATGCTCCATTTCACCGTATTTTAACATCTAGTGCATCTAGCTCTTCAAGACAAGTTAGTTTAATAAACATACAATTCAAAAAGTATAGCTCAAATTTCTTGGGGATTCAACCGTTTATCATTAAAGTTTTGTATGACTTTGACATCATTTTATATATAAATCATAAAGCGTTGAAAGCATTAATAGAAGTAAGCATATTATCTAAGCTGGTTAAGGCATATATAAATCGTAAAGCATTGAAAGCATTAATAGAATTAAGCATATTATCTAAGCTGGTTAAGGCATATCATTTAAACCCGAGAATTGTTTTGCGAGTTTCAGGCAATCAATCATGGAATTACAAGTGAATTTCTGGACAAACTGCGAGAAGTCGCCTGCCAATTCTTCGCTCTTCCAACGGAAGAAAAGAAAAAATACTCCAGAGAAATCGGCAACATCGAAGGGTACGGCAACGACATGATCCTGTCTGAGCATCAAATACTCGATTGGACTGATCGATTGTATCTTATACTGAATCCAGAAGATAAGCGAACACTCAAATTTTGGCCTGAAAATCCTGAATCTTTTAGGTATTGTTGTTCTTGTCCTTTAAGTCCCCCGGCAACCTGAAAACTTTCAAAATTATGCTGCAAGTCATGTAAATAGGTATTGTTGTTCATGTCTGTGTCACAGGGGAATTTTACATGAATATGGGTTAAAATTGCAAGTGGTCGCCGAAGTCCTCTTCAAGGCAATGGCAAGGTCACTAAACTTAAATGAGAATCGGTTCTTGCACCAATATGGAGATCTAGCAACAATGCAAGCAAGATTCAACTTTTATCCTATATGTCCAAGGCCTGATCTAGTTCTTGGGGTCAAACCTCATGCAGATGGATCAGCAGTCACCATGCTGTTGCAAGATAAAGAAGTTCAAGGTCTTCAAATCCTGAAAGATGATCAATGGTTTAGTGTTCCAATCATACCTCAAGCCCTTCTCGTCAATGTTGGTGATCAAGTAGAGGTAATGGCCCCAATGATAAGCACTCTATTGTTTGCTTTGTTATTGGACTCTTCATTTTCCCCAACGTATAGCATATATTTAGACATGGATACGGAATTATAATTCTTCAAAAATATGAAAAAGTTCAAAGAAATTGAGGATAATCGTTGTAAAATACATACCTATACACAATACTCACCCTCGAATCTAGATAAAATAGATTATTAACTATGTTACTCCAACTCTTTAATTTTCCTAATGTACCCATCTCCAACACCCGTGTCCGACACATGCAAATATGAACATAGAAGTAAAATCTTCCAAATGTATGAAATATTTTTTAAAAAAAAATTAAACATATTCGTGTGAGACACGTCAATATCCAATATTCGCCCCTAATTAAGGCAATTTAGCTAGTTAGTTCTACCTGGCTAATGTATCAACTAGCAGTCTTCTGTTGCTTAAATTTGATGCTATAAATCGAGAATAAATTTCATAATTAACATGCGACTTACATCAATGGTTTCCATAAACTGCACACAGATAATGAGCAATGGAATATTCAAGAGCCCAGTACACCGAGTTGTGACAAACTCAGAGAGGGAGAGGATCACTCTGGCTGTTTTCTGCATCCCACATCCGGATCAAGAGATTGAACCAGCGGAAGAGCTCATCAATGAAACAAATCCCAAATTATACAAGAAAGTCAAAGATTATGTCAGTCTCTACTTTAAATACTACCAGCAAGGAAGGCGACCTATGGAAGCAGCACTGATTTGATGTTCCTCACATTTCGTTTCTTTTCTTTTTTTTTTTTTTTTTTTTTTTGCTCTTGCTCAGAACTGTCATCCAAAGCTTTGAGAATTTAAACAAAATGTGTGAAATTTGTAGGGCAACGTCTCCTTACCATCAAATATTAAGCCCTTCATGTAGGTTTCAAATGACAGTTATCAAGTCTTCATGTCACCATCCAATAAACGTTCATTGGATCATATTACTTAGACTCAAGTGTATCGAATACGAGTAATTTGAATTTAAATGTTGTCTAATATGAATATATTCAAATATTTTTTAAGTTTTTTTTTATGTATTTGAAAAGTTTTTTAAAAATTATATCTTTATATTCATATCCGAATATGCATTAAACATTGATACTTAAAAAAAATAAATAAATGTCAAGAGAAACATAGGCTCAACTTCCAGCTGGTGTCAATTAGCAAAAGGCTCCTTTTATCTAATTTGATTATAGACTCAATCAGGATCCGCAAGATTATGGCCTTCACCTTTCTCAAACAGAAACATGCTAAAGATCTTAATCAAAGCTCAAATGCAAGGGTGCAAAAACCTATGTCTACTTAATTTCTACCTAGCTCAAGTTTCCTGCAAACTTTATTATAAAAATGTAGTTACTAAGAGAGCACCTTTTTTTCCTGCAATGTTGGATAACCATGCATTATAATTTCAGCGCAAAACTATGCCTAAAACCACTAATGACAAGAATATTGGCGCGACAAACCAAGTTGGGCAAGGGCAAGAAACAATGTTCTTCATAGAACAAAAAAGTAATAATAGTAACAATGCAGTTTTAACTCTTTTCTAGATTGATGATTATCATCATCATTGATGTTATTGTAAACCCTTTACAGGGGAGATTTTTCACTGCCGTTTTGACCTCTAAGAAGATGCGGTCTCTAGAGTCAAAATGTGCTACGGACTATTAATATACTTCAAAAGGTGAATTAGAAAATAAGAACAGGCAGAGACTGGAACCGATGGACCATTAGCCAATGTTATTCTTCTCTTAGATTATCTTAAAAAGCAGCCCACCATGTGTAGCAAAGAAGGGAGCAAAGACAAGTGATTCAACAGCCATTAGCTTGATGAGAATGTTCAGCGATGGCCCAGATGTATCCTTTAGAGGGTCCCCAATGGTGTCACCAATAACAGCTGCCTTATGTGGATCTGATCCTTTGGGGCCAAGACCTCTTGCATGCTCTGAAGCACCCGCCTGCATTTCACAATGAATCCAACATAAATATAGAACCATTACTTTCAAAACATTGATCATAACAGTAGGTTCATAGGATATCAGTCAAATCAGAGATACCTCGATATACTTCTTGGCATTATCCCAAGCACCCCCTGTGTTGGATGCAGAGATGGCAATCTGCAAACATGCCAAAACAGAAACAAACATTACGATGAACCTTCTGCAGGAAATATCTCATGCAATATCCGAAGAATTTAACATGCATTCCAAATTCATACAGGCAATATCGAGACTTGTTAACATTACCTGGACACCAGAGACAAGGGATCCAGCGAGGACACCGGAAAGAGTTTCCACACCAAAAAATATCCCAACAACAAGGGGTGTGAGCATAACAAGGGCACCGGGTGGGATCATTTCTTTGATGGAGGCATCGGTTGAGATCTTAACACAGGTAGCATAGTCAGGTTTAGCAGTACCCTGCATGAGACCTGGAATTGTATTGAATTGTCGGCGCACTTCTTCAACCATCTTCAAAGCTGCACTTCCCACACTCTTCATGGTCATAGCAGAGAACCAGTAAGGAAGCATTGCTCCAACAATCAGACCAATAAAAACTTTCGGGGTCAATACATCAACAGTTGAAATTGCAGCACGACTCACAAAAGCACCAAAGAGGGCAAGGGACACCAAGGCTGCTGAACCAATGGCGAAACCCTGGAAAGAAGTGCAGATTTTCAAATGAATACCTATTAACCAACTAATGGAGAAGTACAGATTACATTCTTTCAAAAAAACACAAATGAGCATCATAAAAATTGCAACCAAACTTCAGGCTTTAGTAAGAAAACTACTTTTCACAGTTGCGAAATACAGAAAAAACCAAAGCTATTCAAGAAGTAAAATTACTAATGGCACAAATATATTTAGTTGCAAAATACAGAAAAAACCAGAGCTAGTCAAGAAGTAAAATTACTCAAGGCGCAAATATATTTAAAGGAGATGGGATGTATTGAAAAAAGTAAGTAATTGGGATATTGAATAACTCTTAAAATTCAATCTACGATAGCGTTAAAAAAAATTAGGAATGAAAATATTTTTTTAAAAAAAGGTAGCTGTTTTGATGGACCAATGCAACATTTGACCAAAGACATCGGTGCCAACCAACACAATAAAAACTGCTTTAGAACTGATTATGCAGACCAACATAGAGATGCGATAAATCAAATAAAATTAGAAAAAGTAAGCCAGTAGCTTAAGTGAAAACAAATCAAACCTTTCCAATAGCAGCAGTGGTGTTTCCTGCAGCATCAAGAGCATCAGTTCTCTCTCGTATTCTATGGCTCATGCCAGCCATCTCAGCAATGCCTCCAGCATTATCACTTATAGGACCGTACGCATCGATAGCCAATCCAGTTGCTATGGTGCTCAGCATTCCAAGGGCAGCAACAGCAATGCCGTACATAGCAGCGAAACTAAAACTAACAAAAATACTGACAGCGATAGCAAAAATAGGAATAATGCAAGACTTGTAACCCAATGCAAGGCCGAAAATAACATTAGTTGCAGCTCCAGTCCTGCAGGAATCAGCAACATCTTGTACAGGGCTGCAGGTGAAAGTAAAGGAACGTTAAAATTAATGATAACAAAGGATAAGAAAAGGGGAAAAATAATGCCACCAAGATGAGTTACCTGTATGCATTGCTAGTATAGTACTCAGTTACAAACCCAATAATTAGGCCAGCCCAAAGACCAACAGCAACACATAAGAATAGTTGCCTGAAGAAGAAAATTAAATGTTAACACTCATTGTATTACTCTAATGCAAGCATATGACTCTTGATATTTCTCAATAAAAGAAGCACAAAGAGCTTACCAGTTCTTCACAGCTTTCTGGTCTCCAAAATTGAAAATGGTAAAGGAAGATGGAAGAGCTATCCAACTAACAATCCCGATTCCAACAGTCATGAGAACAGTGGAAATGATAAGTTGCCTCTTCAATGATGGCTCAATTTCCTTAACAGCTTTGATCTCAAAGAAATCAGTTGCAAATAAGGTGGTGATTAAACAAACGACGATACCAACAGAACTGATGATGAGAGGGTATAACATTGGAGTCAACTCATGATTGATGCCAAAAGAAGAGATGGAAGCAACAACAAGTGCAGCACAAGATGATTCAGCGTAGGACCCAAAAAGATCTGATCCCATTCCAGCAATATCACCAACATTATCCCCAACATTGTCAGCAATCACCTGAAAACATGGAAGTACATCAGTGACAACCCTAGAGGCAGAACCACTTCTCAGTTTCAGATTTCAAAAATAGTATAACGCATACTCATAGATACATGTTACTTACAGCTGGGTTTCTTGGGTCATCCTCAGGAATGTTCCTCTCCACCTTGCCTACAAGATCAGCACCCACATCAGCAGCTTTGGTATAGATTCCTCCACCAACTCTGCCGAAAAGAGCCATGGATGAACCTCCAAGCCCATAACCCGTGATTGCCTCAAAAAGACCACCCCAGTCGTCACCATAGTAGAGCTTGAATAAGTTGATGGCAATGTAAAGCACCAAAAGGCCATTTGCAGCAAGAAGAAAGCCCATGACAGCACCAGATCTAAATGCAGTAATAAATGCCTTTCCAACTCCCTTTCTCGCCTCCAGGGTGGTTCTAGCATTTGCATAGGTAGCAATTTTCATCCCAAGAAAGCCAGAAACAACTGAAGTGGCAGCACCGAGCAAGAAAGATATGGTGCTGAATATAGCAGTGGCAAGGGCAGGCTTGCACGTCTTAGATTGGTCATACATGCAAGGCTGGCTCTTTGTGCTGAAACCCTCGACTGAGCCAAGGAAGAGGAAAATCAACATTGCAAAAGCAACCATGAAAATGCCAACATACTGATACTCGGTGAAAAGAAATGAGGTTGCCCCTGTAGACCCATTTACCCAAAAATTAGCCAACTGGGAAAGTCTTTCCCAAAATTACCAAGAGAAAAAGCCAATAAACAGAACAACAAGATACAAACCAGAATTCTTTGTGACAAAAGCATATGGTCAAGAATATTGTCCATAGAACAAGCTAGAGTGTTCTTATTACCATTCTCACTTGACTCGTCAACGCAAAGTACTAGAAACAATGACATAACAGATAGAATAGAAGTAATTCCTCTATAACAGAAAAGTAATTTCATCTTGCAATATAAAATTTCGTTGGCAGCAAATTAAAAAGTATTAAATCTAAATATATTTTTGCATTTCAACAACAGTAGTATTTAACTTACAAAAAAAATAAATAATTAAATTTCGCGAAAAGCAGAAACAAACAAGGAAATGGTTCAACAAAAAATAACTCAGTACGTTACAACTTTGGAAGCATAGAAATGATTCAAAAGCATTTAACTTTCCAAAAGTGAAATAAAGTGTTAAGCATATCATATCATGAAACAGTGCATCATTTGCTCCAAATCAACTTTTACTATGACAGTCATTGATGCAAGACACAAATTAAATTTATGGGAGCAATATAAGGAAAAGGAAACTAAACAAAGCAAATATTTCAGACAGAGTAATTAAATCATCCATTTCTATTTCTTCGTTTAAGTAACGCTCTCAGGCTTATAAAAAATGAAGAGTTCTAGCCACTGGAAAGTTAATTCAGGCCCCTTATTATAAAGACTTCCAGAATCCAGATCAAGTTCAAGTTCAAGTTCAAGTTCAACAAAAAGGCTTGAATTTCCTTAAACAAAATTAATTCCTGAACATTCACTTTTCCATAGAATTCCAAATCTGCAAATTAATCAGTACGAAAAAAAATTTCACACAGTAAGCAAACAAATTATGAGGAAATGTCCAAAGTCTTTCAATGGCATTATGCCATATGATGCAAAAGCTAAAGTTTAAAACCAAAAAAAAAAAGCCTAGATCTCAATTATGGTCTCAATGTGCAAACACAAAACAACACAGCAACCTAAATCAATATTGATAGTGAGATACAATTAACGTGGGTCCAAACTCCAGTTTCCCCCATCACCATACACTTCGATCTGAAGAAAACATTCATTGAAGCATATGTTATAATTATTTATGAATATATAATACATATATATAACACACTAAGACAACTTGCACATGCTGTAGTTTTTCATGGTTTTTCAATACAACAAATAAAAATCCGACAATTTTTATTTTTAAAAATAAAGTACTAAAACTTTGACATAGAAAACATAAAGAAACACAAAACCTCGTGCTCCAAAACTCTTCTCAGTTCATAAAACAACACCAAAATTTATGCAGACAAACCAAAAACTCCACTGAACATTAAAAAAAAAGGAACATAATGAGAAACTTAAGATTTAAACTTTCAGAACATAACAACCAAAATGCTCCACAACAACATGAAAAAAAAAAAAAAAACTAGTTTTGTCAAAAAACCATTTCGGTTATTTAATTCAGACATGCAAACCGAAGAAACCCAACATCAAACAGAAAAAAGACCAAAAGGTTCAATTTTCAAAACCCCAGATCGCAAAAACCTCGTTAAAAAAAAAAAAAAAAGAAGTGAAGAGAGCAACAAACCTTGAGAGATGGCGTCTTGAATTTCAGCACATTTAAGAACAATATTATGGTCATTAAGTCCTTCTTCTTCTTCAATGAGGTAATCGGCGTACCCGTTTTTCCCACCCTCACCATTGTTCCCGGGCGAACCCGTATCTCGACCCGGAGAGAGCTTCACCTTGGAAACGAGAACCCATTGTACGAGAGAAAAGGCAAGTCCAATCACGGCGCATATAGGGATCAGGATCTCGGCTCCGAGATCTGACAAAATCGAAGCCCCCATATTAACCACCTTCCCAAAGAAACGAATTGCAAGTTAAAACTGAGAGAAGATAAATTTTTTTTTTTTCAGCGAGAGGAAAATGGGAGAAAATGAGAGTTTATATGCAGGAAGAGTTTGTGGGGGAAACCTTTTAAAGCTTCGGTGGGCAGAAAGGACTGAAACGCTGAACGGAGAAAATTTTTTTAAACAGTTATCACTATTATTTTACATTGTAATTTAATTAATTAAAATTTATTAAATTTTTTTTATTTTTTTTCATTCTCTTCACGAAGCAACGCCTAAGAAAAAAAATTATGAAAATAAAGATTTTACCCTTTTTCAAATAATTATAATATAATATAAGAAAATGGCAGAATCATATACGTTTAATTGCGAGGGACCCATATAAATAGTGTGAGAGAGTAATAGGATTATTAATCGGTGGAAATAATTTCTTTTTTTTTTCCCCCAATTCCCAATAGTCTAAAATCAAAGCCTGGTTCATAAGTTCTTCTAGAACACAAGATGAGAATAACAGTCCAGCCAAGCATTTGATTTTACATTCGCGCCGCAGGTTTTTTACCAGTAAAGGTCGAATTTCTTTTTTCAAACTTGAAAATTAGTTAAAAAAAAGTCTAAAAATTCGATAGATATTTAAAAAATTTTAAATAGAAATATTAAATTATTATATTTTAAAATATTTTATTAAATAATATTTTTATTATTTTTTAATATATTTTAATATTATATAAATAATTTGATTTTTATAAATAAAAAATTATTATTTACTTTCAGTGTAAAATAATAATTTATAGTAAAATACTATTGCATATTCTTTAATATTATTTTAATCAATCAAATAATATAAAAGTATTAGTTTTTTATTATTAAATCAAATTACGTAATATATATATAAAAAAATTGAGACCAATAGTATTAATCCTCTAAACATAAATAAAATAAAATTAGTTAAAACTCATGAATTGCCATATAATTTTTTTTTAAAATTCGTTAACAAATTATAAGATATATGTGGTTTATTGTTATTGCAATTATTGCAAATTATAAAGTATGAGAGTTGATAGTGATTGCTTTCTCCAAAATTTTCAATAATTGTCTTGTAATTAATCTATGAATTTTATTAATGAGTATTTTAAGAGCTTTTGATAACATTAGTTAAGTTATTGTTGACAATAATATTTTTATATTAATTGTAATAGTTAATAGTTAATTTAATTGAAAATTATAACCTAATTAATATAGTAATTTTAAAGAGTGGCATAAAGACATGTGTTAATCAAACCTTTAATTATTAGTGTGATAAATACTAAATGACGATAATGATAAAAATGGTTGCAATTCATGTGAAAATAGATATTTATTCTTTTACAAGAAAAGGTTGTAACTTGGAACAAAGGATCGGTGGTTACAATTATTAAAATTCAAACATAAATTTATTAGAGTTATATCTTATGATAATAATAATAATATGAACTAATTGAATTAAATTATAATTTAAATATAAACCTATTAAATATCACATTTTAAAGGTAATTATATGAACTAATTTAACACACTACACTATTTAAAAAAAATTAGCATCCAATTTAGTGGTAAGGTTTAAATTTCTCCCCTTAAACATATATAATGCAAAACGAAAAGTATAATTAAATGATAAGATATTCCATAATATGTGATAGTTAAAAGTGTAATATTTAATTTAAGGAACATACCTCTAGTCATTATTGATCAAGAATATAACTTTGCTTTAGGTACACGAATACGAACACCCTGTATAAGCCTTCTAGTTTATTTTTTTATTTCAAAATAATTATCTTATGATGGTGTACAAACAATTTATGTAGACTAGATTAAGGACCTATATTAGAGGATTAATTAGAGTAGTATCTTACCATCAATGAATCTGTATTCTAATTAGTTACTGAAGTAGAGTTTAACTCTTATCACTAAAGTAGTTAAACTGGATAAGATTTACTAAATAATATTATCTCAATATTAATTAAAATATTTATCTTAATCTATTTAATTATCATAAGCTATATAAAGTCCAACAAAAAATATATAATAAGCTAAGTTTCTAGGATTAGATGGTTCAAAATCTATGTGCAAAAGAGGAAATCACACAAATTTAGTATTTGAATATCTCTTCTAGAATGAAAGGAAAATTCAAAGTTTAATTCTTCTTCTCTAAAGCTATATAAATTAAAGGAATTGGAATAAAATTTTCAAAATAATGTAAAATAATTTAGTATATTTGTTTTGAAAAAAAAACTATAAAAATTGTATTTGAAGTTTTATAAATTATAAAATCATACCAACAACTAATAGTATTATTATAAAAAATAGATATATAGATAATCATTTAATTAAAATAGAATTTTTAATTTTTTATTTGATCAACCATTTAAAACATCCATTTATATATATATGGATTACGTTTATATGAATTAGCATTTGATACACAAACGTCAAGAAAGTTAAAATTTTATAATTTATCTCACTTTTATTTTTAATTATTTATTATTATATTTAAAGGTATATGTCATAATATAAATACTACTTGTGAAGTTTAAAAATTTTACTGATATTATAAAAGATAATTTTTTATAAATAATATTAAATATTATTTTCACATTTGCTTTGAATTGAGATGTCTTTATAAATCCCAACTAAAAGTGTTTAACAACGAATTGAAACTAAAAAATTTTAAAATATTATTTTTTTTAAATTTGTTCGATAACCCATTTTAAATATTATTTAATAGAAATTGTTCGACAAGAATTGTTGAAAACAATAAACTATAAAGAATTGCTTATTACTTAATAAAAAATATTTTCAAATCAATATTATTTTAAAAAATTTTATATTTTTGGACTAAATTACCTTTCTAAATAGTTTAGGTTTAATTAAAAACTTTTGCAATGTTCTCTTTGTTTAACAAATTCTCCCAAAATCTTTTCTTATATCCCTAGAACCTGGCATAGGTTTGATCTATCAATGAAATTCTCTACTTGGGATGAAAAGATGAATGTGTAAACCTTAAGGTTTTACACCCAAATATATTTTAGACAAATTAAGCTTGAACAATACTTGTAATTAATTTACGGGTTTATTTTGGCCTACTGTGATTAAATTTGATTTTCAAGCCTTCGGCTTTCTCTTGCTACGTATTTATATATTATATTGAATTGCAAATTAGCAATTAAGTGCCATTCTGGAAAGAGCAAATAGACAGTACAACCATTGGATGCAAATGGAACATTACACACCATTGAATTAAGAAATTAAAAAAAAAAAATAAAGGGAGCTAGGCTAAGTTTTGGATGGAAGCGGGTTGTCATGGCTGGTCACTATTGAACCTTTTGTACGTCCTTACCAGTAGCCCTCAGTGTCTCTGTGCCAAACTCTCCCTCACGCCCCTTTTTTTTTTTTTGGGGGGGGGGGGGGATAACACACCCCCATTTTCAGATCTCGCCTTTCATTGCTCTTTCTGTGATGGGATTTAAACTTGAACATAATTAGAGTATATTTCCTTTAATTTTTATATATTTAATAAATTATTTTTATTTTTTTACATATATTAAATATAAATATATATATTTAAAAATTAAAAAAAACACGGATAATATATATTGTTATTGTATTTGCCAATGCTAGGGCACTTTGTCTACTCTCACTGTTTAAGTGCTTTTATTTTTTTTGGAGTTTATTTTGAGATATTTGGAAAAGTTTTTAAATTTACCAAAGAGGAAAAGACTGAACTGAAGTAAAGTCATTGAATGTGGTGGCGGTGGGTCTAGACGCCTAGTATTGGTTGCTTCTGTCCTTGCCTTTGTGCTGAAAGAAACAGAGCACATATATGGCTTGGGGTGGGGGATCCAAGGCCAACCTGTGTTTAATATTTGGTTATTCCTTTGCCAACCATTATATATATATATATATATATATATATATATATATATATGACTAATTATTGGGATTGCTAAGTGCCAACGTACACATAGAATGATTAATTAATCTATTTTAAAACTGGTAATGTCAAATTATTACTGTAATGTTTCAAAGGAAGTAATTAAAAGTGATATTGTAAAATAATCTTCATACAATACACAGAAATTGATAGATATAATGGGGATTTTTATAAATTCAATATTTTTATTTTTTATTGAAACTTTGTTAAATTATTTATTCATAAAATATAATAATTAAATTTATATGTCTATATAATAATGAATGAATTAATTAAAATATTTAAATATATATATATAATAATATAGTTAAACTTTTATATAATAAATGTTATTAAAAATATATAAAGATAATTTATTAATATACTATTTCATTGATATTTTTAACAAATATTTTCATTATTTTTTCATCATTATCACTGCTTTTTTGTCCAAAATATATATTTTACCACTTATCTTGATCTCATCTATAAAATAATTAATTTTACCATTAATATTATTTTTAATTTCATCAAAATTAATCATATTGTCCATTTAAATATATCAAGAATAGTAAATTAGAGAGTATGAGAGCAAATCGCATTATTTTAAATGTAAAACTTTCATTGGTAGGAAAAAATAGAGATGGATAAAGACAAAAAAAAATTGTTAATCTAATAATAATTAAGATCTATATTCACTTTCTTCTTCTTCTTCTTCTTGTTATTATTATTATTATACCGAACAAAGAGGGAAGGTTGTCTTACTATTGACACGAGAAAGCAGATAGATGGGTGTGGATGAAGGGCCCCATCTCTCTCTCTTTGCAATATTAAAGCTTTCTTGAAAGACGGCCTGGTTTTTATTAAGCGTAAATTTAATAATTTAATAATTTATATTATATATTATATTTATATTTAAAATAATTTTTATTTTTATAAATTTTAATATATTAATAATTTATATAATATAAATTTTAATATATGTATATATTTTTATTTTATATATATATTTATATATATATACATGATGTTTAAAATGAATAAATTTACTTGACGTCGCGTTTTATTCTTTCGATGGCAATTTGGCTGGTTCGACTTGTACATATGCGAATTATTAAAAGGTATATTCGGTTTCGATTGTAGAAGAAAATTGGATGGACCGCCACTGCATGCGGGTTCTTTGGTAAAAAGTAGAAATAATTGATGGGTTTCGACTTTCGAAGCCGTTACGACTTCTTTTTCTTTTGGCTGGAAAAGTAAAAGGCAGTTTCTTTCCCTAATGTCGTTAACGTGGAGTTTTCAATTTTTTTTTCTACATTAGAAATTTAGAATCTAGAAACCCTTCTTTCTTTCTTTATCTGCGGTCGAAAAAAATTCGCCAGTTAAAACCATTTCTACCTGTTGAAGGTATTGGGATTGCACCAACTAGAATAAAGAAGAAAACACGTAATTTGAATTAGGTAAAAAGTCAAGCTAAGTCCACAAATACCAGTGTTTGTAGCTACCAAATTACGAAAATGAAATCTTTTTTGGTGCTCGATTCTTTTTTTTTTTAAATCAATATCAAATTGTCAGATTGCTGATCCTTAGTTTTGATCAAATTTCTTCATGTTGATGTTATAGTTAGAACTTTGAATATGATCATCTCAACAAACACCAAATTACTAATTGGGTTGTCCATAATTTGCCTTCAAAGCAACAAACACGTTCCTATGTCTTTTTTTTAAGAATATTTTTAGAGGTTTTAAATTAAGTTTCTCTACTCAAATTCTCGCCAATTCTATTACTTAAATCAAAGTTAAATGTCACTATTTTTTTAATTTTTTCTAAAATATTTATATTTATCATCGATATTTGATAAATATTTAAATATAATTATAAAAATATAATCTTAAAACAATTCTCAAAATATATAAAAAATTTAAAAATAAATACGCAACACTCAAATTTTAATAACATACCATTTATCGACCTAAACTAATGATTGACTATTTGGACAAATTCTTTTTTCCTTGTCGAATCCTATTAAAGCCAGCAGCTCATGCCACGAAACTCTAGGCAAATGTCACATTCACTCTTCAAATTACCTTGTACTGAAGCAACGATCTCAATCCATGCCAGATAGGCCAATGAAAGATTCATCCATTCAAAAAATTTTAATTAATCACTTTTTTTTTTTCCCTTTTGTTTTCTATTCCAATAATAATAATAAAAAAAAAGTAAAAGAAAACCAGAAATGGCCAACGACTACAATTTGGGGAAAAAAAATGGTGCACGCAACGCAGCTGCTCCGGAGCTAATGAAAGCAATTACCTTTAGGCAGGCCATTAGCATCAAATGAAAAGGATGTTGAGCTAACTAAAGCAAAGTATTATGTTTGTTTAAAATAAAACAAAGAATTCTTTAACTGGGTGGGCCTTCTCGACACGACCCTTGTCGATGATCTTAAAAAGTTTGCAGACATGAAAAGAGAGATTGGATTTGGTAATCTACTAATCTTTGATAATGGTTTTTTAACACTAATAGTCGGCAATTCCATTCATAATTTTATAATTTATCTATTATGGTTTGTTCACTAGGTAGTTTATTATCAACAATATTATAATTGAGAAATAATATAAACGTAGAAAAAAATATAATAAGATTGAATATGTATTTAGTCTTATTAGTTCATATAATTATTTTAAAAAATAATATCCAATAAATTTAAAATTCAAATTAGAGATATTTATGATCATGGTCAAGCAATAGCTAAAAATTTCTTCCTCTTAACCAAAAATCGAATCAAGCTGGAAGCTCATATCTATTATTTAAAATAATATTACAAATTAAAAAATATATTTATATTAAATTTAAATAAAATATTATTTTATTATATAAAAATAATTCAAGAAGAGTCGAGTTG
>JBBYHM010000026.1:6952841-6968167 GCA_038381775.1 Adansonia rubrostipa
GTATCTCATAATTACCTTTAATTATTGAAGAATAACTCGGATGACAATTTTAGAGACCAGGTTGGATTCAGTGGTAATTTGAAGAACAAAGATAATTTTTATCAAAAGAGTTTGAGGCATCCGGAAGAGATACAATTTTAAGTTTTTAAGGTAAAGCAGGGTTAGAGTATCTCCTCGAAGAAGTGGGGTTGGAGTGTCCCCTAAAACAGAGTTATGCAAATAGTTAGGAATAAAGAAAAATTTTTTTTATTATCTTTAAAAAAAACAGGGTTGAAATATCCACTAGGAGTAGTGGGGTTAGAGTATCCCTAAAGTTACGAAAATATTTAGGAACAAGGAGAAAATTTAAACTTTGATTAAAAAATGAGGTTGAAGTATCCCCTTTAAGTAGTGGAGTTGGAGTATCTCCATTAGCAAAAATTTTAATTTGAAATCTTTTTTTTATTTTAACCTTGATCCAAGTCAAAAGGGGTTGGTGTTGTGAGGGAGACTAAACGGGTCCATTTAGAGACATTCAAACGTCTCGATAAAAGGAGATTCGAAAATTAGGTTGAAAACATGGGCTACCATCATGTCATCTTCATTTCCAGATTTTTTTTGGGTGTATTCGAAGACTTCAAAGAATAAAGGTGGTACTGTTGGAAAGCTAACTCAACAAGGTTTAATATAAAAATATTCCAAAAACTCTAGAAAATCACTTTCTAGGCAGAATTAATTTTTGAAGTTAGGTTTGGCTTAGCTCTGGTAGCATGTAAAATTAAAGCGGCATAATGGAATTCAAAAAAATCATTCTATGCTTATCCAGAATCGTTAGATCATAAATAATACCTTTCCTGAAAGGAAATTTTGTGAACTTTTTGGGAAAAATATCCAGAAATTTTGTAAAAATCATCTGATGGGCCGAAATGGCCCCAAATAGAATGTTGCATGTTGGTTCTAGTGGTTTTAGACAGTAAAAGTTCAAAAAATCATAACTCCCTCTTCCAAGATGATCTATGGGCAAATCAGACACCATTAGAAAGATAATTCAATGCCCTTTAAAGGAAAAATATTAGAAAAATCAAAAGAAATATTTTGTGGCTTGAAAATAATTTTTCAAAGTTGGACTACATGCTGCTAAAGCAAAAATAGGCGGATTGTTCGATATTCCAGTTTTTTTGAAGATAGACTCAGGCCTAGGATGTCCGAACTTTTGCGACAGAAAGTAACACAGGCTTCACTAGTTTATTCCATAACCTAGAGTAGTTTGGGATGATAGAACAACTCGGTAACCATGTCACTAAAATGAACATGAGACTCAAGATCAAGGTTTAATACTAGAAAGGATTTTCTTTTTATTTTTGAAAAATAAACATATTTCACCATGAAATCCAGAGCTGAAATGTTGATTTACCCACAAGATTGGGAGACCAATTTAATGAAAGCATTAAATCCATGCTATTCTTCATCTACTTGAGGTAGCATGAACTTAACTCGGAGATTTTTTAGTTTGTAAGAGACAAGCAAGAATTTTAATGGAGATATCATGAACAAAATACAGCAAATACAAAGATAAACATGGATTAAACATGCAAACAAGCAAAGATGACATTTTGACATGGAAATGGATGACATAGATGCAAGAAGATGACAAATAGGGCGCATGGAGATGATATAAACAATTTTATACAAAGTAGTGGATGTTGGAGTTGTCCAGATAGCATTTTTATTTCATGAGCCTCCTTAAAATACAAGAAAAATATTTGAACATACTATGACACATTAAGGTGACCATTAAATATGAAATGGATATGCGAATATGGAAGGAACATGGCAAAATATGCATCAAAAGAGGCTGTATGATGATGAAAATGGAGCAAGGTGAGTTTATATATCTAACAACATCAAAGTGTTAAGAAGGTCATCAAGATCCTAGGACTACCACAACCAAGGCAACAAAGATGCATAGGAGTATTAGGAGGGTCATGGCAATATGAAGGGTTCACTAAAATGAAATGGATGATCAAAACAGAAAATATATGTAATGAGGTAAAAAAAATACCAGCAAAGGCTTGAAGTTTCCTCTTTTTTTAAGGCAGTGACTTTAAGCTCAGTTCTTTCCCTCTTTTTGCTATTTCTTAGTAAGAAAAGGGTTAAAGGAAAAAGCTTTTTGGTAATATGGTTGCTGATGGGGTGTTTTCAGGATGAATGTATGTGAAAGGTTGAGTTTTTGAAGGTGTTCTGGTGATGGTTTTAGGGAGCTACGGGAATGGAGGTTGGTTGAGGGTGAAAGGCAATGGAATAGTGTTTTAGTGAATTTTGAAGCTAAAGTGGCTGGAGGATTTGTGGGGATGGATTATGAGTTTTACTAGGATTGCTGGAGAGCTTCTTTGATAGCTGAAAGAGTCTTTTTTTTTTTTTTGAGATAACTGGTAGTCTTTTTGATTCAATGTTCAGCCCTCCTTTTAGAGGACAATGCAAAGGGCATTTTTTATTTTTCCTTCTGCACCAAGGGACATCTCCAGCTGCCATGCTCAGTTGACTTTCTTCTTATTTGTTCTACTATGCTGAACAAGGAGGCAGAAAGGCTGTAAAAGCCAGCAAGTGGAGATATGCCTGCTATACCCTCTTACATTCATATATCTTATGAAAGTGACTTTTGTCATTAATTGTTTGGGCTCTAAAAATTTGTTTGAATCCATTAATGAACCCATAATTGAGGTTTGCAATGTTTTATGATAGTTCCTTTGTGCAAAAACATGTTTAAATCAGGTTTTCGAAGGCTGAAAAATGACTTGAACTAGTGCATTTTCTTTAATACAGCCCATAGGCATTTGAAACTTTCCCAAAAAATTTTTTTCGCTTGGCCCCGTGTCACCTAATAATGCCTGGCACAGCCATCCCCCAGCATTTATTTCTATTTTTTGATTTTATCATCTTTTAACTAACTCCTAAAATGCCAAAAATTGGTTCGGACAAAATGAGGTATCTATATTATTCAAAAAATAATAAAAATGAAAATCTATTTTATATTAAATTTTTTTATATTAAATTTTAAATTATCTTTTAAATATTAAAATAATATATATTATATATAATATATTATATATTATATATAAAAATTATATAGTACATATTATATTAATATATATTATACAATAAAAATGAAAGATATTTTATATTAAATTAAAAAAATAAGAAAAAATAAACAATATTCTATATTAAATTTTAAATTACTATTTAAAAAAATAATAATTAAAAAATATTCTATATTAAATATTGAATTATTATATAAAAATAATAAAAAAAATTATATTAAATCTAGAACAAATATATAAAAGTAATAACTAAATATTGATCGTACGTTGATTGATTGAATTACCTCCCAAACTTTGAAAAGCTATTTCTCCTTATGCGTTTTTAAGTTTAATAAATTTTATAATATTTGATATAATTATATCAATATTATAATATATAAAATTAAAATAATATAAATAAATTTTTAAAATTTATATAATACGAATTAAAAATATAAAAAAATAAAAAAAATAGTAAGGTTAAGAAAAAAAAGCCACCAAAACCTTATTATACTCTTCATTTCTTTTTCAATTTTTAGTCCTAACCTAAGCAGTGTCGGTCTGTGAAAAATTTTAAGGGAAGCTCCTTAAAGTGAGCTTCTCCTCAGCTCCCTGACATGGTGAGTGTTATTATAGAGCTTTCAACTTAGAAGAGTTTTAATTTTTTTTTTTAATTTTTAAATATTTTTTATTAAAATATTTTAAAAATTAGTAGTTTTAATTATTATCATATGATTTTATTATTATGTAAATTATAAAATTTAATTTTTTACTTATAAAAAATATATATTATCATAAAATTAATTTTTTATTAATAAAATATAATTATTACTAATATATTCAAATAAATTATTAAAATAAAAAAAAATTTTTTTACACTAAAAAATTACTATAAAAATTAATTTCTTGCATATATAATAAATTTCATAAAATATAAAAAATAATTTTGAAAAAATTATAGTTAATTTTCTTAAAAGAATGTTTTATAGAATATATCACATATTGGTAATGTTTTTATCTAAAACTTGTAATGTTTGTTTATAATTTGGTAATATTTGTATGAAACAAATTACATACAAATGTTACCTTCAAAGATTCTTTAAATAAATGCATTATATATAATACAAAATACATATAAATATTAAGTAAATTGTGATATTTATATGTAACTTTTGTAACTTTAGTTGTAATTTTACTTAATAACAAAAAATATATAATTTATAATAAAATTAATTTTTTATTAATAAAATATAATTATCACTAATATACCCAAAAAATTATTAAATGAAAAATATGAAATTATTTTTCACTACAAAAATTAATTTTTCACATATATAATATATTTAGTAAAAAATAAAAACTAATTTTGAGAAAATTATAGTTAATTTTCTTAAAAGAATGTTTTACATAAAATATTACAGATTTAGTAATGTTTTTATGTAAAGCTTATAATTTTGTATATGATCTTATAATATTTATATGTAATAAATTATAAATACATATAAATATTATCTTCAAAGATTTTTTACACGAATATATTATATATAACACAAATTACTATAAACATTATGTCAATTGTAATATTTATATATAACTTTTGCAATCTTTAGTTGTAATTTTACCAAGAAAAAAATATATAATTTATCGTAAAATTAATTTCTTATTAATAAAATATAATTGTCACTAATATACGAAAATAAATTATTAAATTAAAACTATAAAATTTTTTTACTATAAAAATTAATTTGCTGCATGTATAATATATTTAATAAAAAGTAAAAAATAATTTCGAGAAAATTATAGTTAATTTTCTTAAGTGAACGTTTTATATATATACATTACAGATTTTGTAATGTTTTTACATAAATCTGCAATGTTTGTAAGTAAATTCGATAATATTTATATGTAATTATTAAAACAAACATTATCTTTAAAAATTCTTTACACATATACATTATCTATAACATATATTACATATGAACATTATCTTTATGTGTAATTCTTTTAATCTTTAGTCGTAATTCTTACCAACTAATCAAAAATATATATTTTATTATAAAAATAATTTGTTTCTTAATATAATATAATATAATTATTGCTAATATATCCAAATAAATTATTAAAAATAAAAATATGAAAAAAATTTTCGCTTCAAAAATGACTAAACAGTTAATTTGCTGCATATATAATATATTTAATGAAAAGTAAAAAATAATTTTGAAAAAATTATGTTTAATTTTCTTAAATGAATATTTTACATAGACACATTACAAATTTTGTAATGTTTTTATGTTGTTTGTATGTAAATTATAATGTATATGTCTATTTACAATAAAAATATGTAATATATATTTTTATTACATATGATAATAAATTTATGTAATAAATAATCTAATTATATAATTTTTGTATTTTATGTAATACTACTTTCTACTACCTATTGATAATATATTTATATAACTTAAAAATTTTTATATAAAAGTAATAAATTTATATTTTAAAATTTTTTTATCTTTTATAAGAATTTATATAATATATAATGTATAAGTGTAATTGTAAAAAAAACATACAATACTTATTTCTATTACCTATTGATGATAAACTTATCTAATTAGATAATATAATTTATATAACGATAATATTTTAAGTAATATTACTTTCTATTATTTGTTGGTAATATATGTTGTAACTTACAAAAGTTTTATGTAAATATAATATATTTATGTATTACAACTTTTATTATAATTTATTAAAATTTATGTAAATAAATACTGTATATATGTAATTGTAATAAAAATATATAATATAAATTTATATTATCAATCATAATAATTTACGTAATAAAAAATATAATTCATGTAACTATAATATTTATTGATAATTTTATCTCTTTTTTTAATCATAAAAAATTTAAGTAACTTAAAATATATTTATATAATTTTAATAATTTTATGTATTAATATATAATAATATATGTAAAAAAAAGAAAAATTGCAACTGGCATAGTTGCAAGTCAAAGCTTACAAAAAGCATACTATTAGAAAAGCATCACAGAACCCTCTCCCTAATTTGTAGCTGAAAAAAATAATTGATTGATTAAGCTTTGGCAGTTTCCTCCTAAAAGGTAAAGCTCCTTTTTCTTGTCTCCTTTTTTTTTGTCTTTATTTATTTATTTAATTTTCTTCTCTTTGATGTGCTACCCTGGTGGATTAGTTGAGTTGAGAAGGGAGGGGGAGTATTCAATCAAGTATCCCCAGAGAGTTTTTGAAATGATAGCTTCCTCTATTTCTTCCCAACATGAGCAGGTGCTTCTTCATTTATAATGCTCTATTTCCTTTGTTTTTTGGAATCTTGTGTGTATTTTATTTTGTCTTCAACCATTTTCTTCATTCAAAAGATTTTATTTGAAATCTCAAACAATCATCACCTGTAAAACATACCTTTCCTCTCACTCTCTTTTTGCTTCTCTGTAGAGCTTAAATTAACTTAGATCATTTCCAAGTAATTCCAAAATTCGTGTCATGTTCATTTTCCTGTCAATTACAAATATGTCAAAAATGTCTATCGAACTATGAGTTCCCTGTTTAACTAACTTTGGCATTTTTGGGAGGTTCACTTATATTTCTTCATTATATCCCTACAGGTTCTACTAGAAGCAAACTCTTTTGCAAGAATTCTAACCTTAAATAGGCCTAAGTAGCTCAATGCCCTCTCAGGTCAGATGGTATGATCTGTTCCCTAATAGGGTGCTTCAACTTTTTCATATTTGGGAATTAACTTTATGTTATAAAATGGGTTTTAGGATCGAATGCTTTATGTTGTACTTTTTCCTTTTTGTAATAACATATGGATATGTTACAACCTCAATTAAACTTTAAAATACCTGTATTTTGTATGCCTATCTGAGTATATATGATGCCACCTATTAAAAAATAAATTGATCTGCATATATTTTGAAGACTTTTAAAGTTTTGCATTTACTTATTAATGAGGTGACATCATGTCATTCACCAAAAATATAAAAATTTATGCACTATACTGCATAATATACAAATCATAAATAAGGTCCCATGTTTGGTATTAATATCAAACATTAAGAAATAAAAAATTTGACATTATTTCTTTCTTACTACTAAAGGTATAATTAATTAAAAAAATTATAAAAGTTTAGGAGAATTTCAATCAAGCAAATTATTTTGCTCCTACCGCCTTACAAAAAGGAATGCCTAGGTGCATAGAGAATGTGCTTGATCAAATGTTCCTTGTCCAAAAAGGTTTGAAGTGCTTTTTGTTGTTTGGCATGAAGGCAAAATGCCTAGGCATGCCTAAGTGCAAACCTTAGTAGCGGTGCATCAAACAACTTTTTTCTTTAGTATTCTTGTAATTACTAGCTCATATCATTTCTTTTGCAAGTCTTCCATGTTGAGTATATATAATAACCTTGTTAAATGAAGTTACAATCCCTGCTGAGGTTGTCCACAAGTAAGCCCGTGTGCTATACGTAAGGGAAATGTTAAATGGTGTTATCCCACATTTATTGAACAAAGGCTTTCTATAGTCTTATATTATAGTTGGGCCCCTTTATCTATTGTCAATTAGTTTTATGTTGGATGCTTAACATGGTATCAAAGCCCAAGTTCTATTATGTTGTTCCTTCTACGTAACCCCAAGTGAGGTTGACAATCTTTGGTGAGGTTGACAACATGCCCTATGAGCTACACGTGAGGGGAAGTGTTAATTGTTGTTATGACCTCCAGTGAAGTTGTCCATGTGTAAGCGCTATGAGCTATACATAAGGGGAGTTTTAAATGCTGTTATCCCACAACTGTTAAATTAGTGCGTTCAGGATCTATACTATGTACTTTTATGCTTTTCTTCTCTATTTCTATATCATCTGCTTGACTTTTATATGTTGTCTATCAACAACATTTTAGTTATATTAATTGTTTGAAACATAAAATAGTAACAATTTTTTCTCTCTTAATGGCAGATTTCTCCATTATTAGAAGTTTTTTTTTGCCTATGAGGAGGATCCGAATGTCAAGCTGGTAATATTGAAGATACACACCTATGACGAGACAAATTTAGTTCCATTTTCATTTTACTTTATTAAAAGAGACAATTTGAAAAAAAAAAAAAAGGGAACAAGAAAATTCTAACAATTTGAGTATGATGACATGTTTGTGTTACTTACAACCATGCCTTTTTTCTGCTCTTATCTCGTTTCAAGCTAGTCAGTCAGAATTGTTTGACGACCATTTTGGGTCTGGCCATTCTACTTGCTTTTTCCTTGGAATTTCCAATAGAAAGGCAATCTGTATTTTAGGTTAACTATCATGACACATCAGCTTGGTCAGAGATAGTCAATAGTCATTACTATGTTGTCTTAATCTATAATCTCCGTCAGAATTCTTTTTGGAAGCATAATTAGGCTCTCATATATTGGCGTAGTAATCATATATGATTCTTATGTAATGGCCAGACAGGAATTTACTGCTCATTGGTGCCATGTTCTATTCATTTTTGACCCTTGATATTTCTTAATGTAAATCAAATTGTTAAAGACTTGGTTAATTCATAAGAATTAAATAAGCTATTTGGATGATTCTGGGAGATATGCTAGGTAAGAAATTATCTTATTTGACTTAACCCTTCCATAAGATTAATTTCCTTCATTGATTTTGCGACCCAATGTTTTGGCATTGAGAGAATATACGTAATAGATTGCCATTTGTCACTAGGGGAAAGGAAGAGCATTTTGTGCTGGTGGAGATATTGCAGCCGTGATACGTGATACTAGGGCAGGTATGGATTCTTTCATTTCTTATGGATGCTAGATACCTTAACTAATCCTTTAGGTCTAGAAGGTTAATTAGTTACATTATTAGTTTGCCTTCATTTCCTCTTTGTATACCTCAAATTGCTATCATTTATGATTGCCCTTTAGACTAGCATAGTGGACCAGATTTGAAGTGACGAGTCAGAAATGCCTTCTTTTTCCTTCTCTTTCGTTGGATGAATTTAAAGTCAATGATTTTTTGTTATGCATTTATATGCTTTAGATGGATGGAGAGCTGCTGCCAACTTTTCTTGGAAGCAGTACACGTTAAACTATTTGATGGCAACCTATAGCAAACCGCAGGTAACCGAATTGGCTTTAAAGCTCCATTTGAATGTTCTTCCAAGAAACATAGCATTTTCCTCAAAAGTGTTTCTCTGCAAGGCTAATCTCTTTTGTTGTTTGGAAAACATTATGAAAAACAATCTCTCTTACTAGATGAAATTATCTTCAAAACTCTTTATCGATTGATAATTTAAACTCCACCGCCTCCCTAACTTCCTCACACCATCTAAATATGTTATCTTCAATTTTTAGAGGAATTGTTGAATTTATGAATCTGAAATAACTATATAATGCAATAAATTAGCAACAGAATTCGTCAAATTCTTTGAAGCCATCTGAATCATGTTTTAGCTATGATGATAATTAATTTTCCAGTCAAGAAAATTAATAATGGTTAATTGGAACATCAAATTATTACAGATCCACATCAAGTGAAATCCATGCAAAGTAATGCATAAAATTAATCTTCAAATTCATATAATAAATCCTCAAACAAATTAAGAACAAAAAAAAAAAAATCTGAATTTGGGCATAAAAGAACAAAAAATATGGAAATTTAGCCAAAATGGAATGAAGAAAGGGTTACATCAATTGACAAGTTGCTGGGCAAGGTTTTCGCGTTGTCATCTGAGATTTTCGATGGAATAGAGTCATGGATGGTCTGCTGGGGGAGGGGGGGATGGGCAGAGAGAGGAGAAAATGATGGAAGTTGTAATCGGGAAGAGGAAGAAAAAATCGATTGTTGAGGTCTCAAGAGGTGGGAAAGAGGGTTTTTCCTTTGACCATATTGCTTTCTGTGAACCAAACACCAGAAAATACAAAATTGATTCACGGAAGTGTCCGTTTCCATGAAACAAACAGACCCTAGATAAAATTTCATAAGAAAAGATTTAAGGCTATGGTGACTATAGCCTATATCATGTACACGTATGATTTTTCTAATTGTTAAAATGCAAATCTCATTGAAGGTCTCAATCCTTAATGGAATCGCTATGGGAGGTGGGGCTGGTGCTTCAATGCATGGTAGATTCCGTGTTGCAACTGAGAACTCGGTATTTCTCTCTTTATGTCTCCTTTGGAGTGAGTTAGAAGTTCTTACATTTATTAAAAGAAAACACAGCTGCATTAGCATTCTTAACTAAATTTCTCATACATTTTAATCAATAATGATACATCTCCAATTAAAATAACGTTGTCTTTCCTAAACCTTGTCTACTTACATTTTCTATTAATTTGAGAGAAAATAAGATTCTGTGTATAGTCGTTTTGGTTTTCTTTATCTATATGTTTATATATCGGATGATGTGTAGGTTTTTCCAATGCCTGAAACAGCTTTGGGACTCTTCCCAGATGTAGGAGCCTCCTATTTCTTGTCAAGACTCCCTGGATTTTTTGGTAATCCAATTTATATGCTCCAGTATCTTATATATGCCCTTAATTACTATTATTTTAAAATTTCATATCCTAAATCCTTCTAAAAAAAATGAGATGAGCCTTTGATTCACCCCTTGATTAGCATCCAGGATTTTGATTGATGCCTACAAGGAAAAGCACAAAGGCAGAAAGGTACAGCATAAATTGGGTTCTGCTTTATGATAGCTACAATTGCTATCTTCGGCCTTTATTGGGTCTCCATCGGATCATAGAGCTGTTTCTTGTTGTATTTGATTGTCGTTACTAGCCCAAAAATTTATAAACTTCAATTTGCTTTGTGTTTAGCCTCACATTTCGTCACCATCTTCTGGTAGGAGAATACATTGGCCTTACTGGTTCAAGGTTGGACGGGGCGGAAATGCTTGCATGTGGCCTTGCAACTCACTTTGTTCCTTCGGCAGTATGCTTCCCAACTTAAAAGATAGCTGACTTCAAATATATTTGAGGAAATGTAGATTCATACTGGCTGGTTGAGAAAACATGATAGATTACACATAACAAGTGTCAGCTTTGTATTCCCGTTGGCAAGTAAAGTGGGCACGCATTTTTCATCTTATTCTATTTAAATTTTAAATATTAATCTTTGAAAGCTAAAGTGTACTGTCAGCTAATAAACATAGGCGTCTACATGACATAAAACTAAATTTGTAACAATAACCG
The DNA here is from genome assembly GCA_038381775.1 of Adansonia rubrostipa. Lineage (NCBI taxonomy): Eukaryota > Viridiplantae > Streptophyta > Magnoliopsida > Malvales > Malvaceae > Adansonia > Adansonia rubrostipa. The sequence goes on from JBBYHM010000026.1 coordinate 6,964,116, forward strand.
ATTCGCCTTTTAAGGTTTTTATAAATAGGCTTTTTTATTGTTTAAAGATACTTTTGTTGCTCAAAGCAGATCTTTCCTTTGTCTGGGAAGACTAGAACTAGATCTCTCTATCTACACTTATTAAAGCAACTAAAACTGAGATTACATTCTCCTACTTAATCTGTGCTTTGTGACTTGAGAAAGAACTGTACTGTGATTAGTTTAGGTACATAATTGTTTTTCCGCCACTAAGAAAGCATTTGATCGTAATTCTGCTCTGCTGAATTTTTATTCCAAAATTGGCAGTATGAATGTCGCTTTTTTTATGCATTAGAAACTTAAACTTTATTGTTTTTAATAATTTGAGTACTTTACTTGTTAACATCTTTTCACTTGATCAACAGAAATTAACCATGTTGGAAGCTGCATTGTGTGATGTAGATTCCAGTAATCCAACAATCATTTCATCAGTTATTGATCAATACAGTGAGCAACCCTCATTGAAAGAGCAGAGCGTGTACTATCGGTTAGTTTTCTATTAATAATTCATTATCCTGTATTGTTGGTTTGATACCTGCAGCCCAGCAAGGGGGGAGAGAGAGAGAGAGAGAGAGAGAGAGAGAGAGAGAGAGAGAGATCTTACATATTGAGGGTGAATATGAGAAATTTTGAATATCTTCCCTTGTATTTTAATTCTATTTATGGGAGAAGAGGTAGCCTATAACTGTAATCTGGAGGCGCATACTTGCGACTTTTGTGCATTCCAAAGGTCTGATTCGCTACATCATATTTAGGGTTTTGAAATCCATACTTGCTAATGTCAAACTGACATTGACTTTTATGCATCCTCATTATCGCTGGTTACATGGCTGCAGATTAGATGTCATTGATAGATGCTTCTCTCAAAAAACAGTTGAAGAAATTTTAGTTGCTCTTGTAAGTTTTTGATAATATGATTTTGTTTGTTATGGGAAACATTAATCCAAAGCTCTCTTCAATTAATATTTTTTACATGTCTTTTTCGAAGTTCTCTGCTATTTGTTATAACATAAGTACATGCCACCTTAGATAAAAATCTGTGAACATATACGCTTACACAGGAGAGGGAGGTTGTTGACAAAATGGATGGTTGGATCTCTGCTACAATTCAAACACTGAAAAAGGCTTCGCCCATAAGTCTTAAAATTTCTCTCAGATCTGTAAGTTGATGACATATTCATATTGGTTGAGAAATGCCAATGATATATCACTATTTGTTGTTGCCTTAGGGTTTTTCTTTAAGTTTCCCCACCCAACATATCACGATATAAAGTAGGGCAATTGTCAATGTCACCATTAGTGGCACAACTGAAAAGAGAAAGATAATAAGGCCTTTTCTTTTTTTCTTTAAAAAAAAAAAAAGCAAATTGGTTTCTTTATATATTAGTGAATAAGGGATCTTGGATTATGCGATTAGGATTTTGTTTGACGCTTGATGAATTAAGTTGACTTTGCTCTTACAATATCATCAGATAAGAGAAGGAAGGGTAGAAGGTGTGGGTTCATGCCTTGTTCGTGAATATAGAATATTTTGTCATGTCGTGCGAGGAGAAGTCAGCAAAGACATTTATGAGGTTTCAGCTGACTCAAATTATTATTATTTTTTTGAGGGGTTATTAATTTAACATTGGTTTCGTTCTTCAACTGATTAAAATCCTTCCTTCTTAATGCAGGGTTGCAGGGCTATCATATTCGATAAAGATAAGAACCCGAAGGTATGTGATTTAATTCTGTTTTTACTGAATCTTCAATCAATCGTACAATTACTTGATGAAAATTTGTTAAGTAGAGTGATTTATTTTGGCATGGCAGTGGGAGCCCTCCAAATTGGAGCTCATTACTGATAGTATGGTTGACAGTTATTTCTCTGAGGTGAAGAATGAAGATTGGGCAGATCTTAAGCTTCCCGGCAGATCCAAGTTCAAGGTGCCACCGTATGCCATTGCAAAGCTTTAGATGATATTTAACGTGATGTTTGGTTTGGTTTGGGTACGTGTATATGTCTATACATGTAAGTCCTTGGATGATGAGTAAAAAGTAATAAGCTGTTATGGCAACATAACTCTCGATTCATATAAGACCAACAAAAAGAAAATTACCACAGTTAATGCTTTTCGTTAATGTATTTTATAGAGAGTTAAGGCCAGTGAGTATGCGCAGGCTGAGACCGAGGTTGAATAATGTATAACTTATTTTAACCTTCTCATCTGTCAAATAATGCATTCTATGCATCTCAATGAACTCAAGTTGGTCCCCTTTTCTTCCGAAATCAACATCAGCATTTTAATCTTTAGATGCTGCCTTGTGTCTATCTAAACTTATTATCTAAACTTATTCAAGAGCTGGGTTTGAATATGATATGTTATGATATGGATTATTTATAATATAAAATAATATTTTTATTTAAATTTAATTATAAAATTTATAAATATTAATATAAAAATAGTTTTTAAATATTTTAATATATTTATATGGTGAATTCAAATCGTCTAACTAGGTTGGGCCAAATTCAGGCTTAGGCTTAAATTTCAATTTTTCTTTCAAGCCGCGGACTAGTTTGGCTCAACTTATGAGTATGTCTACTTGCATCCTCATTTTTTAAAGTAAGCAATTGATAAAAGAATATGAGTTATTATTATCCAAAGGGAATTGTATTCATACTTCAACTCATGCTCAAGAAAAATGCATGTTTATTGAATAAAAGATTATAAGATTACGTAAGGTACATAGCGTAATGGAATAATAAATTACTAAGACATAGTCGGTTGTCTTTAGGATCTTTGAACCGTGATATACATGTAATTACAAAACTTTTAAGACAATCAAGAAACTACGGAATAGCGACCGTACCTCTTAAAAAATTCATAACTTTGAGGGTGTAAATCCTATGGGAAGATGTCCAAGAAAGATCACGTCAAAGCCCTTTGAGATCACGAGCAGTTCAAGTGTAATGCCTCCAACGGTAATCCATATGAATGATGCTTGGAATCTTCTCAAAATCCAGGGTTTCTCTCATGTTAGTTAGATCTTGAAATGTTAAACAAGATGTGTAGGATGAAGAATGTTTCTTAATCACAACGAAATGAAAAAATACAAGGGAGAATGGTTGTGAGGTGTGGCTAGCATAGATTCTTCTTGGCCAAATTTTACTTTTATCTTTTTCTCTTAGGTTTCCAGCAACAAGAATTAGGTTGCAAAATTATTTCTTAGCCAACACCTAAATATAATGTTAAATAAAGAGTAGTTCGATGGAAAGCTCTCCTAGTCCAAGTAGAACACTTTCACATAAACCTACCAAGATTAGGCCAAGTTACTTAACTAATTAGTGCTTTGGCCTAATCCAACACTAATTGGACTTTGTTTTTTGGCCAAGCCTAACTGATTTGTAATTGGGATTTGATAAAAACAAGCTTATCAGACAATAATGGCTAAGGTTTCGGCCAATCCTTAATTTATATGCAAGAATTTTAACTCTCAATTAAATTTCTTTCATAATTTTTATTGTGTTAGCTTTGAATTGATCTTTGTTTAAATATAATAGAAACATAAGTTTAATTAGCTTGTGTTTAAATGTTTTCCCCTTTGTATTTTTCCTTGAACCAATTTGAAAATACTTTGGAAAATACTGGAATATTTTTGATTCCTTAGTTTTTTCAGACATGATGTTCTTAATGCATACTCATGTATAAAACATTTTTGAGATGAGTTAGAATTGTTTGAAAGCAAAGGAAAACACGTTTTAAGGTTTTTCAAAGCAAAATATCAGTATTATTATGTCTATTGATACATATCCTTTGAAGTAACAAAAGTTCTTCAAAAACCTTAAATGTATTGATACCTCTTGTGATGTATCAATACCTTATTAAAATGTATCAATACTAACACTTTCTTTGTCTAGGCCATTAGTAAAATTAGCATCCCCATTCATGTTATGTGCTATCCCCTTGTATGTTTTCTGTCAAAATGCATATTTGATGGCTGATAAAAACTGATTTTCGAAACCCCCCAAGCCAAGCATGTTAACCTCAACCAAT
>JBBYHM010000026.1:7005666-7018403 GCA_038381775.1 Adansonia rubrostipa
GAGGCAATAAAAAGTAAATGTAATTAATTTATTTTTTCAATTTTTTTAAAATAAAAAATAAATAAAATAAAATATATTTATTAAAAGATATATGATGATATTTTTAAGACTATACATAATATGTCTAACACTATAAGTTATATATAAAAGATATTTTTTCTTTTCATCGTAGGTTTTTAACTTTTATATATTTGTATAAAAGATATATACATATAATATGTATATAAATAAGTTATAGGTTAAGAACAGTTGACAAATGAATATTTTAATATATATATATATATATAATTAAACATTTGAATATTTATAATTGGAAAAAGATAAAAAAAAAAATTTGCTCCATGTGTTAATGATGTCGCAATTGAAGTTTTATTGCATTTAATATGAATTTAATTAAAAGGTAATAAAAAGTAAACCTAATTAATTTAGTTTTTTTCAATTATTTTTAAATTAAAAGCAAATAAAATAAAATGCATTTATTAAAAGATACATGATAGTATTTTTTGGATCGCGTACATGTAAACACTATAGATTATACGTATAATATATTTTCTTTTTTTTATTAAATGGTTTGACTTTTATATATAAATTTATATTTAATATAATATCAGTGTATATTTATATATTAATAAGTTATGATTATTTAGTTCACTGATAATGTATAAAATTATACACTAATAATGCCTCAAATATAAACTCTTTATACGTTTATACAAAATAAGGTCTATCATTGTTCATACCTTCACCTAGTCAAGCTAATAAATAAGACAATATATATTTTTATATTTAGATTATTTTTAAATTAAATCTCAATAATTAAAAGCTTATCAATTAATCGCAAGATTTACGAGGCTTCATCTATTATTTTGAATACAATAATTATGTCTATATAAAAAAATATTTGATTATAATTTTTTGATAATTATTATTTTTACTTAAATAAATTTAACTTATATGTAATATAAAAACATGTTAAAAATTAACAAATAATTAACTTATAAAAAATTACATAAATTTATAATATATTAAACAGATAAAAAAATAATACAAACACAAACACGTAAAAAGATATGCATTTTTTTCTCTAAATTAAATCACTATGATAAATTATGCATAACATACCATGAATTGAGACACAATATGAATATATGACTAACATACAATTTTTTCCTTAAATTAAAATCATTATGACAAAATGTGAAAAATATGTCATAATTTAGGACGCAACACGAACATAACACATTTATACAAATTTTTTCTAAATTGAATCATAAAAACTATGTAAAATATGAGATGAATTGAGATATTAAATGAATACAATCTAGAGAAAATAATTAAATCGTAATATGAAAAATAATATGAGTACAATACAAATAAACGAAAGTGTTAAGATATATATATATATATAACACTAATTATTGGCATGCAAAACATTTTTATAAATTTATAATACTTTTAACACACAAAAAATAACATAACGCACTAAATTTCACTAAATTAAAACACTGACAAATTATACAAAATGCATAATAAATTAAGATCAGACACGACATAATATGAATACATAAACTTTTTTTAAAATTGAATCACGATTATTAATTATACAAAACATAAAATAAATCCAGATACTATCAAATATATAATATATATATAAATAATTAAAATATAATATAATATAAAAATTATAATATTTTAAATACTCAAAAATAACATAAATACTATCACACAAAATTTTTTTCTCTTTCTCGCTCCTTCAATTTTTTTCTTTCTTCTCTTTCTTTTTTTTTTTTTTCTTTTCTTCCTCCCCTTTCTTCTCTCCTTTCCCTCCACAGGAGGCCAGGACCCACCAGAGGGGGGGGGGGGATGCCACGTGTCGGAACGAGGTAAGTTTCTGTGGTTAATTTTTATATGTACGTTGGATGATAGAAAAATATTAAATATGGCACTGGAAAAGAAGATAAATCCGGAAATAATTGAAATGGACCGGGTTGAGTGAAGAGGGGACCCGGCTCGACCCAAAAGATGCCCTAAACCCTCTCAGACTTAGTTGTGTTGGTTTTACGAGGATTCCTGTGTCAAAGCTAAGCGAAGACTGAAAAGAGCATTCTATCAAGACATCAATCGAAGCCAAAGCCATAGCCGAAGACCTCACTATTGCTGCTCCTCGGCTATACGAAATATTCACAAAGTAGACAGACACTCAAAAAATCAATGGCCGATAAGGCAGTTTCCGAAGAAGCCACCATGGATGGCCAGCCACCGAGGCTTGCCCCCATTCCTGCCACCGACAGCACTGTCTGGGCCGACGCGTCGCCTCTTCTTGAAGCCGCCTGTAGAGGTTCAATATCTTCCTCCTCTTTCTGTATCTCTTTGTCTTCCCTCCTTAAACCTCTGTTTGTTTATGAGAAAAAAAAACCTTTTTGTTTTATATTTGCTTGGAGATCTGACAGTGAATCGCTAAACACTAGTTTTTATCGAGTAATTTTTTCTTTAGTTTCTTCAGTAACTGAAGGGTGGAAAGTTATTGTTTCGGTATTAGAGAGAATAGATAGGGAAAAGAGAAGGTATTAGCTTTTTCAAAAACTAAGGCTGCCCTCCCCCCCTTTTTATTGTCACAAAAAGCAAGAAAATTATTATTGAATGAATTGTGCGTTGTCAAAGTTTTTCATTAATTGTAAATCTTTATCATCGCTGTTGTCAGGCTATGCAAAATGCGGAGCGAAAATGTGGGGTTTTTGCAAGTGATAATTATCTTATTGGTTTTATTTTCTTTTTGAGGTTTCGCTTTACCACTTAGCCGCAGTGTTTGGTGATCACAGGTCTTAGAGATGGAGAGCTTATTCATGGGGACAATTTCAATCTTTTTGCTGCCATGTCTGCTTTAGAGGTATTGATACTTCTTGAGTTGATCAATGTAATGTGATTCTTTTCTAGTTTTGTTAGTGGGTGGAAGTTATCATTATCTTATTTAAGATGATACTTACAATCTTCCTTGTCAGCATTTGGGCTATTAACATATTTCCTATTGAGGGTGTGTTGAAAGGGTCACTTCGAGACTTCAATGCTTGATCCTATTCTCAAACGTCAAGTGATGTTGTTACTTCCATAAATCTGACATAAATAAGAAATGTTCCCTTTTAATATGTATTAATTGACTTTGTTTTTTCTTATTTACTTACTCTAAGTTTTTCCCTATATATGTATCCTATCTATTTTTTTTGTTTGAATTATATATTTTTGGCCTTCATTGACAAGTTTTTGTTTATTTTGGTAGATAATGGATCCAAAGATGGATTCAGGTATTGTTTGTACATACTATTCTATTGATGAGGCCATTGAAAACGGTGCTGCTCCTATTCCTGTTAGCCTTGATAGCACTATTGATGTCCAATGCACTATTGATATCATGGACCATCTTTTAGCTTGTGAGGTATTATCTTGTCCATTTTCAGTTCAAATTCTTTTGTTGCAATATTGCACATATATAGCTGTTCTGGTTAGTCTTGAATTTGTCTCTCCCATTCCAAAATGTCCCAGATGATTCTAAAATAAGCATCATGTACATGGAATGAGATTTCATTCCTTATTTTCTTGTGTGTTTAAGGCTTATCCGGAAAGGAAGATAATAGATGAAAAGGTCAACTGTTTCAATGAATACTGATTTTGTATTTACAGTTGTTCTGCCTTTGTCTATGCCACGGCCGCCTACTTGTTCTGTTTCTCTTCTTTTATCTAAATTGTAGTCTTTCATGGCAGGCAGCATGGCATAAGGGTCATTCCTTGGCGCAAACTGTCTTTTCTTGCATCTATCTTCTGAGGCTTGATAGGACAGCTTCACATGCCTTACTGCATTCTTATTGCAGAGTTATACGCGCAACCTGCAAGGCAGTAGTGTCAGTTGTTTCAGATGCACGTACACATGAAGTAAAGTATTCCAACAACTCTTTTTGCCTCTTTTCATTTGAAAGTAAAAAAAATTATAGATTTCAGTTTTTCAATCTATTCTTAAGCAAAATCATTGTGAATGGCATGTATATTAATTGTTTTTAAGATTAAGATTAGAAAATATTTTGAAAATTTGTTCTAGTTCTGATATTGAAGGTGTCAGATTATTTAACGAAATAGATGGTCCTTGCATCCCCTCCCACCCAAAAAACAAAAAAACCTTGGGGATATACAGAAAAAGGAAGGGGCTAAGTAGATGAGGATTGGTTCAGGGTACTGAATGTAAAATTTTCTTCATTTCAAATATTATCTCTTATTCTTGTGGCAGAAGGGTTAGTATTGCATTCACAATCATTGTTCGTTGGTCCTCGTGCTTGATATTGTGATTAAAATTATATGGTCAGTTGTGAACACATTCATTTAACAGGAGGAGGATCTTTTTACAATGACATATGGTCTTCCTTTAAATGGGGATGGAGATGAGAAGTGCTTGTCAATGTTGAATGCTGTTGAAGAGACAATATCTCGCCGGTTACGTGCGTGTAAAGCTTCATCATCAAAAAGAAGATTACCAGAGGGTAGTTATCTAATCTTTTCTTTATTTCTTTAATGAGGAAGCCTCATATCTGGACATTGTAAATAACCAGCACTATGGTCCTAATTTGCATCAGTCACTATGATATGTCTGCCTCTAGGCAATGTGATTCTTTCTTATAGAAGTCAGCTAGATTTGAATTATTGCAGTAAAACCCTTTGTAATTTGTGACACAAGTTGATAATCTAAAGCTTTCGACTGAAATCCCATAACTGCAACTGCATTCATTTTTGGTCTTAAGTAAGATAAATTTAGTTATTATTTACCTGTTTGTTAATGTAGATCTTGCATTATATATTTTTTATGGAAGATCCCATATTCTAACAAGGGGAATGTGATGAAAAGAGTCACAGGAAAAAAAAGTAAAATGTTTCCCAGGCTAAGATGTCATCTCGAAGGTAGGCTGTGTAATCCAAAGATTGGACTGGACTTCTTTTTTCCTTTGGATGCAAAATATAAAGATTATGCATTACGTAGTCATTCCAGCATTAATGGGCTACCGTTAAAAAAGAATTGCCTTCTGTCTAAGTTGTGTATTTCACTTTTTTATTTTTTACTCTTCATCCATTGTCAATTCTATTATAAATCATTTCTTAAAGATCATTAAAATATTATTTTTTGATTAATTAAGTGGCTATATTGATGCAGATTTAGAGCCATTACAAGCCAATCCCAATCTGGAAGAAGGATTCTGCAGAGCTTTGTTGTGTCGTTTACGCTTTCGTAAGGTCTTAAGCTGTGTGACTCTTTTGTAATTTCTCTGAATAAGAGGATATCTGTCTGTCTGTGATTGTGTTTTTCTTTAGAAGATTTGTAGGCCTTCAGAATATTAGTTCAATGGATCCCCTTTCCAGTAATCTTTTCTTTGCTAAACAGTCAAAGCTTAAATTGTTGAATACATTCAGCCTGCAAATTTCAATAAATTATGTATCTTTTCCTGAAGTAATATGAAACAGTATATTAAGGGGTTATATCATCATATATGGAATCAGTTGTGTATTGCTTTTCAAACTTATATTGCCAACGATCTATTTGGCATTTTCTTCTAGCAACTATTATTTACTCTGGTGGCATTCTTATCTGTCTTATCTTTTCTGACAAACATATTCATGACTGTACTATAAGTCTGAAATTCTCACTGCCCTTTTCTTTGCTTTCAGCATTTTTTCCATGTCCTTGCATGTATGAAACGACCCCAGGGGAGAGGCTTGGAGTCGGCAAGGAAACATATAGTTTCCTGCAAGTCAGAGCTGCAGTCCATTCTTAAATCAGCAGACTTTCTAAGGTCTTGTCCTGGTGAATCTTGTGAAGGTGATATAGATGACAAAACAACTGCTTCTGGTCGTGAGCCAATTGGCTTTGATGCTACACTAAATAGTAGATTATCTGCCCCCACACCACCCCGTGCAATTAAAATTCTTAGTTGGAAAAAGGTTCGAATTTGTGTAATTTAATTTTGATTTCTTTGAATCTACTATCATTATTGTAATAGTTTCTCTCTCGGTGCTTTGGCAGGCTATTGAATATTTTGTAAAACTTCTTCATGATCTTGATTGTATTTGCTCTCACTCATTGGATCCTCATTTAGAAGGTCTTTTGCGCTTTGTGGTTCAGTTCCAGAAGTCTCAACCTGATTTGGTAGCACGATCGCATCTGCAGGTCAAACATTCTTGTTTTCATTCTTCTTTTATTGGACAATTGCCCTGTGTTTTAATCTGATTCACTATTGAACCCTTTATTTGGACTGTTAGACTTCTATCATTTTATTGAGAAAGGTTTCATGCTATTCTTTCTTTGGTTGTCTTAATGAACTTATTTAGTACTAACGAAACAGACTAAAAAGAAAGATATGTTCTTCAGGACATGCAACACTATTTATCCCTTTAACTCTCCCAGTCAAATATACATATGATGCTCCTTGGTCGTGGAGTTAGTTCTCTTCTTGTTGTTTCGTCATTTCCCTTCTTCCTTCATGTAATGAGGATTTCTCCATTAATATTTTAACTTAAGGCAAAATTATCCAAACATGGAAAGTTTCACTCATTAAGCATTGTCTCTACGCTTGAGAGGACATCTATTGCTGATAAAGACTAAGACTATTAGATTGGATGCACGATTGGCTTTTACTTAATGAGGGACACCAGAAGAAGGAATAAATCTTATTATTGCTACATGTGAGTAACATTCTTTTGATACTTCCAAAGGTGTTGCTGCATATTTTGCTTGTGCTTATAAGTCCAGCTGACTATTGTACTTGGTGTTTTATCCCCCAGTTGTTAAAGAACACAGTGCTATTATTGTTTTGCCACACATTACAAAGATATTGAGTACGATATAGGTGGTTTTTTTTTTGGGCCTGTATACTACATTACTGGTTAATGGTTGAAATTTGAGAATAAACGGTTTGGAATTCAATATTTTTGGTCTAATGTTGTTTCTTGCTCTATTCAAGCAATTAGTTTTTAAACGTTATATTTTCAGATTCTTAATCTTGTGAATATTGTTGAACAGCTTCTATTGGTTCAAGATGGGAAACTTTATGGACGCGATCCTATCTTTGCAGTCATAACTAAAGCTGCTGCATTGCCTGAGGCCACCAAAAACCATGATATCCAGAAGAATGAATATATTCTTCAGCTAGGACAGGTTATGACAATTACCATTTGTGCTATATATTTCACTGTTATTTTTCACTACATTTTTATATTTGCTGAGGAGTGCCCTTAGGGCACTTGTTAAGGTTAGTTGAGTCGCTATTTATAGTAATTTAATATATTAAATGCCTTCGTTAATAGCTAATTTGGTAAATTCCAAAGTGTTGGAAATAGTGGCTTACCTAATATGGTAACCTCCAATAGTGCCCTTGGGGCACTTGGTAACAAAAACCTTTAATAATAATCTATCAATTCCATTCTTTTCAGATGGTATATACATTTACATATCCCTCATCTTTGTAGTTCCTGTTTGGCCTGGGCTTTTTTTTTTTTTTTTTTTTTTTGGGATTAAAAGCTTATGAACAAAATGGATAAAAAAAGAGGATCAAGAAAAGCTAGAAATAGGAGCTTTCTCTTTCTGTTTTTAAAAACATGATAGCTTTTTACATAATTTTTAGTTTTGTTCAAAAAATGTTCTCATTCATTAAATGTAAACCGAATATCTATCTATCTATCTATATATATAAAGAGCTTAGAGAAGTGAAATTACCAAACAGCTTTAACTTTATTTTTTAATGCCCTTATTTTTCATAAGAGCTTCATAATAGCTTCATAATAGCTTTTAAGCCAAAAAAAAGGCCAGGTCAAGCAGGTACTTAGAAGCATCAAGCTATTGTCTGGATCAGAATGCTACGTTTGAATTTCACATATGAGAGTTTCCTACCAAGCTTTGGAAAATGTGGTTCTAGTCATCTCCAGTGGATTAACTTCCATGCCAGATAATGTTCTTTCAGTGTGCTGCCATAGAGCCTGAATAACAGCTTTTAGCATTCTTCCATCTCTTGCTCAAGGTGCTTTCATCTAATATATGTGCAATGCTATTATTTATTGCAGTTGTTAACGAATTTGCTCAAAATACTTTGTACAAATGCTTCATGGCAGAGGCGTAAGCTTGGGAAATTTTTGCAAGATTGGCGTGTTATATATGTACAGGTTTGTACCCCGGTAGAATTCCATTTACAAATCATTGCATTGTTGCTCTGTCTTCTCTAACTCATCCGATCTTCCTTCGTGCATTTTTGCCCATCTGTTTGATTATATTTTAAATTTATTGAACATAATTTCCTTTGCTATGTTGTTTTTATTGTGACTTTAACATGGGATGCCTCCTACCTTTATTAGTTACATACTTGAGGACTAAGTTGCATTATTGACATACATAATTTTCTCAATTTTTTTCTTTTTATTGTTGAATATTTTTAAAATTAGTGAATGAATCTTTAAAGCTCTTCCTTACCGAGTCCATGAAACATTTCTTCCATTTTTGTCTGATTCATGAGATCAAGCAAATGCTAAAAAAGAATTGGATTGGCAATTGCATCACATTAACTTTTAGCTGATTGTTTGGCTAAATGGAGCTTAAGGCAACATTGGGGGTTGAGAACTATTGATGAACTACCGCAAGAGGTTAATAGCTCATGCGGTTTGATTGGTTTCCTGAGGATTACTTTTGGATAGTTTCCTTTGACTGTAGGGCTTTCCCCTTCTTGACACCAAGAAATATATGCGCACTCTTACCTCCTCTTCCAAACAGGAAAAAAAGAATTCTTTCTTTTCTGTTTTATCTTACCATGCCCTATGCATGCACGTGTTGGCTATGTAAAACATCAACATCTTATTAACTTGATGTGCCACAAGGCTCAATAACTGGACTTTCTTATTTTGTCATGTCTTTGATTTAACAGCTTGAGCTTGCTTTCAGAAATGAGTTTGGAGAAGTCCTGAGCAGTTCAAATGACGAGGTGTGTTTTCTTCTTTTTCTTTTCTTTTTTTTTTTCCCCCTTGTGGTTACTAGCATATCTAATAGATACTCAAATTCATGCATTTTTAATGGACTGGAATCACCACTTTTCTATAAGTCTTCTTCTGGAATCACCACTTTTCTATAAGTCTTCTTTCCGAACATTGAAGGACATATGCTGCAGATAATCCCTATAAGTTTATAATTAAACGTGAAATTTGGCTGCAAGTGTGGCTCTGAGTTTCTCACAGATTCTTATAGGACTGATTTTGTACTTGTTTTAAAAGATTGGGACCTTCTCGGTAATTACTTCATTTCTTGAGATATTTTAAGAGAAAAAATGCAACCAATAAGGAAAGCTTAACATTCATGAAATTACAACATAAAAAGCCACTTAAGCATGTTTAATCAACATCTTTATCACTAAGCAAGTCTTGCACAGAGAAAATTAACATGTTAAGTTGATAAATTGGCCTAGATCCTGACTGTAACATTTAGCAAAGTTTGCGCTTTAGAACTTTTACACGGAAATATATTGTAGGCTCTTCATCAACATATTTTTTTTCTTGCTTTAAGTTTTGAACCATAAGTTGATGGTTAATGATAACAATAATGAACCTAAATTGGATTTTGAATCATAACATCTGGGGAAAATTATTCTTTAATAACACTTCCTTTTTATAGTATTCTACAAGAATGACCTCTTTTCTAAATTTCATTATTCAAATCAAGATAAATAAATACACCTTTAATGTTTTCAGTTTGAGTGGAAAGGGCCATATAGTTTAGTCCCATGATGTAGTATTATCTGTAATAATCTTGCTAGCAACATTTGTGTTGCATAAGAAAGCAAGCAGCAGCTTTCCCTACACGGACAAAAGAATTTGGTAGTATTTAGTTAAGTTTACAACAACAGGATCATAACATTTTTAAGTTTCAATATTTTCATTACATTGTTCCATGTTACCATTGGATTAGTAGTGGGACACCTTATATCAATTTCCTTCTGCCACCTCCTCAAGCTTCTATTTCCACTTAGCCTCGAAGTTAAATTCTTTGTTCTGTTTGATGCATCACAAAAACTTCCTTGGGGTTTGCAGAATATACGTATGAAAATATTCCAACATATCCTCCTTTGGGCGGAAGAGCAGACATACTGGATAGCTTTTCGATTTCTCGTGATGGGTTTTGAATTGGAACTCTATTCTGCCAGTGAATATTGCATGGTATATTGGTATCTGTATGCTGTTTTAATCAAGCTTGCGGAGAAAACTCATCTCAAAATGGCTGTCAGTTATGACACTGGTAACTGTTCCTTGGTACCTTTTCTTTGCTATGAGATTGTCTACGAGTCACATCTAGATTTGTTAGATTTTCTCATCTAATAAAATAAAATAAAGTATATCCATTGATAAATCCGAAAATCTGATTGTATTGTTTTTTTCCCTTTCTATGATCTTGCATACTGTTTTAATAAACAATCAAGTTTATGAATAGATTTTACGTGTTATGAACAGCTAAACGGAAGGGAAAGAAGAAAAAGGATTCTCCTAAAGATTTGGCCAGGGAATCTCGGATCCCACCGGCCGTCATGTTCCTTCAATGCTATATATGTCTTGCTGAAGGACTTACAATGGTAACCATGCTTGTTTTATTCGGACATTGCATATTTTAATCTGATTTTCAGTAGAAGTAGTCTTCCAGTCTTAGCCTGTGTTGAATATTGTCATTTTTGGTTTAAACGGCAGATTTCTGGAAAGAAGTCGATTTAATTTAAAGTTGTCTTGAAAATGTATATCTAACCAGCTGATGCTGCTCAGCTCTCATATTAATACTTCAGTATAGTCAACTCATCTTCTCTATTAATTTGTTTAGTCTCTTTCCAGATGCTTGCAGCTTTGAGGAATGAAACCCTGGTCTTACAGAGTCCAAGCCCTTTTAATACTGAGCAGGAGGTGAAGTATCAAGTTTTCTCCCTATTTGAGTGCACATGCACGTACCGTTAAACATAGTAAAAAAGATTATAAGCTGTAACTATGGTGACATTGCCCAATATTTCTGAACTGATGAATTGTGTAAGCCATATATTTGACTGCAAGACTATGAATTAGAAGTTCATTTTATTACCTTAAGGATGTGTTCTGTCATGCTTGTCTAGCTATTGTCATCATGTTGTGTTCTCACCCATGTTAACTTCTATCCAGAAATTTGTTCAGCATTTTGAGCTTTTACAAAGAGCCTGCATTCCCGATCATGTTTTGTACCCGTCATTCAAGGAATCAACAATTCATGCTCGCTTTTCTGTGAGTATTCAATAAAATCTTTACCCCAATAAACCCCACTACGGATTCCTCAATTTTTTTCTTTTGGTTTGTTTGTTAACATGACTGAGTTACTTTGTATCCAGACAATAGCTGTGTATAATTACTTCAAGGATGCTCAGAGGATTGCAAAGGAGTTGAAGAGTAGTTTCTCCAATGATCCAGACAGATTAGCTGAACTCCGGAAGCTCGAGCAGGTTGCAGAGCACAACAGTGTTGCTCAAAATCTCATTTGTCAGTTAGGAGCTCTTGACCCGTCACTTAAGGTGTCATTTGAGTTCAGCCATCATCCATTCTTTGCAACTGCTGTTGTCAAGAGATCTTGAAGGTTTCCTTCGGTGATCTCTGCCAATTTTGAACACAGTTTTACAGGTCTAAGAAGCATTTGAGTCCTGTGTAGCAATTGTAATATTAATATGTTTAAATCAATGTTCTTAATTATTATAATTATTATTATATGAATAATATGATTGGAAATTGAAAGCAAGAAAATAATTACATTAGTTTAATGTTATTTTTTGTATTCTTCTCCCCCTCCCAAAATCTTCTTTTTTTTTCAATCTGATTTTGTAAATGACAAAAGGGTTGTATCTCGAAAAAAAAATGGGGATTCTGCAGTGTATCGTAATTGAATGAATCCAAACTGTCTGAAAGGGAGGTGCGGGATACTTTTGTTCGTGAGCTATATGAATTCAATTTGAAAAAAATTTGAATTTGGTTTGGTCATTGTTGAGTAGGGCTCAAGTAACTTGAGTTATCAAGTGAGTTGAATTTGAGTATTTTAATGATTGATTTAAATAGTTTATGAGTCTAATTAAATTTTAATTTTAAAAGTAAAATTCGATTGAATTTGAAGTGAGCTTTGAGGCTTGAATTTCTGAGTCAAAGCTCAATTTTGCTCTCAGTCTATTACAATCCTAGGCTTGGCTCAGCTGGGGTCAATTACATACCTAGTGCTTACGGGAAGGCCGTTAACAATATCATTGGAAGTATGTTACTTCTGTCAAACCCAACCAACATTTTTTATCTGTTTTCTGCATTCTGATGGCTGAATCTACCAAATTGAGAACTAATGGTTTCTTCAATTTTAAATTATTTGACTTTATCTGGTTAAATGTCAAAGATATCTTTCCCATCCTAATACTTCGCTTTTTCTAACTCTCCCAGAGTGGTATTTAACTGATGGCTTCTTTTTTCTTTCTGGTGAGGAAATTGCATCCAAAAGGTTGCCATTAAGCTCTTCCTAGTGCTCAATAGTTTGACAGATAAAGTTAGTGATGTGATGAACACTCATTACTTCATAATTCACACTATACGAGTATCATGCCCTTGCTCGGCAAAGGAATTATATTTATTTTATAAATTTAATTATTATTAATTATAAATTAAATTTTATTAATAGATATGTATTTAAAATCGGA
>JBBYHM010000026.1:7050582-7068937 GCA_038381775.1 Adansonia rubrostipa
GCATAAAAGAAATGTGCAAGCTAAAGAAGGATTAGAGTAATAACAAAAGTCCGACAAACAACAAAACATTGAATGAACAAATATAAAAAAAATGGAAAACAATTATCAAGATTTGAATTAAAAGGTTCTGATATCATATTAAATTAGGTTATAATTATTCCAAAATCCTAAACTAATAAAGAAATTCAACTATTATATTTAAATTCCTACGTCGCTATTGTACGTTCCATTCAACTTAAGAAAATACAAATTCTTTAAAATATACTCTTTTGTATTTTAACGTAAAATGTAGGATAGTAAGGATAAAGCAAAGGAAAAGGTAGAAGACATGGCGATTTTATTACAGTATTCAATATATATGATTACAAAGTGACCTCTGATTGGAGACATCAACAATACAGCAAACTGTCAATAATGGAGGAAAAACCAAAACTAAAAAGGAAAAAAAAGAACTCTTACGCAAGTAGTATGAAACGAATGGATAAAAAGGCTCACAAGATGAATGTCTAAAGGAAGGGAACTACACCACAATAAGTCAGAGGCACATAGTCCAAAATCCAAACTAACTCCTTGAATCAAGGGATCAGAAGATTGAACATTTTTCAAGGGCTAGTTTTTTGCAGGTGGTGGTGTGAAGAATGGGATGGATGGGACAGCAGTTGGTATGGCGGGGAGTGAGGGCATGTTTGGCAGCGGTGGTAGGGTGAGTTTTGGAGCAGTAGGCAACGTTGGCAGGCTAGGAAGTGGAGGTAGAGTTGCAGGCTTGGGTAGAGATGGTTGGGTGGTGGGCAGTGTTGGTATTGTTGGTTGTGGGGGATTCGGGATAGATGGCAATGGTGGCAGCGTTACTCTAGGCAAAGTTGGCAGCTGGAGGAGATGACGACGAGCTGCTAGGCCAACATTGATGCTTGAAAATGACAAAGCCATGAATAATGTTAAAACAAAACAATTGAAAGATGCCATATCTTAAAGATTATGAATGGAAAAGCTGTTCTCTCTTACGGTTTGAGTGAGGAAAACGTGGCAAGCTGTCGGATTTATATAGCCTGGAACGAAATATGGGGCCTGGCCTGGCCTCTGATATCAGGTTGTTGAATACTGATCATATATGGTTGGAAAAGAAAGCATAAGAGTCATTTTGAATGCTCTGTTAGTTCATCTTCTCATTAATGTTGGATTTAAAAAAACTTGGTCAAATTACTTGTGGTTGGCCAGAAGCTACCTGAAGTACTGAAGTCAGCCACTGTATTAAGTTATCAACATGTCAAACAGTATCCGAAAGGTTCAGTTCACTAAAGTTTTTCGTAATTGGTGGGTTATCTAACTAGAGTTCAGGGTTGTTTGGCCTTGATGTGCATCTTCAAGTGGACTCTGCCACAGACGTTGGGCTGCCAGCAAACAATGCATATTCTTCTCTTTCTTTTCTTCCCTTTGGGGATGGGATGTTGGGTTTAACAAAAACGAATCGATGACAAATTATTAAATATAAAATCATAGCTTAATTCAATTAATCTATACAATCATTCTTAAAGAAATATTATTAAAGTTACTACCATAAAACCATTTAAAGAAAAAAGAAACATATCTTAAACATTTTTTTTTTTTTCCAAACTCACTCAACCCGTTTTCATTGTTACTTAAAGATGCATCAATCCTCTTTCAAGAACCATATTATTTAAAGGAACTTTGAATAAATGAACAAGGCTTCGTTTAAACTCAAAGGGACAATGCTCGGAAATTAATTACAATTCTTTTTTTCCTTTCATTCTCTTTTAACATATTTACAAAGAGTAACTTTATGTACAAGGAGATTAAACTGGCTGTACAAAAGGACAAAAAAAAATCTAGTTCAATTGCCACCATGGACGCTTCTCTTTCTGAATATTCTATACGGTATTTACAATTTGGTTTCTTCCATCATGTCATCATTTGCTTCCGGGGCAGGGATCAAGAAGTGGTGAATGAATGTTTGTATCAGGTAACATGGCTATTGTCACTACGAAGTACTCATATCCAATAGGGAGACCATAGGGGTTCAAACTTGATGCCGAGTTCAAGGTTAACCGCTCTGTCCCTGTGTTGGAATTCAGTTGATCCATGGAATCTGCCCGACCATGATCAGGTCTAGTTGATAAAGGTTGCAATGACTTCACAGTTTGGCGCTCGATATGCACAATCTGCCCAACAATGCATCTTGATCGACTTCGGAGATGATCAGTAAACAAGGCCACAGATTCAGCAGACAAGTAGTAGTTTGAGCAGTTTCGGGTGATCGCCTGATAATGGCCAGATGAATTTAGTACAAATGCAGCAATCTCATGGACTTGCAAGCGGCTGAAAGATATCTTTTCCTTGTTTGCCTGAAGCAAGAACATCAAACCACTTAGTTGAATAGTAAAGAGATGCTATATATCTCCTCTCCGTACATGCACATGCAAAGAACAAAGCTACGAATAATTATATTTAGAAAAATCAGGAAGAATGGATGACATCGTTAATAGCTCTCAGGAATAAAAGCTGGTAGAAGCTTCTTCTTCAAGGTTCAAGTATATTTATGTATGTATATGTATACGTATGTATGTATATATATATATATACATATATATATATATATATATAAATGCATGGTATGAACAAGTTTCATCTACCCAATTTATGAAGTTTGAGAACATTGACAAAATGTTACCTCCTCGAGTTGATGCTTAGTGTATAGAGTTTTAATCAGCTCGTTTTTCTCTTCCAATTCCTTCCTAAGTTGTTCATTTACTGCTTCAACATTACCGTACTTCTTATGTAGCTCTTCGAAATGCCCAGACAGTGAACCAACTTTTTCGGCAAGAACCCAGATACATTTGCTGAACTCAGCTGTCCCATCATCTTCACCATCACTAATTGAACTGAAAATTTCATAAAGATATTTGGAACATGGTCATTAAACTGTCAATCATAAAAGTTATTTTTATTTTTTTAAAAAAAAAATCACTTCCAAACATTAGAAAAGATAATTTCATGTGTGTTTAACCCTTTAAACTTCCAATTAAATATATTAAAGAGGCTTCATTTTTTCCCCAAAAAAAATGAAAAAAGTAATGAGGTTGAAAGTATAAAAACAAAACCTATTTCCTACCACATTCTTATAAAGAAATCCACTTCGTAGAACACTGTGGAGGACCTAAGAGTCTTATTATGATCAAACACATTTTGTGCATGGACTTCAACCATAAATTTTGATTAAGCTTTCTCTTTGTTTCAATTTCTGAATTTGAGAACAAGATATGTCCTAGCTTTCTTCCAGCCCTGAGCTCACCAATTTTTTGCCCCTGATATTGGCCTACCAGTGGAAAAGGAATAACGGTAATCGGTGGAAGAGACTGGATGTAAAATCCTCACAAGCATAAGATCAAGTAACTTACTTGGCTAAAGACTGTGCCAAAGCACAAAAAGAGTCGGCAAAACCAGCCATCCCACCACAAGTGTATACACAATTTTGAAGTCTTTCAAAAAGACCATGCATCTTAACAGCCGATGCACGGAATACAGTATATTCTGAGGCCCTCTGATCAGCAGCACAACAATGGCTTTGGGCTTCCTCTCTTGCTTCACGCAAACAATTCTCCAAGTGAGCACAGTTCCTCTGTAACCCGGGGAGGAAAATTAGAGTATAGCACAAGATGGTGATCAAATAGCTAAATTTACATTATAAAGACAAATATCATAGGCTAGACTTTCCTTCTACATTCCCTCAAATTAAATTTGATTGGCAGTGCAATGAGCTGTAATCTGGATGCTATATGGTACACGCATACACTTGATCCTCTAAACATATCTAGCTTAGGGTGGGTTTCACCCCAGAAAAATAAAATTCCCGTGTATCCTAGAATCTTTAGATCAAATCAAAGGAATATGCAGCATATTACATTCAATTATACACGTGTTGAATTTTACCAGTGATACAGAAACGACTAATACTCTCAGCCGTGTTTGCACATAAAACAGCATAGCGACTAAGCATAGATCTCTGGAAAAAACAAAGTGAAATAGAAAGGGAGGAAAATTTATCTGCTACTACCTGAGATTCATCAAGAAGTTTGCAACTCGTTTCGATATCTGTCCTAAGCATGGAAATCTCATCCAAAGCATCTCCAAGTTTAGTTTCAGTTTCACTTAATTGGTTCAACTTCTCCGCAAGAGCACTTTGCCATTTTGACACAAGATCCCCACTGACTTTAGAATCTAAAACAAGCTCAGCTGCTTTCTCACAAGGTAAAGCATTCAGAGGCTCAGACATGCTCTCAGCAGTAGAACTGTTAGAGAGAGACATATCAGACTGTCCAACTCTCCTATCTTTTACATCTTTCTCACCAACTTGAAGTTCTTCTCCCTGCGGCTCCTCAATTGCTAAATCCAACTGAGGACTGAGCACTCCAGAGGAATCCGTCATATTCTCATCAACCCCTTCTCGACCTTGGCTTAATTGCTGTGTAAAAAGTCTGCGCTTTGCATCTAAAGAATTTGAAATGCATGAAACCTCATCCATGGACTCGGATGTAGATAAGCAAGGCACATTCACCTCACAACCTGAGATTTCTGGCTTACAATCATCAGACTTTGAAGCCTGAAGGCAAAAGTCAATGACATCACTACTTAGAGAAAGCTTCTGCCCCTGTGAATACTGATCAGACAATCTCTGCTCCAGTTCCTGAATGCGCTTTTCATATGAAACACACTGCATTTGTTTTGCCTTGAGCATGTATTGGAGGTGTTTTCCATACTCATCTTTTAGATGCAAGGCTTCGGCAGTCTTTTCGGCAGCATTTTTCAATAAAGTATTGACTTTACTATCATCAAGTGATTCATATTCAAATTCAGGACCCAAAGAACAAATGAGGGCTATTGCAGAAGCAAGTTCAGCTTTCAGTTTTGCATTCTCAACTTCCATCTTGCTAGTTCCAGCAATCCCTACCAATTCAGATCCCTCAAGAAAGTCACCAGAATCATCTTTTTCAAGAGTATCTACACTGATCTCCTCATTAGCTGAATAATGACTGTCATTCGACATGGAAATTAAACCTCTTAAGCTAGCAGGCTTCCCTCCCTTTGTAGGCAGTCCAGCTAAATACTCAGAAGCATAATGGTCCAAGTCAGGAATATCGATATCAAGCAATGTAGTGTCAAAGGGAGCTACACTGACATCACATTGGTTAGGGGTATCATATAAACCCATGGAAGCCAATACATCCTTGGGTATATACAAACCATGTGTTTTTAGAAATTCTTCTCGTCTCCTAATCTCAACTTCTCTCTTTGTTGCAAGTCTTTCAGCCAGCTGACCAGCCATGCCCATGTAAAGCTTCATTGATGCCTTTCTTCTTACTATTTCAGCAAGACAGGCTCTATATGCAGGACCAATTCCGCGGACCAACTTAAGGTCCATAAATAGATCCTCCTGCCGCACAAATGCCTCTCTGAAAGCAGTAAACTGTAACTTGACAGCCTTGATGTGGTATGTAATATAAGTTGTCTTTCGCATGTAATTGTGAACAAAGATGTTCATTTCATTCTTCTTATGCTTGCAAAAGTCAAGCACCTTTGATATTTCACGTTCACAATCCAGCATCCTTGGCAGATGACTCCTATCATGGACATCATACATAGGGCCCAGGGCTGAAACTGCATCATGAGGACGGAGGGAGGAAGATAATTGGGTGGACAGACAATCATCTACAAGCTTCTTTACTGTATTGACATCTTTGCTGGAGGAATAGACATGCAAGTCATCAATTTCAAACATTAACGAAATTCTACAAAGGTCATTATTACAGATGATCATTGCAACATAAGCACAGAGAAAAAGGGAAATATAAAGCAGTTGATAAAAACAGCCTACTAAACAAAAGTTAACTTTATGATTAGAAAAACCTAAGATCCATTTGGATCTAAGAAAGTAGAGTAGAAAGGAAATAAGATTATTAAATTGTCTAAGAAATAAATTTCAACCTCTACAGCTCAAAAAAAAAAAAATGCTATGAGAGGTGAAGTGTTAATAGCTAGGATTAGAAGAAATATTTTTCATTTATGCATTGTTAAAATGCACTTTTAAATGTTAATAAAAGTCCTAATCCTTTAATGACCAGATTAGACTAGGAGATTAAAACTCCCAAACTTGTGTTTGAAATGTTCTTTAGTAGGCACTATTTTATATTGATATAAATAAGTTACTATATGTTAGAATCAAAAGCAGTCCCTGACTGGTCAGAGCCGTATGGATGGGAGGAAACCCATTAATAAATCTCCTCTAGATCACCAAGCCACATTAAGACTTGTGGAAATGCTATTGTTAACCTTATCAGCAAGTTCTTTCAATCCTCACCAATCACCAAGGTGATTGATTTTGAATTAATCAGTGTGCAAGCATGCATGAATACTGATTAGTTCCTTAATACACAAAATTCATCAATCTCTAGCTTCGCGCATCTCCATTTTGAATTCCCAAACAAAGTGATTGTGCCTAAACATCAATTTGGATAAGAAACACACCAGCTGAGTTCTTTTCTAATCTGGAATACAGATCCCTGCTTATGTTCCAGGAGCCATGCATATTAGAAATTTGTCCAAGGTTGAATCTAAGGATTCATTATAACATTTCTAGTGAATCATGCAGAACAAAGATCATAAGAAGAGCAAAAGCAATGATTTTTACATACTGCTAGGAAACACTCAAAACCTTAAATTGATCCAATGCGAGGACAAGTATCTAATATGAAGAAGAAAACATCAAAAGTTCAAATTGAATTGGCAAAACTAGCATAAACAATTCAACTACTAGGAGGGAAACCCCCCAAAAAATATTGCATAAACCTAAAGAGCAAACCTTAGAGACTGCATAATGCTCTTCTGTTCATTCAGGAATCGCTGATGCTCCTTAATGGTTAGCTCTAAATTCTTTATATGCAAAGAAGGCCCCAAAGTGAACAACTCCTCTACCGTGTGCTTAACTTCATTAAACATCTGATTGAATTGTACAACTTTGCTCCCAAACTGCCTGTGGGAGCTGCGACAATTTTCCACGCACTTCCTTAAGTTATCTTCCTTCACAAAATCCAATAAGCATTTCCTAGTAGCAGTCTGCAATGTAGGGTGAAGGTTGGTGGATCCCAACTTCAACAGATCCTTATCAAAGTTTGCCAACAAATCAGTATGATATCGATGCTGTTGTTTGTACCGCTTCATGAATTCAGAATAATTTTGGTGAATCATCCTATAAAATTGATCTAAATTACCCCTTGCAACTTCCAATGCCCTCTCCTGAACCTTCTGCTCCCTTAACAGCTTTTCACAATGACCAAACTTTGCCAGTGTTCGTTTACGTATAGCATATCCTCGGTGATAATGGTACCTAAACTGCCTCTCATAAGAAGGTAAAGCCTTCAAAGCAGGGTCAGAAGCATCATCCAAAGGATGAGGGTCACTGGAAGAAGCCACCAGCCGGGGTTCGGAAACTTCGACTATATCAACATTCTCTGGTGGTGGAGGCGGGGAATTAGGTAGCAATCTTGACTTGTTAAATATGAAGATTTTGCGGTCGCTAGAAGGAAGCTTATATGCAGAAAGTGGCTTTTGCGGCTCAAGTTTCAAGTCTGCACAAAGAACGAGCTGATCATCGAAGTGAATGCCCGACGCTGATTCGATCGATTGCATAACTGCCTCCACCAATATAGTTCCATCACAATCGAGCTCAAACGAATGCCCATTTTCAGCTATATGAACCAAGAGCTTCCCTTCAGGAATCAAATTCTCTGTGATACTAGACCTCATCTTTCCTTCAGCTTCCTAGAAACCACAATGAATATCTCAAATATACCACTCAAAATTCAATTCTTTGGCAAATTAACCCACACCCAGTTGGCGACAATAGCCAAATCCCAGTATTTAATGATTAAACCCCAAATTTTCAGCAAATACACCAACAAAGCTGCAAAGGCTCCCACAAAGGATATAACGAATCAATATATTTCCCATATTTAACGTTGAATCCTTCTCATAACCCTAAGATCGAAACAGACCCACCATGAAATTTCTCAAAAAAAAAATGCCGAATTCTCTACAGACCACCCAATTATAATGCTACCAAAACCGTAGTTCTCATCAACCCACTATCAAACACATTAAATTACCCAGAAAAAAAATCCCACCCCGAAATCCTCACGCAATTCAAATTACCCCTTTTTCCCCAAACAAAAAGCAGAATTTACTTTCCCAGAAGCTAAAAGTTAAAAAAAAAAAAAAAGCTGAGAGGCGAAATGAAAATCGAAAGCGATTACGTGAAGAGAAGGAATCTGAAAAGAAGGATTATATTCTTTTTTAGGGGCCTGAAAACAAGGTTCTCTCCGCCAAATCCCTTCGATATAATTTTTTTTTTATTTTTTTAAATTTTTTTTATATGTACGTCTTCTTTGGGTTTTTTTTTTTATATAAGAGGAAAATCAACTGAGAACCTTGTATAGGAAGTAACCACAAAAGTGCAATCAGAAGAGCCCCCTCTCGCTCTCGTTCTTCTTTTAACTCCGCTTGGAAGAAAACGAGAAAGCTAATCCAACTTCTCTTTTAATTTGACCAATCGTTTATAATAATTAATGGAACTAACGTACATTTTTTTGTCAGTTTAGAAAATATCGTTCTGTTCTTTAGTTTTTTGAAACTCCATTTTCATCCCCTGACGGCTCGACGATTAAGTTAAAGACATTAAAAAATAGAGCTTTTCAATTCTCCGTATTTATCTTTCTTTTTTTCTTTAATAATTATATATCTTCATCTATTTAAAATATTAATATAATATTTTTATAATAAAATTTAAATAATAATATTTTTATTTAATAAATAATAACATAAATTAAATCAAATTAATCTAAATCATTAAATAACATATCTTGACCCGACTTAATATATACTAGCCTGACAGGTTTGACCGTTGGAGCAGGTAAAATATTGTTTCCCAACTAATTTTCCCCATGAAAATGGCATCCATCTTACGAGGGCAAAATTGAAAACAGCAAAAATGAGAAGGGACTTTTGAGTAAAAAAAATGGAAACAAATAAAATAATCAAAAAATAATATAAAATTCTAATTGTTTAAAATGAATTGAAGAAAACAAATAGTTACACCAAGTTGAGAGCAAATAGGAGAAAGAAAGGGATGCAAAAGCGAAAAGGTCACGGAATTAAAGAGACCAAATCACCAAAAATCTTCGACTTGTCTTTGCCTCCTTTTGGTTTTGGGGCCACCAGCCAATGTACATGGATACATGATTTGGAAAAAAAAATTTTAAGGTTTGAATGGAATCTAATTTTATTTTGAAAGCTTAAATTATACTTAAATATCAATAAAAAATTAAAAATTATTTTTATATTAATATTTATGTTATATCATTCGGATGATCAACAATACATGTCATTGTCTAAATTTCATTCTAATAGAAAAGGCGACTAAGCAAATCCCTTATCGCTAAAACATAATGAAAAATCGATGTAATCATCTGACAACAATATAATCGGCTGACAGGTTCGGCTACAAGACTCAATAACCTGATAGCTAGCCTAACGCTAGTCGTATTTCAGTTACATCATATGACAACGTATCTTCCACTATTACCTATAAAAGAAGTAGACAAACTCCAGATAAAACACTACTTCTTCTGCTGCATTTTTCCTGTTTTCTAGCTACTCATTTCTAAAAGTTTTTAAATTAATTTAACAATCGAAGAGTGTAATTGAAAATTTTAACTCTAACATTCTTTTGACTTCTTTTGACGTTACAGATTATATCTCTATCCTCCATTTTATCTCCTATAAATAAAGCATCAATAATTTATATATTTTATAATTAAATTTAAATAAAATTTTTATTATTAAATAATAATATAAATAAATTTAAATAAATTTAAATTAAAAAAAATCATAATATCACATAAAGGACTACGATAAAGATGCCGAGAAAATTACTTGGTAGCAACTGGTAAACAAAGTCCGCCGCGCTGCCCGCTCGTACATTGTACAAGGCCAGTTTTGCGGCTAAATCCGCCACTTGCAAACATTTTTTTTCCTTTAAAAAAACAGAAGCAGAATTTAGCTGTTTCTTGGCAACTACCTTAGTTAGCTAGGCTGCTGCTTTTGTTGCAAAATATGCTTTGTACGTGCATGAAAATGTTAAAAGTAAAGTTAATTCATTTATTGTCAATTATTTAAAAAAAAAAAAGTTAATCTATCAGGCTTTTGTAAAAAAAAAAAAACTCAATGTTAAGTAAAAAATAACTTTAAAATTATTATTAAATAAAATGATTTTATTTACATAAGCAATAAGATAAGCTACAGTAATGATAATGAAATTATTTATTATAATAGTGAGATTTAATTTTTTAGAAGTGAGATTAAAATTAGTGATAAAAAATATATATTTAAGTTCAATAGCAATGATAGCAATAAAGTGAAAATAAAAAATAATTATTAAAGATATTTGATTAAAAATATATATAATAAATAATTAAAAATTATTAAAATTATATTTATATTAAATAATAAAATGTAAATAAAGTTATATTTATATTGAGTGTAATTAAAAATTTATATATATTAAATTATAAAATACATATTAGATAATCATTAAAAATTATTAAGATATTATTTATATTAAAAGTAAATTAATATAATTAAAAATTAAAAAATTGGATGGAAGGTAAAATGGAGATTTTCTCTCTTTACCACTCACCATCGCAGAATCTAATTACTCGATTGAATCCTCTCTCCTTTACCGGAAATCAAAGGGATAGTGGGTGAAACTCATCCCGCGAGCACACCCCCAATCAGGCGACTACCGGTGAGGGGATTTCTTTCACTTTATTCTTGAGATGCGGTGAAATCCAAATGGCACTCAGTGAGGGTGAAGCAGGCAAATTGGTGTCGCCGTCAGTGGGCCTGGACACTGGACAGGCACATGGGCGACCTGCAATTAGTATTTGATGCTGATGTCTGAACCCGTAAATCAGTGAGTTTCTTGAAGGACCACCCACAACATCCGTCTCGTCTCATGTCACTTGGCGTTTGTTTCGAACAATATTATTATTATATTAATTGACAATTATAAGATTGCATTAAAAAAAGTAATTAAAATATAATAAAAAATATATAATATAAATTATTAAGAAATAAACGGATTCTCTGATCTAATTATTATTGCAGCCTCACGTGTAGTGATATTTTAAGCAAAATGGAGATATTCCAAGTTTGATTACTTGGATGGTCAAACTGTTAGAACAGTTTGTCTCATTATTCAAACTGTTCAACTGTACAAGGCAACCAAATAACTATGTTCAAATGTCATGAGGGTTTTTCCCCTCTTAGATGGCTTATTGGAGAGAGCATTTTTAAATTGGAAATTATTAATTTTAGATTAGAATATGATTTTCCATTTTTTTTAAAAAAATCTAAACTATCACAAGATGAACTTATATTAACAAAATTTGCTTCTTCTAATTGAAAATAACATATTTATCTCAAAAAATATTTTGTATAATGATAATAAATCATATGGTTTGATCTAAATTATATTATAAAATATTATTATATCATCACATACAAATCATTATTATAAAATTCACATATTATTGTTAACAACATATTTTTTGTATTTTATTCTAAATTCAAACAGAACGGATTATATTTTTAAAATAAAAATATTTTTGTTTTAAATAATACGTATAACGAAAAAAATATTATCAGATTTTCATAAGTATATCCTTGACAACTAAAATATTTAATTTCTTTTGAATTTTATTATAAGATTATCATATTTGATACTATTTGTCAAGTCCAATGATGTACATCCAATTTATTAAAATTTTAATTCCTAATATTTTAACACTATATATAATAACATCAAGCTTCTTTTTTGTTCTCAAATTTTGCCACACCACTACATTTATAGTGTATACTTTATCATACTCAAAAATGATAATTACAAGTTAAAATTAAAATAAATTAATAATTTATCATTATTATTTTATTAAATCAATATTTTTAAAATAAAACTATAGTTAATTTAAGTTTGAGTAATTTTGAATTAATTGTTTTAGTCTTTTTAGATTTAGGTGAATTTGGATTAAGGCTATTTTGAGTTGAAATTATTTTCAATTTCGATTTATATTGTTGTTGGGTTGTTTATTTCTTTTATCAAAACAAATTGAATTGGATTTAAGTTTGGATGGATTGATCAAATTCTTTTAGGTTTGGGTCATAATTAACATGTATTAGTTGAAACTGATGCTATGAAAGTGGTTCTTTGAGTAATCTCCCACTTTACTGCTCCTTGATGTATGAGAACTAAATTAAAATCTAAAAGTAGGACTTAAGATGGCTTTTGGTATAAGATGGTCTCTTTAAAATCGAAGGTTATCTAATCACTGCAATCAGATCACCATATTTTTATGAGTAACTTGGGAATCTTATCTGATAATGATCATAGATCATTGGAAACGATTAGGTCATTTCATTGTAGGGTAATTTGAATCCATCAAAAATTGCGGGAAAGTTTTATCATGGAGGAAAAATGATACCCAAAATTATATTAACACAAACGTGCCATTAAAGTGATGCTTATTAAAATATATTTCTCTATAAATTTTTAATTTTTATAAAAAAAATCCACTTATTAATCATCTTACACAAGGCAACCTATCTAACATTAAACATAAGAATGTTAATAACTTTGAATTATACTTGTCAATACTAGTTTATAACTTATAATTTTATATAAAAAATACATTTTTATTTATAAATTATTTATTCAATAAAAATTGAAAATTATTACTTTTATTAAATAATTTTATAGATATATAATCTTTTAAGTCTTATTATATAATTTTCTGAAAATATATAAAAAAGATAATTGACACGACTATTGTTTATAATGATTACACAATGTTAAAAAATTACATTTATATATATATATATATACATAAATAAATTGGGAAAATTTCATGCATGCAATAATATTTGTTTTAATAAAAAGAATATTTTTACTTGAACAATTATCAAATTATGCTCGAATTAGAAAAAAATTGAGTTAGATAGATAATTACATCAAATTACAATGTTTATATTTATTTTTAAATTTTTATTTACTATTTATTATTTATATTTTGACAAAATTTTAATTAAATTAAATAATTTGTTTAAATTTGATTTTATTTGGTTTTACAATTAAAAAAAATCGAATGATTTGAACTCGAATAAAACTTACTTGAAATGATCTAAATATGAATATTTATGTCAAACATAGATCTAAAATAATTTAAATTCAAAATAATAAAAAATAACTCGAAAAATTTAAAACTTAATAAATCTAAATCGAACTAACCTGAACTACGAAAGCTTTAACTTCACCTTTTTGGATAATAAAAAATATGAATAAAAAAGGGCCCAACCGGGTTCGAACCGGTGACCTCTTGATCTGCAGTCAAATGCTCTACCACTGAGCTATGGACCCTTGATTGGAAGTTGCAACTATAAAATTCTGACAACAACATAGAACCCGTAAAAAACAAATTAAAGAAGAGAGCTCTCTTTGATTGCCATGAATGCACATAATTAGAATTACTCAAGAATTAGATAATTTGTTAGAATTGACGGATTTAATTTAAATAATTATTTAATTAATAAAAAATATTTTTATTTAAATTTAATTATAAAAATATATATTTTAATAATTTTAATAGTAATTCAAATTTATAAGTTAAACCCAATTAAAATTAAATAAAAAAAATTCTTAAATACAGATGCACCAATGTCATTCAGCATTAAGGAAACAACAGAGTTGAAGTTGTTCTGTCATAACTCAAACACAAGAGCCAAACCAATGTTTCAAAAAGTAATGGAGGATTTTATATATAGTGAAGTTATAAAAATAAAATAAAACAAAGAATATTTATAATTTTATGTATTTTTTAAAATAAACAAATTTTAAATACATTTGAAAAGAACTATCCATCCATCCATCCATTATATAACTTCCTTTTTCTTTTTACAGTATACAAATTTCAATGTTTTGAATTAATTATTTTTCATTCACGTGCTAGAATTTAGTACATACTTTAAATTAAAAAAAAATTAGATTATTTTTTAGACATGAAAGATTTTTCAAATAATAGGTGTGATAGAATAAAATTATACTTTTTAAATTATAATTTAATAGGTTAATATTAAAAACATATAAGAATCAAGTTGTACAAATCGGGTTAATAAAATTACATAAAAATTTAAATAAAAATATAAAAATTATAATTATATAACTATTTATGTTTTTTTAATATTTTTAAAATTAAAATTAAATCTTTTTTAGAAAATTATCCCTATTTTTTAAACCAATAACTATAAATATAATTTCCTCTCTTTCATATGATTCTTATAGATAGATATTTAAATATTATATGATTCATTCTCTTTACTTAAGAAAAAAAAATTAAAATCACAAATTTAAACACACAACATATAAATTGAGACAAAATTATCATTTAAATAAACTCAAAATTCCCCGCTATAATAACTGAAAATAAGTATAGCTAGATTGGCTAAAAAGGGAAAAAACTACATAAAATTGAAATTTAAAGAATATACCATATATATTTTAAAGAAAAAAATGAAGATATATATATATATATATATATATATATATATCTCTCTCGGAGAGAGAGAGTGACATGAAAATCCAGGAACGGTTATTTTGCTCCACTGCTTCAACGTCCCTTATCCTAACAAACCCTTCATCAAGGTATGCATAATAGCTCTCTAGTCTCTACCTTTCTTACTTTTTTTTTTAACCTCAATCATTACTGGTTTTTTCTTTAGTTCATTCATCCACAAAAGAATAAAGCATAAATCTTTCTTCTTCTGAGTCCAAATTCGATAAACAGTAGCAATAGTAGCTATGGGTTCTTTGAAATTGTCACTTTCTTTGGATCCTGTTGATTCAAAGAAACTCAATTTCAATGTTAACCCATATCATTTACCTTATCAGTGCTCCGGTTTTTCATTCACTAGTTGTATTCATGTCACCGGAGCTGCTTCATTACTCAGTTCTTTGACTAGGCTCAAACATGTTAGAGTCTCTTGCTTTGAAACTGAATCCTCCAACATTCCTGAACCGAACCCAGTTGATAGAGATGCCCTTTTTTCTTCCAAAAATGGTTTATTGAATGAAAACCCAAAATTTGTTGAAGGCCAAAAAGGTCAGAACCGCAAGAAATGGGTTAAAAAAAATGGGGGTTTTAGGTTTGGTTTCAGAAGGAGTAGTATTGAAATAGAAAGAGGCGATTTTTTGGTGCATAGTAATAGCGGGTTGGATGTTGATTACTCTGCTGTTAAGCCTGACTTGAAATTGGAGCATTGTAATTCTATATTGAGAAGACTAGAGAAGTCTAATGATAGTAATGCTTTGAGATTTTTTGAGTGGATGAGGAGTAATGGGAAGTTGGAGAGAAATGTGACTGCTTATATTTTGGTTCTTCGAGTGTTGGGTAGGAGAGAAGATTGGGATGCAGCCGAAAGGATGGTTAGGCAAACAAATGGTGATTCAGGTTGTGAACTTAATTTTCAGTTTTTCAATACAATTATATATGCCTGTTCTAAAAGGGGACTTGTGGAAATAGGCGCAAAGTGGTTTAGGATGATGCTGGAACACGGGGTTCAGCCAAATGTTGCCACTTATGGCATGCTTATGGGACTTTACCAAAAGGGTGGGAATGTTATGGAGGCTGAGTTTGCATTTTCGCAAATGAGGAATTCTGGCATTGTATGTCAGTCAGCATACTCTGCAATGATTACAATTTGTACACGTTTGAGTTTGTATGACAAAGCGGAAGAGATTATTGGCTTTATGAGGGAAGATAACGTCACATTGAATCTTGAAAATTGGTTGGTGATGCTTAACGCCTATAGTCAATGCGGCAAGTTAGAGGAGGCTGAACGGGTGTTAGTCTCAATGCAAGAAGCAGGCTTTTCTCCAAATATTGTCGCATACAATACACTGATCACAGGGTATGGAAAAGCATCAAATATGGATGCAGCTCAGCGTGTATTCCTCAGCATCCAGCAACTGGGGTTAGAACCTGATGAAACAACTTACCGTACAATGATTGAGGGCTGGGGACGAGCTGACAATTATAGGGAGGCTGGATGGTATTACAAGGAGCTGAAACAGCTGGGATTCAAGCCTAACTCATCCAACTTGTACACGCTAATAAATTTACAAGCAAAACATGGGGATGAAAAGGGTGCCATTAGTACACTTGATGATATGCTCAAGATGAGGTGCCAATATTCTTCAATCGTTGGTACTCTTTTGCAAGCGTATGAGAGGGCTGGGAGGATTGATAAAGTGCCTCTTGTTTTAACTGGCTCTTTCTATCAACATGTTTTAGATGACCCGACTTCTTGTTCCATTCTAGTCATGGCTTATGTGAAAAATGGATTAGTGAATGATGCAATTGAAGTGTTGGGGAGCAAAAAGTGGGAGGATCCAGTTTTTGAAGATAACCTGTATCATTTATTAATTTGCTCTTGCAAGGAGTTGGGTGATCTTGATAATGCGGTTAAGATATTTTCTCGAATGCCTAACGCTGAAAACAAACCAAACTTGCATATAATGTGTACAATGATTGACATTTACAGTGCCATGGGTCACTTCACTGAAGCAGAAGCACTCTATGTGAAGTTGAAATCTTCAGGAGTTGCCTTGGACATGATTGGCTTTAGCATTGTCGTAAGAATGTATGTTAAAACTGGATCTTTGAAAGATGCTTGCAATGTTCTACAAATGATGGAGAAGCAGAAAGACATTGTACCAGACGCTTATCTGTTCCGTGACATGCTGCGAATTTATCAAAAGTGCAACGTGCAGGATAAATTAGCAAATCTTTACTACAGAATTTTGAAGAGTGGAGTTACTTGGGATCAGGAAATGTACAACTGTGTCATTAACTGTTGTGCACGTGCCTTGCCAGTCGATGAGCTATCAAAGATTTTTAGTCAGATGCTTCAGCATGGTTTTGCTCCTAATACTATCACCTTCAACGTCATGCTTGATGTTTATGGTAAAGCCAAACTTTTCAAGAAGGTCAAGAAACTATTCTGGATGGCGAAAACTCGAGGCTTGGTAGATGTTATCTCTTACAATACTATTATAGCTGCCTATGGTCAAAATAAGGACTTCAAGAACATGTCATCAACTGTTCGAGAAATGCAATTCAATGGTTTTTCAGTTTCCCTTGAAGCCTTTAATTGTATGTTGGATGCATACGGGAAAGAAGGCCAAATGCAGAAATTTAGAAGTGTCTTGCAGAGGATGAAGGAATCAAATTGTGCTTCAGACCACTATACATACAACATCATGATCAATATTTACGGGGAAAGGAGATGGCTTGATGAAGTTGCTGCTGTGCTGACTGAACTGAAACAATGTGGACTAATACCTGATCTGTGCAGTTATAACACATTAATTAAGGCATATGGAATTGCTGGAATGGTCGAAGATGCTGTAGGTTTGATCAAGGAAATGCGAGGAAATGGGATAGAGCCTGATAGGATAACTTACAACAATCTAATCACCGCCTTACGAAAGAATGATAAGTTCTTAGAGGCTGTTAGGTGGTCATTGTGGATGAAGCAGATGGGAATGGAAGATGCAGTTGGACCTACATAAATCTTTTTTCTCCTTTCATTTCACACTGACGCTCAAGCTAAACATTTCACGCGTGTTTTCTTCTTAAGGTAATCAAGTTTCTACCCTGCATGAAATTACTCTGCTTATGCATGCATAATGATTCTTATTCTGTTAACGATATATTCATCTATGGGCTTCTGATGATATCTTATAGCTCTGAATATAAGACATCTATTTTATCTTTGCTGCTCAAGCAACTTCTTTAAGTATTTTTGAATGTAAATGCTTGTGACAGAAACTTAACAAGGGCAGATTGTTTGAACAGCTCTCTATAGCATCGTTTTTCCATTTTTTCTTTTCCCAAAGAAATAACTGCTTTCAATCGGTGACCGTTAAAAGCCTTTAGTTACTTGCATTTTCTCTATTTTAAATGCGTTGCAGCCATTAATTCTCTTTGGATCATTTTCGTTTTTAAGATCATGATTAGCTTTTAGTTTCTTCTTCAGCCTTCGACACATCCCCATCTAAAATCGACATTCAAAGGGTTATGTTTGTGCCTCATTTGAGCATTCCTTTTAAACACCTATGTTCAATGATTTTTATTGGTCAAAATGCAGGCTGAAATCTGATGTACTTTTTTTTTTTTTT
>JBBYHM010000026.1:7162684-7172698 GCA_038381775.1 Adansonia rubrostipa
GGTAATCCAATCGTGACCAAAAATCAATGAACCATCTAGAATTCTATTCCTAAAGCTCAAAATTCTCATGAAAGCATTGGAATCTTAAAATCACCTGAAAAAAGAAAAATAGACACATTAACTTGTAAAGGTGAAAAAAAACCATTAAAAAATAGAAGAAAAATACTTCGCATCTTAAAATATGAAAAGTTAAAAGTAAAATTAAATAAATAAAACGTGAAATAAGAAGCATCTGGAGAAAAAAATTAAAAAAGGTTTGCATACCATAATAGAAGTTAGGACACTTGAAACTATAATAGCAAAAGAAAAAAATAATTAAAGCAGAGGTTAAACTCAGGTGTTATATGTAAGATTTAATTCTTTGGAGCACAAGTGCCAAACATGAGGTTTAATTTTTTGGGATTACTTTAATATTATGTTTATAGCCTAGTGTTTAGTCCTTGCGTTACTTCAATGTTAGATATCATTGATGTAAGAAAACTCCGGGCTTATGCATATCAATATAGGCATAAATATTTAATTAGAATTAAACATACGTAGCGGAATTAAACAAAGAAACACTTGCATTTCCTCGGAATCCTAGGAAGAGATGTACATGTGATTGGACTTACAATTTAAAACATAAATTTGATAGAAATCATATCCGCTTAGAGACTTGTAACTTTGAGTGTGCCAATTCCTGCACGAATGCATCATAGATTGATTAGTATGATCTCTTTTTGAGCCAAAAGCAATCCAAGTGTTTTGCCTCTAACGATAATCCACACAAATAACTATTGGAGCCCTCATGAGGTTTGGTGGTTATCTGCTGCTAGCCAAAAGGCTTCTTAAGCCTCAACCAAAAAGTATCTCGCTAATAGGTACAGATCTGATGTGATCCAGGAAAGATTCCCTTACTTACTGTACCAAAGAAAAAGAAAAACAACTATGTAAGAAAGTAACTATTTTTTGAAGATGCCAATAAACATATCCAAAAATCATAATTTTTTATTTCGGTTGATTCTTTTAGGATAGAAAATTAATTTTCTATCTTTCATTGTGATTAAAAACACTTTAAGATTACGTAAAATACCAATTGACTCAAAAGAGGCTTACGGAAGCACGGATTTCGAGATTTAGCCCCTTTCACAATTTTTATGAAAAACTATTAATGCTAGAAAACTACTTTTCCATTTTTGTTGTGTCAAGAATAATTCAAGAACACTCAAAGAAATAATGAAAATGAAAAGAAAGCTTAGTAAAACATATGTATTGGGCCAAACCCCTTAAGGAAGTCTAGGGTCTACGCTTAAGGTTTTCTTGATGTTTTTTATTAGCAAAAACCCTTAATATTGTATTTAAATAAACATAAAGCTAAGATAAGGTTAACTAATGGGTAATTTCCACCCATCCTCAAGGTCGTTGCCACTTTGGTGGTGCATTGAAGCCTAATTAAAGCTATTTTAATTAATTTATCCAAAATTAGGCTTTAGCATTAATTTATTAATATTTTGACTATTAACACACCAAAGATAGTTATTCCATGCAGTTAGTCCATTAACAAGCCCAATTTGGAGGTAGTTCACAAGCAAACTCTTTTGACTTGATATTAGGGCTTTTAGCCTGATCTTTTTAATTTGTATGTAAGATAATTTTAATTCATAATTAAATTTTCTAACTCAAGTAAAACAATTTTTACTTCATGAAAATAATGTTAAATAATTATCAAATAATTATTTACTTTTCGAAATACAATTATTTGGCATTATTTAATAATACGCCTAAACTATGTCTACAAATAGACATTATCTTAATAAGACATTCTTATTTTTATTGCCATATTAAGACATCTCCTAATTAGATTTCATAAATCTAATTTATGTCTTAAATTATTTTTTAATAATACTTAATTAAACTAATTCAATTAAGTCTTCATTATACCTTTTATTTAATTAAGCCATACTTAATTAAATCTTTGTTTTAATCCAATAGATCATCTTATTGTGTGTGATAGGCTTCCATCATAACTGCGATAAATACAATTACCTAATTAAGTGTATTTATATTTATAGACCAAGATTGACCTATAGCAAGGCATCATAGCCACCCGGTATGCATAGTTGATGTGACTTCTTTAAGAAACCTTTTAGTAATTAGCCTCTTAATGTACTTCGATCATTTTACTAGATATCCCAAAAAGGTCATGAGCATGATTTAATGTCTACTCATGTATTAATCTTTATTAGATCCTACAGCTTTTGGTTAACCTAATGAATTCAGAGAAATAATTTCTCCTAATTCCATCATGTATTGGCCAATAACTTTATCAAGTTAACCAAAGCCAAAAACATACGAGATATGTCTCCACTATCGCTTAGAGTGGTGAATCCACTATGGATCACTTATTCACCCATTGTATAATTCATGTCATACCTAATGTACCCTGCTTTAAGCATCCATCCATTGTGGACCGATTTTAGATAAATCTAAATATGACACCTTTTATACAAGATGACCTAGTATCACAAGTCTGATGGCTAATATATACGATTGGCACATGAGAACATATTTCATAGATACTTGAATAACTTATACCAAATGGAGTTCTCATATGGGCTACGTTTAGTGAACTTGTTTCCACAAAATAAGCACCCATAGCTATCCTCAAGTATCTCTATACTTCAACTTCTATCTATAAGATTAAAGAGTTGCATGCATCAAATGCATGAAGGCTTAGAGTATGCTAGTCTTTGTGTATTGTCAATGTTTGGTCTTGATAATATGACTAGGAATGTTTTTAGAAATACAACTTTGATGCACAAGGATCTTATCATCATAACTCATTGCTAACTTTGCAAGGCCATTGTATTTCATGGCTTAATCCAATTAGTATATGCATGATTATCAATCACGCCACTAACATGAAGGAAACCTTAAAGAACCAACTAAAGTGAGTGGTTTGCATTATTAACTATTATATGCCTCATTCAATGCGATTAGCTCTAAGGCATATACTAATAGTTGAATGTTAAAATTGAAATATTAATGTAGGAATATCTCAAGATAGTAAACGTTGACATACCAAAATAAATGTGTTTGTACATTAATAGTTTGCTTAGCGTTTTTTCAAAATAACAAAAGTATCATTTATAAAAGGATTTATATTTGATATATTGATAATTTATAAATATATACACAATATGCCTTCATGTTGTGGTTGTATGATTTTACAGATTATGCACATTTTATTTTTTATTGTTTATCATGTTAGATTAGAACCTATTAAAAATATATATTAAAATCTTCTGATGATGGAACTCTAAGGGTTGCAAATAATTAGCCTTTAAAAAGTTTTTTTGGTAAGAAAAATCCTCTTAAATTCCACTATAATGATGGAAAGTTTACATGGAGATTTCAATATTATAAACTAATTTTTTTTAATAATATTTTAGACAAAATTACTAGAAAATTAAGGCATAGAATTATAATCCCTTGCTTCCTTTACATAAAATGTTATAATAAATTCGATGATAGAGCCTCTTTAAGATAGTAAGCAATTTCCCTTGAAACTCTCAAAGTGAAGAAATCTTTTTTCGTAGTTCCACAACAAATGAACTCCTTGAAAAGTATGTCTAGTACTTAAATTCTAGATTAAGGCACAAATTAGAATTTAGGATAAAGTTCAAAAATTCCTCTTGTTTTTCTTAGATAAGAGGTAAAAATGACTCTTATAATAGAGTCTCTTTAAAAAAGCAAATAGTTTCACTTGAATATCTTGAGGTAAGGAAACTTTTTTTAGAATTCTACTAGAATGATAAAGCCTTATTTGGAAAGCATTTCCAATATTTAAATCGTGAATTAAGAAATAAAGACCATTAGACCATAGGACCTCTAGGACAAGATTAAGCCAGTGAAGCACTATCTTTACAATAAGTGACGTGGGGGATTGATGATTCCCTATACATAACCCATACGTAACCGAACTCCCAAACCTAATTTTGGACATGGATAAGAACATATTCCTTTTAGAATGCCTTTGCCAACATGATCTTAAGAGGAATAGATTTAGATAGGTGACTAATCACTGCTTACAAATGATTAGTATGGACTCCTTCATTTGTGTCTAACAGCCGAATTTGTACCGGGCACGTTATGACATCCAGATTTTGTTTTGTTATTCTTGCATGTCATTCTTTAATGAAATTATCACATAATAAGTTTTTTTGTCTCCATTTACACATGATAAAATCTATTAAAATGATGCTATCTCGATTAAGTCTTAAATTGTTTGTAATGATAGATTCAATTTAAATCTCTTCATTTATTATCGATTGATTTGAATTGTATGCTTGCCAGATATTATTTATTAGGTATCATTGGATGGACATCACCCAATGTTCATACGAGTCGCTATCAAAGCATATGCAACCGAAGTCGACTGTCCTCCTTCATGATGCCATATTGCCACCCTTCCAGCCCCATATTTTTAACAAGGATTTTATGTTTATCGCTTTAATGAATTCACTTCACATAATAAATTTTCGGTTGGATGTTAGAAGTCGATGTTTATCCATAGCAGGAGGTTGGCTATTATAATTCTGCCTTTAGGTGACACCCAATCTTTAAAAAAATCAAATCAAAAGTGATTAGCTTAATAAATTCGATCAATTAAATCAGATTGTTTAATTAAAAATAATTTAAATATTAAATAAATAATTTTAATGTTAAATAAGTATTAAATATAAAAAATATTTTGTAAAAAACTATATTTAGTTAAGGGTATATTCTTCTACATAAATTTAATAGATTAGAAATTTAAATCTCATTATATAAATTTTTTTCTATAAAAAAAATATACATATATATATATATATATAAAAGAAGCTTAAACCTAATTTTCTCGATTTTTTCTATTTTTGACCAATTTTTTATTTGTTCAATCAATCTTAGCAACTCTCTAAATGTATGGTTCTATAACATAAACTAAGATTAACTAAACACTAATTTTTAATATATTTAGTTCGATCGATCTATATGATTTGATCTTCAATTGTGATGATATTAATATCGATTCTGCCGATGAATTTTATTTTTTAACTCAAAATTTGCGGCAACTTCAAAATTGGCAAGCAAAAGCTTATTCAATATAGAAGAATTTCACATCAAGCATCATTATTAAATGTAACCGTCCCACAATCAAACAGTACCACGTTTATAAGATTTTCGTTGGAATTTTTCAATTGGAAGGCTTTTCATCTGTGACATATTAATTTTGGACATTTAATTTTTCTTTTAGAAAAAGTCAAAGGATCCGGAAAGTTGTTGTTAGGTTGTTAAAATACGTGTTATGTTGTAAAAGGCTTCGCGGTCTTGAGTCCTTACGTAGAAAGCAATTAGAACTTGTGGAGATCAACTGTCCACACCAACACTGGTGATCGTACATCGGCCCTCGCCAACCCAACGTTTCTTTTAATTTTGTCATTTTCTTTATTATTATTAAAAACAAAGAGTTGCCCCAACCGGCTGCTAATTATCCACGTTGCTAGATTTCCCATATGTTTTTCTTTTTTGGACTTACATTTAAATCAGATAATTTTAAATATAATATAAAAATAAAATATAAATAAAATATATTTAATTAAAATAAAATTAAAATAAATATGATATAATTTTTTTATATATAATTAATATAATATATAAAATATATTTATAATATTTGTATTTAAAATTTTAACATATTTAATAATTTAATAATATTTATATTTAGATGATTTACAAATGTTAAACACAAAGCACACACAAGAATGATAAGATTTATATTTTATCTCCATTTAAAAAAAAAAAAAAGAAAAACCTTGTCGACTCCCCCGAACAAGAAAGTACTCAATCCGCCATATCGCA
The DNA here is from genome assembly GCA_038381775.1 of Adansonia rubrostipa. Lineage (NCBI taxonomy): Eukaryota > Viridiplantae > Streptophyta > Magnoliopsida > Malvales > Malvaceae > Adansonia > Adansonia rubrostipa. Next base: position 7,168,565 of record JBBYHM010000026.1, read on the forward strand.
CCTATCCTCATTTATGTGTATTAAAGAGGAAGACAGTCCAAAAGTTAGAATTTCAAAAATAAATAAATAAAATTCCACCAATTTAACGAACGTTAAGGAAAGAAAACCTAGCAAAGCTGATTCTAGAAGAAAGCATCGGTAACCACCCTGCCGTCTCATAGGCTCATCCTTGGATTTATGTTTTCTTGGGTTTTAAGTAAGGCATGTTTAGTTAAGCAAAATTCATCAAAATTAAGAATTTAGTACCAGACGGAAACCTCAATTTTAATTGTTTTATTCTGCAACAAGACCTTTACATGAAGCCTAACACTTAGTTGGTGGGAGATATGATATAAATATATAAATATATTTATATTTTTTTTTCTTTTCCTTTTCTTTTCCTTTCTTTCTATATCCATCATTTCGCTTTTCTTTCTTCTTTCGTCACAATCAAAAAATAAAAAAGAAACAGTAGCTTACCGCACATGTGGCAAGCAAGCATGGGTGAAGTAAGGAAGTCGAATTGTATAAACGGAGACAGGTGTTCTTGTCAAGGTATCATTAAAGATTCGACATTGACAAGTTAGTAGTTGTTGATATTAATTCCAAGAGTTTTCCTAATGAGAAGGATTATGAAAGGTTCACCAGGTTTCTTCTTCTTTCCTTTCTTTAATTTAATATATATTTATAATGGAAAATTTTACAAAATTCTTCAATTTCAATAGGTTTTCATTTTTCCCAAAATGAATGGACTTGATCTCAAATCCCTAAATTCAATATGGGTTTTATGAAGATGAACTAAAAGCTATTGTGAAAGCATAAGTAAATGTTACAACGCCTTTGATGCAAATTTATAGAGGTTAACAGCACGAGAAGCAACGGGTTATTAATCTGTTTTAAGAGTAATTGTGAATTATATTAAATTAATGAATAAAAAATCGGATTAAAAGTTAAATTAATAATCTTTTCAAATCATCAATTGAACTGATTGAATTATTTGAATCAAATTATTTAATTAAAAATAAAATATTAAATATATGTTTTTGATATTAAAAAATATTAAATATAATAATTAATTAAAATAAATATATATATTTAACTTAATGATATAATCCTTAATATATGAGCAAAAAGTTAAAAAGTTAATTTAAATCTCATTATTTATAAAAATTTTATAAAAAATAACAAAATTAAAAAAAAAATTCAATTATTTACTTATTGAAACTATTTTTTATTGATTCACTATATTCTTTATTTTATTTATATATACCAGACCAAATAGGGCCACCAATTCTTGGATCAATTGGTCCGATTTTTCACCATTGTGTTGAATTCAATTATACTCTCATTTTCCTTCAAAAAAATTTGATTAGGGTTTATGGTTTATTTCTTGGTTTACATCTTCGATTTCGGAGGTTGATAATTTATATAAAAAATGGAAAAATGCAACATATAAGTTCTTTTGAATATATTTTTCTATAAATTAAAAATGATTAACAAAGAAAATTAAAGCAAGAACATCTATCAAACGAAATTTTTAAAAAAATCTTGAACTAGATTTCACTCGAAAAATTAATATTATATATATATATATATATTTCCAAACAGCTTTATTCTAGATGATTGAGCGTAGAGTGCATGGTTTCAATGAATTTGTTTATTTGTAATCTTTGCGTACCTTTTGGCTATATCCCCAACTATACCGATAATGACACCATGGCTCCCATCCCATCCCCCAAACTTATCAAAATTTTCTACTTGTTAGTTGGGAGGCGAAGAAAGAGCCCAGCCGCCCACTATTTCTTGATGTCCCCACTGATACTGTAACAACATATTTTGCACCATTTTTTCTTTTTCATGAGTAATTATGTACTATTAATATTGCATGCTCCAAAAAAAATTGTAATATTATTAATAATAAAATTAAGTTATGCATTTGTGGCTTGTAGAATAGCCTCGTTTCTCAGTAAATTCACATTTTTATGTAGCTGAAAGTAAATATCATATTTGATTTGAAATTGTATACTTATCCAATCGATCTTTTATGCAGCATGTAATTTAATATGGTATTGGTCCATTTTATAAATACACATTTATAAAAAAAAGTTTGCTCATAATTAATGATGTGATAGTATGTTATTTACTGATAATGTTCAAATGCAAATCACCAGTATTAGTAACTCTTCTAAACAAAACCATCTCTTTAAATATCAAAAATGAAAAGAAGAAAAAAAAAACCCTCTTTCCGTCTTTAATCAATATTTTATAACCCTGATCGATCCCTTAATTGGTTAATGATGTGAATATAAGATCTCTAATTATTTCAAGAGAAAGGATTATTAATCATATCTACTAGAATCTCTCCTCCCCGATAAAACTTGAATTTATATAATTTTAATTTTATAAAATTAAACATAAAAATATAAAATTTAACCTTTTTAAAATCACATGATATATTCATAAATAAATAAAATTTAAGTTAAATTTTTTACCAATCGAATTTTACTTTCTTAAGTTATAAAAACTCGAATTGACCAATTACTCCAATTATTCTTTCTTTTTCTCTTCTCAAAGAATAACAAAATAATTATAAAATTTTTTTACGTAAATATTTTTTATTTCTTTGTTAATAATTATTTATTGTAATATCAATATAATAAATATTTTTAGTTAATTGATTCATTTTATAATTCTCTCAAAAAATTCTCCTCTATCTTCAGTAATAAATTTTCATTATAACGATGGTAAATGCTCTATATTTTTGGTTGGTTGGTTAAGTTTGAATTCTTTCTAAGTTTTATACCAATTTGTAATTATTTATTATAGTGACACTATATAAATATTTTTATTAAATAACGTAATCCGTAATCTTCCCTATATTTTGAAAAAAAAAAAAAAAGGACGATAATTGTCATTAATATAATAGGTATACGATAGGTGTATATAGAGAGAGAGATATATAGATACAGATAATTCCTGATAATTGTCACAATCAAGGTTTAATTAAGAATAAGTATCTAAATTTTGAAAGCCGACGAGTTAGAAGCTGATTAAATCGGTAGTAGTTGTGTAGATTTCGTGCAGAACATCAGACTCCCAAACAGCTTCTCCATGCATTACACTTTGTCACGATAATTTATAGGCTTTTTTTTTTGGTTAAGAGTCAATCTTTATATAGTGCCAGTAGTGTTAAATCTGCTATTGAATACAATCCCTTAGTCAATGCATAGGGTAAAACACACAAAGAAAATCCATCTTTAGTTGATGGTCATAGAAGATTCCATTTAAATTAGATTGATGTTCCTTTTTACAATAAACAATTTTTATTTATCCAAAGAGGCAGTGTAACTGATACGTCATTAATAATGATTTAGTTTCTCGAACAATATTCATACAAAAAATAATCCATCAGAAAGAATAGATTAGATTGATAGTTCGTTTGGGTCTCATACACAAATTTTTGAGCACTAGAAATTTTAAATGTGCCAAGGAAGCTTTCAAACCGTCCTGTATCGAAGGCTAGAAAAAAAAATTAAAATATGTTACGAAAGCTGGGAATATTTGTTATGCACTCATTCGTTGTTGGACTACGTACGTAATATTTTGCCAAGTCATTATATAGGGGTGAGCATAAGTCGGTTCAAATCAACTTAACCGATAAAATTTGATTAATTCGGTTTGGTTAAGTCGGTTTGATGGTTATATCAATTTTTTATGTCGATTTATTTGGTTAATTCGGTCGGTTATCAGTTAGTAAAATTATTGACCAAAATAACCGACATTTTAATATTTAATATTTAATAATTATATATTTATACATATTAATAGCCCAATTAAACCTATTCCCAAACTAAATATACAATCATTTGCCCAAGACCAATAAATCGATTTGAGCGAACTAACCAACCAAACCAATCGAAATTTAATCGGTTCGGTTAATTCGGTTATGGTTAAAATGTCGGTCGATTCGATCGGTTCCTCTAGCTAAATCGATTAATTCGATTTGAAAATTTTTTTGATCGAACCGATCGAACCGACCGAATGCTCACCTTTAATTATATACATGGAACCATAACATCGTAATATAATACGATCTCAAACTCCACCTGCCACCAACTTTTGAAAGATAGTACAACATCAAATCCTCTCAAGTAA
>JBBYHM010000026.1:7172798-7183699 GCA_038381775.1 Adansonia rubrostipa
CGTAATATAATACGATCTCAAACTCCACCTGCCACCAACTTTTGAAAGATAGTACAACATCAAATCCTCTCAAGTAATAAATTCCAAGGCAATTAAATACAACTAACACCATCACTATCATAATCCAACATGACAAAATGAATTAGCAAGGCAAATAAAAAGGTCTATTATTACACTGTTTAGGAAGTTAGGGAACAATAGTTTACCTCAATCGCTGCTAAAAACAATTATGCTGCTTATTATTGGTAGTTGATTTTTGGAGCCAAATCAACAAGAACAGCTGTACTCGAGCAGCTATACACGTATTTTTCCCAATTATGATTCAAGCCATTACACTAATCAAACAATAATGCCACTCTTTCTGGAAAATATGAGCTGCAAAACAGGAATAAAGACCCTCCCATCCATAAAACTCATCCACCACCCCAAAATTCAAATCCGGGAGCTTATGTTGACATCTTTCTTGCCGTTAAAACAATTACACTATAATCTTCTCTTTGTTTACCAAATAGTGATCAAATTAAGAAAATGAACGGGTTATAAATAGATCAAAGTGATTAATAATAACTGAAATTACAGCAAAATTTAAGCAAAAGATCATTTTTAATCTGTTTAAACTAGGTTTGCATTTAATATAATAAATTTATGAATAATACTTGACATTTCATTAATATATATAAAACTTTTAAAAATAAATACAGAGCATGATATAATTCACTGCTGTATGTAGATCTATACATTAAAAGTGCATCAAGTATACATCTTTTTGGGCTACTGTAAGCATACAAACCCGCGTACATTATTGGATAAAAATGGGAAGAAAAGTATTATAACTGCTAAAGAAAAACACCCATTTAGAACCCAAAAACAGCTAAAATGGAAAAAGAAAACTTTTTATATTACTAGCATTATTATCATGTGCATTTGTATATTAATACTTGTTGATTTGTTTTAAATATATAATTATATATTTTAAAAATAGATAATTAAAACTAATAAAGCGTATATTAACTAGAATTTGTATTAACATATAATGCCTGTTTTTATGTGCAAATCATGTAAAATTATTATATAGTTTATTATTTTTAATATTAATGCAAAATTAATTGCAATGATAAAAAAAAATTAAACGTAGATTTTAATTTTTATTTGAATAGATAATTGACTTACCTTTAAAATTAGGTGAAAAAATAAAAATTTAAGATAAAACAAACTCATATAAAAGTTTAATTTTTTTATTTAATATCAAATTAATTTATTTAATGAAAATATTTTAAAGATATTAAATTTGTTACTCATAAATTAGATAAATCTTATTGATCGTAAAAAATTTATAATGACAATTTTTCAAATATAATAAATAATAATAACTAATTTTTTGTCAATTTAAAATATTTTCCAGTTATAGATTATAAATCTTAGATAAACAAACTTAGTTGAAGCTAAAATATTAAGTAAAAATGAAGTAAAAGAGAAAGATAAAGAAAGAATGGGGTTAGCTTACAGTTGCGGTAGTAATTAACTGACGTGAACCAAGGCGACGTCGGCATGGGGAGAATGGAAGAGTGATCTTTGGTTTTATTGTTATATCTTTTATTTATTTATTTGTTAAAGTCAATTAGACCTAAAATACATTACTTTCAATATTATCCAATTTTTGACATTGTAAGTACTATAATATCTTCGAATATTAGGAAGTTACTGAAGTTAACGAGGTAAAATATTTTACCACGAACTGTAAGACTTTGGATACTAGTCTAATCTAACATTTCTTAATTCTTAAACCGAATGATTTCTTAAATTACTCGTTGAGGAGCTGCATAATGGATGCACTTATTAACAATAAGAATTCTTAAAATAGCATCTTACGTCTTAACTTGTACGGTAAGGGTATTCGCAAAGAAAAAAGCTCACGAGGATTGAAAATTACAAGTGGACCCCAGCGTACGCTCCAACCCTAACCGCCACTCCCCCAACCACAAGAACCTTTAATTCCTGAAAATCATTCGGCCAGTACCATTGGCCGTGGGCCATGTCAAACGGCAGACAAGTGGGCTCTTGCTCATTTCCTTAATTTTGAAAATTTTTAAAATAAAATATTTATTTATTTATTTTATGTATAATTTAATTTTAAAAATTAAAATTACATTTCTATTAATTTTTTTTAATTTTAATCATCAATTGTTGTTCATAAACTTTTAAAATCAATTGATTAATTATAAATATTAATTCTTAATAATGTAAAATTAATTATCTTTTTAAATTTAAACTTTTTCCTTAAGACTTCAATATAAGGTAAAAAAAAAGTAAATTTTTCTTTTGTTGTCGGTTTTAGACTGGTTTACTGATCTTTAACTCATATTCATCTATTCCTTTGCTTCAAAATTGATTTGTAATTTGTCTACAACAAAAAGGCTCAAAAAACTTCTTTTTATCAATTGATAAAAGTAATTTTTTCTCATTATTATTTTATTGTCTGGCCTAAAATAGTCAGTATTATATAAGTATATGTATCGTTTTTGTTTTGATACTAATATATATTAGAATAAATATGTTTTGATGTATTATTTTAAGTTCATCATATTTTAAATATTTTTAATTTATATATATAAAAAAATATTATTAAATATTAAATAATTAAGATTAAATAAATTTTATGCATCAAATACTCATTAATTATATAAAATATTCTAAAAAAATTATTAAATATAAAAATATCAATATTAATATAAGTAGTAAAACTAAAACCCTTTAACGATAGTTAAATTTATAAATAATTATATCTAATATACATTAAATTTATAATAATAATTATATTTAATATTAATCAAATTTATAATTAATATTAATCTAACTTTAAAAATTTATATTATTTACTGGTTAATATAACTATTTTTAATTTATACAATCAAACAAGGTCAATACCTACATGCACAGGCCAATACAAAATTGAAATGATACCAGAGGTAATATTTTAAGGCCAGTGCCGACATACTTTTATATTTTACGTAAGTATTGCTGACTTTATAATATATTTATATAAAACATTATTTAAAAAAATTAATTATAATTTTATTAAAATTATTTTTTATTTTTAATTAAATATATTATTAAAATTAGTTTTTTATTTTTATTTTTAATTATTTTTTATTTTTTATTTTTTATTTTTATTAAAATTAGTTTTTTAGTAATTTTTGAAGTGAATTTTTTTTTATATTTTTATTTTAATAATATATTTAAGTATATCAATAATAATTATATTGTATTAAAAATTAATTTTATGCTAAACTATATATTTTTATTTGTTGATAAAAATTAAAACTAAAGATTATGACACTTACATATAAATATTATCATTTACATAATATCTATATGTAATTTATGTTATATGTAATGTATTTGTGTAAATAATCTTTGGGGATAATGTTTGTATGTAATTTGTTTATATATAATGTATGTGTATATGTAATTTGCATGTAATTTGTTACATAGAAACATGATCAATTTACATATAAACATTACAATTTTCATAAAATGTTACTAAATCAGTAATGTATGTACGTTAAGCATTTTTTAAGAAATTAACTATAATTTTCAAGTAATTATTTTTATTTTTTATTAAATATATTATATATGTAGGAAATTTGATTTATTTAGTAATTTAGAAGTGAAAAAAATTTTCATATATTTTTTATTTTAATAATTTATTTGGACATATTAATAATAATTATATTATATTAAGAAAAAATTAATTTTATAATAAAATATATAATTTTTATTAGTTGGTAAAAATTAAAACTAAAGATTATAGCAATAACACGTAAATATTATATTTTACATAATGTCTATATATAATTTATGTGAATAATTTTTGAAGCCAATGTTTATATTTAATTTGTTACATGTAAACATTATCAGATTACTTTTAAACATTATTGTTTTATTTGAAAATATTACCAAATTTGTAATGTATGTACATAAAATATTCTTTTAAGAAAATTAACTATAATTTTCTAAAAAATATTTTTTATTTTTTGTTAAATATATTATATGTGTAAAAAATTAATTTTTTAGTAATTTTTGAAGTGAAAATTTTTTATACATTTTTATTTTAATAATATATTTTTAATATTTATCATAATTTTATTATATTAATAAAAAATTAATTTTAGAATAAAATTTTTACTTTTTATGTAATGGTAAGAATTTCAACTAAAAAATACGAAAATTATACATGAATATTATAATTCACATAAATCATTAGAGTGAAGGTAATGCTTGCACGTAATATATGTTATGGATAATTTATTTATATAAAGAATCTTCGAAAATAATATTTATATATAATAAATTACATAAAAATATTATTCGATTACATACAAATATTATAGAGTTACATAAAATATTACCAAAACCATAATGAATTTATGTAAAAGATTATTTCAAGAAAATTAGTTATAATTTTTACAAAATAAGTTTTGATTTTTTATTAAATATATTATATACGTAGAAATTATTTTTTTAGTAATTTTTAAAGCAAATAAAATTTTTATATTTCTTAAAATGGTCCATTGATTTTATGATTTACATGTAAAATGTGATTTTATCAAAATTACATAAAAAATTACCTAATAAAATATTAAATTTATATATTCATATTATGATAATATATTATACTATGTCAACAATTATTTTAAAGTATTTTATAATTATATAAATTTTTACAAGTAATAATTCTTATTAAAATATTAAAATATATTTTTATATATCATTTATATATTTTTATAATTAAATTCAAATAAAAATATTTTATTAATTAAATAATAATTCAAGAAAAAAATTGTAAAAAAATTAAATTTATATAATAATAAAATTATATAATAAAAATTAATAATATTAATTTTAAAAATATTTTAAAATAAAATATTTAAAAAATTAAAAAAATTATTTAAAATCTCTAAATCGATTTACTCGGTTGAGAGAGTTAAATGCTCTTGACGTGATGATAAAGAGCTTTCTCTAAAGTTTTTCGTTAAATTTTTAATCTGCTCCCTGGATACTAAATATCAACATACGTACTAGACTACAGCTGTGCCCAGCTCCAACCAGAGAAATGGGAACGCGTTGAGAACCAAGACTTACGGGTTCATGACTGACAGCCGCCCTATCCTTCGTGGCAACCGTGGGTCAAAAATCACATCACATATATGCCAACTTTGATTAAGAGAGTTAACTGTGTCTTTGTTTTTTCTTCAACGCTCTTGGTGTTTTCTTGAAGCTACAAGTAAGGTATCCGGAGTACCGGGAATTATATAGGGGTCTTACTGTTTGCAGTCCTCAGGAAAAAAAGCCTATAAGCGAGTTACAAGATAAAAGAGAACTTAGCTCGTCAGGCTCCAACAAAACTATATGTTTCTCCTTCTGTCTCTCTCGTTCTTGTCCACAATATTGCTAGAATTTGTTTAAGCTGAGAGGCATAACCTTATAAGATTCCCAAAAAAAAAAAAAGAAACAGTGAAAAGAAATATTTTCTTTTAAATTAGCAGAGTCGTTCTGTTTTGATGAAAAAAATGGTTGCACCTCTGTCAGCTTGGCCTTGGGAGAACTTGGGAGTTTTCAAGGTAAGAAAAACTGTAGCCTGGTTGTCTTTTTCTTTTCCCTTTGTTTACATTTGATCAATCTATATTTGTTTTTATTTTTTTGTTTCCAGATGTTATATGTTGCTTCCACTTGTTTCTTCACTTTCTATCTCTTTCTCTACCTCTATTTTGCCCTGTACTGAATCAGTTTTTGTTCCTTGAACCTCTTTTTTGTGTACCAAAGTATTTGCTATACGGCCCTTTAGTCGCAAAAGTATTGTATTCATGGATCTATGAGGATACCATTAAGGATCTCTGGTGTTTTCATATACTCGTTATATGTGCTTTGAGAGGAGCCATTCATCAGCTATGGAGCTCTTATGCTAACATGCTTTTCCTAACTCAAAATCGTCGGATTAAGCAGCAAGGAGTTGATTTCAAGCAGATTGACAGAGAATGGGACTGGTAACATATAATATAATGTATTTCTAGCTTATATGATCATGTAAATCCTGGATACAACGTATAATTCCAGCAAAAATCATATGGTTAAATTAACTCCCTGTTCATTTTTATGTACTATTTCAGGGACAATTTCATAATTCTTCAAGCTCTGTTAGCTTCCATGGCCTGCTTGATCTTCCCATCCTTGGATGGCCTTCCTCTCTGGAAGCCAACAGGATTTATTACTCTACTGTTACTACATGTCACCATTTCGGAGCCCTTATATTATTGGGCACATAGGTTTTTCCATGAAGGCCAACTTTTCGCCCATTATCATTTACTTCACCATTCATCTCCTGTACCCCATCCCTTTACAGGTAAAAGATCACTGACCTAAAACCCATCTCTTTATTTAATTGAGATTAAAATTCTAGCAACTCGAGTACACATCTCATTATCTTCTTCATTTATTGACTTTCAATTTCTTGCTGCTCCAGCTGGACTTGGAACATTTTTAGAGCACCTTATATTATGTGTAGTGATTGGAATTCCGATGGCGGGTTCTATTCTGATGGGGTATGGATCAACAAGCATGATTTATGGCTATGTTTCGGCATTTGATTTTCTCAGATGCTTGGGGCATTCCAATGTTGAAGTTGTTCCCCATGAAATTTTCAACAAGTTACCTTTCTTCAGATATGTCGTCTATACCCCCACGTAAGTAATACCCCTTCTCTCATCCTCATGCAATTAATGTGTATCCGAATTTCCTTTCCCGATACTAAAAACAATGACTTTGATCCTGATTCATAAATGATTCCCTGAAACTGTCGTTTCTGTCTAGTTTCTTATCTTCTGTACGTAACTTTCTTTTTTTTTTCTGAGACTTTGAAGTTAGATTTTAATTTAAGTGCGACCTTTCTCACTCATCATACCAATTTTCGCAAAACAGGAATTTATGCTGACAGCTAGAGATAGGGTCTTTAAGTAATGGTCGACAAACTTGCAAGCTCCAATTAATTGAGAAGGAAAGCTCATTTAGAGTTTTTCTCCCGGAACTAAGTTTAGTTCTGGGAAACAAAGCGATGGCGTTAGATTATAGATGTTAAAAGTTACTATTAAGACAAGTTAGTTCTTCTTGAATAAGGTGGTTTTTGTTACGTTATCTAAAAAGTTATGCCTAAATTAGCAGCTTCTTGGGTGCCATTATTAATTTTCTGTTGGATAAAACGGGGACAATTCTTATTGATTGGGATCAATAATTTCTGTAAAAATCGAAAATTTTAACTGCAAAACTAGCAACTTTTAATGCATTTAAACATTTTGCTATGTATTGATGTATGCCAATTTCTGGATGGTTCACAAATCTTCAGTTACCATAGCCTGCACCACACAGAGATGGGGACCAACTTCTGCCTCTTCATGCCGCTGTTTGACGCATTGTGGAATACACTTAACAGAAACTCCTGGCAGCTACACAAGCAAATTAGTTCGGGTTCAGGTAGTTGCAGCAGCTTCTTGTTTTTTTCTTGTCAATCCATGAAAATTTTTACCATCCAATGTATTAGATATTCTTCTTCTAGGGACCATCGGGCTGGAACCTATAATGATATTCAAGTGGAAGTGACGGTTTATCTGAACGGAGAATGCATGATCTAAATGATAAATGAAACTGGCTAGTGATGATGGAGAAATTAACTTGTAATTTACGTGAATGCAGCAAATGATGGGAGGGTACCAGATTTTGTCTTCCTGGCACATGTGGTGGACGTAACTTCATCGATGCATGTCCCGTTCGTCTTCAGATCATTCTCATCAATACCATTCTCCACAAGGATCTTTCTACTGCCTATTTGGCCTATAACCTTTATGGTTATGCTAATGATGTGGGCTTGGTCCAAGACCTTCGTCCTCACTTTCTACAATCTCAGAGGCCGTTTGCACCAGACATGGGTTGTTCCTAGATTCGGCTTTCAGGTTTGCTATTAATTAAAAAATTAAAAGTTTGGGTAAAATTATTATTGCAAAGTGAAGGTATAGAGTAATTAGTAGAGGCAATTAATTATCTAAGATCATTACAATATTTTGCAGTATTTCTTACCGTTTGCAATGGAGGGCATCAACAAGCACATAGAAGAGGCCATTCTATGGGCTGATAGGATGGGGGTGAAGGTCATTAGCCTTGCTGCATTAAATAAGGTTGGTATTTTTCTTTATTTTAAAATTTCTTTTCTTTCTATTAATCTTGTAGGCTTTTGTTATCCATTATCGATGAAATTTTTACACTTCATGACCTAATTAATAGGGTAACATACTAAAATATATCTATTGGATGCCTCAAAACTTTTTCAATATTTATGATGTTGATGTGTTTTTAATTGGAACTTGGAGTTATCCAATGATGGTAGTTGGGAGGAATTAATATCCGAAATGAATCAAACCCATCTCCTTCATTTAAATCAGATTGGACCTTTCACTACTTTCTTAACACCATTTCTGGCACTGTGCTATCTCTCTGGTTTAGCCTGTCAAAGCATCGCACCATCATTTGCGTCAAAGTTGGCCCGGATACATCCAAACTGATAAATTAAAAATTTGTGTCCATATATTTCACAAAGGCTACAAGCCTACACAGATGGTTCTCTGTATCTTGATCGTGTACACGCAACTGTATTTGCTCAGTCTTTTACTCGTTTCTTTTAACTGAAATGCATCCTTTTCTCAAGCCTGTCTCAACCAGAACTCAATGTCCTCTTTCCCGAACAGGACCCGTTTTAGCCTTACAGTCTTCTCAACCAGGTCTATAATTCATTATTTTCCCTCTTTTGTTATGGTTAAAACTTAAAAATGCGTAGAATCTCAAGGAGAAGATTTTATCCCATGCAGGAAGTGTTCTCTTTCTTAACCGTGAGGGTAGCCCAATCACCTGGGCCAAGCCCCATAGTATCTCCAGGAGAATATTTCATCTGTGCGTTTGGTGCCCTATTTGTGCCTTAAAATTACCCTTTATAGAATCTTAAAATGGGTTTACATCAATTTTACTTACAATATATAAATTTATACTCAACAATCATGTTATCTGTTGGTGGAGCTTTGGATTATTAGTGTCATTCACTAGAATCAAATCTTGGCAATCTCAATAAACTAGACGGTGTCTCTTCGTTAAAAATAAAATTATGTATATTTATTAAGCAAAAAATTTTAATCAAATAATATTATTTGATTCACCGACAATTGATAAATATATACATGTGCATCAAATATAAACCCATCTTAAATATAGCATGGCCTTGTGCCATTATGTGATAAAAGCGGTAGCGTTGGGGAATGAAGGTTGGGGCCCCCCACTTTTCCTTGTCTTTGATTAATTTTAGTGCTAATAAGAAATGAGCACTAATGTTATAGACATATAGTTATAATAATAATAATCCAAGTGGTGAAATTTAATAACTTATAGAAAATTATTTTATTTAAGATTACCACATATCCAGTAGACTATAATTAAGAAATTTAATAAATTAATAAGATTACTAAATTAATACCTTATGTCTGAAATGGTAATACGAGTTTAGACTTTCTCGTTACTTGTGAGTCATAATCTTTTAATTCTTAAATATTCTCTTTCCGACTTTCTTTCTCTACGTATTAAGAACACAGGGGTGACCCTTTATATATTAAAAAAAAAAAAGAGTGATATGAGACATTTGTATAGGCCAATTAGGATTATAATCATCAATTCTGGTCATAATTAACTTGTAGATTTAGATTTTTTTTTCATGCCTTGTAAGTCTTAACTTGCGAATGTACGATCTCTAAACATGCCATACACAGAAAAGATATGCACCCATATGGCAAAGCACAAATTTTTGCACTACACAAAATCCTTGACCAATGTCCCAAGCAGCGCTTAATGTCCATTGAAGTAAATGAAGAAATCACTGTTAGGTTTAACTATTCCAGCTGTATTGCTAATAATAATCAGTTCAAATTTAGCAACTTAACATTTATAATCTGGCTAGTACTCATGGCTGGCATTACCTCCTTTTTGTTGAGACTCAGAGATTGTTAAAGATGAATTTATAATTGTTCTTGCAAAAATGATGTCGACATAATTTTGTTAGATTAAAAGAAAAAACGTCAAAATTGGTTTAATTTGGTGTGCAGAATGAGGCTTTGAATGGAGGAGGGACACTGTTTGTTAAGAAGCATCCAGACCTTAAAGTGAGAGTCGTCCATGGCAATACCTTGACTGCCGCAGTTATTCTGAATGAAATTCCCAAGGATGTGAAAGAAGTGTTTTTAACAGGAGCTACTTCCAAGCTCGGTAGAGCGATTGCCCTCTACCTTTGTCGTAGGAGAGTACGCGTTCTCGTGAGTCTTTCTAACTTTCACCTACTTATATTATTTTTCATTAATTTTGCAAGTACAAAGTTTGAACCGAAGATTATTAATTACTTGTTTAACGCTGGACGCCACGTGTTTGAATTGATAACATATAGCATGCACGTAGTCGATTCTGCATATTTTGTACAATTTTAACTTTGCAGGTTACTCTTCCAATTAACTATTGGCAGCATTTATTTCCTAGCTAGCTCTCTTTTTAGTTGCGAAGATCCATATATTGATTATACTCAGTTACTGTACCATAGCTTCGTCTAGCAAGCTAGGGTATGGAAACAGAGTTTGGAACTATACGAAGATAGAATTCATTTTATTTAATTTATTGCAGTCAACTATTTTGCAAGTTAATTTTCGTGTCCGGGAGCAATATAGTTTGTTGGATTACAAGCAAATGTCGCAGGAAATTTATTTTACAATTATCTATTTCATTTTATTGTTTTGATGCATGCATGCGTGACCTTAGTGGTATATGTCATG
>JBBYHM010000026.1:7201606-7219539 GCA_038381775.1 Adansonia rubrostipa
TATGAACCTATGACATGGATTTTATTGTTCTTGCACAATGATTTCGAACGTTAATTAGTTAGGCTTTTTGAAAAAAGAAAAAAAAAAAGAAAAGACAAAATTGGTTTAATTTGGTGTGCAGAATGAAGCTCTGAATGGAGGAGGAACACTCTTTGTTGACAAGCATCCTGATCTTAAAGTTAGAGTCGTCCATGGCAATACCTTGACAGCTGCAGTTATTCTGAATGAATTTCCCAAGGACGTGAAAGAAGTTTTCCTAACAGGAGCCACTTCCAAGCTCGGTAGAGCAACTGCTCTCTACCTTTGTCAAAAGAGAGTACGCGTTCTTGTAAGTCTCTCTATGTCTCACCCACTAGCTACCCTCTTCATTAATTTTGCCAGCATAAAAGTCTGATCAAAATCTAGATATTTTACTTTCTTGATGACTGAGACCTGTTTATAGTCTTAGATAATCCAACAATCTTGATCTTATTGAATTGAGTTTGTGTATATTAGTTTTTTTTTTTTTTCAATTTAAGTTAAAATTTTTAAACTATGAATCAACTTGAACTATGAACACCTTTAGTTCTTAGTTAAGTTTTGGCTTTATATGTTTGTATTGATAGCATTGCACATGATTCAACATCATTACAAATAGTAACATTATATTCATGATTTGTAAGGATGCTGCCTAATTAACTACTTGGTTGCATTTATTTATTTTCTGGCTTGGGTCCGTTTTTTCTTTTAAGTTGTGACCCACAAACATCCATATACACACTCACTCCTTGCTTAGTTATGGGCTTAAACAAATATAATGTGCAGATGTTGACTTCGTCGACTGAAAGATTTCAAAAGATACAAAAGGAAGCCCCTGCTGATTGCCAAAACTACCTGGTCCAAGTGACCAAGTACCAAGCTGCTCAACATTGTAAGGTAATGATATTGAGAATGCCAATCTCTCATCAACTGTTCCCTTTCATCAATGATTATCTATTAATTATAATAATGAATGCTGGAAAATGCGTGGTGCGGTTTTAGTATATGATTAAATTTGTTTGTTGTGAAATAGACATGGATCGTGGGCAAGTGGATAACACCGAGGGAGCAAAGCTGGGCTCCACCAGGAACACATTTCCATCAATTTGTGGTCCCACCTATCTTGTCCTTCAGAAGAGACTGCACCTACGGTGATTTAGCAGCCATGAGGTTGCCCGATGATGTTGAAGGCCTTGGATGTTGTGAGGTACGCACTCACCAATCTTCCCATTCTTCATCTCTTATTACCAACATTAATATAATATCATTATAATCACATGGTTTCTCACCAACTTAAATTATGCTCCTTTTATTAATTATAAATTCTTGGAACCTTCACTGTTAGCGAAATGACAATGAAATTTATTATTTAACTAAATATTACACATTTAAAACTATAAAAAACTTTAATGTGCAAATTTTGAGTTTGAGAAAAAAGTAAACTTATCAGTTTAAAACACTATTCGCTAATAAAAAACTAACCTGACCTTTTTACTTTGCTAAATCACCTTATATATATATATATATATATATATATATATATATTCACATGATTTTTTATTCGTTACGTAACGATCGTAAATATTTTGAGATTTATTTATATTGATATATAATGAGAATGAGGTAAGTAATGTCACAAATTGGAAAGATACCACTGTTAATGAGATTATATATATATATAAGTATATCATTAAAAGATAAAAGCATATGTAAGAATAATTAAGGATAAATCTTGTCTTTCATTGTATGTTTTCCTATATAAATATAGGAATTAAGAATCCATATTAGAAATTTGTACACTTCACAAGAGCTACACTTGGAATTAGTTTGCTTCTCCACCCACGCAACGCGTGCAATAATGCAATGGATGTGAGAAAACTAATATATAGTCCCATTAATTCCAATATTTTCTTTTGATATATATATATATATATATATATATATATAATGAAATTGGGTAATTAATTAACACTTGGGTTGCGGTGGATGTTGGCGGCAGTATACCATGGCGAGAGGAGTTGTGCACGCATGCCATGCTGGAGGGGTGGTTCATCAGCTAGAAGGCTGGACTCACCACGAAGTTGGGGCAATCGATGTCGATAGAATCGATATTGTCTGGGAAGCTGCTCTCAAGCATGGCTTAAGGCCAGTGTCAAGTGTAAAGTAAAACAACAAAGATTCATTGGATAAATACCATGAAGCAAAGAAAGCAGAAGAAAATCGAATTAAAAAAATTGAAACATTAAACTTTGGATGTGACAGTTTTTTTATTTAACGATACAGTGTTTGGTGAAAACAAATGTGGTAGAGTTAAAACTGGAGTACTATGTACTTCATAAAATTAAATATTGATACCTACACTAATCAATGTTATAATAATAGTAGTTTTATATTTGCTTTGCAAACAGCCGTTGCATGTCTTTACCTTTTACAAGGAATTTTGTTTTAGTAAAGTCCATTTCCTGCTTCCATTTATGTGATATTTAATTTTTGTGTTTCTTTTATTGACACTTGTGTTAAATATTAGTTCTATATAATTAAATAAAAAATATGCGTACATATGCAAGTTTGTCATATGATAGATACATGTAAGTTGTTATACATATTAACACGGTTTATAATTTATTCACGATTGATATACATGTTAAATGAGAAATTGATTTTATTATTACATCCACTTTAAGAGGAAAAAATTTTGAAAAAAAAGAAATTGATGTTGATGACTGGCACTTAGTCCGACGTTAGTAAATAGTGTTATGTTATGTACTTTATATAAGCATTGTTTCAATGAAGGGTTAGGCCCAAGAGATACTAAACTTTTGTGTGAAGGTTAATATTTACACGAACTTGGAAAACACACGTAAGTTGGGGTGAGATTAAAGGTCAAGTATACTTTATTTTTTGGAACCTAACCCATTTTGATTTACTTAAGCCCAACTTGTAACCTTGTCTAATTAAGACTACTCCTCTTTTTTTGAAATTTTAATTTTAAATTTGTGCCTAGATTAAGCCATGCAGTTTCGTCTTATCCGGACAGTTGTCACTGTTCAAAATTTTTAAACAGTTTTGTTTGATTTTTAAATTGTCCAGTAACAATTTGAAAAAAACTATTTTTCTATTTGGTATTATTCCTTGCTTAAAATTCCCAAGTGTTTTGCCATCTTCATATTCAAAAATTTTAAGAGAGAATTTTCTAAATCTTTTGGTTCGTAGTGTTGCAATTAACAATGCTTTCAATCCGCAACGTAATTAAGGAGACCTAGAGACGTGTTATGATATCTGTTAAGCACCCGAATAGGCAGACAAAAAACTTTTCAAGGTCAAATGTTTCTAACTTTTATGTAATCAGTAATTTGTAATTTGCTTTTCGGTAATCTAAATTATGTTTATTATTTTATTCAGCTTGCTTTATAATTTCACAACATTAATGTTTGTCGTGTATTTTTTATTAAATTTTTGCATAAGATGTGTTGATGCTTTCTTTGAAGAAGACAGAAGGGAGAACAAAAATATGACTTGCAACACTAAAAGGGGTTAGAGGAGTGCTGAAGTTAGGACTCTGGGGCACTCTTTAATGATTAAGTCAGTTTCAGAGTTTGAGAAATGAGAAACAAATAACAGGAAAGGTGAAGGGGAAGAAATGTCTTACCTAGGGTTCGTCTACCCTTTTTATAGGTGTTGTTGGAGGACACGTTGTCAGATGATGTAACTGGAATGCGGTTAGCGCTAGGCTAGCTGTCGGGCTATCACGTCTTGTAGCCGAAACTGTTAATGAGATGTCGGCAGCCATTTAGAGGGAGGTGTCTAACCTATAGTCATATTGTCGTTAGATGGTCACATCGATGTCCCATTATGTTTTGACGGTCATGATTTTGTTTAGTCATCCTTTCGATTAGAGTGGATATTTCGGCAATGGTGTACACTGCTAATCATCCTAATGGTGTAATAATTGCCCTTTGAACAAAATGCAATTACAAAGTGACTAGGTTTTGGTCATTATAGTGTCATGGGCTATTGGAAGATGGCAGGAAGAAAGAGTTTATGGCGCGCGTAGGGTATGGAAATTCAAAACTTAAATGCACGAAATGTTAGTTATTATAGTTATAAATACGACATGAAAGAAAAAGGGATAACCATTGGTTGACACATCGTACTAGGGGGCAAATTTCTATGGTATGACTTTTGGGGCGTATTGGATGGCTATATATAAAGAGGTGTGCTTGTGGATTTATAGTTTAAGAAAAAGGGTTTAAGTTTCATCGAAGTCTTGAGGGCTCAATTTTGTGTATTGCTGTCATTGCATTTACGTGTGGTGTCTTGTCGGTGATGTAAGTAAGGTTTGGGTTTGTTTAAGTGTGTTAGTGGTATTTGAGTTAGGTGGCAATTTTGACAATTTATTTTTTTATGGTTGTAGTGAGCGAGTGCTGCCGGTGGTGCAGAGGTCTAGCAAGGTTTCCCATTCATGCCATCGTAGAAGAATAAAACGCTAGTTAAGTTTTCGATTGCCCTGCCTATCTTTAATCTATTTTTTAGGTTGGTGTGGGGGTCATAGTTCTAGGTGGATGGTAAGGGAAGAGCAGCTTCTGTGTATTAAATCTATTGTGAGAAAGGGTAAAATAAAAGAATCTAGGCACGAAGTTAGAAGTCAAGTGGAAGGCTTGTTAGGGTTAAGTGTTGGATGAATTATCGATCGACTAGTGGTGTAGATGAGTGAGATAGAGGATGAAAGTTTGATGGCAATTTAAGGGGTTGAACATAGTGGCGAGGAATGTTACGTCGAGCATGTAGGGGAGGGATAGCAAAAGGTGGAAAAGGTGATTGACAATACAGACAATGTGGTAGAGTTGGAAAATTTGGATACCGAGCCTATGGAGAGGTTTAATTGCTTGATCAACATGCAGCTTGTTCATAGGTGGATGCATGGCCAATGTGTCGATCTAGGGGAATATGACGTTTCGGAGATAGGGCCAGAACAAAAGGTGGCGTTCGCCAAAAAGGATAGTAAGGCATTTCATTTACACATTTTTAAGGGGCTTTCATTTGCCATTGAAACCCCTTTTTTTATGCACTGTTCAGAAGGTATAACATATCGCTGAATCAGTTGAAGCCGAATAGTTGGGCGATTAATGTAACATATTTCCTAACATGTAAAAAGAAAGGCTAGGCGCCTTCGGTAAACGTTGTCAAGGAGTTGTATTTTCTGAAGCGAAATGACCTGCGTTTATACTTTTTTCAAGAATCTAGTGGTCGACCTTCCATCAAATGCCCATATGAAGAAAAATCAGTACTTCATAGTTCAAAAAAAGATGAGTATGGCATAGGGTTCCTTGTTAAGTGGAGCCACAGATCGCCAACAAACAACGAGTGGCCGACTCTCAATGAGCAATAGCGAGAGTAAGTGGAGATTTTTAGAAGTAGCCAGGTGAACTATAGAAAATGTCTTATGCAGTGAAACATCCAGAGATGTTACTTGGGATGAAATATGCTTGATATGCCAAAAGAGTATGTACATACTCCTAGTGAACAAAAAAAGCGATGACTTCTGAAGGCATGGAAGAATATTGCTAGTGAGTATGTATGTTTATATGTCATGGGTTGATATATATAGATAGATTCTGTCGATAATGGTGTAGTGTATGTGAAAGTGAAGTGGTGGTGGAGAAAGGGATAGAAGATGTGGTGGAGGAGCGAGAAAGGGTGGAGAATCTACTAGCGGGCGGATCGTAGAGAAGGATGTAGGTAGAGAGTCATCCGTTGGTCGCCTCAGTAGAGAGATCATGTTAGACTGACCATCTACTCCTAGGCTGAAGAAGGTACTATATTAGAGACTGTAATTTAGTCAGAGGACAGTTACCTTATGTGATTTTGTTGTTTTGCAGGTATGGATTCAATAAAGGTCATTTCGGCAGAGCAAGCAATAAAACAAGTGGTTGCAGAAAAGACAGTTTTTTGGCAGTGCAAGGGAAAACGCAAAATAGTTACAGTGTATATTGGTTGTACCTATGTGCTCAACGGGGTCCGTAGATAGGATAGGGGAACTATGGTGATGTCTAGCTCTGCTGCTGCTGTAATGCCAATGGTGTCTACTATTAAGAGCAACGAACGAGTCAATTCTAACGGTGGGTCGACTCCAATGAGTGAAGTGCCATCATAATCATTTGATACAATTGATGGCCTACTAATTTAGTTGCATTTGGTGCTTGGCGGGTTGAATGCTAGGGGTCAGGCTAACGCTATGATTCTAAAAGAATAGAGAGTGTTTGACTTTGAATCTGCTTTCAGGTGGGTGGTAAAGGGTGTAACCCTAGGAAATCACGAGTTTTTAAATAGGAGAGGCCCTACGCAGAACTTAAATGCAACCCTGATGGGTTTGGTAGAGTTATTGGTCTTATAATGTAGACAATAGAATGTTGTTAGGAAAGGCTTGTAGTTTTGAAACTTATGTTTTGTGGTTGTAGGCATTGCATTGCCAAATGACGTATAATGCCAAATGACATGCTGGCAAGGGAAATTTAATCAATAAGTGACGAGAATCCTAGAGGTGGATGGCCAGCTAAGAAAGTCGAATGAGGCGAACGTCGAGTTAGAGGTTTCCCTGAAGGAGATGGAGGAGAAGTAGGTCATCGAGATTGCTGAGTTATTGTTAAAGGTGGAGAAGGCAAAAGCAAGGCTCCTGATTCCATGAAAAAGTTGAAGGATCGCAACATGGAGTTGTCGGCTGCGAGGGCGAGGATTAACAAACTGGAAGCTCAACTTAGGGAGGTAAAGGCTTGTCACCAAACATTGTTGAAAAGCCAAGAAGAGTAGGTTTTTGATAAACTACTTATCATGGTTGATTCGTATAAGCGAAGCGCTCTCTATGGGGTACAATTGCTGCGAGGTCCTTTTAATTTGAAAGTAATTGATTTGGGGAGATTGTGCTCGCCTTCAAAGGGTTTTAACATATTAATGCCTAGTCCGCAAGAGGTAGAGGAAAAGCGAGCAACAGTTGTGGCATTTATCACCCCTATTTCAGAAGAGATTGAGGTTGATGAGAGGTCTGGTGATGAGGGCGGCGATCAAGTTGAGCAGGCCACTTCTATTGTGAGAGAAAACTGATGATTTTTTTTGTACAACACTCATCTGATAAATGAATAAAAATGTATTAGTTGGATTATTATTTTTGTACTTACAATTTTTCTCAAGTGTCATCACATATAGGTTTATGGACTATGGCCATGATTGTCTTGGTGTTTATTAGTGAGGTGTTTGAAGGTCGGTTGGTCGACCGAGAAGCTATTGTGTTGTATTATGCAAGAGGGACCTTGTTAGTTGCTGCATAGATGCCTTAAGTGATTTGGTGTCACATTTTGTTAGGCCTCAGTGGCCAACAAGCGACTTGGTGTAATAGTTTTGAGAAAAAAAGGGCCTTGGTGACTAATAAGTGACTCGGTGTCACGTTTTGAGAGGTTGCGGTGGCCAACAAATGACTTGGTGTCACAGGTTGAGAAAAGAGGGAGCCTTGGTGTTTAATAAGTGACTTAGTCCATGTTTTGAGGGGTTAGTGATTCAACTGGTGACGTGTTTTGTGAAAAGTACTTACAGATAGTATTTCTTCATATGGATAGCATTCCGGGTGTTAGGAATTACTTTTTGATTCATATCTACTACCCTATATGCTTCGAACCCAACAACTTTTGATATTTGGTATGGGCTTTCCTAATTCAGGGATAGTTTTTTTCGATCCCTGGTTGGTCGACTTACCTCACAGCTACGTAAGACTAGGTCACCAACCTAGAATTGCCTATTGCAGACTCGTCTGTTGTTGTATCTGGAGGTTTGCTGAGCCCAAACCACCATTTTGATGGCAACATCTTCCCTGGCTTCTTCTGAGATATCTAGGTTTACCCTTAAGTGTTCATCATTGAGTTGGTCATCAACATTTCCTGTTTGTATGCTTTTAATTCTAATTTCAGCGAGGATGACTACTTCAGTGCCATAGATAAGGTTGAAAAGGGTTATTGCAGTGGCTTGGTTTTTTGTCGTCCTGCTCGCCCAAAGTATGCCCAGTGTTTCTTTGGCCTATACTCCCTTTGCATCATCCAACTTTTTCTTTAATAGTTGCAAGATGTTTTTGTTCATGGATTCTACCTGCCCACTTGACTAAGGGTGAGCTATTAACGTGTGGACCAAGTTAAATTGGAATCTTGTGTAAAGATCTTGTATTTTGTGTGCCGAAAGCTATTTTCCATTATCGGTTATGAGCAAGTTGGGTGTCTCGAATCAGCAAAGGATGTATGTTCAAATGAAGCTTTTCCATAGTTCTGGTGGTAATTGTGGCGACGAGTTTAGCTTCTACCCATTTGGTGAAATAATCATATGCAATGATTAAGAATTTTTATTAGGAAGTTGCCAATAGAATAATCTTAGATTGTCGATCCCTTAGACACAAAATGGCCATGGGCTGAAGACTTACTTTAGTGCTTCTGCAGGCTAGCAGGGGATATTAGCAAATCGTTGACATTTGTTATATTTCTTGACAAGGTCTGCTACATCTTTTTTCATATTAGGCCAAAAAAAAACTTTATTTCAGTACTTTGAGTGCCAGAGCACTTCCCCTCAAGTGTTTGCCACAAACATCTTCGTGAATTTCCCTTAAAACACTTTTTGAAGGGCTAGACATCTGACCAAAAAGAGGGTAAAGGATTTTTTGTACAGGATGTTATTGATGATTGTATATCTGATGGCCTTTTTTCCTAGGCATCTCCGAAGTAATAGGTCTGCTGGTGTCTTGTTGTCTCTAAGAGAGGAAACAAAGAGGGTTATCCAATTTTCTTGACCTTCGATCTTTATTTCGTGTACATGCCTGTCATAGTTAGGCACCAAGACACATTCTAGTAGAACTTTGGCCCTAGTAAAGAGTTTCATACTGCTCAATATCTTGGATAACCAATTAGCCTGATTGTTCTTTTCTTTGGGGATTTGTTTAATGGTTATATGATTGAAGGTTCTGGATAGACCTGTGATTATGCCATGGTATTTAACCAGTAGCTCGTCTTGACTTTGTATACTCTTTGGACTTGATTGGCCACCAATTATGAATCTGTATATGCAATAAGGTGGTTAGCTTCAATGTTTTGGCTAATTCCATGCCGGTGATTAATGCTTCATATTCGGTTACGTTGTTCACTGTTGCAAAGTGGAAGGATAATCCGTACTACCATTTTTGTCCTTATAGGTTGAGTAATAGGACAGCTGCCCCTAACCTACTTTTTTTGGATAATCCATCAACGTAAATTGTCTGAACTTTAGTCTGGTCACCATCAAAGGGTGTGTTGTTGTTCTTGCAGTTACAAGACCAGGTTCAATAAGGACTAATGTGTCTTTCGGTGGCACCTCATCGGACATCTTAAATGAGCATTCGACGACGAAGTGGACCAAGATTTGAGCCTTGATGGCCTTCTTAAGACTGTAATTTAAGTCGAATTCACTAAGTTTAACACTTCATCAAACCATTCGCCCAACTGAATCTACCTTAGAAAGACTTATTTGAGTTGGTGATCTATAAAAATAGCAATAGAGTGTGCCTGAAAATACTGTCTTAGTTTTCTAACGACCATATTAAGGGCATAGACCAACTTCTCAATCCTACTATAGCTAATTTCACCAGCTTGGAGTGCTCTATTCACGTAACAGATAGGATATTATCGTTTGACTTCCTCTGGGACTAGGACGATAGTAATAGTTTCATTTAAAGCTACTAGATACACGTATAGTTGTTCGCCCTGCTTGAGGCTAGCTAGTAAGGGCGGTAAGCCCAGATACTTTTTCAGGTTGTCGAAAGATTGATAGCATTTTTTTGTCTATTTGTACCTAGTTACTCTCCTAAGTAGTTAAAAAAATGCAAACATTTGTCAGTAGAGTTAGAAATAAAATGGTTTAGTGTGATTACTCTACCTATTAATCGTTGCACTTCTTTGTTTGATTTTGGTAAGCTCATCTGGAATATGGCACTTTTTTTTTTGGATTTGGTTTTATCCCATGAAAGGATATGATGAAACCCAAGAATTTACTTGGCGATGACCCTGAAGACACATTTTAGCAGGTTCAGCTTCACATTGTACTTTCGAAGTAACTGAAAAGCCTCTGTCAGATCGCCAATGCGTTGTTGGAAGGAAAAACTCTTGATCAACATATCATCCACATAAATCTCCATGGATCGCTCTATTTGAGTCTTGAAGAGTTTGCTGACTAGTCGCTGCTATATGCTCTAGCATTTTTTAGGCCGAAATGCATGACTTAGTAACAGAAAATGCCATTTTTAGTGATGAATACTGTTTTTTCCTGATTCGTGGGGTCCATTTGCACCTGGTTATATCCAGAGAAAGCGTACATAAAACTTAAAAATTTATGGCCCGAGGAAGCATCAACCAAGCGATTGATAATTGGGAGTGGGTAGCTGTCCTTTAGATAGGCTTTGTTGAGATCTGTGAAGTCAACGCACACTCTTCATTTCCCTGTGCCTTTTTAACCATGATGACATTTGCCAGCCATTCTAGGTATTTGACTTGACGAATTTAATTTGTAGCTAAAAGCTTGTCTACTTCTTCACGGATGTCATAGGTCATTTCAGAGTGAAGCAGTAACTTTTTTTGTTTGACTGGCATGGCCCTTAGATAAACATGGAGCGAATGCATAATGACTGCAGTATATATTCTTGGCATATCAGCTACTGACCAAGCAAAGACATCTGGGTTATTGTGGAGAAATTTTATCAAGAGGCCTCTTTTTTGTGGGCTAAGTAAGGCATCTATGCTGGCAGACAATTCAAGATCTGAACCATACAGGGCTATTTTCTTCATTTCTTTGACTGGCTAGGGCTTATAATTATTGAATTAGTCCTTAACGTCTAGAGTTTCGAGCACGAGAGCCTATGGCTGGGTTGGCACGATTACATTTACCGCTAGTTCTGCCGAATCACTTTGGCATACTTTAATAAAGGGCGTCTGTTTTGTGGCAAGTTTAATCGATAGGAGGTGGCATTGACGAGCCATCCTCTAATTGGATTTCATGAAACCAATCCTTGTCGGGGTAGGAAACTTGACTGTAAGATAGTAAAGAGCGATGACCATGTTGGTTTTCTTCATTAGCGACCTTCTTAGTATGATGTTATAGGCAAAGAGTTGATCTACTACGAGGAAGCCGACCATGGTAGTGATTGTATGCTCGCCATCACCCAAAATAATAGGTAATGTGATCATCTTTTCGACGAGGATTGACTGGCGAACCTATAATTAAAGATGATAGTGTTCAGTCACCACTATTGAATCTAATCCGACAGAATGTGTCCCACTGTAAAACTTTGACCATACTGTTATTGTCGATAAGGATTCGGTTGACTTGATAATTTCTTATGGTGGTAAAAACGATGATTGGGTCATTTCCATTATCAGACAAGAGGTAGGAGTCATCCTCAGTAAATGTGACTTCCTAAGTTTCTTGCTTTAGACGTTTAAGAGCTACGTCCACGGCCGTCACACTATGCAAGTAGGATTTTTGCTTTAACTTGTTAGTAGCCTACTTCTCTATTGTGCTAACAATCATGCTGATGACCCCTACAACCGATCATTTATTTGTTGCAGCGTCTTGCTACCTGTTGGACGATCACACTTTATCTTTTTTTTTTTATGAATTTTTGATTACTCCCTTCCTTACCAACGATTTGAATGCATTTTTTAGGCTGATACAATCTTCCGTTACATGGCCTATGTTATTGTGAAAGTTGTTGGGATCTCGCTTACTGCGATCGCCTTTCATCGGTGGAGGTATTTTAATTAAGCTATCTCTCATGATAGTGTTGAGGATTTGGGATCTAGAGGCAGTGAACGGAGTATATGACTTGTATTTTATATAAGGTGTGATCTATTAGGTTTAGAGTTATTATGTGATTGGTTTGGTTAGACGTCTCTCAGGTGTTTGGGATTGCAGCAATCAGGTCATCTACTAGTTCTACCGCTTTGGTCACCTTTCGAGTCTTTGTCCATTTGCTTGATTTTTTTATGCCTTCTCATAAAGTTAGTACAATTTGATCGGTTCTACACCAGTGAGGGCATGCTTTAAGTATTTATGCCAGACACCCACTATGAAGGCCTGTATGGCCCATTCATGTTGAGATCATCCACCTTTAGGGTTGCGCTATTAAAATGCTTGACGTAATCCAATATAGTTTCCTTAGAATTTTGTTTGACCACCATTAGGCTAGCGGAAGTCCTGACGGCTATCCTGCAGCTAATGAAATGGGCAAAAAAATTTTTGCCCAACCGGTTAAAATTAGTTATAAAGCTTGGATTAAGGGAGTACCACTACATGCATGCCGAGCCTCAGAGTGTTATCGGGAAGATACTGCACTGTACTACATCTAGGACATTGTGCAAGTTATGGAATGCTCGAAAATGATTCAGGTGGTCCAAAAGGTCAGTCTTGCTATCATATGTGTCTGGGGAAAGCTTGACTTTCCTAGGGAGATAGACTTATTGGATGACGGCCAATAGAGGGTTATACTCATCATTGAGCCATTCTTAATTGTCCTTGCGAGGTTCTCTAAGGATTTTGACTTCTTGTTTGAAGGCAGCTACCTGTTGGGCGAGGTCCAAATACTAGTGTGGTAGAGGTAAGCAGTTAGTGTGGTAGGAAATCCTAAGTGGCAGCTGGCATAGAGTAATAACTTTCTATGACTGCTCCATAGGTCAAGTGATCTGGTGCCACAAGCCTATCTTGTTGTTGTTGATTTATGAGGTTTTCTATTGGTTGGGTCAGTTGGTCAACTGATTGTGTGTTTTGGTGATTGGTTTGAGAGTTGACAAGTTAGGCTAGTTGGATTTGTGATTGTTAGATGGTGGCAAGTTAGCTTGCAACAGCTTAGAATTAGGCTTGGTAGTGGGCATTGTATTCGGGATATCCTATTGATGACGACAGGGAGGGTAGGGTGGGTGGTAATGTAGATTAGCAGTAGTGTGTTAGCATAGGGGGATTAAAGTGGTTAACTGGGTGAGCAAGGGAATCAGTAGCGAACCTAAGCATGTTGGTAGATGAGATTGTAAGGACCATCATGGTCGCATTACTTAGGCTGGCTGCTTGGCTATGGTTACGAGCATTAGCAGCTATTAGCGAGAGTAGCCCTAATAGGTTCTGATAGTAAGTAAAGGGTGAATAGGTTAACCAAGAAGGCTTGGGTATAGAAATTTGGGGGGTGAGGGGGTTGGTTGTGAACTAGGGATTACGAGAATTGGTTGGTTTGTGGTTTGGTTGTCATTTCCTGCAACAGTGAAGAAATCTGTGGGATAGTATCAACGTGTTGGTTAGCCATAGTTTTTGTTGTTTCCCATAGATGATGCTAATTGTTGATGCTTTCTTTGAGGGAGACAGAAGAGAGAACAAAAATATGATCTGCAACACCAAAAGGGGTAAAAAAGGTACCAGAGTTGGGACTCCGGGGCATTCTTTGATGGTTAAATCAATTTCAGAGTCCGAGAAATAAGAAACAAATAGCAGGAAAGGTGAAGGGGAAGAAGTGTCTTACCTAGTGTTTGTTTACCTTTTTTATAGGTTTTTTTAGAGGATATGTTGTCAAATGATGTAACTGAATACGGCTAGCGTTGGGTTAGCTGTCGGGCTATCGCATCTTATAGCCAAACCTGTTAGTGAGATGTCGACAGTCGTTCAGAGAGAGGTCTCTAACTTGTGGTAATATTGTCATCAAATAATCATATCAATGTCCTATTATGTTTGACGGTCAGGGTTTTGCTTAATCACCGTTTTAGTTAGAATGAATATTTGGGCAATGGCGTGCATTGCTGATCATCCAAATAGTGTATCAGGATGCAACAATTTGTACCTTATATGGTTTAGTCGTGAAACAGAAAGAGATAATGCTATTAGAAAATGTTGATGTGGCATAATGGCATAAAAAGTTAAACGTTACACGGGCGAAAGCATAAGAGTAAAAATGAATTTTTTTTTTACTTTAAAAATATAACAGTGTAACCTTGTGACAAACAAATGAAAGCTTAAGATATAAATCTCAACATATAATTTTTTTCAATTAGTCAAACATAAGATGTAAGTGTCAACATAAATTTTTTTTTATTAGTCAAACAAGGTAAAAATGAATTTTTCCATCTTATTCTTGCATGTTAGTTAATACTGTTTCCAATTTTTTATGCTATTCCTACTTGCGAGGGTGTTTATTTGGCCAATTTGAGTTTTATATATATACATATATATATATATAACACGCATATTTCATTATATTTTTCTATATTATTATTTTTTGTAAAATGTTTATATGTTTATTTTAATACGGTATGTATCAATATCTACTTGTTAGGGTGTTTATTTGGCCAATTTGATTTATATATACACATATATAAAACACCCATATTTCGTTATATTTTTCTATGTTATTATTTTTTGTAAAAAGCTTATATATTATTCTATACTAGATTTTTATTTTAATACTGATTTGTATTAGTATTGATGTATTTTGGTACATCATTTTAAATTTATCGAATTTTAAATATTTTTATTTATATATAAAAAAATATTTTTAAATGTGAAATAAATAAGATTAAATAAATTTTATATATAAATAATTATCAATTATATATAATATTCTAAAATAATACTTTAAGAAGATCAATATTAATATAAGCAGTAAAGTTAAAACTTTTTAATGATTATTAAATTTATAAATAATATTGTTTAATATTTATTAATTTTATGAATAATTTTATTTAATATTTATTAAATTTATAAATAATTATCTAATTTATTAAATTTATAATTAATATTAATTTAATTTTTTAAAATTTATTATTTTTAGCCAACACAATTAAAATAAACTTATGCCTACTAGCACAGGGGATAAAGATCGATATTAAAATTGAAACAATGGCAAAAACTGTCAATATTAGTGTACTTAAAAACTGATTTGATATCGGTGCGCTATCAGACAACCATGGGCGAAAACAGCAGCCACACTTGTTTCCACGCGTTAGAAACAGGAAAGTCTGGAGGACATGTTGCATCTTCGGAAGCCCGACAGCTGTCCCACTCCAAAACCCCATGTCAGTCACGGGTGCAACTCCTCCCTTCAACTTCAACTGAAAAAAAAAAAAAAAAAAAAAAACCCAAAGTGCTTTTCTGAAAAACTCATCGTTTTCTATACAGCTCTGCTAAATCCAACAATGGAGAAAACAAAGAGAATGTCATTGGGAGTTCAAAAGAAGACCAAAGCCGCCGCCACCAAGCAAAACAAGAAGTTCCTCAACAATGTTTTAGACTACTTCCAATCCGACTGTTACATGTTTGCTTCTCTCATTTCTCCTTCACTCTCTGGTAATTACCCATTTTTCTCTTTTTCGATGGGTTTAATTTCCACTTTGTTTTAATCTTTTCTGCATCAATGGCTTCTTATTTTTGTTTTTTTTTTTTTTTCAGGACTGAAAATGAAAGAACCCATTAAAGGAAACAAGAAGAGGGTGTTAAAGAGGATTGGCAAGTATATGAAATCTGACACTT
This sequence comes from Adansonia rubrostipa, assembly GCA_038381775.1. NCBI lineage: Eukaryota > Viridiplantae > Streptophyta > Magnoliopsida > Malvales > Malvaceae > Adansonia > Adansonia rubrostipa. The sequence continues at coordinate 7,217,183 of JBBYHM010000026.1, forward strand.
ACATGTACGCACCATTGCTTTCTTCTCAGCTAATGGATTCCCCTCCTTCAGGTACTATTTTCTTATTTATTTTTTGTTTATTATTTTAATTAGATTTTTTTTTTTGTCCGTTCAATAGATTCTCAGTTAGAGAATGATAAGTCATGAAGTTCATCATAGGAGAAATTTATCTAACTCAATGAGAATCAAAGGATGGGTATATAGCTAACCGAAATCCACATACAAGTTCGAGATATGAAGATTAGTTTGATCTGGATTAATGATCATTGCTAAGTTTCTAGGTGATAATTAATCTTGGTTATAAGATTAAATAGTCTTCCGTATTCATAATGAAGGAAATTTATCAATAATATAATTTGTTTGTTAGATGCATATATATGCGCGCCCCTGTATGCAAGCGCACACATGAATTTTTCCTCCTGCAGTACAGTGAAGGATGGTGCTAGAAATACGATGGTTGAATCACCCCTTTAAGTTTAATGCGCGCAGATTATGACTGGCCTCATCTATGTTTTCTAGAGCGGGGTTGGCTCAGATAGTCTTTCCATGTTATAGCATCAAATGTTGGATGGCTAATCAAATCAAAGTGAAGTGCAAAATATTTGGTATTTGTATTAAAAACAGGTTTCTTGCCATTTGAAAATACAAAATAAATCGAGTCATCTACAAGAAGTTTTGTTTTCATCTTCTCCTAATTCGCCTGTTTTTATATATTTCTTCTCTCCGAGTCAGGCCAAGTTCAGCTTTTTGTCTTAACCCGTTCTTAGTATGTGACTTGTGGCCTCATGTCTCATACTGGTTAGTGAAAAACAACTCTGTTGTCAACAGATATAGAAGCCGATGTTGGCAGGGGCTGAGAAATTCTTGTCAAATAGAACAGAAAAGAATGTGGAAAGTTATCCTAATTTGATCCAAATTAATGAAATATTTTGTAATGCATTGACACAATCCCAAACATTCCAAAGAAATGAAAAATCTGAATTTATGCAATATTTCTCTTCTAGCAGGCAGAATGGAAATTTAGTCCATTTAAACAATAGTTACAAAAGCATTGCTACATATGAATTGTTGGTGCAATTTATTTAAAGTACTTAAGTTGGGATCTGAGAGGTAAAATTATGATTGATTTACTAGTTGAGTTTTAACACTAGGCTTATTGTCATGTATGAAATTATTTGCTTAAATTAGATAGCGCTTTTGAACTTTGTTGGAGTATAAACAGACCACTTGGCAACACACACCAAGCCAAAGATATATATAACTAAGAAGGAAATTGATCATCACTTAAATACAAACGTTTAAGTTCATAGATGTTTGAATCCTCCACGTACATCTCTTCGTCACTGCTATGGACTTTTGAGCTCGTTTAAGAGTTACATGCCTGTTTCTTGTCTCAAAGTATTTATTTCCAACGTGTCCTCAAAAGGCTACTCCTCCGTCTATGCTATTTTTTCCCTAGAATCAAGTAGAATCATACTAGTAACAGTTTTGAAGTTCCATAAGCTGCCAACTGATATAAGATTGTATTATTTTCGTAGCATTGAGTAGAAATTTGTTTAAATGTGTTGATAAGATGAAATTTTATAGATATCATTATGCAAATGTGTGATAAAGATGAATAAACAGTTTCTCTAGTATCCAGTTTTAAGTAATTTTCTTCACTAGTGGGTGTTGTGATCCAAAAAGAAGCATGAACCAGACTCCTATACGAGACTTTTTAACAATGGAAACACCGAAATTAACGTAGTGAGGCACATATCAAAGCTAGTAAAAAATGCAAATTGACTTGAAACGTTGTTCAACTAATGATCATCAGATGAGTGATTGTAGTCCTGGGTCATCAGGTCGCAGGTCACATAACAAAATGGTATTTCTTTCACAAGGCAGACCCGTAAGCTGATTTTGTGGAATGTTAGTCATTGTGCAAGAATTATTTGGAAAGATAATAAGCAAGCAACCTATACTATGGAGCTTGTGGGGAAGAAATTCTATAGTGCTAATTTAACAAATGGCAGTGATCAAGTTGAAGTACATGGCAGATAAGATTGGAATGTGTTATCTACTTTATCATTATTGGAAGGGTTATTGAAGCATTCATCATTCATTGGCAATGCAACTCTGATATTTGGTGCTACAACGGACGCAATCTCCTTTTATCATCTATGGTGCTGATTGATGAAAGAGTATAGATATTTTGCATTTGCTTGGCACCACAAAGCTCTCCTTAATATATCTTGATGCTTTCTGGAGGCTAATCACTTTGAATATTTATGTTTGCCGGCGTTATAAGACAGTTTTACTTTATTCCGTTTTTCTTCTCCTTTGATTGTTATTATTATTATTATTTTCAAGAACTC
>JBBYHM010000026.1:7219639-7282955 GCA_038381775.1 Adansonia rubrostipa
AGGTCCAATCTAAAAATGTTCCCGATATCCCAAAAAGTCACTTTCTAGGAAAATAAATTTTCATGTTCGGATTGATCATGCGGCTGGCAGAGCATACGAGGGACAATGTGTGTCAAAATTTGAAAAATCACCTCAGACTCATTTAGCATCAAAAAATTGCAAGTGATACCTTTTTGAAAATGGAATTTCATGACTATTTTAAGAAAATTTTTTGAAAAATTTGAAAAAATCATTTAGTATGTCTGAAATGCCCCAACCAGAATACATGTCCGGATTCCAGAGGTTCTGGACACTTTAGATTTGAAAAATCATAACTTTCTCATCCGGATTGATCTGAGGAGAACAAGACATCGTTTTAAATATAATTCGACATGCTTTGAGAGAAAAATATCAAAAAATTCAGGAAAAATCATTTCAGATTTTAAAGTGGTTTTTCAATTTGCAACAGTTGTGCTACCAGCAAGGAACAAAGTAAAGCAGGGGATATTTCTTATTTTCCTTATGTTTTACGGGTCTAGACTCGAGTCATTGACATTTGAACATCTATGACTAAAGGAAAAAAGTGACATGAGCATCACAAACTCATTTGCACAGCCTCGGAGTAGTTTGGGATAATGAAACAGTTTGTTAATCATACCACTCAAGGTTTTGACTCAAAAACAAGGCACAAACATTTCAAGGATGAGTGTAAATCCATTTTTGTTTCAAAATCAGAAGATTTGAGCTTGTTTAACCAAGATTCCAGATCTAGAAAACCTGATTTTCCCTAAGATATTTTGCTAGCTTTAAGGAAAGTGCTAAGTCAATGCTAATCCTCATTGGTTGAGGTTAACATGCTTGGCTTGGGTGGTTTTGAAAGTTAGTTTTTATCAGCCATCAAACATGCATTTTGACAATAAACAAATGAGAGGATGGCACATAACATGAATAGGGATGCTAATTTTACTGAAGGCCTAGACAACAAAAAGTGTTATGCACTTTGACAAGAAAATGTTATGGATGCTAAAAATGAAAATGATTCATGCAAGTTAATGTGTAAATGTGCTTGAAATATGTTAGGCTTATGATTCATGCATAGATTAAGGATAACAAGATGCATAGACATGGCATAAAATGCATGACCAAGAGATATCAAACTAATGAGGATGAAATGAGGCATTTTGCACATAAAAGGGGCATTAAGGCATCAAAATCTTAAACTACCATAACCAAATGCCGCAATAATGCATGATAATCCTAAGAGGGTAATGGAAACATGGAGAACTCACTAAAATGATGAAGATGCAGGAAAATAAAAAATGCAAGTGATAAAGTAGGAAGTTATACCAACAAAACTTTAACTTTGGCCAAATAGTTGGAGCAGCAAAGATAACTTGAATTTCCCTCTTTTCCTTATTGTTAATAAGCAAGAAAAAGAAAAAAACAATGAGGTTTTGGTTCTGGTATGGATAAGGGTGATTTTTGGAGTGTGTAGAGGTTGAGAGTGAGTGTTTTAGGGCTAGTTTTGGGTGGTGGGTGAAGAGCTACGGGATTCTAGTTTTCTTGGTGTGTGAATGTGTTTGGAAGTGTAAATGAGCTGTAATCTAACCTTTTTTAGCTAAGATAGAAGTGGTCCATTTATACCAGCATTTTGGAGCTAAATTGGAGGTGTTTTTAGCCATTTCTTAAGGGGGGATAAAGTGATGTCAGCATGGTGGCTATAAGGTGGCTGTAGGAGGCAACTGGCTGCCAATGTGATAGGCATAGGGTGGCTAGTTTAAATGCTAAAATGCTTTTCCAGCAAATAGGGTGGCTGATGGTATATTGGTTAACAAGCTAGGGAGTAGGGTGATCATGTGATGTTGACATCTTTTGATCCAATTTAGACTTTAAAAAAATGTTATGATTAATTCAAAAGTCTAAATTTGTAATCTGATATTGGTTTTAATCTTTCCTAATGCAAAGAAACGAGTTAAAATCGAGTTTTGGATCAATGGTTGATGAGCCAAAAGTGCCCAGATCGTGAAAATAACCTGCATGTATCGATACATTACATAATGTATCGATACATTTGGCCCAGAAACCTTGATGGTATCGATACAATTAACATTGTATTGATACTATGAACCATTGTATCGATACTATGAACCATTTATCGATACATGTTGACATGTATCAATACATTTCTTTACAGAATGCATGTTTTGGTCCTGGCATGGCCTAGTATCGATACAGAGGCTTATGTATCGATACAGAGGCTTATGCATCGATACATCTACATGTTGTATCGATATAAATAAGGGCATTTCAAATTTTGGCGCATTGGAGCATTGTATCGATACATGAGAACCATGTATCGATACATTCAAGTAAAATTATGAAATTTCTCATATCTTTTGTCCCCTGATACCTTGGACTACGTCATTTGATGCCAGATCTTTCCATTTACCTTTGATATGATCCCTAGGCCTTCTTGACATCCTCAAAATACTTTTTCGCCGGGTGACGTTGTGCCTGGCGATCATTGCCCCCTATTACGTCCATGCTTTAGATTATTAAAAATTAGCCTGGATAAAATAAGGTGTCTACAAATTTGTTGCAACATACCTATGAAATCTAGCAAAGTGAGAAGTGCGCATAACTTAATATAAAAGAGAAATGATAAGATTCTTAAAAAGAAGTGTCTTCTTAACCTAGAATTTTTCTTTTTGATGTGATGGGAGCAAGAAAGTACAATTGACTCTTGATAATGAGGAGAGAAGAAACTATCAAACAAATCACTTGTCAAACTAGTTTTGGGTGGCAGCCATGAAGTGGCCAACACTTGGACTCACCATCGATCATTTAGGCTAGGCGTGATTTGATGCCTGTTGAAACCAGTTTCTGAGTTTTGAAACTCAAAAAATTAATTCCAAGGTCTATATCGTCTAGAGATTCGATGTTAGGTTTGAGAGTTCGTTACAATGGGGAAAGATTAGCACCCCCACGATGCCCGAAACCAATACCTTCTAGCCATGTCTTGTATTAATTTTGGTTTTCTTGATTTTTACTTTTTATTATTTTTGATATAATCCACTTTTATGCATAAATTTGTGTAAAGTAAGAAATTCGAATTTGAATGAAAATTTTAATCCCATATGCATCCCATAGTGGTGGAAAACAGAGAGATTTTTCAACAGAAATGATCTATGCATTTAATTTTGAAAACTGGATATTTCGTGTAAAGCACTAGAGGGTTATTAACATGAAATATTGTCTTTGTGATTTTCAAAAACAAGTTGGAAATATGAGTGCACAGTGAACACCGTGAAGAGAAATGCGTTAGTTAGACATAGGAAAAATAAATAATATTACGTAAAATAAATCACATAAAAAATGAAAAGAGAAGTGTTGATTAGGATTTATCTCATAATTATCATTAGTTATTCTTGAGAAGCATCTAGATTTGTTAGTTGATTGAGGCGTGAAAGCCAAGATTGAATTTTGAAAAATTAAAGAAATTTGTGAGAGAGAAATATGATTTTTGACAATTTTTGAAAAGAGGAGATTAAAAGACTTAAATTGACAAAGATTTGATAAGTTTTTGGAAAAATGACATTTTTGAAGGTTTTTGACAAAATCAAGGATTTTTTATTTAAATGGTGGGAATTAATAAAAAAACAAGGATGATATAATTTGAAAAATGCTCATGCCTTGATCTGAGCCTAAAAGGGTTGACAGATGGTTTTAGACTTTAGGGGGTTAGTTGGACTCATCTCGAGGCATTCAAATGCTTTACAGGATATACACGAAATTACATCTTATTTTGTCTAGGTGCTAGAAACAGTGAAAAGTATCGCTCTATCCACCTTCTTGGTATTATTTCGAATTGATCGGAAGGTTCAAGGGGTTAAGCGAAGTACCATCGAAAATGTAACTCAACAAGAATTAATGCAAAAATATTCCAAATATCCCAAAAAAATTTTTTCTAGGAGGAAATGATTTTTGAAGTCGGGTTTGATTCAACACTGGTGACATATGTAGGGGAGAGGTACGATAAACTTTGAAAAATCATTCCTGACTCTTTTGGAATCGTTCAATCGCAAATGATACCTTTCTTGAAAGGGAATTGCATTTAGCTTTTAGGAAAAAATTCAAAAATTCTATAAAATTCATATAAGGGGTTGACATAACCCAAATAGAATGTTAATCACTTATTCCAAGGATTCTAGACAGTGAACGTTTGAAAAATTATAACTCCCACATTTATAATGATTTGAGGGCAAACGAAATACCGTTGGAAATGTGATTCAAAGCATTTTAAGGGAAAATGCAATAAGATATAGAAAAATTATTTAAGGTTTAAAAATGATTTTTCTAGCCATGGGCACAGTGATAACGATGCTAAAATAAGGGAACTTTTTCTTTTTTGGTTTTTTAAAGCTAGACTCGGGTTACGAACATTCAAATATCTATGACTAAGGGCATCAGTAATAATGGCTTCACAAGCTCATTTGCATAATTTTAGAGTAGTTTGGGATGATGAAACAACCCGTTAACCATGTCACTAGCAAGAGATGCTGGACATAAGATTAAGGCACAAACAACTTGAGAGAAATTAAAAAACACATTGTTTTTGAAAATCAAAATATTTAGCCTCATTTTACCTTAAATCCAAACATGAAGAGCTTGATTTTTCCTCAAGATTGGAAGACCAATTAATAGAAAACATTAAATCTATATTAATCTCTATTTATTAAAGTTAACATAAACTTAACCTGGGGGTTCTGAGAAAAATTAGATTTTGACACAAAAGAAAAGCATTAAGTAAGCATTTTTAATCAAGTGAAACATTCAACCATGGCATCAAATAGTATAAACATGTTAGAACATCAACAAGACATCATTTTTATCAAAGAAACATGTTAAAAATTCAAGAAAAACATGAATGATGCATGAACATCACAAAATATGCTTATGTAGACTTAAAACATGTTATGAACATAGAACAAAATGTTTTATTGACATGAACATGTTCTAGAAATTTCATGAAAACATAAAGACATGATTTCAAGGCACACAAAATACAAAAAACATGGTCATCATAGAAGAATCATGTCAAGGAATCAACAAAGCATCATAAACCTTAATATTACCATAAGCAAGGCCACCAAATGCATGAATGTCCTAGAATAAGGTCATGGCTTTCATAAAAATGGCTCAATAAGATGGGATAATGAAGAAAAAAAAAGAAAAATGAATAGAGAAAAGATAGGAAGTATCTCAAAAAGCTTCTAAACCTTACCTTTGTTGTTAAGTAAAAAAAAAATCTCAAGTTTGCAATAAGTTTTGTGTTCACTTTCTTCCCTTTCTTTGCTATAGATTAGCAAGAAAGAGTGGCCAAGAATGAGATTAAGGGTTATGCCATCAATGAAGGGGGTTTTAAAGAGATGAGATGAGTGAAATGAAGGTTTTTAGATGGTTTTAGGTGGTCGCTTGAGGGAGTATCGGGAATAAAAGTGTTTAAAGTTGAAGATGGATGGTGTATGTGTGTAAAGGGTGTAAGAGAGAGTGCTTAAATTTGTTAGAAGTCCTTTTTCAACTGAAACCAACATTCTCTTACAAGGATATGTGAATAGTAAAACCAAAACGCAAAAGTAAGGGTAATTCAAAACTTTGATGCATGTACCTCATATGAAGACAAGGTACTATGCTTAGCTACCACTAAATTTCATTAGTTTGACTAGCTTAATAAATCGATCCAACCCACTTTATGCAGTTGACACATGAGAAACAACCAAATTGCCCTCTAACTAATTGAATTAAATCATAAAAATGTCTTATGCCATGGTTATTTAGGCTTAAAATTCAATTAAACCTAATCACAAGTCCAACGCTGAGGCTTGGTATGATTTGGATGACTTTTTATGCCAAAAACATGGCTAAATCAAAATTTTAGATCAATGGTGCAAGAGCTAAAAATTACCATAACTACACAATTTTGCACCAATGTATTGATACGTTGAATGATGTATTGATGCAATAGGCATTTCTACTTAGAATTTATCGATATGTTTAAGAGTGTATTAATACATTTTATGTATTGATACGTTCACTTATGTTCGATACATTTTGGCCACAAATCATGATTTCGCTACTATCAAGCCTCATATCAATATAGTTGACAAATTTATCTTTTGTATCAATATAACCTATGAAATTTTGAATTTTGATGACATGGAGGCCCTGTATCAATACATAAGGTCTATGTATTGATAAATTCATGTCAAAATAGGAACTTTACATACCTTTGGCTCTTTGAATACCTCACTTTAGCTAGGAATGATGGGGCACTAATACATGCTCGTCCGAATGGCTTCCACGATGCCTTGAATGATAACCTTTGATGCCTTAGATGTTGCCCAGACAAAATGAGGTGTCTATAAAATTTTAATTAAACTAACTTTAAATTTTATCTTTCATATAATTAGGTCAAACTTAATTAAATCTTGATTTTAATTTAACCTAATCATCCTCTTGGGTATGACCTATTAGCTTCCCAATATGTTGGCAATGTACATAATTTATCTCATTATCCATGCCCATAGATTAAAAGTGGGATCTAGCAACCCTTTATGACTATGTAAATATTAAAGATTCAATGTGATCTCTTTAAAACCTTTGAATGACCAACTTATTAGTGTAATTTGATCGTTTCACCAAATATCTAGGAATGGGAAAGAGTATGGTGCCATGTCTACTCATATTTCAATCCATATTAGTTTTGGCAGCTCATGGTTAATGAAATGTTTTTAGAAAAAATAATTTCTTCTAAATTCATCATTTTTTGGCCAAAGACTTTATTTCAATAAGCCATAGTTAAAAAAGATAGGATATATCTCCAATATCACTGAGAGTGGTGAATTTTTTATGGATCACTCATCGACCTTTATATGCTTCATGTTATACCTAAAATCACCATATGATAGGCATCCCTCATCGTAAACCCATTCAGATGACATTAAAGTATGAAACTCCTCAAAAGATGACCTAGTATCACAAGTTTAAGGATTAGTTACATAATTCGGACATGAAAACATTTCTGTAGGCACTTAAGTGACTTATACCAGATGAAGTGCTTACAAAGGCCACGTTTAGTGAACTTGTTTCCACAAGTCAAATACCCATACGCCATCCCAAGTATCTATTATACTTCAACCTATGATATCATTTATGTACTTCATAAAATGGCGTAACATGTCCTAGTCTTTAAGGATTGCCAATGCTTCCCATTAGCAATACAATGACTAAGAACTCTTTTAGGAACAAAGCTTTGATGCATAAAGATCCTATAATTATAACTCTTTACAATCCTTTATAAGGCCTTATATGTTCCATGGGCTTCATATTAATTGGTTTCATGATTTTCAATTACGCCACCAACATGGAAGAAAATGTTGTATCACTATAGTGTAGTGATGGGCTTACAATATTGATTGTGTGTCCCTATGACCAATTTGATTGGCTCTAATGCATATCTAGTAATATCTCCTACTCGCAATGGAGTTAATCATATTACTTAAATACAACATACAAGAACTACCTTGTTTATATGCGATAATTTTTTATTATCAATGTCATTAAACTATTAAAGATCAGAATATGACCTTAATTCCAATCATATGGCTTAGTGGTTACTTTGATGACTATAAGAATCCATTCTTAGCTCAAAAGCTAATGATCTAAATACAACTTCTTTTGCTTTAACAGAAAAGTTTGTTTATAACCTTAAGGTTATAAACATGCAATCCTCTCTAATTTGAAATATTTTCAAATGATTGCACTTTTAACTTTATTACTATTTATCATCAAGTTATTACTTTTAACTTTTAAAAATTCATTACATGCTCCCATTAAATCCTATATGTGCAGAAGTCTAAATGATTTAATATTAAAAAAAAATCTAAATCCAATTAAATTAGTAGTCCAATTAGTATTACTAATGTTTTTTGCAAGTGACATAGATTGAGATATCAACCATGAATACATAAAATTTCTATAAATGATTTATCTAAAAAGGAATAAAAAGCATGGCATCCATATGCTAGCAAAATAATATATTGTATCCTAAAACAATATCCTCAAAGATAACCCACAATGCCACAAAAAAATATCTAATGTTTAAAATAAATCATTAATAAATGTTTCAAAAAAATATAAAATCCTAAAAGTCAACAAGCTTGATGTTGTCAGCTCTAACTTGATTAATCTTCACTTATGTTTCTCATTGGTCCCTACAATATGTGACATATATTTGTACTAAAACAAGATATCATATACTTAGGAAAGTAAATGAATTTCAAATATAGCTAATGTCAAAGTTTCTTTAAGCTTCTTTTTGTTGACTGATTCAAAGTACTCTTTACAATTCTGCCTCTAATGACCAGGTTTCCTCAAGTGATGGCATGTTTGTTTGACATTGTCTTCTTTAATTGTCACACCAAAAATTGGCTATAAACTATTTGAAGTAGGAGACATATCCTATTTAGTCTTCCTTGCTTTCTTCTTTGACTTTGATTTAGAATAAATGGTAACTAAATGTATAGATAGTGTGTCTTTAGTGATAGTTTTCTCAATTGTAGTGAACATACATAGCAAACACAGAAGGGTAGTTCAAAAATGGTTTATGCTGAAGTTTAACACGAACTATGAATAGCTTTTAGGTAATGAAGAAAGGATTAGGTTAATGATTAGATCATGATCCATGCCATCTAAGTTCCTTAAGTCAAGTTGTACATCTTATTACTTTCAGCACATAGGCTTTACTATGCTATCTTTTAACATTTTCGTTTGGAACAATTCCTTAGAAATGTCATTCCTTTCAATGTGGTTTTCCTTGTCGAATAATTTCCTAAGGTTTAGGATGACATTTTATGTATTCATGATCTCGTGTCGCTTTTAAAGATCAGGTGCCATACTAGGTAACATCATGTATGTAGCTTTTTCAAGATCATCCATATAAGTCAAGTAGCTAGCCTTGATTTCTTTAAATGCCATGGCATTGGGCTTATCATAAACATAAGCCTTTTTTTTCCTTGTTTCAAGACAATCTTGACATTATGAAATTAGTCCATGAAATTTAGGCTAGTTAATTTATTAAAGTTAAATATAATGATAAGTTTACAGCCATTTCAATGTTTATATCCTATATGAATAAAGTGTTTAATCAATTAACAAAATAGTAGCCTTCAACCACTATTTTGAGAAATTCAGATCTTAAACTTCCTAATAAGCTAAGGCCTCTTTCATTTTTCCATGACCTTAAGTTATTTCAACAAACCATGTAGGAACTAATTAAGTAACTTAACTTACCAACTGCATCTTTATGCAACTCCCAAATTAGTTAGGGGGTAACTCCTTACCTAAATGCATTGTATGAATTTTGCCTAACCACTGCCTCTAATGCTATGTGGTCAATTTGTACACATTCAAGCAACATGAAATTAGTTGAGTAAGACCAATTATTCATACATCAAGTAGTTTAGATGATAGGCTTGACCTTGGGTTAGCTCGACAAGTCTTATGCAATCAAAACTTGAGTATCTTGCTATGGATAATGGAAAATGACTTATCGTGCTTAGGCATGAACCAATATTATATTAGGGATTTTCCTTTATTTAATTATTAAAGTCTTATTGATTTGCATTGGTTGATTGCCATGTGCTGTATTTATTTGATCATACATATCATATACAAGGATGATTATGTATATACATATATATATAAACAAAATAAATCTAACTCATGCAATCTACTAGGATGATTATGGACTTTTCCTATAGTAGTTTCCTTAAGCCATTGGGAAATCAATTGGTCTTTTTCCTAGGTACACCATACATTGTCTTCATAAGTCTTAATGGTAATCACCTTGGTTTTCATTTTTGGTGTTATCTTCTTTACATCTTGGAGTGTACATAAATTCTATTCCTAGCCTATATCTAAATCTACAAAACATATGTAACAATTACATATTGTAAGAACATCAAGTTACTTTTAAAGGGAGTTAGGTGAGAAAATGATTTACCATCTTGGACCATAAAGAGATAAGATAGACATAAAATAGAAAAATTAACTACCCACAACCTAATCACAATAAAGTCTAGTTCATAACCATCCTTTATGCTTTTAATCATATTATAACCATAAAAATAAAATATACAATGCCAATGTCATTTAGTGATCTTTTGTATTATTTGCATAAACATCATCAAACAATTTAAGATAATTTATTATTTTAGTAGTCTTCATTTTTAATTAAAACACTTTTAATTAATTTTTGAACTTTAAGAAAGGTTATCCAAATTAGACAAAGCATGTATTTTTTTCCTAAACCATTTAGGAAACTTATTTGCAAAAAAATTAATGCTTTTCAAACAAGTTTATTTTGGAAACCATTGTGTCATAAACTAATTAAATTTTGAAAATTTTCCTAAAAATTAGAAAATTAATCTTATTGGATAAAAATTAGAAAATTTGAGCAAATTTCTTAATTCATGGAATTTTATACCTATTAGTTCTAGTTGGAATAGGACTTTAAATCTTAATGCCCTTGGTGAAGGCAAATACATTGGCCATCAGAAGGCCTTTGCCTGCCACTCTTGGTGGCCATTGTGCACCACTTACAGTGGCTCTTAGGGACTTCAAGAAGGGTTGCTACTCACCCTAAAATGTAACATCTATTTTTGCAACAATTGTCATGTTGTGTGCCACTTTTGGGGGGAATTTCTGCAATAATGATTGTGCACTTTTTTAGCAAGCTTTCAAGCTTCAAAAAATCTTCTAACATTAATTAAATTCGTCCAAGATAGTGTTCATGAAAAATAGCAAGATCATGGAAAAATTTCACACCTATATTAGGCTCATATGTAAGAAAAACACATCGTGGAAAATTCCAATAATGAATCATCTTCATATCAAGGCCTATATTAATTTTTCTTTAAATCTTTTTGAACCTAAATAAATTTTAGAACTTTAGGTAACATAAAAACACATAATTCTATAATTTTAAAGATAAAAAATGATTTTTATAGCCCTTAAAATAATCCCCAAAATCAGGAACAAGATATGCCAAAAAAAGATCAAATTTAATTAGTTGATCGAGATTTTAATCTAGGCTAATTAAAATCAATCTAATTCACCTGTTTTAATCATGATTAAAATCAAGTACTAACATGCCAACTAGATTTTGAAAAAATATTTCTAAAATTCTTTTAGGAAAATCAAAAAAACTAAATAGATACACCAAACTACCATTATTTATCACTAAAAATTAACATGTATAAATCATATGTAATTAGTGAACTTAGGCTCTGATACCATTGAAGCGAATAACGTATCCTCTATTTGACTTATATAATTGACTTGGTAAATAAAAATAAAATAAGAAATAGTCAAATTTCAGTAAGATCTTTTGTTTGTGATGCACATTTAATTGCAAAATAAGTTTTGAGATCGTACCACCTCAAAGACTCGTAGCTTTGAAGGTGAATAACCTTTAGCAAAAGGTGCACAAGAAAGATCACTTTCAACACTTCTTTGAGATTATAAACAATTCAAACATATCCTTTCCAAAGGTAATCCAATGAATGATGTTTGGAATCTTCTCAACATCTAGGGTTTCAAAAGAGCTAGTTAGAAGATCTTGATCTTAAATAAAAGGTTTATTGGCTGGATTTTCACTTTTATGGAAATCAAAAAACATTTCTTGATAACTGCAGAAGAAAAACAAGCATTAAAGGATCTATAGGGGTTCGATTATCTTGGTTTAGGGTTAGGCCAATTAAAGTTTTTAGATTTTTTCTCTCAAACAATCTTGGAAAATAAAAAAATTGGATCTATCTATTTTTTCTCCAAGGTCAACGCACATATAATATTTTTATAAAAGGTAGTTTTATTAAAATCAAACTCTCCTAGTTTAGGTAGAACATTTTCATTTAAACCTACCAAGATTAGGTCAAGTTACTAACTAATTAGTGTCTTATCCTAATCCATACACTAATTAGGCCTTTCAATTTCGGTAAAGCCAAGCCTAAGTATAAGTAAACTTGTTTAAAACAGAATGACAACCCAAGTTTAATAGATGGATTTGGCCAACCTATGATTTACATGCAAGAGTTTAATTTTCAGTTAAACTTTTTGCTTAAGTAAAACTATTTTAAAATGCAAACCTAGTAAAATAATTATCATAGAATTATCTAATTTATTTTAACAATTAATGATCAACAATGTTTAGGATTAGGTTAAAATAACCATCATCACATGTCTACAATTAAATATTACCTTGATAAGGCATTCTTATATTTCTTGCAATATCAAGACATCTTTAATTAGATTTTATAAATATGATTTGCATCTTAATTAAATCTTAATTGAAATAATTCAATTAAGTCCTCTAAATTTTACTTTTCATTTAATTAAGTCAAACTTAATTAAATCTTAATTTTAATTTAACTCATTATTTTTATTGTATGTAACCCATTAGGCTTCCAATATACTGGCTGTGAACATAATTAATCTCATTAACCATGTTCATCAAGAGCAGGATCTAACAACTTATCATGACCACCCAAATGTTTAAGATTTATATGACCTCTTTAAAACCTTTCATTAACCAACCTATCATGTAATTCAATTATTTCGCTAAATATCCTAAAATGAGCATGAGTATACTGTCGTGTCTATTCATATTTCAATACAGATCAGTGCTGCAACTTATGGTTAATGAAATGAATTGAGAGAAATAAGTTCTCCTAAATTCGTTATGCTCTGGCCAAAGATTTTTCTCCAGTTAACAATGGCTAAGAATAGATAAGATACATTTTTTATGTCACTAGCAATGGTGAATCATATCTGGATCATTCATCCACCTTCATATACTTCATATCATTCCTTAAATCACCCTACCATAGGCATCCCTCCTTATAGATCTATTCAAATAAAATGAAAGTATGACACTCCTCGTAAAAGATGACATGGTATCGCAACTGAGGACTAGTTACATAATTGGTGTGTAAGAATATCTCCATGGACACTTGAATGACTTATACCAAATATAGTTCTCATACAAACCATATTTAGTGAACTTTTTTCCAAAAGATAAGAAACCACATGCCATCCTATGTATCCTATATGCTTCACCCTATGAGGTTAGCTGTTTACTTCATAAGCAAGAAGGTATAACACATGCTAGTCTTTAAGCAAATGCCTCATCTTAGAAATACAATGACTAAGAATAGTTTTGGAAACATGGCTTTAATTCATAAGGATCCTATAATTATAACTCTTCATAATTCCTTTATAAGCCTTATATGTTCCATGGATTTTATCCAAATAGGGGTTTCATGATTGTTAATCATGCTAGTAACCTGGAGGAAAACCTTGTATCGCTACAGTGTAGTAATGGACTTGCAATATTGATTGCATGTCCCTATAACCAATTTGATCAGCTTTAGGGCATATTTAATTACAAACTCTCTTGTATTTAGGTGGCCATGATGCATTATTAGATTACCCTTTTGGTTAATAAATATAAATGAATTCTTAACTAAATTAATTTATATATGTAGCCAACATGTTAGGGGCTTAATGGGTCATAAACATTAAAGAGATTTTTAGGAATTAAAATGGGATTAGAATTAATTAAAGAAATTAAGACTTTTCAAGGACTTTATTAAATAGTTTAATTATAGAAAAGCACTAAAATGCAATTAAACAAAAGTTGGCTTGTGTTTAACCTAGTTATTTAAATCATGTTATTGTTGTACCCTTGAATATGGCATTATCCTTGCCATAATTTGATTCTCCTTTTCTTCTAAGTTGCCACAACCTACAACTAAGAGCTAAAAAATAGTTTTCATGCTTAAGTAATTCAAAACAATTGGAAAATCAAAAGAAGGTGTCATTTTAGAAAAACCATGTCTATTAGCGTAGCATTTAAAGATTCGACATCTTAAATCATAAGGTATAAGTTTTTTTGCTTGTTTGTTTTGGATAAGGGTAGGTCAACTGTAGCACAAAAGTTAATCTCTATGGAAACTGGTTTAGGGTTTTATATTTCCATTGCACTATTATGTCTTGATTTGATCAAACTATTTCTAACTATGATTGAGCAAGTGTTGAATTCTAGCTTTGTAAACCACAAAAAAAAAATGAAAATATAAGAAACTTAATAGAGCAAAAAACTTAAAAAGTCAAATAGAAATAATAGTATACATTTTCTAGCTTTAAATTGATAAAAGAATATAAATAAATCATGAAGTGTAGAGAAAAAGATGAAGAAATGCACTTGTAATATAAATGCTTCTAGTGTCTGCGTCTAACGAAAACCAAGCGATTTTAAGTAGGAAGAAAACAATCTTATGAAGAAGAAAGGGCATAATCTAGTGGAAAAAAGCATGTGCAAATTAACTTACTCTTAACACCCTACATACCAAGGACAGATAAACAAACCATCTGTAAAGCCTTAGAAAAATAGTTAGGATTATTTAGAAAGGGCGAAGAAGATGGAAAGCACGTGATGAAGGGATCAAAACATCTAAATCCAGGTAAGTCCCTTAAATAATCATGCACACAAACAAAATTAATAAAACTCAAAATTTGAAAACAAAAAAGCATGGGCAAGTCAATAAAAAAGAGAAAAGTAAAAAAAAAGGGAAAATGAGATTCCTAAGCATAATTCTAAGACTTACTTATGGGAGCTTTAGATGAAACCATTAGCAACAACTTCTATTAACAAAGTGAATCACAGGCAAAGAATCCTAGAAAAGAAAAGAAAAAAAATCTAACAATTTCCATCTGCATCTAGAAAGCAAAAAGAAAAATACAATGTAAGGGAGAAGAAAGGCAAAGATGAAGACAAAGTAGTAAAAATTCCAATTGTCCAAAAAAGACCCTAAAAGTTCAAATCTAAATTTGTAATCTTCATTCAGAAAGCAAACGACTTAACAAGGAATTAAAAATATGTAAAATCGACCCATAAAAGATAAGGGCAAAAGCAAAAAAAAAAAAGACAAAGCTTTTAATAGTGTAAACAGTAACTATCTCCATTAAAAGACTAAATAGTGCACAAAACAGATGGAAGGGGCAAATAGTGGTGAGTTGAAGTTGTTTGGATAACTGATTGAATAAACTGCCAGAAGCATAGAAATAATATAATAAAACCAAAAAATGGTTCGTTTCGATTGGTTTGTTCTATGTTTCCAATTTTACTTTGTTCTTGACAAATTAAAAAATGTCAATAGCAAATTAATAAATTGGTTGGCAGTAGCTATACATTCCAGTGCATGCAGTAGCAATAAATTTACTCAAAAAGTTATAAATAAAATAATAACTTTAATTAAGAAAATAAAAAAAAATAAAGAAATCAGACAATTGAAAAGCTTACATTGAGTAAGATCTTGATCTAGTGAGCTCGTTAAATAAAAGGAAAAATGAAAGAAAGGAGATTGAAAAACCCTTTTCATTATCATTGCAATAAAGATCCAAAACTACCTTTGTAGCTGAAAGTGAGTAAAGAGACCTAGGTTAAGGTTTCATGTTGTTTTTCATATGAGATGATGTGATTGGATCACTAGATAAGGGTGGTTTGCAGGTGCAGTGGGTGCTTGTTGCAACATGGCCGTGATACGTATCTTGGCTAGTTGAACTTAAAAGTTAGGCAAATCTCTCACTCTTATAAATTCATTATTTTATATCACTATTTTTCACTTTTGAGGATTGAGTAGTTAAAATGAATCGCTCACTTGACTTAACCCTAAATAGTCATTATGAAACGACCATATATCTTGGAGTTACCACCAATCTATTTTGGCTAGGTGAGATTGATTATCTACTAGAGTTTGTATTTTAAGGATTGCAAAACCCTTGTCGCCAATCTATTTTAGCTAGGTGAGATTGATCACCTACTACAGTTCATATTTCAAGGGTTGCAAAACCTTTAAAAATAAACTCTGAGGTCTACGTTTATATTAGAGATTATGTGAAAAGGGTCCAAGAATCAGTTACAGTCATAAGAAAGATCGATCTTTCTCATGATGCTCGATAATCACTACCTTATTAACAATGTGTTAACTTAAAACTTGATTGTTATTCGGTTTTAGTATCTAGTAACTCCATAATTCTCATATTTCAAAATTTTTCAAATCTCAAATTTATTATTTCATTTGAGAAAATCAACTTTTTTATGTTTTTAAAATAAAATATCTTTCATACCTTATTGAAAGATTGAAGGAATATGAAAAGTAAAAAAATGTTCCATACCCCATCAGAAGACCAGCGAAATACGAAAAGTTTTATTTTTATGTACTTTAAAAAATATCTTTCACACCCTACCGGAGGACTATAGGAATATAAAAAGTTTTATTTTTACGAAATTTAAAAAATCTTGATTTTACTCATTAATAAAGGATAACTTGTTTTTAAAATAATCCATAAAACCCCTTCTATATGTTGGAAGAAATTCCATGTACTACTTTAACTCTGAGACATTGCCTTAATTTCTATACTTCTAGTTGTATGAGAAATAATAAAAGTTTATGGACTCAGTTTCAATGAAAAGTACAAAAACTAGACTTTAAAGATTTATATTTCATCAAAAAGACTAAAATGTCCCCTAAAGTGCACTTTCCACATGAAAGTATGTTGGTAATCCTAAAAGATTTGGTTCTAAGATAAATTATCAAAATGTCCTTAAGGTATGCCTTCGATGTTAAAATATCCAGATAACCTAAAGGACACAATGTCATTAGAAAAAAACAAACCTATCCCTAATGTGTATTTTTGGCATGAAAACATCTTGATGATCACATAGGACTTGGCTTTAATATAAGCTACTAAAATGTCTCTAAGGTCTAGTTTCATTATGAAAGCATCTTGGTAACCCTAAAGGATTTGATATAATCATAAAAAGATGAACCTATCCCTATTATGCACTTTCAACATATCAATATTTCGATGATCATAAAGGACTCATCTTTAGGGTAAATTACTAAGATGTTTCTAACATCTACTTTCAATGTGAAAGTATCTTAGTAACCCTAAAAGACTAACAAATGATATGAAATGACAAACATACCCTAAATACGTATTAGACATCAAATTTGACCTAAAATGTAAAAATTACTAATAGATCCTTAAATTTCTTAAAATTGCATGTTAACCTTAAAATGGCTAAAAGTGCTAAAAATGCTAAAAATATTTTTGAAATGTCCAAAATGACCCTTAAAAGGTTAAAAACACATGAAAAGCACCTAAGAAAATTTAAAATGCATGAAAAATGCACCAAAATGCTCGAATCATTCAACCAAGGTTGGATCTTCATGAAATAAATTTTCAAAAATTTTATTTTAGTCTCCAAAGTTATATTTATTTACAAAATGGCATAAAAATTATATTTTGCTAAAGTGGGCCAATACCATTCGGCAAGTCAAAAATATTCTTATATAGGTTTAAAAATGGAAAAAATATAGAATGATTCCTAGGGATTCGTTCAAGCCAAGAAATATCCACAAATGGCCTTAAAAAATATGAAATTGCATCTTGACCCTATAGGTTTTGGCCAATCTAAGAAGCACCCAAAATGGATTTGAAAATTTTGAAAAAAAAAATTATGAAATAGCCCCTAAAGGTTCTAACCCAAAATAACCCCTAAATGGCCTAAAAATTTTAAAAATTGTATTTTGACTCCTTAAAGTTTTGGCTATTTCAAGCAGTTCAAAAAATTTTCTTTTTCATAAATCCAAGCATGGATGCATGTAAAAATTATCCTAAGTTACTATTTGACTCAAATCATAAAATGGATAAGCAACTCTAAATAAAACATGGGAAATCATGCTAGCATAAATTCTATCACATAACATAAAATTAAATTAAACACATACGTGAACATAGAAATTCATGAACATCCAAAATCAATATCAACTTATTTAAAATCTTTGATTAAAAAAAATCTTTAATAATAAATAAGCAAGATGGTGCAAGAAAATCACCAAAGCTTTGTTTACTGCTTTCATCTAATTAAATTAGCTTCATAAAGCTCACTAAGGAGAAAAAACACTTTGAAAATCAAAGAAAAATGAAGATGGATGAAATAAAATGAAAAATTTTTGAGGGAAAACTTAAAAGAAATATATCTTTCTTGAATCAAAACAACTTAATTTCAATATTAAAGCTTTAACTATATTTTTTCTCTAGATTTTCTATCTAATTTTTTTTTTCTTTCTATGGATGGTGATGAAGATGGTGAATGTAAAAAAAAATCAAGTTTCCCTCAGCTTATAGGCCATTTGGCCAAAGCATTTTTTTCATGCCTAATTTTTAATTTCATTTTTTTAACTTTAATTATATCAAAGCTTACAAAAATTAAATGCCTAGCAATTCTTATCTAAAAATATCCATAATACTGATTCTTATCTAAATAAACTTGGAATAATCCAAATTAAATCCAAGGATGGAAAATATGTTGTTAGATTTAAATCTTGACCCAATGGTTAAAAATGTTTGAGTTTTTCAACCAAAAATTTGATTGGTAGGAAAAAAATTAACTTAATAAAAATTTGCACAAATGCCACATGTATATACATATTTTATTAATTACAAACGAATAATATTTGATCTAATGGCTATCAACGCATTTGACAAGTCAAAATTTGATCTAATGGTTGGTAATGTGTTGGAAAATTCCACCTTAATTTTGATTGTTTAAAAAAAGGTTGGTTATGCCGAATGGATTTCACAAGAATAAATAAATGTAAAAGCACATAATTAAAAGAATTTCCATACTAAAATTGGAGTTTTAAATTTTATGACTAAATTTCAAGAATAAAAAGGTTAATAAAAAATACTCATATAATCAAAGTGAGTGATAATCAAATTAAAATAATTTTATGGCAGTTCTAAAAGGATTGAATAAAATTTTTGTGAAAGAAAAGAAAGAAACTTCTAATTACAAATTTTCATTTAGAAAAAGGTAAGAATAAATAAAAATATATTCATGGAATCCCAATTAAAATTCACATGTATTAAAATATTTAATTAGGACCTTAATATCATATATGAAAAATAATTAATGAATTCAGGTGCAAGAAATCCATAATAGAAAATCAAATGAAAGAATTGAAAGAAAAAGGACTAAATTGCAAAGAATGAAAATGAAATTAAAATCCATGTAATCATGTGATGAATCAAAATCGTACATGTGATAAACCCAATTAAGAATTTAATCATGTGGGAATTTCAATCAAAAATTTGTAATGAAAATTGAGTTAATGGAATTGATATGTAAAAATTCAATTAGGAAAATCTGAATGGAAATGCTAATAATTTAAAAAAAAAAAAGTTCAAAAAATAATAAGAGTTTTCTAAAATTTCATATATCTTAGATTTAATTCCCATAAAAAAAATGTTGGAAAATTCCATGCGTTGGCATTTTATATAGAATATTCATGTATGAATTAGAAATAAAGATGAATAGAAATAAGTGAAAACAAATAGATAAAAAAATCCAAGCGTTAAACCCTACAAAAGAGTTTTTGTGAAATTTTATATGTTAGAAAAAAGCCATTAAAAATTTCAAACTTGTAAACATTCATGAGAAAAATCCTTACAGAAGAAAATTGTATTTAATAAAAATGAATAG
Source organism: Adansonia rubrostipa (assembly GCA_038381775.1). Taxonomy (NCBI): domain Eukaryota; kingdom Viridiplantae; phylum Streptophyta; class Magnoliopsida; order Malvales; family Malvaceae; genus Adansonia; species Adansonia rubrostipa. The sequence goes on from JBBYHM010000026.1 coordinate 7,239,291, forward strand.
GAATTTCAAAAAGCTATATCCAAGCTATTTTAGTGAAATATGTGAAAATATTTAAAATTCTAAACTTTGAAAAATTTTGCAGATAAGAAAAAGTTCTTGTTTTAGAGACAAGAGAATTCCAAAAATACATTCAAATTTATAAAAATAAATTGAATTCAACAAATTGCTTAAAATATTAATGCATAAAAATAATAAAAATGAAAATCTAAATCCAAAGTAAGTTTTATCAGAAAAATTTGCAAGTAAGACGCTTGCAGTATTGTGAAAAATTCAAAATTAAAGAATAAATTTGCCAACCTGATACCTTGTGGTATAAATGGCAATATGGATTTTTTTTAGAACATTTTAGAATTTTTGGTGTAAGTATCAACATAAATACTACGTGGGTATCGCTAAAAATATATGGTAGTCATATTTCAAAATTTTAGAAAAAATCTTTGAAAAATTCCTAAAGATAAGAGTTTGACCCTAACATCATATCCAAAATTGGGTTTTAAAATTTCAAAAGAACAAAGTTAAAAACTAATTTGTTACTTTGATACTTATCTTTTTTATCCGATATTTGTTCTCTATGATCCTCAAAACTAGACTTTTTCTGTCACGTGCATGAGCGACCATGCAAGAATTACTAAATAGGTCTTGAAAACTCTTAGTCCTCATGGAAGAGGTCATCCCCACTAAGATGACTACTAGGTTTTTGATCTTAGATACTTTACGACTGCTAGGGAAAAGGCTGAATAAAGTTAGGTGTCAATAGCTATCCCTCTCTGGTCATTGTTAAGAATTAAGAATAGGGTAAAGACTAAATAGACAATATTTTGTTTGGCAATGATAAGCCTTTTTACATGAAATTTTTTTATTATTAGGCCAATTGCATTAGTTTTTACCTAACAAGCTATGTTGGGCTTCACATTATAATGCTAATTTCTATGGGGCGAGGCCATCAACTACTCTTGGCCTTTGAAATTCTGGTGCCAATTTCACTAGGGCGATACCATCAGCTACTTTTGGGCTTTTAAATTTTAGTGCTAATCTCGATTGGGATTAAAACATTGGCTACTCTTAGGCTTTTACATTTCAATGGCAATTTCAACGAGGATGAAACATCAGCCACTTTTGGGCTTTTTTATTTTAGTGCTAATGTCAATTAGGCTAAGGCCTTTAGCTACTCTTAGGCTTTAAAATTTCAGTGCCAATTTTGACTGGAACAAAGCTATTTGTTATTCTTGAGCTTTCAAATTTTAGTGCTAATTTTGATAAGGATGAAACCATTAACTACTCTTGGTCTTTTTCATTTCGGTGCCAATTTTGATAGGGATGAAACAATCAGCTACTATTAGGCTTTTTCATTTCAATGCCAATTTCAATAGGGATAAAATCATTAGTTAGTCTTGGGCTTTTCTCTCTATTTAGGCTAACTTTAATGGTCATCTATCTAACTAAATGAAGCGAACCTAGAGAATCTCTATCTGATCTTCTGCCTAATCAAATAAAGCTAACCCAAAACCTACTTTATCAACATTCCACATGGTTGAATGAATAGGACATTTTACTCTGTAGTTTTTAACCTATCCAAGTGAAAACTATTTTGAACTTTGCTTAATCAAACAAAGATAACTTACAGTTTACCTAATTGACATTTCACATGATCAGATGAAGAGGACATAGAATTCAAAATACCATGAAGATTAATCTTCTTATATGCTGGTGAGACCTCATCAATTTGAGCTTCATTGTTGTCAATTTCTTTTCTTCTTGATATGTTGCCAAGGCCTTATCAATCTGAGCCTCATTGTTACTAATTTTTTTCTTTCTAATCTTATAATATTTTGGAAAGGTCTCATCAATTTAAGCCTCATTGTCACTAATTTCTTTTCTTCTTGATATGTTGATGAGGCTTCATTAATCTGAGCCTCATTGTTGCTAATTTCTTTTCCTTTTGATATGTTGACTGTTAAAGGTTTAAATTGTTAAAGGGTGATCTCATGTTTGTCCCATGAAGTTATTCTATTCTTGACTTTAGGAATCTAATAATTGTTTAATTTTTCCTAAAAAGTTACCAAATATCAAATTAGTATTTACCAATTCAAGGATACAACTTTATGCAATTGGATAAAAGTTAACATTTTATTGCTCAAAGCAGATTCACATACTTTAATTGAAATCATGAGAAGTATCAAAGTTCATCTAAATTTAGGATTTATGGAATAAGATCACCTTCTCATTTTAATTTGAGAAAGGATCTAATCAAAAGCTATGGAAATTTTAAAATAATTTCAGAATTTCCTAATATTAAGGGTAATGGATATGCCATCTTTACCTTTTGATGCTAAGGCTTTCTTGTGATTGATGATCACCATTTGAGAAATCTTTGAATGAGATAAGGAAATAAATTTAGAGGCACAAATGGGGTGTTATTGCTAGACTTTGATTTGAAAAAATTATTATAAGAAAGTCAAAGTTCATCATGGCTAAGTTCATGTGGATTTTTTTTTTTTAGAATTCTTTGAAAGGTAAACAATCAAGTTATAACATCCTTTTAATTTTCAAATACAATAGCTCCATAGGTGTTAAACTAATGCTAGTAAGCATCAAGCCTTAAAGGGTTAATTTGAAAGGCCTTTGGTAAACACTAATTCCTAAGGGTGGACATGAAAGTTCTGAAAGGTTATCCTGAATCAAATCAATATTTAGGCATTTGATTCAACCTTTTACTGATGTCATAAAATTTTTGAAGGTTTGAGATCATTTCTAAATTAACATGAAAGAGTTTTTTTTCCTTCGATGATATCATTGTTGGCTTAGAAGTGATTCTAAAGCCTTTAAGTTTGCTCTAGAATGTTAGGTTTTCACCCTAGAATTTCATTCATTTTTCCTTTTCTTCTTCTTTTCCTTTCTCTTTTTTTTTTCTATTTTTTTGATTGCCCTATCATGTTCTTAAGGATTCTAAAATCATCAAAAGGATGAATTTTCTAAGGGCTTCCTAGGAATGACTTGGCAACTCAAATAACTATATTTGTAGATATGTAATGTAAAAAGTCTCAAGGTAACAAGTAATCGGATTACAAAAAATTCTATAAATAACACATAAATATGGTGGCAAAAATATAACAATAATGATAATTTGAGACTCCCTAAACAAGATCATCTTGCATGATCTTGACTAATCCTTTAAGATCAAGAAAACTAGAGATCTATTTAAGATTCATACATACCTTAATTTTGAGAAGTTTTTTAGCAAGTCCATAACCCAATTATCAAAAACAACAAGCCTAGTTGTCATAAACCAAAGTTGTTTTAAGTGTCCAGCTTCTATCAGTTATCTAGATAGGTGACCTAGAAAACTTTTAACAAGGAAGAGACTTTGCCATTAGGATCCATGCTAGAACCTTAGGTTTTAGTAAACCTTCCCTTAAACTTAGAAGATCTTAATGCAACAACTAAAGAGCCAAACAAAAGACAATTTTTCTTCCAAGAAACCAAAGATTGCGTAATCTCCTTAGAGTTTTAGGCAGAAAATACCAACCATGTTTTCTAAGCTTTCTTGGCTGATTTTTCAAGTGGAAAATTAACTATATGGGATGAAAATCATAAGGCAATATATCTAGGATTTAAAATTTTAATTCTTGAGAAATTATGATTTTGCCCCTGGCTTATGTGAACTTATTTAAATTAGGCCTAACTAATTATTACTTGTATTTGACATATTAGCCCAGTCTCAATTTAATTTTTACTAGTCATCTCATATGTGTTACCCATTAAGCCTCAACCATATTGGTAATAAATATAAAATAACCTAATTAAGAATATTTTATATTTATCGATTAAGATTAGCATTTAGCAATGCATCATGCCACCCTACATGCAGGAAGCGTGAAGATGGTTCTAACAAGGCCTTCAGTGTTTGATATCTTAGTGTAATAAATAACCTTTCATTATATATCCCGAAATTAGAAAAAACATGGTTTAGTGTATACTCTTAGCTCATTCCATATTAGTATGCAACCCATAGGTGTTAACTTCATAATCAATATTGCTTTGAATAAGGACTTTGAGTTAATAGAGGCCAGGTACCTGTGAGATACATCTTCTCATATCATTTAGGTGATTAGTCCTCTCCAGACCACTTATTCACCTACCATATGATTCATGCCATACCCAAAACCACCCTACCATAAGCATCCATCTATTGTGGACCCATTTGTGATGGAATCAAAGCATGACATTTCTCATATGAGATGACCTGGTGTCATAAGTCTAAAGATCACTTACATTACTGACACATGAAAGTATTTCTATAGACACTTAAGCGAAATACCAAAAGAAACTCTTATTGCATGTCATGCTCAGTGAACTTGTTACCATAACAAGCACCCATATGATGTCCCTGAGCATCTCTATACTTCAACTTATGAGATCAATTATATGCATCCTATGCATGGAGGCTTATATATGCTAGTCTTTGTGCATTATTAATGCCTTATCTTGACAATATGATGACCAAAGATGTTTTTAGAAGCACGACTTTGATGCATAGGTGTAGACACCTAATTTTGTACAAGCCTCTTCCCTATCAGTCTAAAAATATCTGAGATACAAAATTAGGTACTTGCCCTGGTGGAGGTAAATTTCTTTCAAGGGGAATGTACATTTTCAAGACTTATTTAATTGTGCTTAAATGACTGCATGTGCAAGTGACAAACTTAGTGCCATTTCAAAGGTCATATAGAGCAAATCTCAAATAAAAAGATGATTTCAAGGTAAAATAATCAGCTTTTAACTTTATACATTTGAAATTGTAAAATTTGATTCTGCAAATGTTATTATGGTCAAACTTCTTATTTTTAGAAATCTTTCAAGAATTTCTCATTAAACTTGGAAAATTAACTATCATATATTTTTATCGATACTAGTACAGTATTTATACCGATATACACTCTGAAAAATAAAAAATAATCAAGAAAAATTTCGTAATAGCATTTTGTACCACAAGATGTCAAGTTGTCCATTTTTATAATTAATTTTGATTTTTTCACAATACCACGAGCATCATACTTGTAAAATTTTCCAATGTAAATTGCTGCAGATTTTAGATTTTCGTCTTTACTTTTATAAATTAATATTTTGATTAGTGTGATGGATAAAATTCATTTTTATAAAATTTGAACATATTTTGGAAATTTTTTTTAGTTTTAAAATATGAGCTTTTCTTCATTTGTAAAATATTCGTTGGAATCTTCTTGGATTCTAAACTTCAACATTCTTTAAAATTTCACATTTAGTTACCATTAAATGGGTTTTTCAAAATTCATTTTATTTTATGAGTTTTACATTTTCTTCCTGTTTTCAAAATATGAAGTTTTCTACTTCTTAAATTTTTTCAAGAAGACTTTTTTGAGTTTCAAATTTTTAAAAATCTTCAAATATTATCATTTTATTCATATTAAATCAGTCTTAAATATTTTATTTTATTTTATTTTATGAGCTTTGCATTTTCTTTGATAATTTTCTCTTGTTTCTAAGATTCAAAGTTTTCTACTCTGTAAATTTTTTTCAGGGGGACTTTCTGAGTTTATAATATTTAAAGTTCTTTAAATATCTTTATTAAATTTATATTAAATCAGTTTTTCAAAATTTATTTTAGTTTATGAGTTTTGCATTTTCTTTCATAATTTTCGTCATTTCTAAAATAAGGAGTTTTCTACTCTGCATATATTTTGGGAGGATTTTTCTCAGTTTATAATTTTTAAAATTCTTTAAATATTATTTTTTAATACATATTAAATAAGGTTTAAAAATTTTAATTTATTTTATGAGTTTTAGGATTTTTCCTGTTACTGAGATACAAAGTTTTCTGCTTTGTAAATTTTTTGATAGGATTTTTCTAAGTTTGTAATTTTTAAAATTCTTCAAGTATTTTTGTCTAATTCATATTAAATTAGTTTTTTAAAATTCAATTTATTTTATAAATTTTGCATTTTTTACATATAGCAATTTTTCCCCATAAAGGTGTTTTTGTCATGTTTGCTTGTTTTAATGTTTTTTCTATTGTACATAAAAATTATTTTTATTATTAGATCAGATTTAATTAATCATATAAAATTTTGTTTGAAATGCATAATTTTTAATTTTTACAATTTTATCATTCTAATTAATTTTTACGGTATAATTTTACAAATTATATAAATATCTTCTAAAGTTATCTAGATTTTGGTGATGTCATGCATGATTTAATCCACTAAATGACTAAATCAATTAATTTAAATCAAATCAAAAGCAATTAACATCAAATCAAATTAATATTAAACAAAAAATGCATAAAATAAAAGAATATGGTAGAATGGTGGAAAACCATTCGGCCAAGGGTTTTTCTTCGAAGCCTTGACTGACCTCCATTTTCTATATAAGAGGCATGGGTGTTTCATTTTAAGAGGCTTTAGCAATTTCCATATAAAGAAAAAAAAAAACAAAAACAAAGAAAAAAATGCTAAAGTACATAGGTTTTCAAGCATTTTTAAGGTAAAATTCTTGTAAAATTCTTAATTTTTGTTTATTTCTTGTTTGAATCTTCCAAATGAATACTTGTGCACATGAATTTTTATTCATTTTGAAAGGCCAAGTATGATGGCTATGATTAAATTTCTTGATTTTGTTGTTTTAGTTAATTTTTATTAGAAATAATTTGATTTTCCCTGATATTATTTGTATTTATTGACATATATTGTTATTTTCATATATATATATGTTTATATAATTTTTCTTAATATTTTCATGTTGTTTTACATAGATTTATTCATTTTTTCATCTTTTTATACTTATTTATGCTTGGTAAAAATTGCAAAATGTATGCATATTAATATTTATAAAATATGTGATAAAAATTTATTTTTTGTTGAAATATCATGCTGGCAGAATTATTTACGGGCTGATTTTGATGAATTTGTTCCATTTTTATTTTATTTGACTTATTTTGTAATTATAGAAAATATAGGGATTAAATTACAAAAAATTGCAAAACTTTTCTTTGGCCATTAACGCTTGGCTGAACATTGTAGACAACCTTAGAAGTGTTTTTATAGATTTTATACTCTTTTAGGCCATTTTGTAATTTTAAAAAGTTTAAGGGCTAATTTGCAAAATGTAAAAAATGATTTTGTGGCCATAGGTGTTTGACCGAATCATTGCATGATTTTTGGTATAGTTCTTGTGATTTTTGATTATATGTTTTATGCCAATTTATGATTTTTATTATGTAGGGGCTAAATTGTAAAAATAAAATATTTTGTTTCAAGGCCATCCATACTAGGCTGATTGCTTATGTATACTTGTGAAAGTGTTTTCATGTTTATTTCGATATATATGAATATGTTTTATGCATTTTCCACCATTTTAAGGCTATTTTTTAATTTTAGAAAGTTTAAGGGTTTATTTGCAAAATTGTGAAATTTTTGTTTTAAGTCCATAGGTACTTGGCCGAATTGAAATTATGATCTTTGGTATGATTTCCATAATTTGTTATGATCAATTTTGTGTTTAATTATGATTTTAACTTGTATATGGATTAAATTCCAAATTAATAAAATATTAGGGATCATTTAGAAAACTTTGTATTTCAGGTCTAATATGATATTTTTGACATTTTAAAAATGTTTCTAACATTCCATGGTCTTCCATAGGGTGAAGAAATTATTAAAGCTTGTCATATTCTCTCAGTTTTCTGTTAGGATATGAAATGCACTTTTGAAATATTAGGGACCTATTACCAATTTTTGCATTTTAGGTCAATTTTTATATTTAAGTTACCTCTGAAGGGTATAATAGTTATTTCATATCATTTTTGAGTTCTCTAGGTTACCAAGATACTTATAGGTTGAAGGTAGACCTTAAGGGTAGTTTAGTAATTTCTTTAAAATTGACTCTCATGCGATCATCGAGATACTTATGGGTCAAAGGTGTACAGTAGGGATAGGTTCATTTGTTTACCAAGTTTTAGAATCTTTAGGGTACCGGGATATTTATATGTTGAAGGTACATTTTAGTAGCATTTCATTAGTTTATTTTTATAACTGAGTCTTTTAGGGTCACTGGGATACTTCTATATCAAAGGTGTACCTTAGGGGATATGTTGGTTATATAGACCACATTTAGATCCTTGGAGTCGAGTTTAGTATATTTTCGTCTAAACCAAGTCTTATGGAGATTTTTATTTTATTAGTACTTTTAATAAAATTGGGAATTTTGTAAATTAAGGCAATGTCTCCGATGTTAAAATAGTACATAAAATTCCTACCAAAATATGCTATAGATTCTATGGATTATTTTAAAAACAAGATACCCTTTTCAAAATGAAAGCCAAGATTTTTTAATTTTTGTAAAAATAAAACCTTTAATATTTCATAGGTTCTCCAGAGGGGTATGATAAAGAATGATAAAAATGTTTATGTTCTCTTCGAGAGGCTATGGAAGAAATTCAATTTCCAGGAACATTAAAGCTGGACTTTCTTAGAATAATAAATTTCTTTAATAAAATATTATGAAAATTATAATTAAATATCAAATATTGAAACCAAATAAAAATAAAAATTTGAGCTAACAAGGATTAATAAGTTACTGATTACCAGGCATCATGAGAAGGTCGATCCTCACTTGTGATTGTAACTGACTCCCAAACCCTTTCAAGCGATTTGGTATGAGCTCATAAGTCGCAGTTTGTTTTTAAGGGTTTTGTGACCTTCTAAATATAAACTCTGATAGGTGACCAATCTCACCTGATCAAAGTAAGATTAGTGGCAACTCTAAAATAAATAGTCATTTTGTAATGACTATTTAGAGTTAAGTCGGGTGAATGACTCATCTTGACAACTCAGTCCCCAGGTACAAAAATAAGGAATAATAAAATAATAATTATCTATGTCCCTAAAATAAAGAAATGATATATAGATATATATATATATATATAGAGAGAGAGAGAGAAACAAGGGGTACACTCGCCATTTTTAAGTCAGGCTGATAAAATAATAATGATAGATGCCCCTAAAATAAAAAAATAATGATATATATATATATATAGAAATAAGCGGTACACTCGCCATTGTTAAGTCGGGCTGGTTAGGACCTGGGCCATGTTGCGATAGCTTGGTGACTCCACTTGGGATAGGTTAGAAAGTTAGGACTAAAATTAATTATGTATTAACAAAATTTTGATTAATTTGGTTTCACCTCATATTTAACTATAATTTTTTATATTTTCAAAAAAAAATTGATTTATATGGAAATTTTGGTATATATTGTTCATATTTCTCACTAACACTCTTGCTCTCTTGGAAGCATTATTTCTGGGGGAATTTAAGATAGGGGTTTCTATTCTTTTTGAAATTGTCAAGTCATAAAAGGTAAGTTGTTCGCCCACACACACTATGCACAAGCATATGCATTAAATTCTCTTCCACGTATATGAAAAAGGCATAGTTACCTAATATTTTAAGAGGGGTCAAAGTAGCTTTGCTTTCTGAGGTGTTAGCTTCTGTTTGGGCCAGTGAAAAGCCTACCGGATGTTAATTCCTATGCCTACCCCAGGTGTTAGCCTTATTATGGGCATGGAAGATACTCCTAATCGAATTGAACCCTTTTCAACATAAACTCATGATGGGTAAGGATTACGGTACCTCATTAGTTTTTTTCCAAACTCGAGGAATAATTTGAAAACCTTTTTAGATGGTTAACTTAAACCTCATGTAATGAACTATAGGGGGCTTCACCTAGTTAAAGCCATACCCAGTTCTAAAAGGTACCAAATTAGGTGCATAAGAGGAAACACTTGTAACCTTTTACTCTTATAATTTGATTTTTTTTATATTAATAAGTATTATTGTGTTGCTATAGTACATTTTAGTTACTTTTCGCATTGTTTGCTATATTATGAAAGATTTTCTTAGTTTTTGGGCTCGACATTCATATCCCATGGAAATTTGTAAATTCATTTCTGTGTTTTTTTACATCTGCAAAGTTCATACCTTTATATGTTTATGCATTAATAATTTTTATAATATACTAAAACAATTCCATTTATTGTATTTACAAGTATAACGATATGGATGGTAATATTGGGGTAAGAACTAGCATGTTAGAGTCCATTCAAGAGGAGTTTGGTTATGAAGTCCAGGGAGTAGAAAAATAAATCGAAATATTGATAAAATGATCAAGGGTCTAAAAAAAGAGCCTTGCCTAGGAACACCCTCATCTTTGATGAATCCAGAAGGTTAGAATGTAGGAGATCAATTGGAAGCCCAACTAATTGTTCTGGAAGGTAGTCAGAGTTATGAGACAGTAGATCCAAGAGATAAAAGAGCAATTATGTAGATTAACAAAACTTGTCAAAGATCTTCTGGATGATCCCCAAAGATTACCATTGCCTTCAACCCAACTCTTAGCACTCAAAGACTACCTAGTGAACCATCAGATCAAAATCCCAATCCTTGGTCCATGCAGATTATGAAAATTAATCCACCTAATTCTGCACTTATATGGATTAGTCTGCTTTTCAACCCCATAAGTCTTCGCAGTTCTAGGCAGCCACCTTCTGATGACCATACCAAGAAAAAATCATGAAAGAATCGTAAATTTGATTCAATCCCACTAACCTATAAGGAATTATACTCTATATTGCTTTAACATCAGCTTGTTGTTCCCAAATACATTCTTACATGTCAACCTCCTTATCCCAAATGGTCTAACATTACTGAACATTGCAAATACTATGCGAGAATACGAGGACATTTAATAGAAGTGTGCTTTACATTCAAAAAAAAAGTTTAAAAGCTACTTGATTCCAGCATAATCCGGTTTAAACAATGGACAAATGTTGCTATTGAACTCTCGCCTTGTTATTAGTGGCATTAAAACATTTGGGACAATAAAATGATCTTGGAAATAACCTTTTGGCTGCTAGGACTTGTAAATATAGGGCTTGGTAAATATAGGGCTTGGTAAATATAGGGCATGCAAAAGGAGTGATCATGAAAGGTTTTGTAAATATAGGTTAAAAAAGAATGGCTAGTGTTTGCAAAGACTCACTAAAAGAACCAACATGTTAGAAAAATAAAATGTTTACAAGACTGGTCTTTTTGTTTCTTGTTTTTAAGAATCTTGTAAATGTATACTAACTATGAACAAATAAATCAGTGGCTTTGCTTGATGAAATGATCGTGTAGAATCATGACTTGAATCCCATAGGTTCTTACCTCTACAATAATCTCCATGGTTGATATTTATCTTATTACTTGACATTCAATTCGTCTCATCGGATACTATTTTATTTATTTATTCCTTCATTTATTCATTCATTGTTAATTAATTCATACACTAATTTTTCCATTTATTGACATACATACATGGCTAAAAATAAAGACCAAAGTTGACAAGATATATGTATTCATGCATATTGATTTAAGTTTTTTTTTTTCATTTTTTAAAGGAGAAGTATTGCAAGTTCGATAAAGTTACTCGAAATAAACAAGTCTGTTTGCACCCAATAAGTGGTATTTTTACTTCTGCTAAGGATTCGGGTAAGTACTTGCTTAAAGATAATATGTTAACATTTAAGATATATTGTCAGTGGACACTAGCCTTCCACATTAATATTTGTGCCCCCTCACAAGGGGTAGATGCAAAAATAATTGCATAAAAAGAATGGTCTTCAACTTTAGCAAAAAAAAAAGGTCCATGCAAAAGTAAAACTGTGACCCAAAAAAATTATTATTGTTACTACAAACAGTCTCTTATTATACCAATATTTCTGATGGGGATCCGAGGAGTACAAGTTAAAATGCAGTTATCTTAAAAGACTCAATTTTTATCATATCAAAACTTCTACCGAGGATCTAGGGAAGTACAAGTTGAAACACAATTATCTCTAAATACTTAATCTTTATTATACCAACATTTTTGCTGAGGATCTGGGGAAGTACAAGTTGAAATGTAGTTATCTTAAAATACCTAATCTTTATCATACTAACATTGCTGCTAAAGATCCAGGGGAATACAAATGAAAGGCAATTATTTCATTATACTCAATCTTTGGGGAGCCAATCCTATAATACATACTTTTTTGACCGAGAGGCAATAAGTAACATATATGGGACAAAAAAAATTCTATCATAACTGATAGTGGCCGAGACCATAATAAGTTAAGAAAATGAGAAAATCCATTCAGACAATGTCCTGCCCCTAGTTTTTCATCATTCAGCAACTTTAATAGGTTTATCGTATACTTCGCAACCCTTTATGCAAACTTTTTTGACCCTAAGTTCTAAAAGGCGAAGAGACCCAGCAAACAGCTTAGGCAATTCTTAGAAGTAGAAAATAAAAAAAGGAAGGTGTATTATGCCCTATTGATTTCCTACACTAAGTTCTTTCTTTTGCTTCTTCAAAATTAAATGATCTCTGTTTTTCCAGTAAAGCCCGAAAACCTCCCTACCCAGAGTAGGACTCATAGGCTACTGTAAATTTAGACTTGAATTGCTTGGATGGTTACTTGCCATGACCTAAGCTTTTGGATTAAATTTTTTTGCTAAGGAATTTAGGAAAGAAATGGCACGATTAAGATGACAAAAAATAACCACACATCTTATGGAATTTTTTAACTTAAAAACTTAGAGTTTACGCCTTTTGATGTTCCACTAGCTACGGCCCCAAGGATGCCAATCTAGCAAAATTTAAAGTTAGCGGAGGTCTATCAATGATGATTGGTCTAAGGGTCATCGACCTTATGGTAGTATGCCAATCAAGGGCAATTTTTATCTCAACTTTAAAATTTCATACTTTTTTCAAGAATTATGAATTGTAAAATGAATTTTAATTTTGTAAATAGTATGCATACTTCATCGACCATGAATTTTATTAGTAACGGTTTCCAATATCTAGGATAATATGAACATTTTGAAAAATTTCCTTTTAGTAGGTGATTACCATTAGTTTAAACTCTTTCAGAAAAGTCTTTAACCTCCATATATATGATTCTCTCAGACATTCCATTATAGATTTTTCACCATTAGAGACCTTTCACACCCAAATGTGTTTTTCAATGGATTCCTTGAAGGCCTGACAAATAGGTTATACTCCTAAAGATTTAAATATTGATAGTTTGACATGCGTTAAAATAATGATAGTAATTTCAAGATCTCCCTTATTTCGATAACCTTTTGCCATAATTTCCATGACACTCTTCCAAATCCTTGATTCAAGAAGAATGAGAGTAAACATAAGCCAAAATCTCTTTTTTTTCAACAAACCTTTTCAAACCAATTCTTAATACATAAGATGTGAGATCTAAACCTTTTCCAAGCCAATCCAATTTTCTTTCCTAAAGGCTTAACTAGTCATTGTTGGCTATGAAGCCAATAGTATTCAGGGGCATATCATAAGTCTTTATTGAGTGCAACGTCATGTCATTAAGGTATTCAAAATAATTTCAGAAAGAAAACAATGTTTTTTTCCTAGTGAAATGTTGCTAGTTCAAATGGTTGCCTTTGAAAGGAAAAATGGCCTTCATTCTTTATCTCTTTGCAAACATAGAAAATTATCCCTTTCCAGTCCCCTTTGAGCTTGATAATTTACTTTCTTTCTTTTAAACTTAATCAAGGATCACCTTCCACACTGAGAGCATATGAAATGAAGTTTCAAAATCAGAGGGAGCAAACTTTGTTTTCAAGTTACAAGAAGACCAAGAAAATGTCAGAAGTCAAATCTTAAAGACTAAATAAAGTTTAAGCTTCAAGTTCATTCAAAGTGAAAATGAAGAAAGTTTGAGTTTCAAGTTCAAATATTCAAAGTAAAATAAAGAAAGTTCAAATTTTAAGTTTTTCAAAGTAACAAACAATTAATTAAGAAAGTGCAAGTTTCAAGTTTCTTCAAAATGAAGAATAAGGCAAGCATAAGTAAATGAAGAAATATAGATGTGTTTTGCCTTAGAAGACATGTCGGATTGAGTTCTGCTGAAAAAAAGTGATCATTGACTTAATTACCTTTAAACACTTAATTTGGGCCTATTTATCATTTTTTTAAACCCTGAACCATGGCCTACATTACATACCTAACAAAGTCCATTTCAATCAAACATAGATATTTGAGTTATCGGGACATTCCTAGGAAGCCCTTTATAAGTTCATCTTTTTGAATGATTTTTGAGTTCTTGATAATATGATGGGGCAAGTTTAAACGCCTTGAAATTGCTCTTAAATCAACACAGGTAACTGCCAATGGTAAAAAAACCCTTGTATGCTAATTCAAAATAATCTAAACCCATAAAATTTTCATGACATCAATAAAAGGTTCAGTCAAATGCCCAAACACTAATTCCTTTTAAAATAAACTTTTTAAACTTTTATACCCAAACTTGGAAAATTGATGCTTATCAAAAACCTTTCAGATCAATAATTTGAGACTTGATGTTTACTAGCATTAGTTTAACACTTGTTGGGCTATTGCATTTGAAAATTAAAAGGATACTGTAACTTGATTGTTTGTCTTTCAAGGAACTCCTACGGAATAAACATCCATCTAAATTTGGTCTTGATAAACCTTGACTTTGTGATATCAATTTCTTTAAGAAATATTTTAGCAATCCCACCCTATTTGTCTCTTTAAATTCAATTATCATCTCATTCAAAGAAGTCCTAAATGGTGATCATCATTCACAAGAAAGTTTTAACATCATTATAGTGATAGCATATCCATTATTCTTGATATTGGAAAATTCATGGTTGAAATTGTTTTAGAATTTTTATAGATTTTGATCAAGTGAACTTTTTCCCTAGGTCAGAATGAAAGATGATTTTATTCCATAAATCTTGGAATTTTGATAAAATATGATGTTTTTCATTATTTCAATAGAAGTTTGCGAATATGCTTTGAGCATATATTTATCCAATTACATAAATTATATCATTGATCAATGAACACTAATTTGATATTTAATGACCTTTCAGGAAAGATTGAACTTCTTTAGAAATCTATCATTTTCTTATGCAATCTTATCATAAAATAGGTGAATAAGGCTTTGAAGATACTTCGCTGGTGATATTCGAAGCAATTCAAAAATGTTTTCAATGCTTTAATGGTCATATTCGAAGTAATCCAAAAAATTTTTTCAAAGCTTCGACATTAATATTCAAAGCATTCAGAAGTTTTCATTTTTAATGGAACTTCCGAAAATTTGTGCCAGACGTAGCTGGTCGGAATAGTAGTCAGTCGATAGTGCAACCCTTTCAATGTTTTTGATGGTGATATTTGAAGATAAAGCTTTGATGGTGATATTCGAAGCATCCGTTAAACTTGGTTTGATTAAGCAAAAGGATCAGCAAGGTTTATGTTAGAACAAAATCTTTTATGATCACCAATAATGTGTACAAGAGGAATAGGTTCTTTTATGTTAGAACTGATTCCTTTGTGATCACCAGTAAGGTGTACAGCAGGAATAGGTTCATTTGTGCTAGAATCAAATCCATTGTGATCACTACTAAGGTATACAGGAGGAATACGTTTATTTATGTTAGAATTGTATCTTTCATGATCACTAGTAAGGTGTATAGGAGGAATAGGTTCATTTATGTTAGAATCAAATCCTTCGTGGTCACCAGTAAGGTGTACAAAAGGAATAGGTTCATTTATGTTAGAACTGAATCCTTTGTGATCACCAGTAAGGTGTACAAGAGGAATAGGTTCATTTGTATTAGAACCGAATCCTTGGTGATCACTAGTAAGGTGTACAGGAGAAATAGGTTGATTTATGTTGCAATCAAATCCTTTGCACCAACAAGGTGTATAGGAGGAATAGGTTCATTTATGTTGGAACCAAATCCTTTATAATCACCAGTAAGGTGTACAAAAGGAATAGGTTCATTTGTGTTAAAACTGAATCCTTTGTGATCTCCAGTAAGGTATATAGGAGGAATATGTTCATTGGTGTTAGAACTGAATCCTTTATGAATACCAGGATGATTCTATTCTTAAGGCATACATGACAAATAGGTTTATTTGTGTTAGAACCAAATCCTTTGTGATCACCGAGATGTTTCTATGCCAAAGGTGTACAAGCAAAAAGGTTCATTTATTGTCTAACTTCATTCGACTGTGTAGAAGGATCGATGAAATTTACCATAGGTGACAATTAATTTTGTTTGGTTAAGCAGAAAGATCGACAAAGTTTTCCTAGGTTTACTTTAGTTGATGTATATATATGGTGCAAAAAAAAAAAACTCTTTTAAAAAAAATTTGTATGGCTTGAACAAAGTTATGTCTATTTGGTCTTTGCCCTGTTCTTGATTCTCAGCAATGACCAACGAGGGGTAACTATAGACATTTAAATTTATTCGAGCCCCTTTCCCTATCAGTCTAAAAATATCCAAGATACAAAGTTTGGTACTTGTCCCAGTGGAGATAAATTTCCTTCAAGGGGTTATGCTTAAATGACTGTAGCTACATGTGACAAAATTAGTGCCATTTTAAGGGTCATACAGAGCAAATCTTAAATAAAAAGATGAATTTCAAGGTAAAATAATCAGCTTTTAACTTTTGAAATTTTGAAATTTCTTTTTGCAAATGTTATTACGGTTAAACTTCCTATTTTTAGAAATCTTTCGAGAATTTTTCATTAAACATAAGAAGTTGATTGTCTTATATTTTTATCGATTCTAATGTGGTATTTATGCTGATATGCACTTCAAAAAATCAGAAATATTCAAGAAAAAATTCTTATTGGCATTTTATACCACAAGGTATTAAGTTATCCATTTTTATAATTAATTTTGAATTTTTTGCAATACCGCGAGTACCATACTTTTACGGTATAAATTACTGTAGATTTTAGATTTTCATCTTTATTTTTATAAATTAACATTTTGATTAATCTGATGGATAAAATTCATTTTTATAAATTTGAACAAATATTTGAAATTTTTCTAGTTTTAAAATATGAGCTTTTCTTTATTTGTAAAATTTTTAGTGGAATCTTCTTGGGTTTTAAACTTTAAAACTCTTTAAAAATTCAAATCTAGTTACCATTAAATCAATTTTTCAAATTTATTTTATTTTATAAGCTTTACATTTTTTTTTCATTTCTAAAATATAGAGTTTTTTACTCCATAAATTTTTTTTGGGAAGACTTTTTTGAGTTTATAATTTTTAAAAATCTTCAAATATTATTAGTTAATTCATATTAAATCAATTTTGGAAAATTCATTTTATTTTATGAGTTTTGTATTTTCTTTCATAATTTTCCTCTATTCCCAAGATTCAGAGTTATTACTTCGTAAAATTTTTTTGTGGGACTTTTCTGAGTTTATAGTTTTTAAAATTCTTTAAATATCTTTATAAAATTCATATTAAATCAGTTTTTCAAAATTTATTTTTTTATGAGTTTTAAAATTTTTTCTGCTACCGAGATACGGAGTTTTCTACTCTGTAAATTTTTTGGTAGGATTTTTTTGAGTTTTTAATTTTAAAATTCTTCAAATATTGTTGTTTAACTCACATTAAATCAGTTTTTTAAAATTCAATTTATTTTATAAATTTTGCAAAATCAAGCCAAAAGCTAGGGTGCTCTTTGCGGCCTAATCTTACCTAGGAACCAAGATTATATATGCCACCAATATAAGCTTTAATTACCAGTGTGGGATTGTATAAACCACCCAACACCAACCAATTTCTTCTTTTTCAAGTTGATACTAGGTGAACAATTTCTCATTCACCTTCGATATCAATAGCGTAAATTAAACTTATACCGTATATCTCAATACGATAACCTATGTGTACCATGCATCAACTTCGTATGCATATATGTATTCATATTTATACTCTGTTATAGTTTCAATGATATCTAATAATCCCCTACATGGATGGAAATTATCTGATTAAAACAACAAACTGACTCAAAATGAGAAATAATATCTTTGAGGAGTTATTGCATCAGGATATGAAACTTTCGACCTTGAACCTTCCATAACAACAATTATCAGATTTACTCAGTTAACTAGTGAACTTGATGTCTTGAAATATTTAGCCTTCATGTAAACCCATATAATAGGTGTCACATAATCCCCCTTCTAACATCATTGGTTCTCATGATTATGTTCATTTTAGCCCCAAATACATCCTAGTTTATGAAAGTGCTATACAAAATTTAGCCTTATCGATTCTCATGGAAATGGTCACGTTTCACACTAATATAGTTAATTTCTTATTAAGGTATCTTGCCATACCCTTATTGATCTTGTCTAGTTAAAAAATCATTAAAAGCAAAGCTTAACCTAACTTTTTTGTAGGTATCACTGATTCATCATAGGAATGGTAAGAGTGTTTAACTCTTTTAGTGTTCACACTAAGCTAGCATAGCAAGGTTGTCCCTTTGAACCCAGATCTTGGGATCTCTAGCCAACTAGGTTGGGTTGCCATTATGTGACTTTTAATTTATAGGTTTGAGTCCTATTCTCGTCTATGGTTTAAAGACTTTCTCTTTCCTTAAACCTCTTATTAGCAGATCTGTGATATTATTCTTTAATTTCACATAATCAATAGAGATAATTCCAGTTGAGAGAAATTGCCTCATAATATTGTGTCTTGATGAATGTGTCAAGACTTACTGTTATACAAAGTATTATATACCCTACCACTTGTAGATTGGCAATCGTAATGTATAAATATTATCAACACAGGTTTTGGCCAACCTAGAATATCTTCTAAAAGTTTGAAAGTCATTATGCTTTTTTTCTCTAGCTTTAAACTTGGATTCCATAGTGGATCTAGCTAAACATGTTTGTTTAGAAAATTTCAATGATATTGCAGCTCATTTGTTAGTAAAGACATATCTGTTAGTGCATTTTGAGTCTTTAGTATTCAATATCCAATTTGTGTCATCATATCCTTCAAGTATTGCTGGATATCTAGTATAGTACAGTCCATAATTTGAGGTGTATCTTAAATATTTGCGTACACTCACAATAGACTTCAAATGATCTTGTCCAAGATTACTTATATATCTACTCAGTTTACTAAGTAGGCTATGTTTGGTCTTATGTAGTTCATGAGATACATGAGAGTATTAATTATTCACAAATATTGTACCTAAGATATCATGTCACCAGTATTCCTTGTCAGATGTACATTAATATCTACAGATATTTTAGCCATATTGATATCATTCTTATTAAATTTCTCAAGGATCATATTCACATAATGATTTTGAATTAATACCAATCAATTTTGTGACTTATAAATTTTAGTTCCTAAAATCACATCCGCTAAACCCCTATTTTTCATGTCAAATTTATTGGTCAACCATGCTTTGGTTAGCTCTAATTATCTCATCATTAATGCCTATGATCAACATATTGTTTACATACAAACAAACAATGACATACCCCTTATGTTTATTCTTTTATGTGTACACATTTATCATAGTCATTAATATGAAACCCATTTGACAACATCGTATTTTCAAATTTCTGATGCCATTGTTTTAGTGCTTATTTTAAACCATATAATGATCTAATAAGCTTGCACATATTCCTTTCCTATCCTGAAGCCTTAAACTCTTTGAGTTGCTTCATGTAGATTTCTTCATCTAATCTCTATTTAGGAAAGTTGTTTTGACATCCATTTGGTGTATCTTGAGATCGTTTAGAGCTACTATAGCTATAAACATTCGAATGGGTGTTATTTTCATAACTGACGAGTACATGTCAAAGTAATCAAGCCTATGTATCCCTTTATTACAAGTCAAGCTTTATACTTATCTATAGATCCATATACCTTCATTTTTCTTTAAATATCCATTTAGATGCAAAAAGCTTATGCCCATAAAGGAGATCCACTAATTCCCATGTATAATTTTGCATCATAGGCTCTATTTCACTATCAATGGCCTCTTTCCATAATGGTGCTTTCAATGATGACATAGCCTCTTTAAAAGTCTGAAGTTCATTTTTAATAGATAAGTTAGAAAATCCATACTATAAATAGTTAGTAATTTAGCCTATTTACTCTTTCAAGGATCACTGTTTGAGTCCTTATAAGCTTTCTTAGTAGTCTTATTTTCTAGTGTTTTCTTGTATGGAAATATATCTTCAAAAACAAAACATCCCTCGCTTCAATGACCATGTTAACATGAACATCAGGAATGTCAGCCTTAAAAACAAGAAACATAACTCACAGTATTATTTGCATATCCAATGAATACATAATCTACAATCTTAGGTCCAATCTTGACTTTTTTAGGCGAATGAATTATTGCCTTAGCAAAACAGCCCCACACTTTTATGTAATTATAGGACGATTTTAGACCCTTCCATATCTCATAAATTGTCTTAACTGATTTCTTATAGAGTATTTTATTTAAAATATAATTCATAGTTAGAATGGCCTCCCCCATAAGTTTTGAGGTAATCTTAAACTAATTAACAAAGAATTCATTATGTCTTTCAACGTACGGTACTTGCGCTCTATAATACCGCTTTGTTAAATTGAATAAAAAGCAGTAGTTCGGATAATTCATGTTCTACACAAAATTCATTACATAATGAATCATACCACCTCACCGGTCACTTCTTATCTCTTTAGCTTTCTTGCTTAGTTGATATTTAGCCTCGAATTTGAATAGCTTAAAAGCTTCTAAGGCCTCATCTTTCTTCCCAACAAATAGACATAACAATATCTCATGCTATCATCGATAAAAGTAACAAAATACTTTTTGCCATTTCTAGTTTGCATAAACTTAGGTCACAGATATCTATGTGAATTAAATCTAGAGGTTCACTTTGTCTTTCTTTCGAATAGAAAAGAGCTTTTGCAAATTTGGATTTGACATAAGTCTCTCACTTTTAATTTTTATCAATCCAAAATTTTGGAAGCAAATCCAAATTATTAATTCTTTGCAAAGTCTTATAGTTTACATGATCTAATCTGCTAGACCATAGATTAGAAAACCCAAGCAAATAAGTAGAATAAAAAGTCACTTTATTAATGTTCTTGTTCTTGGATACAATGGTAATAATGTTGAGCTTAAAAAGCCCATTACAAATATAACCTATCCCTATAAACATTCCAAATTTGGAAAGTATAAACTTGTCTGATTCAAAAACTAACTTAAATTTGTTTTTACTCAACAATGAGCTGGACACTAAGTTCTTACAAATTTTAGGAGCATGAAAAAAGTTGTTCAAGGTCAGTTCTTCTCTAGAGGTCATCTTCAATCCCACCTTTCCATGGCTAAATACCTTGTAGACTGAAGAGTTTCCCATAAATAATTACTTGAAGTAGTTTCTTTGTATTCAATAAAACTCTTTTTATCAAAACATTCATGGCATATGACACTGGTATTAACCTACTAAGTCTTTAAGTTTTTTACCAAGTTCACTTCCAACACCACCATGATAAGCTCAATCTCATTATCATCAACTAAGTTAGCTTGAGCTTTCTTTTTCTTGTTCTTGTTTTAAGTATGATGGCAATCATTGGCATAGTGTATGGGCTTATTACAAACAAAGTAAGTTCCCGTGACCTTCTTAACAGCCACACCCTTATTTCCGTGGGAAGAACTTAAGCTAACATGTTTTCTTTTATTGGTTTATTTCACATGTTCTATGACATTCGCTTTAGCTTTTACATTTTGAAACCTGACTCATTTCTCCAAACCTCAGTTATCTTTTTCAATTCTTAATCAAACAATCAGGTCCTCCAAGTTTATCTTCTTTTAATTGTGCTTAAGATAATTCTTAAAATCATTCCATGAAGATGGTAGTTTCCCAATCAAATCAACCACTCAAAAAGGCTTGCTTAACAATATTCTTTTGGCAGCGATCTTATGGAAATCAACTGAAATTCTTGGACTTGACTAATCACGGTCTTAGAGTCCACTAATTTAAAGTCTAAAATTTATCGACCATAAATTTTTTTGTACCAACATCCTCAATTCTATGCTTCTGGTCCAAGGACTCCTGCAGCTTTTTTAGTGTCATCATTGGACTATACATGTTTTACAACAAGTTGTCCTGACCATTGAGAATTTAGTTTTTGTATAGAAAGCCCAAGTGCTTCCATGCTTTAACTAAGGCTACAATTGTAACAACCTTTTCCTTTTCCTCAAGAACCAAAGCCTCCTTAATTGAAAACTTGGACAAATTCACATATAACAGCATTTTTTGTTACCACCTCTTAAAGTCCACTTTATTAAACTTCTCAGGTTTTTCTCCATGCGTAGTATGCGAAGGTAGTTAAGTAACAAGCACACTTGCATTATTAATAGGTTCTACCATCTATTATACAAAGATAGCAAGATCAACTTTTAGTCATGAGTTATAACACTTCTATAAATACAAGTACAATCCAACGATGATCATATATAAATTAAACAAGTAGTGAAAAGAATATGTCACTATAGAAATAAACAAATAATTAGACAAATATGGAAACCAGCAATATATAAGTAGTAAAAATATACTAGTATGCATGATTTATATATAAAAGATATATATACATATATAAAACTTGATCTTATAAACTAGAGACAATAGATTCTATAAATGAATAAAACAATATTACGCAGTACATGTGAATGTGAAAAACAATATATATAATCCAAAAGAAAATTATAATATATATCTATCACATTAACCGAAATATCATCAAAATATCGCAAAGCAATATACTAAAGTGTTGAAACATCTAACTTTTATATAAATATAAATACATATATATATATATAACTAACAAAAGCCAATATATATTACAATATATTGAACAATCATTAATGAGTAAAGCATTTAATGATTGGAATGTCAAAGCAATTAATATAAACAAAGGATGATACGATCAATTAGTGCTTGAATAAATATAAAATTAGAAAGAGGCGTAGTATAGGACTTAACAAATGACTAGAAATAATATTTCACAAATATCAAATATATAAGAATTACCATATAACCGGAATGCAATATGATCAGACATTAATTCAAATAGTATGATAAGCTA
Source organism: Adansonia rubrostipa (assembly GCA_038381775.1). NCBI lineage: Eukaryota > Viridiplantae > Streptophyta > Magnoliopsida > Malvales > Malvaceae > Adansonia > Adansonia rubrostipa. Next base: position 7,262,310 of record JBBYHM010000026.1, read on the forward strand.
ATGGAAGACCAAAAATAATCACGAAATGATATAAATTGCATATAGTTCGACGAAATTGATATAACAAACAAGTAGTATGTTTAAGATATACCTTAAATGTCTTAAGTTGTTGGAAAATTAACTATGTATATAGATTAAAATACTGCAAAGCAATAATTCGTTAAAACAACACTGCTTTCAATTAAAATGAATATTACAAAAAATAATGAAGAATAGTTTAAGAGAAATATTTAGTCAAAATGGTTTGCTTACTTTCATTTTTTAAGAAGATACAACATTATACAGTAGAATGATACAACTTAGGCCTAACGTAATGCCTATAAATTAGCCATAATATTGTAAAAATAGTAATTTAATAATACTAAATGATTCAATCAATACATAGTATTCACTTTTTTATTTTGCATGATTGTCTTTTTATGCAACAATCCCGATCAAGTTGGAGTGTATGTTAATGACTCTTACCTTGTCAAGCAACATCTCAAATTATGACTAACTCAATGCCTTGGTGAATAAGTCTATAATTTGGTTATAGGTTTGTATGTGTGCAGCTTTGATCGAACCTTCTTAAATTTTTTCATGAACCACGTGACAATCAATGTCCATCGGCTTTCTTCATTCTTGAAAAACTGGGTTCAAAACAATGTGTAAAGCAGCCTGTTTGTCATAATACAAATTGACTAACTGATCATGTTTGATTTCAAAATCCTTTAAACATTCTTTAACCAAATAATCTCACAGCATGTAGTAGCCATAGATCGATACTTTGCCTCTACAGTTGATCGAGCTATCATCATTTGCTTTTTTGTTTTTCCAAGAAATAGGTGATTCTTCAAAAAATACACAATATCTTATTATGACCTTCTTATGTCCTTACAACCAGCCTAATCTGCATCATAAAATGCGTATGATTGAAGTGTGCTTCTGGAAGATAAAAGAATACCTTATCTTGGTGTTTGTTTTGAGTATCTAAGGACTCTATGAGCTGCCTCAAGATATAGCATATGTGGTTCATCCATAAATTTACTTAAAACATGGATGACATAGACTAAATCTGGTGTAGTAACAGTAAGGTAGATCAATCTTCCCACAAGATGCCTATATGATGAGAGATCACTGTAGAGGTCTCTATCTGATTATGTAAGAGATGAGTTTTAATCCATTAGAAATTTTACAATTTTAGCACCTAGAAATCCAGGATCTTCTAATATCTCTATGCATATTTCCTTTGAGAAAAAGAAATGTCTTTTGAAGACCTCACAAATTCTATCCCTAAGAAGTATTTCAGTTGACCAAGATTCTTAAGCTTGAATTACTTAAACAGTAACTGTTTTGCATCTTCAATATGTTGTAAATTATTACCAGCCAAAATTACATCTTAACATATACAGGTATTGTTATAAAACTACTTTTGTGGGATCAGACGTGTAATAAGTAATTTACCTTTGATTAGTGAAAACCATTAGTTTGAGAGCTAATGAAACCTTCAAAAACCATTGCCTAAAAGCTTGTTTCAAGCCATATAATGACTTGTAAAGTTGCATACTAAAGTCTCCCCTTTTTATCCAAATCTAAGCGATAGTGACATGTACACCTCTTCGTTAAGATCTCTATGCAAAAATGCATTATTGACATCAAATTGGTGAAGATGCAGTAGTTGAATGGCAGAAACACTAAGTAGCATCTTATAGTAACTAGTTTGGCAGTTGGTGCAAATGTTTCTTGATAGTCAAGTCTTTCAACCTAGTTATAACCCTTGGCGACCAAACGAGCCTTATAACGCTCAATTGTTCCATTTGGCTTTAACTTCACTTTTTACACCCATTAACATCCAATGGATTTCTTACCGAGTGACAGAGGTGTCCATGGATGGTTGGCTTGTAGGGTTTGAATTTCATTATGCATGGCCTTATGCCGATAATGATCTTTCATGGCTTACAAAAACCTCGTTGGTTCTTTGGTAATGGCTAACAAGTTGGTAAAAACTTTATGAGATGGTGATAAAAAATCATATGAAAAAACTTTAAAGAGTTTACATGGGGCACCTGATTTAGTGACCATGCTAGAGGTAGATAATTGTCCAGGTCATGATGGAAGAGTAACTTTCACATGAAAATCTTGAAGTAGGTTAGGTCATTTTATTTGTCTGGTGCATACGATACACAAGAAGATCTATATAACTAGAAGAAAACAAGTAATGAGAAGGCGCAGTTACAGCAATTGTAAGTTCATGGTTCTTTGGTTCTTTGGTGCTTGAAAAAGTAAGGCTTGGGCCGTCTTTAGCAAGTGCCTATGCTTACATTCAACTACCTCATTTTTATGGAGTATGAACACAATTATTTTGGTGGATAATACTTTTAGACAAGTAGAAGCTGCAAGGTTGAATTCAAGGCCATTATCACTGTGCATAAGTTAACTTTGGAAGAACATTGAGTTTCAACCACATTAATAAAATTGGCTATTTGACTTTGAGTCTCAAATTTGTGGTTCATTAAATAAAACTATGTACACCTACTAAAATCATCAACTATGGTCAAGAAATATCTAGCCCCAGAAATAAAAAAAAACTTTGTAACCCCCCAAATACCAACATGCTACATTTCAAAATATGATTTACTAGAAATTTTAATCAAAGAAAATGGCAACTTTATTTATTTAGCTAAGGGACAAGCCAAACAACTATTTGTATCATAAAAGTTCTTTTTATTGAAAAAGGGAAACAAAATGGATACTTTATTTGAAGGATGCCAAGAAGTCGATGCCAAGGTTTAGAGGAAAGAAAATGGATTGAATTGCATGATTATTTTTATGATTGATCAAGGTAATAGAGTCCCTCTCACTCAGCTCTAATCCCAATTATTGTCCCTGAATGTAGGTCCTATATTGCACAAGAATATGTAAGAAACACAATGATATAAAGAGAATGTTGGATAAGTTTGCTTATGGAAATGAGTTTTAATTGAAATTTAGGAACACAAAAGACATTATTAAAAACCAAACTAAAAGAAAACATAACTTGACCAACATGTGTAACATTAAAAAGAGACCCATCTAGTAATTCCACTATTTTATTTTAATAATTTTCTAAGTTGTAAGCCATCTAGGGCTACAAACAATGTGATCAGTTGCTCCGCTATCAAGAATACATGTAGTTTTCTTTCCTTGAAAAGATAAGCAAAAAGCTTTACCTGAAAGTTCTTCATGGGTGGCTGAGGAATTACCCATATGGTTTGTCACGAAGGACTTATTGTTATCAAGCATGTGTAGAATTTGTTAACATTGATTTTGAGTAAAAAGGAAGAAGTTGGAGATGTCTTATTTCCCGATTTGTCTAGAGATATCCTTCTTAGGTTGCGTATTTGATTCTGTCTTTTTGAGCTTTTGACAAAATTTTATCTGTGACCTTTCTATCAACAAAAGATGCATTTCAAATGTGCTCGACAATTTTCAATTCTATGACCATCTTTTTTCACATTTTCCACACTTGTAATTATCATCTTTCTTGCCTAGATTCTTGACTACAAAAGTCCTGCCTCAAGTTAACTTGTGTTCCTTTTAGTAGATACATCTTTTTGTCATTCATGTCTAAGCACAAGTGAATAAACTTTACTAATATTAGGCAAAAGGTTAAATCTGTCCATATACTACAGCAAAAGATTCAGTTAGCCCCATGAAAAACTTAATGGTTTTTTATGTTTCTCAATAAGATAACCCATCTTTCATAGTTCCACAACTACAATGTGTGATAGGGCAAAGAATATCCCTTTCATCCTATAATCCTTTAAGCTTGGTAAAGTAGGAGCCAACAGACATTTTCTCTTTTACACAATCATGTATCTCATTTTCAATTTAAAATAACTAGACACGATTTACCTAAAAAAAAAGTGCTCTCATAATTCAACCAAACTGCATGTTCTCCATGACAGTAAAATATGCTGCCTGTGATATCCATGGACATCGAACTCAACAACCAAATTTTAACTAGATTGTTACAGAAAATCCATTGTTGCAATTCATTTCCTTAATTATGGCTTGGTCGTTTTATTGATCCATCAATGAAACTGTATTTGTTCTTGACTCTTAGAGCCATAGTCATGGAATGACTCCATGTGCACAACTTTCTTTTTAAGAAGCTGTGATACAAGAATCAACCTAGGTTAATTTGAATAGTAAAGATATAGTGGGTGGTTTGGATTATCAAACTTAAATGTCATGCTCAATTGAGTTGACTTTTTATTATTATCTCCCATGGTATTGCTCTGATACAATAAAAAAGAATAGTTTAAGAGAAATATTTAGTGAAAATACTTTATATACTTTTATTTACCAATAAGTTATAACTTTATACAATAGAATGCTACAATTTAGGCCTAACATAATGCCTATAAGCTAGCTAGTATTGTAAGAATAGTAACTAAATAATACAAACGATTCAATCAAAATATAATATTCACAAAGTTAATACACAATATTCAGTTTCCTATTTTGCATGATTATCATTTTCTTCAACAAAAAAATTACACAAAAGATTATTTTAATGAAAAAAGGAAATTTTAAAGAACGAATTGTTTGATCAAGTCAAGGTTTGAAACTTTTAACTTTTAAGACATTTATCACCTAACCCAAAATGCTTAATAGATTCTGCAATATGTTTCTTAGGCCTCCTCAATCTCCTTACTGGTCGATAGTACTTTCAAGCAGTAAAATGGTTAACCAAAATATGCAATAGATTTTTCTCTATCGAAATAGTACACTGACATAAGAATTTGATTTCAGAATGGATGAAAAAAATCTAATTTTTTTTCTTGTTCTTAATTAGCCTAAAACTTAACACAAAACTAGCAAACATTTTTAAAACTAAAATTAATAGCAAAACTGTTACAAAAATATTTACATTAGATAATGGTTCGAGCTGGGCTACAAAAAAATAAGGCCTACCCAACCTCTAACCCAAGCCCAATCCCAAACCCAACCTAGGTCCAGTAGGGGCACGCAAGATGTGGTTTAACCTCGTGTAGATTTCAACCCTCAAGTCAAAAGCTTAGGTGCCTCTTGGGGCCCAACCTTATCTAGGAACTAAGCTTATATATACCACCAATTTAAGCTTTAAGTACCCAATGTGAGATTATATATACCACCTAACACCAACCAATTTCTTCCTCTTTAACTAGATACTAGGTGAACAATTTCTCATTTATCTCAGATATCAATCGTATAAATTAAACTTATGCCATGTATCTTGATATGACAACCTACGACTAACTTTGTATGCATATACGTATTTTATATTTATACACTATTATAGTTTCATTGATATTTAACAATATATACACATATTTTCTTTATGGAGGCACTCGATAATGGTTATATATTATCCATCAATCCATCTATTTATCATCCTTTAGTTTTTTACTTTACTCCTTTAAAACTTTATTTTGAAGTTTTTAATTTATCCTTAACTTTCTACCTCTATTCAATTAACTAATATGGTGTGGCTATTATGCATCTAAATCTTATTGAATCGAAATTTTTCAAAATCTATCAATAGCATACATGCCGTCCGACTAATACTTAATTGGCCTTTTAAAGCTTGATTTGTTTGTTGATATTACTTGTGCTTACTATTGATGTAAAGGCGCAGGCTCCCATCAATTCTTTATGTCTCTTGAAATGGAACAAGCTTTAAAATTGGAGATCGCTTGTTTAACTCTTAATGGCCCGCATTCCGATCAATTTCCTTCGCAAGTTGGCCTATAGCACCCTTAATGTGGGGGATATTGGTGCCTAATAAAAATTTTATCCACTAATTCATGCACCTGACATGAATCACTCGATATACAGCGATATATAATTGAGATTGTCTTGAGCCGAAAAGAATATTGGGTTGTCTAGGCAGTATTTTTCATTTTATTGGATCTTGAGTTAAGGCCTACTTAATTTCATGGATCTTACAAAATCCTGACCATTGGGTTTCGGGGTTGGCATTAAACTCTACCCGCAAAGTGACAGTGCCATAGGGTTACTAAAATTGAGCGTCTTTTGTCTCTGTTATTTTTCTTTGTTTTGTAGACCAAATATACATATATCTCATCGAACTTAGCTTTGACTTTGTTTAAAGTATCCTAATCAAACTTGGCTTTAAGGGACAGACGAGAAGGTTTATTGTTCTAAACCCTAAAGTCCATGTCAAGGAAAACCGTAAAAGATGTATCATCCCACACTTGTCTGTTCTACTTCAATATATTTCTCTCCGAAAGGGGTGCAGATGATGGTTGGCATTTCTCTTCGGTTAGAGAAACTCTTGGTTTTCCCAAAAAAAAATAAGAAAAAAGAACTTTCCACTCTAAATTGAATTTATTTGTCGAGTATTTCACTTGACGTACAAGATTAGAGAACATGATTGTTGTTGGCTTTCATAAAATTTTCACAACCAAATACAGAATAGTATGATCTTTTGATAAAAAAATGGTCATTGTCCGAAAATAAAAATTTTAAATATTAAAATTTAAATTTCGATATATAAGATATCGCATGAGCCTTGACAATCTTAAGTAAGCTCCAACATCAATCACTACGCAGTCTACCATTTTCTTGGAGTCTAAATCACGTGCTGTTTGAAAGTTTAAACTCCAATTGTTAATGGTACTTGAATGTTTACGAGTCTGATCATTATAACTGACATTCATAATGTGCTACCTATAACCAAGTTGAAGTCGGAATCAAGCCCCATATTTAGGAAAAGAAAGAAAAAGGAAAAAAACACACACGCAAGAGTGGCAAACAAGTGAGGGATACTGTGATGCCTTTGTATCATGCAAAATCAAAGGGCAAATCAGAGATTGGATGCTCCAATCAATATAAGAGAAAATTAACTCGATGATTATACTAATACTATACAAACACGCCTGTTTAAGAAACAGGGAAATAGGGAAGAGATAATCTACCCTATTTAGATTTTTCATTTTTAAAATTATTAGTTTTTAAGTAGTGACGGATCTTAACATTTGATTTTAGAAGGTTCAACTAATATTATATTTTATATTAGACTTATTCTATCTTGTATGTGTATGTATATATATACATGCACAAATAATGTATTAATAAAAAAATAATTAATTTTTTAAAATTATAAAATAAAAATATTATATGATAGCATTAAACTTTTAAGGATAGAAAGATTTTCAAATTAATAGTAAAAGACAAGAAAAATTAATAAATATAATTTTTCATAAACTTCCAAGTTAATCATTAAACAATATATTTTTTATTAGCAAGAAAAATATTTATAATTTAAAAGAATGAAATTGAAATTTTATAATTACGAATTGTGAACAATTATATGAAGAGGAGAAATTGTAATACGGTGTAAAGAAAGAAAAAAGCACGTATTTGGTATTTGGTTGAACATTTGAAGTTTAATTTGTTAAAAGTCAAAAAGTTAATTTGATTTTTGTTAAGTTCACGTGATCGTAATTTAAAATTAATAATATGTCTCTTGATTTTAAAGATTTACAAGTAATAATTGATGGGTGCAAAAAAATGGTAATATAATTTCAATTCTTTTTAAATTATAATAATATATAAAACAAAAAAATGAAAATTAATAATTTTAATTTAAAGTAATCAATTTAAAATTATTTAATATTAATATATATAGATACTCAAAAGTTTTTAAAAAATTTTGGGGCTAAGGCCCCTCATGCTCTCACGAGAAATCACTTTTATCTTTAATATTTATATTTAATATATATTTAAATATAATCTTTCGAGTAAATAAAAAATTTATAAATTAAATATATTTATATTAAACACATATACGTATTTATATTTAATATTTAATTAAATTTTGATGCACATAAATGATAATTATTGAAGAAATCCAGCAGCTAGTTCAGTCAACATGATTGATGTGGAAGAGCATTTTCATCTCGAGACGAATGGTAGAATATTAGCTGGCCAGCATAAACCCGAGATTAAGAAAGATAATTGATCAAATGAAGCTTGTTCTCCCGGTCTGCCCTCACAATAAAGAAAGCAAAATGATTATCACCTTTGAAAAGAAACATCCAATTGAATGGATTGAAAGAACGTAAAAAATCCAAATAAACTAAATTCCATTTTCAACTATAATAGTTGGGCTCATGTTTTTGTCTCAAGACAGCAAATTTGAGGAGACAATATAAAGTTTAACTGTTACAGGGTGAAGTTCAAAAAACAAAAAAGTTAAAGGCTATAACATGGCTTGAATTAAATTTTACATTTTCCATTAACGGATTGAATTAATTTTGAATATGTAATTAAGAATTTTAATCTTGTCTTGTTGTAGATTATCCATACCTTCTCTCTGTTAATTTTTTCTTGATTTTATTAAACTAGTTAGGTTGTGTTTGAAAACTTAAATATTAAAAAAATAATGAATAACTAAATTATACATATATTGCAAAAAAAAAAAAAAGTTATATACTTCCTAAATCATATGATAAATTTTTTAAAATTATGACAAACTTATATATATATATATATATATATTAAAAAATATATATAGTGCCCTCTCTTGCAAATTAAGGTAACTAAACATGAGTCATGACACCGTATTAAACTAAAGTGGGACATGACATTCTTCTTTTTCAAAGGCTTAATGTGAACTTGATTAGCAAAAAGTGGTTGAAAATTTTGATGAGAAAGTAAATGCCATTTCGATTAAAAGATTGGAAAATCAGTAAAATTAATGCAGACATCAATCAAATCATGGTATTGTTGTTTTTCGGTGCACAGATTCTGAGGAAAATGTTTTGACATATTATCGACCGAAATTTTTATCATTTCAAGCAAATCATCTTCCCCCACTCTTTTCGGTTGCTTACACTAAGTTTGTGAAACACATTACAAATCTTGACCTCATTCGAAGGATGTAAATTTTTAAGATCAGGTTTTGGAGCTAATATATAATACACATGTTAACAGCAAATTATCCTTTTTTAACAAGCAGTTAATTCAATGTTCTTTTTTGCAGTTGTCACAATCCATGTTAAACATGCTTTTGAAGTGAAGATGTTGCACTGGTTTGCAGTTTTTATAGCTTTTACTGAAACATGTACAACACCAACTTTTTTTCCCTTTCTTTCTTACGTCTATACCTCAATAATAGAAAGCCATATATCAGTTTTCTTGACCAACACTAACACAAAAAAGAATAACTCAGCTGTTTAAAGAAATACTCCAAATGGTAAGCCTTTCTCATTCGCATGCATTCATCGCTTGCACCGAATTATTCCCTCACATTCCACCCCTCTCTCTCTCTCTCTCTCTCTCTCTCTCTCCACTTGCACACAAAAAAAGGATCATACCATCGACTACCTAAATGTTTGTTTCTTTCCAATGTTTCCATTTTTTTACACTCATGTATATGTTTGCTCATTAAATTTCCTATTAATCCTGACAATCAAACCAATCTCTTTATCATTTGTCTCCTATGCTTATGGAACAATTTATAATTAAAAAGAAAGTGAAATTGAATGAAATTAAAGAATAGCAAATGTTAAGTAGTTTTTGTGACATTGATTAAGGTAATATTTATGAAAGAAAAGTATAATTAATGTATTACTTTATCCTGAATTAAGTAAAAATTATATATTAAATGTAAAAAAATTAGAATATTAATTAAATAATCTTTAATTATGGATAGGCTTGACAATATTTGACACATTAAATGAATATAACATTCATAAGGTTAAAACATGACACGATGCAACATGATTTATATTCTCAAAATCTATATAATATGAATTATAAACGTATCAAAACTGATAAAAATATAAAAAACTTTAAATACGAATATGACACGATAAAATATATAATATGATACAAATATACGAATTGTCAGGTCTAATTATAGACACAAAAAAATTAGTAGAAAATAAAGTATAATTAGTTGGTTGCAAAGTAGTTTAGACTTAAGGCATGACAACTATAATATATATTTATTTTCTTTTTTGTCAAAACAACTATATTATATAAAAAACTTAAGCTTGGGATTAAAAACTTAACGCAAGTCAAAACAATGACTTGTCGGAGATTGCAACTAAAGCATTTAATCCTTGATTGACCTCTATATATAGTTCATCTGTACATGCAATGCCACAATTATTCCAGCTTCCCCCTTCCTTTCATCTAAGCTAGATTAGGCGTTGGGCAACACAGGAAATAAAGATATTACTAAATAACTAGAAAGCAACCATTGTCTCTTACTTATTGTTCACTTGCTAGCTCTGAAGCACTGACAAGACTTCGCATTACATCAACCTGAGCTCTGAGAGATATGATATAGTCCACAGTTTCCCCAATCAGAGAGACTTCATTCATAAATTCTCCTCCAGGGATTAGACTTCTCAAAACTTGTGTTCTTTTCCTAACCAACCTCTTTGAAGTACAGCTTGCTACAGGTGCACATTTTCTTGGTCTTCGGATTCCGCAAGCCCTGTTCAGGATCTTCTTGGTTCTGATCTTCTTGTTGTACGCCAATGCTCCTTTTGAAACCTTCTTTATTATTATCCTGTCAGACTTCGGACACAATATTTGCCCAACTAGATGTTTTTCATCAGTGCCATCTTTGGAATAAGCATTGGCAATTACAGCTCTACTCCAACAAGTTGTACCGTTTCTTGCAGAAGCCATGGCTACATCTGCCGAAAACTTTATAGCCTTTTTTCTTTCCAAGAGGTTCATGTTCTTCTTTGAAGAGCTACACCTTTGGAGACCCATTATCCATTTTTTGAGAAATTCTTGCTTCAGTGAAACAAAAGGACGCATCCTACAGGGAAAAAAAAAATCAGTTCCAAAGCGGTATCAAACATCAATATCTTTTTCATATATACAGATCGAGTTCAGTATACACAAAGCTTTGAAACATCACCATCTTCGGAAAATATATAGCCAGCAGTAGCACTTTTCTCAGTTTCTCCTAGTGCTAGTAATATTGAAGTGAAAAGGAAAATAAATGCCATAAAAATTAAATATAAAGTAAAAATAGAGGTTGCAAGAGAAGGAGCTGGGGTTTCAAAGAGTACAACTGCAGTGCAGACATCATATAACAAAGTCCAAGAGAACAAGATTGCTACCATAAAGTACACTGCTTCTGCCCAGTTTAGCTGTTGGATATACATGTGTAAGGTTAAAAGTACTAAATACATACCAACAATAAACTAATTAAAGGAGCAGTACATACCTTGCTAAAATTTCTTCTTTTATGCGAAGAGAAAGAATTAAAAATTAATCTGGAGAGAAGAATCACAAACGAAGTCGCAGAGAGTGAGGCAGTTCAACAGATCCAATAAAGTGTCCAAGAAAGAGGTTCAGAAACGTAGAGATATACAGAGAGGAATGAGAAAGAGAAGAATGTGAAGAAACGCCATTAATTTGCTCAAAGAAAAGAAGTGGGGGCCTAATAGAGAAAGACACAGCACATGCAAGCACATGGCATGCGTGGCCCACCGAACAAACCCTAGGAGATATGCTAAAATATTATTAATACTACATTTGTAAAAACATAAATAATAAATTAAAAGGTACCCATAATGTAATGCAAACCTAACAAACATACCATCAAAACTTCTAAAATGGACTCAACGTTTCAACGTTGAAGAACACTTTCCCAGCTTACTTGCTAGCTATAGTTTTTCTTTTTGAGGAAGGAGAAAATCAGTTTAAGACCCAAAATTTTATAAAATGACACGTAGACACTTAATTTGTTTAAATTGTTTAACATGACTTAAGCGTTTGGATTATCGAAGAAAATTCGTTTTACTTCTGAGTGTGTACTTTGTATTTTTTTATTTTCCGACTTGATTTAATTAATTAGATTTCAATTTCTTATCAAGACTTGACTTACTGATCAAGTCTGAATTATTATTTAAATCTATTATTAAATTGTGTTTTTATTAATTAAACTTATTTTTTATTTTGCTTGTTTATTATGTTTAGCATATTAAGAAATTACGTCAATTACCAAATTGGGCTTATTATTGAGTTAGTCTTATTGTCAAATGTGACTTTTTTATTTTGACTTGATTGACTAATTTTGGTCCAAATAAAAACTCTGAAAAAAATTTAAGAAACAAAAAATTCAAAAAAAATACATAAATGAAAATAAGAAAATAAAAAAAGAATGATCTATAACATAATGCGAAAATTAAAAACGAAAGTTATTAACAAAAAGGGGAAACGGATTTGAAGGAGGAGCACTCCTCCCCCGTTTATTCCCTTCCCTTGCCTTGGCTAGACGGCCTAGACTGCTTGTAAAGACAAAATGTCAAGCAGAAAAGATTGTTCAACTCCTCTGCCATCGCTTTTACAAGGTGCTTACTATTATAAATTTCGTTTCGAACTCAAAAATCAACCTAATCGATATAAATTTAAATTTGATTTGATCATAAAAAGTTAAACAATCTAAATATGTCCAGTTGAAACCCAAAATTATCCAAACTTATGACCATTCAGGTCCAAAATAATTTAAATTCAAGATGATGCAACTCAAATAACCAAAATAACCTAAACTTAAATTAAGTATAATTATATTTTATAAAATACTAATTTAATAAAATAAATAAATATGACAAGATTATTAATTTATTTTAGTTTGTTATCTTCAATTTTCTTTTAAAATCATTTTTGTTTATTATTACAATTTTATATATTTTTAATATTATATTTTTTTAATTATACTTAAAAATAAAATTTTTATTATTATAATTAAATTTTAATTTTTATGTTTCTTAGTATATAATATAAATAAAGTTATTTATTTTTTACTTTATTAAAATAATTAAGTAGATCTATAATTATTATTTTAAAACAAAAATAATTTAACAATAATTCAATAAAACTATATGCTATATTATAATCTTAAAATATAATCTAATTTTTTAAAAAATTAATATATTTTATATTACTTATGATAATCTAATAATATGATTTAATACAAATTATATATTTTTATTCTCATGGTAAACATATGATTTATAACAAATTATATAAATTTTGTCTCAACATGCCAAATCCTAAGATTCAACCATTTGATATTTCATCGATTTCGGCCAGATTAGATTTTCAAAAATAATTCTAGAATTCCCTATATCTAAGTTTGAAAATAAGATATGCTGCCACCTTTTCGTCACCAAAACACCAAAATCCTGTGTTTTTTTTCCACTCAATTTAGAACACTACTAGAGGGAAGATCATTTCCAATGGAATATTAGCAACCAAAGTATAACATTGCAAATAATCAAGTTCTTTTATGGAATTGTTGTATTTTCGACTGAATTTTCATAAAAAAAGAAGCTGAAATTTTTCAATGGAATTTTCTATTGGAAAAACTTAATTTCATTGGAAAAATCTTCGCACGTCACTGTTCATTCACACCACGCACAAACCGAAATCTTTTCTGACTAAATTTTAAATTTGCAATAGAATATTTCGTCAAAAAAATTGAATTATATAATTAATTAATTTAAAAAAATATATTTTTATGCAGTCAAAAATAATATTTTAGACCGAATTTTTTGTCGAAAAAAGTTTAAATTTTTGATGGATAATTCCATCCGAAAAGTATTTTTTGACAAATTTTTTTGGGAGAAATTTCCCACCCAAAGAATTTTCGACAAAAACTTCCATCAGAAATAGCTTGAAATTTTGTAAAAAATAAGCATTTCTAATGGAAAATCCGGTGATAAAAACTTTTATCAACTGATTGTGTATCCCAATAGAATTTTTAGTGCCTAAAACTTTTTTCCATAAAAAATAACAAGAATTCCATAAAAAAAAAAAACTTGATATAAGTATCGAGCGCGCTAACGCCAGGCTCATTTTTTTGTGGGTTTTTTTTATTTCTTCTCTAATTTCTCTTTTTTTTTTTCCCATTTGTTTAAGGCTTTTAAGGTAATTTTTTTTTATAGTTTCATTATTCTTTTGTTGGTGTTTTGCATTTTATATTGTTTTTTATTTTGTTGTTTGTGTTTTTGTAGGGTTTGGTATATTTGTATGAGTTTGGTTTTTCGATAGAATGTATTTGTTTTAAGATATAGTTAGTATTTTACTATTATAATTAAATTTTAAATGTAATTTTAATTAAAATTTTGTCGGTACTTGCATATTATTAGTGTGTGTGTGTGTATATATATTGATAATTCATGGTAAAATTGTAATTGCCGTTAAAATTTTTGATTATGATGTCATAATTTTTAAATTAAGCTTTAATAAATAATGGCTTTATGTTATTTTTCAAAATATTTGTATTGAAAAAGCAAGCAAGTTGGAGAAACTCCAAAAAATGCTTAATTCCTTTATATAATTCCTCAATAATGAGAAATGAAGAAAAGGCAAAGAATAAAAAATGACTAGATGTTGACAAATTTCATGTCATTGTTTTTAAAACCTCGTCTAATTTTATGCATATTTTCTTATCTGGACCTCTCTCTAAAACCACCCAAAAGCAATAAACTTTTCTTTTTCTTCTAATCTTCTTTCTAAAATCAAAAATAAAAATTGCGACCTTAAAAAATATTCTCATGTTTGAGAGAGAGGGGAGGAAAGAGTAGCCCAATATATCAAAATCTTCTTTTTTTTTCTTCAAAATGATAACGATCTAAGCTGCTTCGATGGTGTTAAAAAAACACCCACTTGGTGGATTTAGCTATATTTTTATTATTGTATTCTTTTTTGGTTGTTGTAAAGCTTTAATCTTTGCTAATTCTCTAGAAATTTTGGGAGTTGTGAATTATCTATGACAGGGAATTATAGTAGCTAAATCCATGGGAGAATATTGAAGGAGATATGATTAGAACATGTGGGTCTGAGGTAAAATTTTGTTCTTTTTCACTTTATAGTAATTTGACATATAGATTTTTTTATGATTTGGTTTGTTGATTTTTTTTATTTATATGTTATTTATTGTTTTTTGCTGAGTTTTATTATTGTGAAAAAATGATGAGAACATGTGGTTAGGGTGTGGAAGGAGGGGGAAAGAGAAAAGAGGCTGGTGTGAAGAGAGAAAGTAGTTAAAAAAATCATCTTGAATGTAAAATGGATATTTCAAGTATTTTTAATGGCGTTAAATCCATTGCATATAGAATGAAAGCACAAGAAGATAAGTGTCAGTTTTTAAAATATAGAAGCTAAGTGTTACTAGCATTAAACCATAAGATTTTATGTACTTTACCCTTAATATTTTGCAACAACATCAATAAGATATCAAACCTAATAATAGACTCAAGTACTTCTCTGAACTTTTTACTACCATCATGACATTTTCTAGAATCTAAATCTATGGTTTTCAACTAACCACCAACAATATCTCATAAAAGAGAATATTTTTTATATATAACCATTTCGAATATGTTTGCATAGTATAACATTAACAAGCATATTAAGGCATTAACTGATACCTGAAAGCCACCACCAATACTCAGCCTTATCCTCTACCACTTACCGCCAAGCTGAGTTTGTGCCTTTCTAACTATTGGAGGAAGATATGATACCCCTAACTTCTATCTGATTTCCACTGAGGCTATTGATGCCTGTTTCCCTTAACCTAAAAATCTTGTCAATGGAATCCCTAAGAACAACCATGTTATTTATGAAAAAAATGTCAATATTTCTATAAATACTCTGCCATAGCTTTCAAGTCTTCTTTGAAAATTTTGGGCAATCTCATCCATCTTTTTTAGTTAATCAATCATTCTCGTGGCTACGAGACTTGCCATTTAAGCCACTAGAGTTACTACTCCATAGCTGAAGGTACCAACAAAAATGTGAGTTCTGCATATTTCACTTCAAGAGTTTGAGGAGTTTTTACTTTGCTTCTCTTTGGTGACATTTTCAAATTAGGTCCCACAAAGTATGCCAAACAGTGTTATCGATATCGTATTTATACTGGTCGTATTAGCCGGCACGTACCAATTTTGATATATAATGATATTAGTGATAGTTGGTTCCTTTTCAGTCTTGGTTTTGGTTTGCATCGGCCGTACTAGCAGGTATCAACCCGTTTTAGTCGTACCAGCCGAAATAGCTATATTGGTCGATACATAACATGAGCTTGTAAAAAATTGTTAAACTGATATTAATCTTAAATTTAATGAATATTATATATAATTACTTATAAATTTGATGAATATTAGGCATAATTGTTCGTAAATTTAATGGTCATTAAAAAATTTCAACCTTACTACTTGACGGATGTTGATCTTCTTATATTTGATGATTTTTTTAGAATATTATATATAATTAATGAATATTTGATAAATAAAATTTATTTAATCTTATTTATTTTATATTTGAAAATATTTTTCATATATATAAATTAAAAATCTTTAAACTCCAATAAACTTGAAACAGTATATCGAAATACATCGGTATCAATATGTACCAGTACCAGAATAAAAATGATATACCCACCAGTACAGTATTGACTACCTTGGTGCCAAAAGATGATGTGAATTCATTTCCTACTGCACTAAATTCACGAGGTGTGCTTGCTAATTGTGACCGCACATTAGCATATTTTAAAGTGTGACCTTGGTGAACTCCGCCTTCTGAAGCGATGTAGCTAGTTGAAGCTAGATCAAAGGGCGTCATAATCAAAATCAATCTGGTGAGTACAACACTTAAAAGGATGTTTATAAATTCATTTTAAAGCTGTAATAAATTGCTTAGAAACATTAAATTTATGAATTGAAAATGCAAAGTTCAATATATAACCAAATAAAGATAATACTGATAGAACTGAATAAAATGAATAAAGCATGAGAAATGGTTTGAAGCTCAATGTCAGAAATGCTAAGAAGCAATTGTTAATTAATTGAACACTTGATATCTTACAAATCACCAAATCGGACAGGTCTATTTGCTACAAAATAAAACTTGTTTACAAAAATATTGCTCAACAAGCTTCATAACTGCAAAAAATAAACCTAAGAAAATTTGAGAAGAAAAGGAGGAGCTTTAATGTGCCTTGAGTCTAAATTGGCTTGGGTTTTTGTAATTGGCGGCTTCCTTCATTTATAAGCAAACTTTTAAAAATTGCTTACTCCATTTTAGCAGCTAAGACCTCTGATTTTGCACTGAGCCTCAACAAACCGGGTTTGTTTCCTTGGAATCAAAAACCAATCTTCTATTCCTCAATTTTTATGCTAAATTTATTGTCCACGTGTTGGTTGTTTTTAGTTTAAAATAAACAAATTGTAAGATTCTAGTATAGTTAATCGTGGATGATATGCACTTTGCTTCCAAATGGAACCTTTTATTGGTGCAACTCGTTTACTCAGGCTCCATTTGGATTCCATTCCACTTATGGCGTAATGGAATCCTGAGGTTCTTCTCGGGTGAAAATGTTATTGGTCCCTCCAATTAGACTTGAGGAGCAAGCATTTAATGATTTCACTGTAACTGGTTGGAGGGAAAATTCCCCTTTATCCTTCCACTATTTTTTTCCAATTTTATTTATTTTTCAAAGATTCTAAATTATTATTAATTTATTTTTTTAATAATATAATATAATTTTAATCAATTTTAATTATTATTTCACATAAATATAATTTTAATATATATTATTTTTATTTATAAATATAATTTTAATAATTTGTAATTATCTAGTTTTTAATATAAATATAACTTTTATAATTTTAATTATTATTATTTAACAATGAAATATAAAATTTATATTTCATTATTTAATAAAATTTTAATGTTTTTAATTATTTATTAAATAAATATATTTTAATCTAATGTCCTTACTTATCATTTTCTTTTATCATTATAATTCATCGCACTACAATCACTGCTTTAGAATTTAAATACATAACCTGCTATTGATTTAATTTTATAATTACAGTAATTAATCTTATCACCACCGTTGTTTTTTTAATTTTATAAGAGCCACCATCCATCCAAAAAAAATCTTTACTATTGCTCTTTTTTTTTTTAACAAGGCCACATTAAACACAAAATTTATGAGAGTATATCCTCGATAATTATTATAGTATAATTAATTAACTATAATCTTAAATGATGTAAAACTAAAATAAATATTATATAAAACTTATATTTTTAAGTAACGAATATTAATATAATTCTGTGTTTTAATTAAATTACTATATAAAATGAATTGCATGTGAATTACTCTCTAATTCTACCATTTGTTATTGATTGATTAATTCGCCATATGCCCGGTCATTTTCAGTGGCTAAGTCACATCAGTTTGCCACTTTTACTTTAACAAGTCGGTTATTTAAGGAATAAACAACAATTTTTTTTTTTATAAATATAAATATGATAAAAGAACATAAACCAAAAAATTTACTTAATATTTACTTTTAATTTGATTTGATTTTAATTTGAAGTTAAATTTTTAAAATTAAAATATTAATTCAATTCAATTTTAATATGAAAAAAAAATTGCATTTGTGAAATCAATGAAGTTCATTAATTTGATTTAATTAAAATTTTTAATAGAATTTAAGCAAATAATGCTTGATTTTAAAAATGTACGGGTAAAACAGAAAAAAAGTTGGATCAAGCGTGATTGGCTCATCTACCTTTTATTTTCCTTGAAAAAAAAATTGGTTTTCATATTGAGCACTTGAATTTTCACAAGGGTTTTATTGAAGAGAGGAAATAGTTAAATAGTCAAACTCTAATAGAGGGATGTGCTCACGTGGATGGGACCCATAATGTCTTAACAAAGGTGTACCCCTCTCTCTACGTATCCTTCAATCATGCGATGCGATGGGAGCTTGAGCTCCATCTTCAAATCCCAGATTTTGCATTTTTCCATTTACGTATAGTATATACATATAGTCCGGATTCCAGAACTAGTTAATCACTGCCCGCCTTTTGTTCTTGTTGTCAACCATAAAGCCAAATCCTCCCATTGGCTTTAATTTATTGTCAACCCCTCCATTTTTGTCCCAAAAAGGAAAGCAAGGTGATGCTCAAAATTAAATCTTATGACATGATCAAGTTAGATTTTAGTCTCTAAATTGTTTTTACAAAGCAATAGTTTGGAAATAGCTTGGAATTAAAAAAAAAAAAAAGGGAGAAAATTACCATGTATTCGTTAATTTGGCAATAGTTTTCAACCTTTTTCTGTTTCCACTTAAACTGAAATTCAAAAAATTTGGCTGGAAATCAACATTTTGTGAGACATTAAATTATGTGCATCAATTAAGGACAGACCATAGTCAAAGAAGTTGGTTTTCGTTTAGTACGAACTGTACGGCCAGAAGGTCCATTAAGATTTCCAGTATATTTTTACTTACACATTTAAGGGTACGTTTATTTCATTGTAAAATAACATTTTAAAATTATTTTTAATATTTTAAATTTAAAATTTAACATAATTATTTCATACAATCAGTTGATGCGATAAATATGTATGAAGTTAAAATTTTAATATTTATAATTTTTTATTATCCTCGTTCTCTGACTTTTTGGTATAAAAAATTATTTTTAGTATTTTTTTAATTCTTGGTTGTCAAAAAATAAATATTTGGTTGTAAGACAATTATCAAACTAGCTGAAAAATCATTTTGACAACATACACTCTTAAATGAATGCCATATATCCTCTTACTTTAATGCATGTAAAGTTTTAAATGAATTATATTTTTATATATTAAATTATATTAAATTATAATTTAATATAAATTACCAAATCAAGGAATATTAATATTTAGGTCAAATAAGAAATTCATGGTCTCACATTTTTAGTCAAGGAATTAATTCAAGAAGTTATAACAATGGAAACCAAAATTTCATACCATTACACTGGCATATAATATTTTTAGAGCTTCAAAAGTCAAAGCCCATTTAATTTTTCGAGATGAGAACAAAATCTTTCAGGATTTATTTCACTCAAATCAGTGAGATAATTTCTTAATTTTTCGAGGTTGTACAAATTTTAATTATATTCATAATTTTAAGTAATTTCCTTTTTATTTCATGCTAATTTTTATAGTTGTTGGAAAATCTCTATAAATCAAGGATTGAGAATCCCTATAGATCAAGGATCGAAAATCCTAAAAATTAGGATTTAATATATTGATTCTAAGGCAGTAATTTACCTATTTTAATGCTGTAATTTATTGATTTTACAGCAGATTTATAGGAGTAAATTATGTAATTTTTGTTTTTATTTTCATTTCCAACATTGGCCAGGGTTGTACACTATAAATTTATAGTTTTCATTTCTCAATACAAAATAAAAAAAAATTTAGCTTTGTGAGTATTATTTTTTTTGTAACATGTTCTTTCATTTATTTTATTTAGTGTTGCATTTTTTAAGTATATTTTCCTTTAGATTAATCAAGTTAAAATTATCATATTAAAATTGATTTTAGTTATTAGGTTGTGTTTTCTTTTTATTCCAATTTTGGTTTTGTGTTCTTGAAATTTTTATCTGAAATTTATTAGATAATTAATCTTTTTCTTTTTTATTTTGTAGTTGCAAAGTTTTCACATCAAAATAAAAAGATATAATTTATTACCAAAAAAAAAGTGAATGATGGTGAATTTTTTTCATCAAAAGTTTAATTTTTTTTTTTTTTTTGGTATAGACCTCTTTGAGTGATTCAATTTTGATCTATTTATGGACTTT